>OZ023275.1:15463105-16084342 GCA_964007475.1 Hybos culiciformis | reverse complement strand
AAATTACTTAATAAAAAATTTGGCAATTTTAAAAATAATTTTCTTCCCAACATTCAGATACTGAAGTCGGAGATAATACTATTCAAATTGCTGAATATCGTAACAAATTAGCACAAATTCGTCTGTTTCATCAACAAGAAGTTGAAAAATATGAAGTGGCTTGTAGTGAATTCACAACTCATGTTATAAGCTTATTGCAAGAACAAAGTCGTTATAGGTCAGTATACATAATATATTTGAATCTTAAAATTTAATTCGAATTAAATCGTGCAATCACTTAATCTTTTATATTTCAATACCATTCACTACTTCCTTTTTATGGAGGATCAATGTTTTATAGAAATAAATAACTTCAAAATTAGTTTTTGTTCCTTGGTTTAACTTATGAATACCTTTGCTAATAAGTATTCTCAGCACAGTTTTGTGGCTCAAAAAAGATTCCCAAAGAAGCGGAAAACTTGTAAAATAAAACTTAGAAAATCAATTTCTTATTATTTATGGCAAATTTGAATAAGTATAAAAATAAAGTGGGTAATATTTGGTAGCCAATGTATACTTACTTTTACGTGGTGACATGGGTGGAGCAGTAGCTTCATTCTTTATTTTAGAGGTAACATCTTGTCTAATTTGTCATTTATAAATATAATACTGTTAAGTTTTAATCTAAGTTCTAATCTAAGACCGAAAAATAAAAGTTACCAAAGGCTAATTAAAAATAATAAAAAACATTTTGTTTATAGGCCGATAACACCTCAAGAAATTGAACGAACAGTGCAAATCATCCACAAAAAATTCAATTCTATTCAAATGCAGCTAAAACAGTCAACTTGTGAAGCTGTAATGCTATTAAGATCAAGATTTTTGGATGCAAGACGTAAACGTCGAAATTTCAGTAAAACAGCTTCAGAAATTCTATGTGAATATTTTTATAGCAATTTAAGCAATCCATATCCATCAGAAGAAACAAAAGAAGAATTGGCAAGGAAATGTGGAATAACTGTGAGAATAGACATTAAATTTTAATTATAGATTTGTAAAATAATCTCAGTTAGATTAAAAAAGACTCCGGAATTATTTATATAATCAACATTCAAACATATGAAGTGAAATAATCATTAATTGCTGCGTTTATTTTTAATAATAATAAGAATAATTTCAAAGTTTCAAATATTACAAAATATGCTTAAACTTATTTAGACCATTTTTTTTTGTCATTAAATATTCTTTACAAATTATTTTTTATAGGTTTCACAAGTTTGTAACTGGTTTGGTAATAAACGTATTCGCTATAAGAGAAATATTGGAAAAGCACAAGAAGAAGCTAATATGTATGCAGCAAAAAAAGCTGCTGGAACATCACCTTTCCCAACTGGTATAGGTAGATCATCAAGAAGTTCTTGTACTCCAATGACATCATCGTCACAAGATTCAGTGAGTACATTTTCAATGGGAGCACAACATTCGTACAGTGAAAGCTTAGGATACGATTAAAATGTACATATACAATGCAATAATTTGATGTCACAGGAAATTCTGTAGTGTAATATTAAGTTTATAAATAAGATTTTAATTTACTAATTTACTAAACGCAATGCGATATGAAATTAAGTATACGAAAAAAAAAGACGTTAAAAATTCCATATTAAGCGGCTTAAGTGCAATGCGACACGATTATTGTAAAATAAATAAACTATTTACATACTTACCTTAAAATACGGAGGTCCTTAACTATTTTCGATATTCGAATATTCAACAAAGTTTTCTTAAGAGCCTTGCAGAATAAATTTTTCTTCATATTTACAAAAAAAATAGTTATATAAAATTTAAAAAAAAATGTGCCTACGAATGCTAATGTTTCTTAAAAGTTTGGGCACATTATTTCAACGTATTAAGAAAAGTTTCGAAAATTTAATCATTTATAAAGATATATTATTACAGAGAGTAAACAGTTAAAAAAAATTATATGAATGGTACTGTTTGAGAAAAATTTAATAAACCTGTATAGGATAAAATATAAGCACTGATGTAAAAGCTTTCCAATTTGCTCCAATGTAAGTAGGAAAATAAATAATCTATCAACAAAAGTATACATAATTTTAAATAAATTTATAATATCCAATATTTTAAAACAATCTCAAATTCAAAATATTTTATCAAGCAATAAGGAAACAATACTTGTTAAATAAAACTAACTTATTACAGTAGTTAATTGCGTTTGTCATAAAAGCGAATCTGTGTAAAATTGAGAATAAAAATCTGTACATAACTAGAATTTAAATTTTATTATTCGAATAAGTTGAATATTATGAAAAAAAGTATACGAATCTAAAATACGTACAGGCTATAATGCAGCCCTAAAAGAAGGACGTTTCAACGCCAATATGAAATAATGAATTTTTTGTTTAAATTTTAAGATTTTTAAAAATTACAACTGATTTATCAATAACATATAACATAATTATTTAGTTAGATTTAAAATACTTATGTTATTATAATATATCAATTATTTATATTTTTAATTGTTTAAATACGGTTTACGGTTGCACAATAATATTTACAAAGTTATGTTAAATAAATATAGCAATTTTTAATTACAAAGTGGTATAATAATGTAAAAAGAATTTTGGAAACCCATTTTTTTTAAGAATAGACTTTTATAGTTGACATAATATCCTGCTTAAAATTTAATCCCAATTTTCAATTTTTTTTTTCTAAACATAACTTAGCATATGTTCTAATTATGTGAAGTCTACTCAGAGAATAAAATTATATATACTTTTTAATACAATTAAAAAAATTTATGGTGTTACCCAAAATCAAAAACAATTCGCTTTCATTTCTGAGTATTAACACTTTCACTTTTTTTTTTTCATTTGTAAAATGTACTGGTTTTACACCTCCTAATGTAATTAGGATAGTTCACATACAACAAATTATTAGTTATTAAAGTTTATTTAGTGCTTAAAAATAACACTTGTAAATAAGCAAGCGTTTAATTAAAATATGCGTTAGGTACTTAAAAGAGACACTATCATGTCAGAGTGGCAAGTAAAAAAGCTACCGAAGGAGCTAATTTGGTTCACATTTTTAAATAAAATATTGCTTCTAAACGCAAAATATGCTTTGTTAATTAACTCTAAAAAAAAAAAAAATTAATAATAATTGAAATAAATATTTTTAATTTTTTGCATAATTTTGTGAAAAAATTTTCTTATACTGTAAGGATTAAAGTTCAATAAATTCGTGTTGCAAAATTTTCATGATAATTTTATCTGGTTTATTTTTAAGATTAAAAAAAAAAAAGTATTTAAACTACCTAAATTTATAATAATTATAATTTATATAACAAGAGACTAATTGATTAATTTTATCTTTTTCAATGAAATTATATGTAAGTAGAAAAACTAGAAAAAAGATTTCATCTACTGATTATCAAATTTAGCGCCTAAATTTTTCAAAATCAATTTTCTCACATACATCATATACCAAGTAAATTATGATTCTAATAATTTATATAAAAATAAAATATTCCCAATCTTGGCAAAAAATGTTTATGCTAGAAATTATAACAGTTTAACTATATTGTATAATGTAATATGAAATATTGAACTTTTTTTCCAAAATACTACAGAGCTATGTATACGAAACAAATAAATCAAGTATAAATTTTGTAACAAAATAAAATAAAAATTATATAATTAAAATAAAACTAAATAAAATTTAATAAATTCGTAGCATGTAAGCTTACAAGAGTGCGGTTTTTAATTTATTTATTTAAGTACGGTTGACAATGGAAAAAGAATGGAATGATATTTTTATATAAAGCTAAGTGAACAGAGCAATTATTAATTTCAGCGGCCGACAGAGAAAAATTGTAATTAGGCACATTATCAAGACTCCATGCATACAGCATAGATAATTTAAATATATTTTTTTTAAATAACTTTTTATGAAGTGTAATAATATAGTCACCATTGTAACTAGTCGTATAAACAATTTTTTTTAACGTTTTTCATATAACATCAAAGCCCGGCCTAATTTTACACGAAAATTTAGATAAAATGTGCCTCGAAGAAAATTTCTTTGAACATCATAGTGTTATAGAAATTAACCCCAGTAGAAATATTCATTGCCAATGCCGATTATGAACAATGAATAAATAAATAATTAAACATATTAACATTAATATAATAACTGCTGGAAATCAATTTTTTTTGTTGTTGTGTCTAATGTATTCTAGATGTTTGAAAATTTATTCTAAGGTATATAATTCCTTTTTTTTTTGAAGAATCTAAATCCATTAGCTTAAGATAAAAAAGGATACAATAATAAAAATTATTATGTTTGCATTTATTTTTCAAATTGACGCAGTGATTTTATGTTTATGAATGAATAGCCATAAATTATTATCAGGAATCTTATATAATATTAAATTGACAATCCCCTTAATTTTATATTATGTTTTTTTTTATTAAAGAGTTAGCAAGCATATTACAATTTTTTTTTTCATTCATAGGGTAATTTTCAACTTGTGTACATATTTGTATGTTTGAATAGAAATTGTGATGATTACATGATTCCACAGTTAATTTACCACCAATTGATTTAAATTACTTATTATATAAATATCTATGATTCAGTTTTTACATAAATAAATGACAGATTAAGAGAAAAAAGAAATTCTATTGAACCAATTAAGATATCAATCTTTTTACGAAATTATGTGTTTATTCAAATTGTATGACATGGATGAATTACAAGAAAATCTTTTGATCCATAGTATCATTAGATTGTTTTCCTTCTAATTTTAGAACGAATTATTTAACTAACATTTTATTCTTCTCAGCTAAATCTTTTAAAGTTGGTCATTACAGTTGTATTTAACAAATGGAAAAATGTGTTTAATAGGCCTAGTTTCAAATTGTTGCTCTAGTTTGTTTTGTCATCAGATAGATTGGTGAAAATATTCGAATGACGAAGCATTAACTATAATAAGCAAAATTAATAATAGAGTCCACTAATAATCTTATTTTCAATACTCAGTAGATAATAACATAGAATAATTGTAAATGTATACATCCATAGATATTTATAATTCATATTTAATTAATTAACAATACGATTAGTAATTAATTATACGCTTTAAAATACAACATTACATATTATTATTTTTTATAAAGTATAGCAGTCAAGTGGTTGAAGTAGTACACGTGTTCTTTTTACATTACAAAAAAACATATATATATATATATATATATAATACGTATAATACTTAGTTTTTATACATTATGTTTTCTTTTATGCTTTTAATTTAATATTACAAAAAAATATATAATTACAAAGGCCACAATAAATTTGTAACAATATTTTTATTACAAATAAAAGAACTACTACTTATTTTCTTTTTTTGCGAAAACTTCGTAATTAGAGAAATGTAATTATTTGTATATGGACTATTTATATCTGATTTTTTCATCATATTGAAATGTTATATACTTAAAAAGTGAATAAAAAATGCAACTGACGAAAAATTATCTAAAAATTAAATTGTTAGAACTAATTAATCCGAATCTGAATTCAACAGAAGCAATTTGTAATTCTTGTAAGTAAATTCATTTTAGGCACAATTTATGATATAAGAAAAACTTCGGTAGAAACAAACTATACAAAAGTATATAAAATTGAATAAAATAAGATTAAATTATTGTAAGCTGAGGCCTTATTGAGGACATATAGAAGAGACGAATGAAACAAAATTTATAAAAATAATAGTTATTTATATAATTATAATTTTATTAATTTTAAATCTAGGAAAAATATAAATTATTAAAAATTTAATTAATTAATGATGTTACCTCGACATAGTGTTACCAATATCCTAATACCTAATGTATATAATAGTGTTACCAATATCCTAATACCTAATGTATACGTTCCTCACTTTCTAATCATTTGATAAAATATTACTTCTAGTTTAGACTAGGTAGTCTATTTGTAATGAAGTTTTATTAAGTTCAAAACCAAATATAAATAAAATTAATTTTATAAAACCTCTCGATCTCGCATGAAAATAAAAAAAAAAAAAAATTTTTTTTTCAAAACTTTATAAAGAAATTTTCATTTAAAGTTTTCTTTTTGTTTCAACAAAAATTTTCCAACTTTTTAATTAAAAGGAAAATAATATTTATATAGATGAAAAATGTATATATAAATTAAAAAAAAAATAAAAAGTACATATTTTCATAAATAAGATATTTATATTTCAATAATAAAATTTTATTTTTTCTTTGAATGAAATAAATGGAAATAAACTAAATGCTTGATTCATAAAACAAATTCAGAAGAAAAACTCTGATTTTCCGGCCTTTAAATTTTTATGATGATTTTTTCTTTTTTTTTTTTTCATTTTCATTTTATTAATTTTTGTTTTTGAAAAAAAATAAAATTCGAAATAAAAAAAAATACAATTTCCCCCATTTGCGCGCTCAAATCAAAAATATGGTACTTCACAAAAAAAAAAAAAATATATATATATAAAATAAATTTTTATAAAAAGAATTTTTTTATGCAATTTTGAGTATCTATTTACATGAATCTATTTATTAATTAGCAAAACGCTCGTTATCTTTCTTTAACTTTTAATGAAAACAACATATAAAAATAAATAGAGAACATAAATAATTTTTTTTTCTTTTTTGGTTTTTCGTATTCATGAAATAAAAAAAAAATTTTTTAACTATGCTGATTCGTTACGAAAAATGGAAAATAAAATTGCTTTTATTAAAAAAAAAAAAAAAAAAAATAAAAACTTTCCAATTTCTATGCAGATTCTAGAAAATTTATTCGTGCAGAAAAATAAAATAAAATTGCTTTTAATGGCATAAACTGATGGTTTTATTAAAATTTGATATAAAAAATTATAATTTTTTTAGTTTGAGGTTTTTCTTTCCTCTTCATATCGGTTGTATCTAAAACTTTTGTTTTTGACAATCTCGTTTTAAGACTTAAGAAAAGATTTTGCTTTTACTAGTATGCTGATGAAATGTCAAGTTGCAACTATCGGCGGTCACTACATATAATAATTTCGTTTTGTTCAATCACACATAGCAATTATAAAACGAAGAATTAAAAACTGGTTAAAATAAACAATGTTTGCGCATACTTATTTATATAGAATTAATAGATTTTTTTGGGATTTTATATATTAATATTTGATATCATTATAAATAGATATCATGATTCTAAAAATAAAAGATTAAGAAAAGCCTTAACAATACACACAATACAAACATATTATACTTATTTAATAAAATTTTATAAATCCCTAAGTAACATTCGTCATCTAAAATGTTATTTCTTAAAAGTATTTACTTCTTTTTTAAACAGGTTTAACGCTCAAATTATCTGTTAGTAAGCGGAAATCATGCATGTCCTCTTTCTTAACGATTCTCAAATAAAACTCTTGATATCAGTGGATTTTTAATTTTTTAAATAGTACATACTATGTTCTTTATTTTTACGTACTTATTTCTATTTTCGTTTTTAATAAAAAACACCCTATAATTTTATGATATAGGTATTCACAATGTATACAGACATCATTGTTGGAATAAAAGCTTCCATGACTTCAATTAAAAAAAATTAATTTAACATGGAAACTGATTTAATTTCAAGTGCGTTTATTTAAAAAAGATCTACATAATATAAAAGATTATATAAAATACATTTTTATTTTAATAATATAAAATTAAATGTTATAGATTCATTTTTGTGTGTTGACATTTAGCCTAAAGTAGATTTTTCTTATTATAATATTATATAAAAAATGTATCAAAAATAAAATCAACTTGACTTTTAAATAAATTATTTTATTTAAAAAATTCTATTTACGATGTTAAACATTGAATATTTGTTCATTGTATTTTCTGAAATTATCATAACTATATACTAAAGTACACACTGCAAATGCGCACGACGAATTCACAAAATAATTATAGCTGCAAATCGGATAGTTTGGACAGCAGAGATTTCTCAAATGAAGATTTCCTTTTGATCTTAACAATTTGGCATAGCTTATGTGATTCCTCTTCGATTCATCGCGTATGATTAAATAAGATAAGAACGATGTAAGTCTGCTATTTTCTTTTTAATTTGAATTAGTTTTTACAAGATTCCGCAGACTAAAACTTCTTGGAAAATTTATTAAATGGTTGAAAAAATAAAAAAAATCTTTGAAAATTTTGTGAATATTTTGTTTGTAGTAGGAATAAAAATGGCTTTTTTTTACACTTAAATTTATTCAATTAATTTACACAAAATTTTAATTAATAATTACAACACACAGACCCTAAATAAAACTAAATAAAATTAAATCCAAAAAATGGATTTAAAAATTTTTAAATTTAAATTAAATTTTGATTTTGTTTGATTTTTTTGAATACATTTTTTTTAACAGTTTCAAAGCTATGATTACCATCAATGTGAATTGTTTGTTTGCATTTTGATAGAAATTTATAAATTTCTGCCTTATTCAAATGGTAATGAATCATCTTAAAGAAAAGTGGAATAAATGTAAAATATTTATTTATTTTATTATCAGCTTTGTATACAAACAAAATTAACCTCATTTTGAACTTGTAGCAAATAATCACTTTGAATCCTAGAACTGTCATCGCAATGGGCATAAATTTTCTCCCACGATTTGATAAGACGCCTAATAGCAACATTTTCCCGGCAATGGATTAAAATAATTTTATTTGGTTTGCAGGAAAATTTTTCCATCATAAGTTTGAATCCTTCGACATCATAAGGATACGAAATTAAAATCCAGCCGTTCATCAAGGAATTTCTTTCCAGTATTCTCTGATATACAGCTAATATGACCAAACGATTTGCTAATTCTTTGTCTTCTGAAAACTGGCCTCTTAAAATTTCACCTAAATCTGATTTCTCATTTTGTAAATGATCTTCAATTAATTGTTTTGCATCAACTGTCAGAAAAAAATACGTTTTTTTTTTGTTATAAAATATTTAACTGTTATGAAGGACTAAAGATTTATTTTTCATTCTCAATCAACCAAGCCACTAATTGTACTTACTAATCGTCAAATTATAACGCTTTGCTAATGCTAAAGCCTGAGTCTTACGACCAGAACCTCGTCGACCATGTAAAACTATTCTTAGATTATATTCGGCCTTCAAATTAAGATTGAATTTGGGTTCAGTGTTTTTCATCATAATTATTATTGATTCTAAGACTTTTTTGACACTTTGTTTTCGATCTGATGAATCTGATGAATATGGTCCAAATTTGATAATATTAAAAATGTCTTTGAAAAATTCTTTTACTTCATCATAATCATCGGAAGAATGTTTTTTGAGAACTGTATTCGGTCCTTGTTTATTTTTGTCTTTATCAATTTGAACTTTGATAATTGATGTTGGAACTGTATCCATTTTATAAAGTTCATCAGCTTCACAACAATTCGTCGGATAATCTGAAATTATATTTATGTAAGCCTTTTAAATTACAAAATATAAAAAAATGATAACTAAGACATTATAGGGGCACTGCAGAAGCATTTATTAAAATATCAATGATTCTAATTCTCTTTCAAAGTCTTTGCCCCCATATGCTTATAACAATAAAACAAGGATTTTAAACATAATAATTAAGTCAAAATCTAATTTTTTATTAATTACTTATAATAATCCTATGCTTGTCTTGAAGCCCATATTTATCCAAAATATGATTAAAATGCTCAATAATTGATTCTCTATTTGGGTCCTGAAATACAATAATAGTTATTTTGATCAAAAACTACTAGATATATAATAAGTATCATAACGGGGGATATATTTTCTATATGAAATCGCCGTAAAGTGACAAATGTAGGAATACGGTCCCTAACCAGGCAGAAATCATTAGATTAATTTTTTTATTTTCAAAGCGTATCAAGATCAAGATCTACAATGGACATTTTAGACAACCACCTAATCTATGCAACTCAATCTAAACTTCAAGAATATTAAAAAAAACTATCTCGATAATAGGATTTGATTAATATATATTATTGTAAAAACCCTTATGTTTGAGTATTACCATTCCGTCGTAAACAAACGTAGGTATGCCATAATTGCTTTTGAATAACCTCAAAAGTTTTATTGTATCTAAAATTAGAAAATAATTATAAATTTAAACAAATTTTTAAGTATGTCTAAAAATGTTTAATTACCAAATTTTTTTGGTAGCAATAAAAATATTTTATTAGCAAATACTTTTCCAGAAATTTTAGGTAAATTTTTATTTAACCATTCCAGAATATTCATTGGCTTTTCTTTTGATATTTCCATTATAATAGTCTGAAAATTTTTAATTTAAAAAATAATGTTTCTAGTCATTTATTTGAATGTATTTTCTTTTATATTATCAAGATTGACAAAATGTTATACCTTTTGCACTCAGAGATTAAGAGAGACTTGTCCAAGATAATTCATCAGCCTTTACGTCGCGTTTCTAAAGTTGGAAGAAGGCCGTACATTAGCTTAAAAAATGATCTACCTTATAATGTATAGTTTTCGAATCTATTTTCGGCTTTTTAATACGATTTGTGTACCTAGTAAGTAATAAATAAAATATTATTACCGTATAAATTTCTAAAATTTTTTTTTCCTCAAAATATGTTGACAATTTTAGAGCATAATCTGTAGTTGAACAAAGGTTGTGACCTTTTACTTCTTCCATAATGTTTATATGTCACTTTTCAATTGATTTTTAGAAAATTTGATGTAGATTTTTTATTGAATTCAAAATCAAGGTTTTAGTAGTTGGAAAATTAATTTTATAAAGAAATTATTATTTTTCGTATTCGCTGTTTTTTGGCAAATTATTTTTTATTCAGCACATACCTATACTACTACTACTACTTAAACATATAATTTTTGTAGATTTCACTGAATAAATAATTAATTTTTTTTTCTAAAGTTAATGAGTATTTATAATACAAATCCTACAAATCTAAAAATACAAATAATGCAAATAATAGGTCGAAGAAATTGAATTTCAGTTAGTATATTAAAACTACGATTATATCAAAAGCAATTATTAAATTCATTTAAGTTAAGCTAGAATTGAACATAGACTTTAAAAAAAAGCACATAGACCACTCTACTTTAGCGATTTCACTCTACTTTAGGTTAGGAACCTAATTGCTGTAATATACTGGCCGAAGTTTGAATTTTAAAAGAGAGCCTTTCTTTGAGCGCCCCTATAAGAAACTATAGAAAAACTAACAGCTTCACGATCTGAAATATTAAATGTCAAAATCAATATTTTTGATTAAAAGTTAATAAAATATTTGCTCAAGTACTTAGAAAACAATATTCAGATAACATTAGATGTTGAAAAAAGATTGAAATAAACGTGTATAATGCGATTTGATAATATGATTTTAACATGATTTATTTCTAAGTATTATGTCAATTGGATTTTATTATAACCGTCGACGTCGTCGTACATCACATCATTATAAAGTCTTTTTTTTTCTAAATCATCACCACTTGAGGATATACATAAGTATTATATTTTATTGTTAAATATACAAATGTACATATCATAATTTTTCCCTTTTTTTTCGCTATATGGAAAAATATTAAGAATAAGACAAAAAGTTTTCCCACTCAGCTAAAATATATTATATTGAATTCAACTTATGTTCCTTGGCTATTGCTAAATTTATGTTTTTTACTCTTTTAAGTGATCCTTGAAAAGTTTTTTTTTTTTTTATCTTAAAACAATGAAATTTATTTTTGCACACCCACCATAATCAACATAATAATAATATGATGATGATGTATGGTTTAAGAAAAATAATATTGTTCACATATAAGTACACCCATTATAAGTTCTAGGTAAGTACAAAACGTACAGTATAATAAAAATTTTAAAATAAAAAAAGTATCTAGAATTTAGAGTTTTAAGTGTAGTAAGTCAACGTTATTTGAAGACATAAATTTGAATCATAATTAATAGATTATTTCTTATGATATTGAGAAGATTTGATAGACATATCAATAAAAATTAGATGTCACACATCATGTTGCTAGAAGCGATATAGTTGTGGTGAGTTTTATTGAAACATTCTATTTTTTCACATCTACTTATCGATTTTAAATACAACATTTTAAGATGAATGTTTTGACGTTGAAAACTGAAAGATTGAACTCTAAAAATAATGTTTTCTATGTGCAGTTACAGTAATAATTTCAATATATTGATCTTGGAAAATCTGTATAGGTTGAATTTTTCTTAGCCTTATTAAAAGTTATACAGTGGTGGAAGCTGCCTTAGCCTTTACATTCAAGCGCAGAAATCCAAAAAAGTAAGTTTTTATTCATAAGTTTGAACATTTTTGTTGCAGAAACTTAACATATTTACTATAATGCTTACCTAAACATAAGTACGTATATCAAACCATTATAATTAACATAAATAATCACATACAATAAAATGTGCCTGACGCAGAAATATTTTAATTTGCAGAGAAAGCAAGGTCAGTTGTACGTATAAAGCTGAAGGAATTATAACATAAGTGTATTTTAAATTGTTTTCTTAAAAAAAAAAACAATAAAATGGGTCTTTATCATTTTTATTCCTTTTTTGAAAGATATATAGAAGACATAATTTGTAAATCCTTCAATGGTATTTTTTTTTTTAATTGGATGGCCTAAAGGGTATATAAAAAAATATATTATTCTTTTTTTGAGCTACTATGTATGCACAACTTTTTTTTTTTTTTAATTTGATGAAAATTGGAATGATTATTATTATAATTCTTTTTTGTGTGCCTTAATTTAAAGTTTATCTAACCGCAGGATAAATTTTTATTTTAATGGTTACCCTATTATTGTTATTTTAGTGGAATTGTTCATAAATTATGTTATTTAAAATTTTAAATTGAAGACTTTAATAAACTATGTAAGTCCGGACTAATTGGCATAATGTTAATTTGTCTGCCTAATTTTGAAGGTATTTTTTGCGCAGTATATCTTTGCGTAGTATCTCTTTTTTAAAGAAAACAGGGATCGGCATGACAATACCTTCAATTCCTGTTAATCGATTCAAACTTAGAAAGGCAAAAATAAATGTTTTTTTTTTGTGCTAGAATATTGGAATACTTAGACTCATTTCTTCTTAAGTAATAAATTTCTTTAGAAAATTTTGACACAGTAACATTTTATATGCTTTAATTTTTAGTTAAAATTTATGTATTTAATTTATTGATAACATGCCTATAATTTCTTTTCTATGTCATAAAAAATCACATTTTTTAATTCTAAATGCTATTTAGTCGAGTTGTTAAATATAAAGAAAATTAAAAAAAAATAAAAAAAATATTATATTTACATAAGAGATTGTATTTAACAAGAATTAGAGAAACACGTGACAAAGAAAAAAAACATTTAACTTTTGTCAAATAATTTGTAAAACATAAAAAACATAATAAAAAAAAAATTATGTTTTGAAAGAAAAGGAAAACAAGGGTGATTAAGCCAAAGGCTATTAAGGAGGGTGTAAAAAATATTACCAATTTGTAAACATTTTGAAAACTTTTCTGATTTATTTTATTATTGTTTTCATTTTATCTACTTTATTTGTGGGATTTTAAATTTTATTGGATCTCTATTAAAAATAATTATTTACAAATTTGAAATTATGAAAAATGGAAAAGAATTGCTGGAAAATAAACATTCTGTGATATTTTTTTTAAATTTATAATTCGACATCATGTCGTTAATTTGGATATTGATATTGAAAAAAACTAAAGTTGAATTTTTAGTTAGAATTAAAAATAAAAAAAATTCTAAGTTCAAGATGTAAAAAAACGGACGGCATCTTTTGTGGGATCGCCGTGCAGTAAATTTACCGAGTTATTCTTTTAGCATTTAGGATTATAGAATAATATACAAAATTATTTCGGTATCAAATCGAAAATTATATACTAGTTACAAATTTTTAGTTATGCCTAAATCGATTGTTTTAACACATACATTCCTTTTATTAATGGCAACCACAAAAAATTCCACAAAAACATATTTGAAACTCATTTTTCCTAATAGCTTAAGTATTGCGTATTTTCAGGCCGATACATTTGCATTAAATTCGCTTAATTGTTTCGTATTGCTTAATAAGAGGCAATTGAAATTATGAAAAAAATTTATTCAATTTTTTATTTTGATTTTCGGAAGTCCGAAAATAACTTTAGCGGTGGAAAAAGTTGAAAGTATACTCAAATAAAAACAATATGACGTCGAATTTGCCGTTGTAATTTAATTCAGTAATTAAAGGAAAATATGTATTTTAAACTATTAACTAGGATTTTTCAACGATTTTTGATTCATTCAATTTTTGAATTTAACAATAATTAGCAGGTCTAAAAACAAAAAGTCATAAATAAGAATTATAAAAAAACAACTCAATTCCTGTGCAAAAGCATAAAACTTATGAACTTTATTTAATAAATTCTTTGATTAAATAACATATTGCGAATTTCGAATTATACATAAATACAAAATGAACCTAATTAGTATTAAAAATATTTTCATGTTAAGTTTATTTGTTAAAATTTTAAAATTGTTTTTATATAATTGAAAATAATTTTCTTAATTCCTTTCCATTATTCTTATGTACAACATCAACTTTCTGTTCATAATCACAGCAGATTTGTGTATTAAGTTTTGATTCTTTTTTTAATTTCATAAATTGACATAATTAAGACTTATTTTAAATTTGAAATGTTTTTATTTTAATTTTTATTCATATTTTAATTTTTTAATTGAAAAACCTTGCAAGCGTTCTTGTGGTAGGTACACATTATACACATAATAACACTGAACACATAATATTCCATATTTTGTCAACAACAGCTTAAAACTTTTATGAATAAATTTTGTAAATATAAAATATAAATAAAAGTTAGGTACTTCAGAATAAAAATTAAACCAACAAACATTTCATTTATTTGAACTTTCTTTTAATTTGAAACGTAAATTCTTATAATTTTCGGTTTGTTGGAAA
This sequence comes from Hybos culiciformis, assembly GCA_964007475.1. Taxonomy (NCBI): domain Eukaryota; kingdom Metazoa; phylum Arthropoda; class Insecta; order Diptera; family Hybotidae; genus Hybos; species Hybos culiciformis. The sequence continues at coordinate 16,069,266 of OZ023275.1, read as the reverse complement.
TATAACGTTTATAATTTTAAACTTTATTCTTAATATAATTCAAAAGTCAAAAATTTGCTCTCATTAGTGTCAGTTTGTTTATAAGTGCATACATAGAAAATATAATGCACAATTTTTAAGATGCAACTAAAGTTAAGATATCTAGTTGCTATCTTGAAGGTTGACATGGCAAAAATATAGTTTCTAAAAAGACGAGTTTCAATACTGAAAATTTTATGTCAACATTTTTTTTTCGTTGATTTAGTTAATTAAAAAGGTATGTAAATAATTCCAATTAAAATCCAAAAAAAATTAAAATCGATTCTTTTGACCATAACCTTGCGTCAATTTTTTTTTTTAACCGGGATTTTACTGTTGTACCTAATTCATTTTAAAATTAAAGCTTTGTTAGTGCAAGAAATTTCGTAGTAAGTCACTTCGTAGTCGATTTTAGTCAATCATAAATAACACTTGTGTAAGTAAATTATTATCCATAAGGCACCAACCTATAGTTCGAGTTTTAAAACTAACAAAATCTGTTAATCTTTGATTTTGATGAGTTCTTTATTAGACTTTATTATTATATCTATATAATGATATCGTTGAGAAATGTATTAAATTTAAACCCTAAGTTTTACACTGTGTTGTTTTATGTTTATAATTATATAGATTTTTCTATAAAGATAAAAATACGAAATTGTTTCAAACCTTGTTTTTTTTTTTTTAACAGAATGAATGAAACATAATTAATATTATAATTTATATTTTTCAGCACTAAGAAGAGCAATTCAAGAGGCCATTAGAAAATGAATATATTTTCTGCTTTTTTTTTTTTAAGAAAAATATAGATATGTATATAAATATAACTTTTATAAATTTACCAAGCCAAAATGACGTTAAACAAAAAATACAAGATATTGAAAGAGAAAACATATTCATTTTTTTTTTTGATTTAAAATGATGGCAAACAAAATGGGGATAAAATATAAGATTTTTTAATTATGCATCTGCATGAAAAGATCATCAGTATAATATACTGACAACTTTATATTGCCACATCCCCTAAATATCCATCACTATCATATTATGTAATCATATGTATAAGTACATTATAACTTTATGGATATTGAACATATGCTATGCATATGATGTGCTAATATTACACAGGTCACTTATTTTGAATGGGTATCTAAAACTTAAACTCAATCGTCCCTTATATTTTTCAATAATTACATACATATAATTAATTCTATAAATTCAATAATTCTATGGCGTTCTAAACTAGTTTTTAAAATTTTAAGTATATAGTAACTAGATGAAGTAATTAAATACTAATCTCAAAGCACTATCTCATCTCAATTACGACGAAAATGGGAATGCTTTGACTGAAGATAATATTGATTTTAAGCATGGCACTCTTTTTTTAGTATTATTTTGTGAAAAATCGAAACCATACTAAAAATCGAAACCATCTTAATATTTACGTAAAAACTGTTCAAACATAAAAGACAAAATAAATCTCTTCATAAAATAGAATATTTTTTTTTTGCCAATTTTGGGAAAGAAATATATTCACTCTAGCTGCATGTTATGTAAGATACTGTATTTGGCAACAAAATAAAGCGTCTATTATAAAATTATCGCAATATAAATGTTTGTTTTACTAGTTCGACAAAGCATTCAAAAAAGCTGAATTCAATTTATACAAGAAGAACAGGAAGGACGAGACATATATTAAGTTGGGTTAGGAACTCTTCTTATATTTATGCATTTTGTCCAATTCTATACCAAGTTTCTTATACTGCATAGTATTAATCAATTTTCGATATTATAATTACACCTACACAGATTTAGAATAATTTCATCATTTGAGGAATATTTTAATATTTCGGCGTCACTAATTCTAACCTTCGCAGACCATCAAAAGTATTTACTATTAAAATTCATTACATATATTTTTTTAACTAAATGATTTTAATAATGATTTAAATAATTTATTGCACAAAATAAAATAAGACGAAAACATATTTACATTTTAAAAGAATAAAAAAAACTAATAATTATTGATTTAATTAACTCCATGGAAATTATAACACATTTTATATCTGGCACCCATGAACATAGTTAACATTTCGAAATATTGCCGCTGCAGCCGCCGCAGAAGTTAAAAATGTGTTAGCAGAAAATGTATTAGGACAACATGATAGAGCTGTTGTGTTTTGATGTTCAGCAGATATTAATTCCTTTTCGATTGAAGCTTGATGCCTTAATTGTTCTAATCTGAGCTGATTTTGCCTTTTCCATTTGGTCCTGTAAGAAAAATAAAAATATGTGTACAGAATTACATTTTTTCCAATTAATTAGCGTTCTGCACAGCGTTAGTAAAATTTTAACTCACCTTCGATTTTGATACCAAGTTTTTACTTGAGTTTCTGATAAATTTAAAGTGTCAGCAACATCACTACGGTCGGCCACAGACAAATATTTTTGACAACGAAATTTACGTTCCAAATAAGCTAACTGGGCATGAGTGAAGGCAGTTCGTCGTCGTCTCGGCTTGCGGCCCACTTTTGTCAATGTGTTTATCTTATGATCTTGTGATCCATCACATAATATTCTCTGTTCGTATCTATTACTAAAATAATTTCCATGTGACATCATGGTACGACTATAGGGAAGTTCAGGTGAACAGTTAATGTCTGATTCCGGAGACGATCTATCTTCTATATCAATTTCTATATTTTCATCGCCCGAATCTAAAATACAATTTTAATAAATTTTCATAAGTAGTTTACAATCATGTAAGGGTTGAAGTTGAATGTATGCAAGTACAATTAAGAAAAATCAATTTATTTTTGAGCATATCGAGATTATCTTTTAGTACGCAAACAGATTCCCCATTAAGCCAAAAACAATTTTTCTTAACTACTTTTTAGCTTTAAACTTCTTAGAATTTGGAACAAAAAAACAATCTTTCAATTCAATTCATTTATTAATTCAAAAAAAATTATTTCGACTTTCAGTACGGCCGTATTGACATGTTTGAGCGCTCTGGGCTAAATAAAATCTTGCGTCCTTTATAAAATCTTGCGTATTATAAAAACTCAATTTAATATTCTTTATCCGTTATTCTAATGAATCTTGAAGTTTATTATGAGAAAGATAATGCTTTGTAATCTATCATTTATAGATAGTATTTCTATTTGATCGTTGTGTGAACATTTTGTTAGTGGAAAACTTTAAATATAGATAGATGTGAATGCTATTCTAATTAAAAAAACAATAAAATAATTTTCATTTAAAACAATATGTATTTTGTTTAAATCAAATTCAGATAATAATATAATAAAAATAAGTAGTTTATATTATACAATAAAACATAATTATTCCTAATGTTAATGATAATATAAAAATAAAATAGTATTTAATTTTTCATTAGTGTACTCTTGGTATAAATAAAAAACACATACAATTTATGACGCTTTGATAATTAATTATTCCTTGAGGGAATCATTTGTTTTAATTTTCAAAATTTTATATGTATATATATAAAAGTCATAAGATGCAAATTAACGGTATTATGTTTTTGCTTGCATCCTTTCTCTATTGTATACACATATTTTATTTATTTATTTGCTTGAATTTAGAAAAACAAGATATTTTTATCACAATCGAATTCTGAATTAAAGTTCCTACAATTTATTATTTTATTTCAATATAAATATGGCTAATAAAAATGCCTCGAAATGTGGGAAAACTTGTTTATAAAATATGGACATAAAAACGGCTTTTAGGAAAAAATATAAAGCTAAAGAAAAGTTAAAATCAAAAAAGATATTTATATTACAGCCTGGCTGCAGCTTTCAGTTATAAATTAATGTTTAATTTTAGCACTTGGTGTGATTCAGATTTGGTCGTACTATCCACATCTTGATCGAAAGGATAAGGGAAAACTTCAGAAAAATTTTCTTTGCAGATTTCAATTTTTCAAGCAGTTTCAGAAATTTTCTTTGTAGGTATCATATACCTATATAAAAAAAAAATTGTTTTTTTTTAATACAAAAAATAAAATTAAAAAAATAAAAATTGTACAATGTATTTTAAGGAGCTTGTTTAAAAAACATATAAGACTGTAGTAATTATTAAATAAAAAAGTGACTTATTTTAAATTTGAAACAAAATAAAAAAGGACGAACGTGACAAATTGTTAGAACTTAACTCGAAGAAAAAAAATAATCAAAAAAGGATCATGAATTGTGTTTTATTTTCTTTATATTTATTTTTTTTTTAAATTTCACTAATTTCCTGAGTATTTTTTTTTTCATGACATAAAGACTTTATTTGATAACAAAAACCTTATGTGGAACTTAATTTCATTTCCTATTTTCTTATACTTGTTTTTTTCTTTCTTAATAAGAATAAAAAAATAGGAAAAACATTTTCCTTATATTGCTTTGACGCAAAATCATATATAATTTCACTTGTATTATTCTTTTATCATCCTGGAATTTTATTATGTATGTTACGGCGAATGTGCGAAGTCCGGTGAATGGGAGTTTACTTTTGGTAAATGTTAATTATTACAGTACATTTACCGGCCCGATTGGCTCCATTTTTGTGTAGGGCGTAGAGGGGTATCCCTTATCCAAATAGGGGAGTGCGGAGTGGCGGGCGGGCGAACTGGTGGTCGGTCCGCCCTCCACTCCGCACTCCCCTATTTGGATAAGGGATACCCCTCTACGGCCTACACCAAAATGGGGCCAATCGGGTCGGTAAATGTAATGTAATTTTAAAATTACGGGTTTTTAAACTCACATTCACCGCACTTCGCACATTCGCCGTAACATATATATTAGGAAAAACAGGAGGAATATAAGCAGAAGGAGAGTTATTTCTGAAAGATTAGTGTAGAAACAAGTGAAAGTCGGGAACAGCTGCGCAATAGTAGGGAAAAATTTGAAAAAAATTAAATGAGTACTATTTGCTGTAAAAGAACTTGAAATTTGGTTCTGGAAATATAATATGGAAAAATTTAGGATAAAATTTAAAAACTGAGTCAAAGTTTAATAAATGTTCTTGCCAACATCAACGCAAATTATCAAATAGGGCGCTAAATTTGAACGATTTTTCATGCTTACAAATCCCAGCGACGTACAAATCCCAGCGACGGTTCGCAAAAAATGTTCGACTCTATGAAACCAAGTACTATTAATCAAGAATAGGGACCATAAATATTTGAAATAAATGTCAAGACTTCATCAAGATTAAATATATATAAGCGTAATGTCTTTATCGTTAGAATAATTAAACGTTTATTTCGATTTAACATTCCTATACCAAGTTACAAACCAATAACGAAACTATTTAATGGAAAAAACGGATGAAAAAACTAATTCATAAAAAACTAACAATAAAGAGTACATTTGCGGGCCACGGATTTACAAAGAGAAATTGTAAAAGGAAAATCAAAACTTCATGGTCATGAATAGCGCTGAAAGGTGGCTATGGAATCACGAGGTTGAAGTTCTAATGCTAAAATTTGCTTTCATGATAAGCACGTCTGCAAGAATATGGGAAAGACACATAAAACAGCGAGATTTGTAAATCTGTTTCGTACTCATTTAGAGTCTAAAAAACGAAATTCGATGTAATTACTATATATGAGCAGGAAAATGTGTATAGATTAAACACGCTCTAAACTTTATTTACGTATGTCTTATACTGTGGTGTGGTACATTCTTTCGCTTTCAGATGATCTTAAATCTGGAAAAGAATATTCTTATTACGATAATATTTCAGTTATTTTACAGAATTACTTGTATTATAATTGCATAATTGCATTAATTTGGTGAATAAAATTTTCATTCGGTTATTGAATGAAGAAAGAAATCACTTTTAAATAATTTTAAAATTTTAATTGATGCAAAGTCATGATTTCGAGTGTTTTATTTATTTTTATTGCATAACTTTATCAATGCAAGCACTAATTAAAATAATATGCATATAATAAATGCATTTGTGCCTATCACAAAATATTTAAATTTCTTATAAATGCAATATTGATAGCCCTTCAGAATTCATAATGAATTTAATAAATGGTAATAATTTTATTAGTCTCGCACGTTTGGAATAGAAGGGGGGGGCATGCCTATTAAAACTACAAAAAATATATATATTTAGCACCTAATAATTTGTTTGTATGACGAAATGAAATATAAACAAGAAATTTTAAAAAACAACTTTCTGTGATAAGATGAAAATAAGAGACAAGAAGGAGGAATCAGGATCAGATGACCATGTTGGAGATTTCTTTAAAATATTATATTTCGAATACTCGGTTTCGATTAAAGTTGAAATGAAATAAAAATGAGTTAAAGAACTGCCTGAGACGGTTTCTCGCAATATTTTGAAACTAATCAGAATTCAGATATTAGGCATATTAAAACATATTGGAATGGAGACGTAATGCAATGATGGTTGGACGTCATGGTGTAAGAGCATCATTGTTATTCTAAAGCGGGTACAGGATACTGGGTTATATTCCCATTTCGGGCTAGAATTTAATGTGTAAAAATTTTCACTTATCCACTTGAATTAATTTTTTGTGTTGTTTAAATTTAAAAATAAAAACTCAAAACCGTGTGAACAATTCGTCATATGTAGTAGGTATGATGGGCTTAGTCTAAATTTTCCTAAAACTTGAGAAATTTAAGTCATCTTTATACTATATGAAAGTAAGAAACCCAACGGTTATACCTTATTTATATTGCATTTTGATCTTAATTTATTTTTCTTAAATTCGGAATTTATTTTCCAGTTAAGACTAAGATTTCGAACAAAATTTTAATTTCAAAATATTCCATAATTGAGTATATTTAGAACAGGGGCAATTAAAAACAGTTGATATCATATACCTAAATTAAATAAATTAGGATTTCTATCGAAAAGAAGGAAAAATCCTTAAATATACTTTTAATACTTCCGATGCATGTCGTACAATTTTTTTTTTTTAATTTTATCCGGCCACTGAATATCCTGTCTGATATGTGATAAGTTGTTCCTGTTTTATCGAGATATATCTACCCAACATTATAATTTTTAACCAGAATCCATTAAGTTCTTTAAAAAAAAACTAAAAACTATAAATTTTACTTGAAAATTATTTATACCCTCGGCTGGTTGAGATAATCTTATTCCCAAAACCGAAGTCGTAGAATTTCATCCTTTGTCGATTTCGTAATTCATTAATTATAAGAATTTTAATGAAGGACTTATCCAACAAATTTTTGAATTAAGTTTAAAGCTTTCCCTTAAGATATAAATCCAAATATTCCAGACATTAGTTAGGCTAAAATCCATTTAACTTTTCAAATCAGAGCTCTTAGAAAGTGGGAAAAACTTTTTTTTAAACAGACGCAACGTAGAATAAATTCAATTTCTACATTTTAGCTTATAACTTTTATTTTTCAAACCTTCATTTTGATGTTTCTGATTTATTAAATCTCCAAGTAAATCTCTGATTAAAAATGATTTTGTGCTGTCTTGCATTTTTATATAAGACAGAAATTTATTATTTTTAAATAAAATATTTATTTATTTTAATAAAGTAAAATTTTCTTTATTCCGTATTCCTTATCCTTAAAAATATTTATTAAAAACAAATTTTCCTTCAAACAATTGCAATAATAATAATTATTATTAATATTAATGTTTTTTTTTTTTTTCTTTTTCAGTTTTCCGAGAACACGATACGAATAACCGTAAGGATATTTTAATACTAAACGCTTGAGATAATTTAATAAATCATAATTCATCTTAAATATCATTTAAATTTTATCCATGTATGTCATATCAAAAAATAAATTGTGTTTTATTCACTTATACATAAATTGTAAATAATCCTTGCAATTAAGGAATATATCCTTTTATTTATTTTTTTTCTTGTATTTAAAAAAAAAGCAAAAAAAACGAAAAAAAAAGACGTTAGCCATTTTATATTCCCAGTTATAATTGTAGGTATTTATTTTTTGTATCCTCATCCGTTTATTTTATAATATTTTATGCGAAGAACATTTCTAAGAACATTTAAATTGGGTGCGGCATAGAATAATTTCCACATATTTTGATTGGTTGGTTGGAAAAGAAAAAATTTAAATCCACATAACACGGGGTATAATTGGAAAAAATTTGGATCAGATTTGGTTTTATATATAATATCATATAAAGTTACCTAAATGTACATGACACATTTTTTAAATTAAAAAAATTTTTGGATAATATTTTTTGAATTGATGCGGCTTTCGTGAGGAAGTAATTAGAACAAATTTAAATAAAACTAATTTTATCTTATTTAATTCAAAAGGGAATATGCATTTTGGAGATTCATCAGGGCTCGATGAAGTTACACCAAACTGTATAATTAAAATATATTGAATAATGATTTGAATGTTATCGAATTAGTTTTATTTAAATTTTTTCTAGTTTCTCAGGAAATAACAATTGAAGATACCTTGGTCACATACAGTACCGTTTCTGCGTTGCTGGCCGCTCAGTTGCAAAAACAATATTGCCGCCCATATTAATACTTAGACATTTTTAATAGCAAAATTTAAAGTTTTGTCATGGAATTTAAAAAAAAAAAATAAGTAAATTGGAAAATACATAAAAAACAATTACGATATGTTTTATGAAAACTTGCCCTCTACTTAATTCGACCAAATTTAATTTTTTACAGTTTGTACTCAAAATTAAAATACATTTTTTTTAAATTTTATTATTTTTAAATATAATAGTTGGTCGTCGGCCGCCCTTCGACTTGGCCGCTCACGTGCGGGAGTACCAGGAACGAGCCTGGTCACATAATCAAGGTCTAAATATATTATTCGTTGGATCCTTTTTAATACAATATACCAATATTATTCAGTCTTTTGTCACAATAACAATTTTCATCGAAACCAGTTCGTGCGTGGAAATAATCGGGTCTAACAATTTTTTTTAAGGCCTTTTAATCGAAATATATTTTCCCAACATGTAATTTTCATCTGAATCCATTAAAAAAAAAGTAATACAAAATATTTATATACTGGAGGACTGACGAACGAGCGGAAATGTTAATGAACACATATAATTGGTTTTTTCTTTGATGAAAAATAAATTAAAAATTGTAAAAACAAAACTTTAGAAATACCTGTATAAATAATCAAATGTACGCCTTGAAAACATGAGGAATTATAAAAATATATACCTAATTATTATAAAAATAGTTGTAAAATAAATATTACATAATAATAATAGAAAAGAGTAATAATAGGCGTAGTAAAAAATTACTAATGAAAGGCTCATGGAAGCCAAGGTTTTTATTTATAGTCATGTACAGACAATTTTTTATTAATTTATGTTTTATTATTTTCTACTTTTTATTTCATTAAATTGAAGTTTGTTTTTAAAATTTACTTCTGCCTCCACTGTAAAGTTTCGGAAAATTTATCAATGAAATTGAATTCAAAAAATTGTATCAAACGAACTCTCAACAGCACAAATTAGATTTGTCTTTTCATGTCAAAATTTGAGAAAAAAATTATTTTTCAGAAGTCTTATTTTCAGTTTTTTTATGAAATGTCACAGAAATCACCTGTAATGTCAATTGAAGAGAACGTAGCAAGATAACTTTGGCACTTAGAATTTTGTTACTGCTGTGAAATAAAAGGTCAAAATTCATCTTTGAAAGTAAAAAAAATAGTACAAAATCGCTTTTTTTTATATTTAACATCAAAAAAATTTTTACTAACTACAAAAAGATGGGTTCTTTTGAATGAGAAAAATATAAAGGAGAAAACTGTAATTATTTTGAACAAAAAATTCTATTAATTTGATATATTAATGTTAATAATTTGCTATAAAAATAGCAGAAATTATATGCAATTCAGAGAGGAGCAATCATAAGATTTAAAAAGTTATAATAATGACTTACGATAACTTGGGTAACTTGGGCGACAACTTCTGATAATATACTCAATATTAATATAGAAAAAAAACTTAAGTAAATATCATCACTGCATAGAAAATTATATCATCTACTAGAAGAGTAACTAGACTATACAGTCTGCGCGTCTCTCTATCTCACACTAAAATGCTTGCAAATATTAAAATTCTAAATCACTTTCGATCTTTTGAGAGCTAGTGTAATTTTGCTCTTTTTGACCAACGCCAAACCTGTAATTTTGTGGTTTTCTCTCAAGCTGGCCATGGAGCGAAAAAAAAAACTTATAATAGATTCTGATGAAAATTATAATATTGATAGATGTCGATTAGATTAGAGCAGCGGTTTCCAAACTAGGGGGCGCGACCCCCTGGGGGGTCGCAAACTAATTCAAGGGGGGTCGCAAACTAATTCAAGGGAGGTCGCAAAATTTTTAATATCGCGAAGTTTTTTAATATACCTAATTTTATAATAATACTTTTAAATTTTATATGATTTATATGATTTATATGATTCAATTCAAATGCACTCATCTCTGTTTTAACACGAATTAGTCATAACATGAATTCAAAATAATTTTCGTTCCGTTTTTCTATCAATTGTTTTGTTTAATACGATCAAACCAAATTCTAAGAAATTGTAGTTACATATTTCCGCCTTAGTAGGCTATTGATAGTGAGGTAAGAAGTACGGGGTGAAAATCAAAAAAGTACCCCCATAGACAGAAAATTAGTTCCGATTGTATAAAAATCAAGATCAGTTTTGATTTTCGATAAATATTTTAAATTCAAAATAAATTTTTTTAATATTTGCAATATTGATTTAATTTAAAAAAATATTTTATCGTACTAATTTATTATATTGTTGATGACTATTTTTACGTTTTTTTTTAATTTTCTGTTTTTACTTTGGCTATATGATTTAATTTTATTTTTAAATCTAATTATTTATTGAAAATCACGGTGGGCCCAAGAATTATGTGGTTGTTTCAAAAATTTTGAACAATACAAATCGATGAAAGATATTTTACCATCTTTTTTCCAAACTCCTTTTTTCGGTTCTCTCGAATTATAATTTTTATACAACATGAACGCCTTACCGTTTTATTACATTTAATTGTTAATGCTATTTTCCAATTAAATATTTAAAAAAAAAAAATTTAACTTGTTTTATTTTAAAGAATTCGTAAATATATGTTTTATTTAATATTTAACAATTTGTGTATATTTTTTACTTTGGGGGTCCGTAAAGATTTATTTTTATTTAATATGGGGCATAGTAATATAAAGTTTGGAAACCGCTGGATTAGAGCATGGATTTCCAAAAAATACATAATTCATTGAGTCACTTTGGTTTAGTATAATGTAAAAATTGTACAGACAAATTTTAAATTACAAAAAACAATTATTTCTAAAATAAAATTAAAATAAAACTTCAGTTTGGCTTATAGGCCAGGTGCCAGGAATCAGGATATATTGAAATTAATTTTTTTTAAAAACCTTTAAAAAAAATGGTTATCCCCTATTGCGTATAAAAATTTTCCCTAACTGTCGGAGCCTAAAAAAAAAGTAACACCCGATTGTCATCAAAGATTTTAACTGGAGGCTGGAAGATGATTTCTATTAAAATTGCAGATTGATTCCATAAATATTAAAATAAAAGTCTATTCGAAAGTATTTTAAATCGAAATTTCGAAAACGATAACCAAGAACATTTACTATTTTTAATATTGAACGCTATGGCTCTGTGAGTTAGTTTTTCAAATTTTTTTTAAACCACTCAAAATTAATTATGTAAATTGTAAATTAAGAGTTAACAATTTTTTTATGGAAATAATATAAAACAACTGTTGATTTTTCCGTATAATTTCTATATACATAAATCTGCAAATAAAAAAATTTTCTCACGGAAAATTCTCTTAAACTTAAATAAAATTTTACTTAAATTATGTTCCAAACTCCAAAAACAGTATATAGAAAATATTCTTGTTTGTACATTAAAATAATATGGTAACAAATTTGAAGGGAAATTATTTATTCAAATTTTATGGAGTTGATTCGATAAAGGATTAATTTCTTAGCTCTAATTTGTTACTGATTAAAAATTTTATTTTCTAAGTCTTTTAAAAGTTAGATTACACATTACACATTCTATTTATTTTATATATCCAAATTTTAAAAGTCAAAAAAATTAAAATTATTCTCTTTAAATGAAAAAAAAATAGCTATACAAGAACTTAACATTGATAACCTTATATATTTAACATCAAATTTAAAATGAAAATTTTTTTTCTCGTATTAAGTACAGTACATATTTAAAGTATAAAACTTGAAGCATTCAGAGAATCTATATTTAGTTGTTCTTTTTACTTTCAATAGATTAGGTTTAGATAAAACTTAAAAAAAAAAATAAATAAAAAAGGATTCACAGTGATTTGTAATTTTTTTTAAGGATTCTGCATGGTTTTATTGTATTTTCCTAATTAGATAAGAAATACTAGAAAATTTGTTTGTAAGAAAATTTTATAAAAAAAAAAAATTCTTTTTCTATAATGTAAATATAAAATTTATATCTATAAAGAAAACATAATTTGTATATTTAAAAAAAGAAAATTAAATGAAAACTTTACATAAAAAAAAAAAAACAAAAAATGAAATTTAAAAAAGAAAAAAAAGATAAACGAATAATAAATAAAATGACAATAATTAAATAAATTTGGATTTTTAACGAAAACATTGCATAATCAATAACTTTTTGCTCAAATTTTTGATAATTTGGTCAAAAAAAAAAAAAAAAAAAACAAAAAAAGTTGGTGTTTTCTTCTTTTTACTTTTTTTTTTTTTTGTTACTCTTAACTTGTGGAAAATTCTTTGTGATTACTTTTTTTTTTTTCTATTCGGAAAAAATAATGGCTCTAAAATTTTTTTAAAATATTTTAAAAGAAAATTTGTATTAAAAATAATATATTCTAAAAAAAAAAAAAACTATATACACATAATTTAAAAATATATATATTTAAATAAATTAAAATGAATGTAATATACATATATAGTGAGTAAGGATTAATAAAATTAAGTAAGTAAAATTAAATGAAGTTTATTTACAAATACAATTATATACATATATCAATTTCCACGCATACAGTAAATAGTATAATTTTGACGCAAAAAATATCTAGTCGATATAGAATAATAGTATATAACTATATATAATATCATTTTGATATACAAGGACATACACGGAACAAATATTATAAATAATGTGCGATTTTCCATGAGAGAGAAAATTGATAATTTTCTTTTATTCTAAAATTTAAATTTAAAAAAAAAACTTTTTTCTTAAGCTTTCCACAGCAATACTCCAACTTACTAAGAAGCGCTTAAATTTGCCAAGGTTATTTTCTTCTCCAAATTTTACAAATATCAGCTAACAAGTTGCTTTCGCTTTCTTGCAATTTTTGATATGTAATCCATCAAGATATTCTTCTACATGTATCTTCACTTATTTTCTCTAATGCCTAAGGTTGCTTGGGCCATTCGTTTAACTGTGAAAGAATAAATTAATTTTATTTTATTCATGCCTTAATAAAATAAATGGGCAAATTATTTTCTCATGAAAAAATTAGATTTTCTATTGAAATTTTAATATTCAGTTTATTTAGGTTTTGGGAAATAAACATAAATATAAATTTATTTGACATTTTTATGACTATATTTTGTTTATTTGTTTTTTTTTTGATAATTTGTTTGTTACAATTATATAATTATCCATCTTTCCCGAACATTATGTTTTATATATATATATATTAATTATGACAAGTATTATATTGGCCTCATCAAAATAAAAAAAACATAAATAAATAAAAAGAAAACAATACCCCCATTTTTCATGTAGAGGAATATAATATAATATAAAAATATACAATTTTAATGATTCCCTTTTTTTATTCTCATTAATTTTCAATTGTCCTTAATTATTTTGATTTTTGTTTTTCCTTTTTTTTTTTTTATTTTCATTGGAAATAAAAAACAAAAAAAACCATTTTGTAAACAGACCATTATTATCTGCGATTTAATGTAAAAACAAAAATTTTATTTTAATTATATTTGAAATGAGTGAAATTTTCATCCAATTAAAATCCAAAAAAAAAAAAAAAATAAATAAAAATATTAAAACACTTTTACATCTTTTAATTCGCCTTAAAAACAATTTTTGTAATACCGTAAAAAAACATTTTTTTTTCTTTTTTTTCTTCTTCGACATATCTCATTTTTGTCTGTAATCTAACTTTAAAAAACTTACTATACAGTTGAAATAAAAAAAAATTATAGTGGTTTGAGGGTTAACAAAAAAAAATAAAATAAAATACCAGATATGTATCTTATTTTTCTTTCTGCTGCTGGAAAAGTAAATCCTTGAAAAACTGAACAGAAAAAATAATTTCGTTTTTGTTTTGTGTCCTTGACATTTTGGTTAGAGAGCACAGATACATTTTATGTGCGTAATTTATACATTTTATTTTCAATAATATTGTTTTTTTTTTATTATTATTTTTAAGTAGAATATATAAAAAAAAAATAGAGGAAGAACATAGGTAGTACATGAATTTTAATTACACTTTATTCTAAATGAAAATATTAAAGTTTGCGCCTTTTTTTTTTATTTTCATATTATGCTGATGTTCATGGCAAAAAAAAAATTAATATACGATTTAAAAATCATAAGTCGCTGTACTTTTCAGGGTCATTGAAATCTTTTTTAATGTTTTTCCAAGAAAAAAAATATTATTAAAAATAAATATGTATAATGAATATTATATATATATATAGAAAAAAAAAGTAAATAATATCCTGGCAAAAATATGAAAAGGGAATAAAGTTTTTCAATTGTACACAAAAAGAGAAAATATTTATCATGAATTATTTATTAATAAGAAAAAAAAAAAGGGATCTGATTTCATTATTCACCTAACTAACTATATAGATTTCTTAAGACTTGTTGTGATTATTTTTGTTTTCATAATTAAATAAATATTCTTTTTTAAAGGAATTCATGTACGAATCTAACTTAAGTGTGTACCATTTATGTAGTATGATGTGTAGTATGATATATTACATGATAATGATAGTATAGTATTGTGCTTTTAATCAAAGTTTTTTTTTATTTTTTAATAAAAGAATATTGATCTTACAGTTTTTTCTTTAAATTTATATGAGAAATTTTCAAATTTGGTAACTAGTTTGTTTGATGCACATATAATTATTTTTATTATATAGATATTCCACTCGCTATTTTTTTTTAACTGATTGGCGATTTTACTTTCAAGTATATTGCTAATGTGATACTGAAAGGATCTTCCTTACATACAATGTTCTATATTCAAAATGAGAACTTCATACTTCAAAATTTTTTCTCAAATTAAATAAATATTAAAAAAAAGTGGTTTTACAAAAAAAAAAATTAAAAATTCCTTCTGACAGTTTTTTGATTATTTTAATATTTTTATTTACCTTTCTTTACTTTACCTACTATACAAGAAAAATATTTTTTATTTTCTTATGAAAATTTTTTTAATTTCCATATTTCATAAACAGTGTTTATGTATACACAGGTATTATTTAGCTTTCTTTTTACCTTGTTGTGATAAAAAGAAAAATATATAGGTATACATAAATTAACTGCTTTCTAAGTGAAAATCATGATACTTCTGTTTTAAATGAAAAAGGGAAAACTTTATATTATTTAAAAAAAAAAAAACAAAGCCTCAAGGAAAAGTAATAGAAAAGCCGCAAAAAATATTTCGTCTATAAAATACAAAATTTTTTTTGTTATGTCGCACGAGGCTCTGAAAATGTATATTTAAGTACGTATTATATACCTATATATATATATTTTTGTTTAATAAAATAAAACTGATATGGTGTGGTAATTTCACTTTATATTGTGAAACAATATAAAATTCTCAAGGACTTTGAATATGATTTTAATTGCTTGGAAGGTGTGATATCTGAAACTATAATAAACATATTTTTTTTTGTTTGACCTTCTAAAATATTTAGGATTAATTCATAAAAATTATATGATTGTACCTGTACGTAGATTTTCCAGCTATGAGAGAACGTGATAAATTTTTATTTATGTTAAATAATATAAATTAGTAAATTGTGTCATTAAGGAAAAAGAAACATAATTTTTTATACCTTGACGACACACGTAAAATTAATTTCGATTTAATGATTATGGAATGCACTGAAAAGCTATAAGCAGTTTATAATTATTCAATATCTACGTATGTATATCTGTATTTTGTTGAAACACTTTCCTGGATAGAAAATATCCTAATTACGTCATCTAAGAGATTTATGAATTTTTAGATAAGTGATTATATAAAGCTTAGTTTTTAATACGAGCAGTTTTCAAAGCTATAAATCTATTATTTATATAATACAAAACAAATTTTTTTTTCAGTGAAACCACATTCACTTTTCTATATTTAAACATTAAATTCTTTGATTTATTTTCATTTGTTCATGAAAATATTTGTACATTAAAATAATTTTTGTTATATTACCTACATAAAAAAAAAATACATTATACTTGAGAATATGTGTAAATTGTAAATCATACATGTGTATATTATTTATTTATCACGCGATTAATGCTGAATTATTGCTCTAAGTCTAAAAAAGATACCGCTTATATGTACATTTATGAGTAAATAAATCTTTGTGTGCGAGATAATGGCCAATTTCGTTCTGTTTTTTTTTGTATATATAATAATTGTATAATAACTATAATTAAATTTTGTTTTTGGTTTTAATAAAATTCTTTCCACAATCATATTTTATTCGATATAAATGGAGAAAAATATTGTCATATACCAAAATTTGTCTGCTCCAAGCTTAAGCGAAACGATAATACTAATTAATAATTTAATAAAAATAAATATTTTTTACAATATAGAAAAACTTTTTTTTTAAATTTTAGTTTTCAACATTATATTTAATATGTTAAAACTCCTTATTAATTTTTATATAATTAAATTATTAATATAATATGGGAGTTGATTAAACTTGTACAAAGAATAATAAAAGATTATTATTATATTTTGTTCATTAGCATTTCTATTGTGATGTCATATAAATTCTTTATCATGTTAAAATAAAAAGAAAAGAAAATGAAAAAGACGAATGTCTGGGTTTTCTGCAATCAAATATTTTATATTGAAAAAAAGAAAAAAAAAATTTATTCTTTACACATTTAGTTAGAGTAAAATAATTTTCAAGTGATTGTGTATTTTATATATTTATGTCTATTATTTTTGATGAAAAGTAGGTATAAAATTAATGTTCATTTGTTTAGAAGAAGCTCAACAAGTTTTTAAATTTTTCTCTAGGTTTATATATATAAATAATATCTGTTCACATATAGTAAAAGCATATTATTTATTTTACTTATTTTTTTTTTTATATTGTTTTTCAAAAATACATTTAAAAGATCAAGGACACTAAAATATACATAATATGTTTTCTCATGGCAATTACATGCATATATAATGTATATTTTATACCGAGAGTCTGCAAAATCTTTTTTTATATAAGTGAAATATATTTTTAAGAGATTTTTTTTTAGTCATGCTTTTGAATAATTTCTCTTCAGGATTCTCTTAGTAAGCATAGAAATATAAAAATCTCTGATACATAATACATTGGATGAGACCAAATTATGTTGAAATGTATCTTTTGGAATATAAAAGTGAATAAATTATTATAATTACGATTTAATAGTATGAATTTTTTTAAATTTTCTTAACACATTTTTAAGTTATTAAGATTGAAAACTAAATTCTGAAAGTCAGAGATTCAAAATTGTACTGATTTTATTCTTAGTTACTGCACTTAGTTTAGTTGATATTAGTTTAGTTGTTATGTTATAAAAAAAAATCAAAATACTTTCGAGACCAAAAAACAGGAAATTTGAATAAAGTCTTTTTAGCTGACTGTTTATTAAAAATTTGGGTTTTTCTTTAAAATCTTTTTTTTTGATATTTTTTTATGTCATATTTTTGATTTGAATATGATGAGGGGTACACATTTTTCTACGTTTAGTTTAATATTTAAATGACTGAATGTTTGTATAAGAATTATCTCAATTTAAAATCAATCTTTGTAAAAAAAAAAATTCGCATGAAATTTCTATAAATATATAAATTATACATTATGTATACTAATTATAAAAAATGTATATATAATTATGTATAAATGGTACATAAATGTATTTAGTGGCTAAACATTTTTATGATTACAAAATTGGGAATTATAGAAATTTCATTTTTAAACGAATAAAGAAAAAAAAACCAAAGAAACCTCAATCAGAAATTTTGACTTAAGATTATTAAAACATTAAAAATTTATACGTTCGTTCGCAAATCATGTCATTTCATTTTTTTTAAAGAATTATTTTGTCCTCAATAAAAATTATAATATTTGATATCCTTTTTTTTTTCTGTTAATTCGTTAATTGTGATTAAGTTTTTCAGAGGCACATAAATATTGCTCATTTTTAATATTTTAATTTTCTTTTTTAATCATATACAATGTGTATCTCAAAATCATTTATTTTCAAAGGAGCAAAAAGCTGGCTGCTCAGTTTTTTTTACATGGTTTTATTAAAGAAATATATCTTATTTTTTATAATTAAAATTTATTGGAAAATTTTAAAATTACCATCAAATTTTTACATTTTTAGTTTCTACGATGAACGCTTAATTTACTAACATTGCTTAAAAAGATATTATGACAATAGCGAATTTTTTTCTGCTGTATGTTGACGATATTAAGTACGGTTGAATCTTTATTTAGGTCTAACAAAACAAAGCACAATAAAATTGCATTTTCACATACGACAGCGCTGAATTTCGAGCCAATATTACAAGTTTGGAAAAGTTCTAGCATGCATTAATTGATAAGAAAATTTTTTTTTATTTTTTACTGATCGTATTTTCATTTACAATTTTTGACTGATGGAAAGTGCGCTTGTATATGAACATACAATTCAGCCCATACGTCGATTTTATTTACAATAAAAATATTATAAAAAGTTTTATTTATGTTAGGAACGTCAGTATGAGACATCAGATATCAGTGCGGATATTATTTTTAATTAAAGATGAAGCTAAAATTATGTTTACTAGTATAAGTTAATTTTTATTTTAATATATTAGGTCATTAAGTCTAGTACTTGCCTGTTATTTGGTTTCCATGATGGATATTCTTAAACAATTTTCATCAGCTAAGTTTCGCGGTTGAATCGTGCTGTGCCTCCCAAGAATGGTACTTGGCAATTAAGCTACATTTCTACTGTAATTGTTCACATTTAGATTTTCACATAATTCTAAGCTTATAAATATAATAATCATGAGATTGTTAATTCTAGATTATGATTTTTTGAGCAAAAAAATTTCCGAAAAATTTTAATCTTTTTCATTTTACTTTCGAATACAATAATAAATATATATAAAAGCACATCAGTTTATTTTAATTTTCCCTCATAAATTTTTTAACTGTCCTTATTAAACATTTTCATAATTACGTATTTAATATTTCAACCCGAAAAACTTTTGATCTCAAACGAACAGAAAAAGCTGTAAACAACAATAAAGGATATATATTTTTGAAAACAATATAATTTCTTCGCAAAAAATAATTTCAATCTTTTTTTTTTTTTGTTTTTAATTTGTTTCAACAAAAAAATAAAAATTATAAATACTTATTTTTTTTTTTTTTATTTTTTTAATTACAGATAATCTTCCGGTTAACTAAATAACAAAAAATAATATTTTCCTTTTTTAATTAAAAAAAAAAAAAAAGAGAAAAAAAAATGGATTCAAGATCCAACAGTACATCATCATCATCTCATTCCATTTCAATACCAAATAGTAATTTTCAACAACAATCACCTAATACACTTTCACCCATTAGTCCATCAAGAAAAATATCACGTCGCTTACAAAGAACAGAAAGATTACAATCAGAATCAAATATACCGGCATATTCATCATGGGAAACATTGGTTCGTGAAAGTTTTGGTCATATTGCATGGCCAATTAAAATAACATCATGGGAATTAGTTGATGACCATCAGTATCAATTAGTACCACAAAGGTTAGATTTGTATTTTAAATTAAATTTTTATTCATTTTTTTTTTTTTGGTTGTGCAAATTGTTCATTCGGTATAAATATTACTTATTTTCCACAATACAGATATTATGTATTTGGTTTTTATGTTTTTTAATTTTGTTCATATACGGAGTGTAATATTAGATGGGGTTCAAAATCAAAGTTAAATACGATAAAATAGTCAAATTTCCACGAATACTAATAATGGAATAAGGATTTAATTAAATCAATGTTATAAATAATGATGTTCATTTCAGGTTGCATATAATAAGAATTGGAATTGGTTGGTCTTATATCATAACTTTCAAATCCTTCAGTCTTTAAAATCTGAATTCTGATTCCTAAGTGTAGAAGTGATTTGTTGAGTTGTTGTTCCTTCCAAAACAAAAGTTATTTAAAACTTAAACTTGAATCGCATTTGTATTTGGAAGCACATATTTTTCTTTTTCTAAGTTTGGAATTACAATCTTTCCACTATTCTGTGCAGCATAACTTACTCTGTATGTAGGTAATAAATACGAATATAAATTTATTTTATTTATATGAAAGCAAAATTGAAAAATTTTGGTTATATTTTCAAGGACATTTCTGTAATCCAATTACCTACTCATTGGTTTTATACAAAACGAAGTCAAAAATTAACCATGGAAATAACAAAATTTAGAAAAAAAAAAAATAAAAACTACATTTTAAAGAAAAAATTTTCTATATCTATCTCTCTGTTTCAACAACTATTATGACAATTCACATGTATATTTTATATGTTACATTTTAAAGTTTATTTTACAACCACAATGTTTCCTTTTCAGTAAAATAATTATTAATTCATTACGAACAGAAAGACACGTATTTCTATAAATCTAACAAAATAATAAATTTCTATGTAGTTCAAAATTAAAGGAAAGAAGGCAAGGTAGATACATATAGTATCACCTACAAGTTAGTATGATAACATATAACAAATTAAGTTAGAGATGAAGTATAATATTGGTCAAGGTTATAATGTTCATGAAAGAATGTAATTTTTTTTCAATAAGTTCATCAGGTTGATAAAAAAATTACCTCATTGATGGTCATTATGGTTTTATGTATATTGTACAGTATAATATAAAAATATGTCTATTTTTCAATTTCCTTGATTTTCATCACGATTTATTTTGCAACAGTAAATATTTCTTTAATTTGAATAAAAAAAATCGCCAATATATTAAATGTCTGCCAAATAAATAACTACATATTATTACTTATACATAATACTGGATTATAAAATTCAATTTGAAACGAAAAGGGATCTTTCATTATTTTATAGGTTATATTTAAAAATAATTATATTTGAGAAAGAAATTTCTATGGCTTTAAAAAAAAATAAAATGCCTTTTGAAATATTAAAATTTCACATAGTCTTAAACATTGCTTCTAAACGTTTCATAAATTTTGATATTAAAAACAAGAAACCACGGAAAAAATATTTTAATTCATATTATTATAATTTATAACATTTTCGTTTACTTTGACATTACGTTTTTCTAAGAAAAATGAAACAATTTTTAGGATATTTTTGTTTCCCAGAACCGGAAAATTATTGTTTCAAATTTTAATTACAATATATTTAATTATTATTTTTTTAAATCTCATTTATAATGAAGTTTTATTTGCGTCTACTTTTGTACTTATTTCAACAGATTTATTTTAGCCTTGTAATTATAATCTAAAAACTGGCAAAAAATTAAAACAATAAGTTAAATTACATTTCATTATTATTAGAAAAAGGATTGTGTATGAATGGGATGGAAGACTTCTTTATTTACTGCAAAAAGTTATATAAATGAAAATTGAGAAACCAAAACAGTGATTGACAATCTTATTTCCCACCATTTTCAATTTGTGAACATTTTTATTCATTAATTTTTGACAATTTTTTAATACCAAGAAATTGAAATTATTATATAATATACTTAATTTAGATTCCGCAATGTTCTGGCCCCTAAAAATTATTGTGTCAAAGTTTAAATTAAAGCTATATAGAGTTTTTTTTTTTTTTTGCTTATCAATTTCTTCCACATATTTATATTAATATGATTAATAAAAAATGCAGATATTATTTTACATTAAATGTTGAGGATTTAAGCCCTCTTTGCATATATGAAATAAGTACCTGCGTATTTTCTAAAATAATAAATAACATTCGTGTTTTATTATAATCTTTGAGAATATTTGTTCAACTTTGTATATGTACATATATTTGTTTTTTAATACATTGTGTAAAGTTGTTGATCTGTTTAGGAAAATAGTTATTATATTGACCCTGAGCAAACTTACATTATTAACACATGTATCTATTTGTCAACAATTTATATGTAGGTAGGTATCTACGTATTAAAAAACATAACCTTTTTATATGTTTTGTTTTTCTTCTAGATTTATATAAATTTTTTCTCTCTTACACATAGATGTACATATGTATATGTATTATACATATGTTAGATCTAATGAAGATTTTTCTGAGGATAATGAATTGCGCCGTTTCTACAACAAAAATAAAACTATCGTTTCTTTGTTTATTTGTTAGTTGTCATTAAATGATTTGTATTGTGGTGATGATTAAAATAGAATTTTCAATATATAAAGTGTCTTTTTTTTTTTTCTGATTGAATAACTTTTCCAACAGGTTATGTTTTTCTTTTGATTATAAAATCAGTTGATGATACATTTTGAAAGTAATAAGTTCATTTATAAAGGATTTGTGCAATGTTTAACTAAAAAAAAAAATCGGATTTAAACTGTTAAGTTGGAAAACATATTGATTTGATTAAACTCAGGTTAAAATTTAGTATTCACACTAAAAAAAATTCCTCG
Source organism: Hybos culiciformis (assembly GCA_964007475.1). NCBI lineage: Eukaryota > Metazoa > Arthropoda > Insecta > Diptera > Hybotidae > Hybos > Hybos culiciformis. Next base: position 16,046,273 of record OZ023275.1, on the reverse strand, counting down.
TTTGTGTTTATTCTAACTATATATATTTACACATAACTATATACTTTTAATAACTTATATCTTATAACTTATAATTCAAAAAATTAAAATTAAAACAAGTAAATCTTAATTAAACTCTCAAGTTTAACTTTAATTTCTTCTTTCGTGGCATATGATTTATTTGAATGGGATATTTTTTGAGATAGTATTCATCTTCAAATGAAAATATGAAGTTGAATTATTGAATTATTACGAATAAAAAAAAGTAAGAATTTTCGGAGTCGGTGTAAGTTTTTTCTTAAATTTACCATTAAAAAACTTATATAACTTTAATTGTTGAATTTTAAATTTATTCTGGAAAGTTCAATAACTTCAAAAATTCAAGAAAATTAAAACTTTCCTTCTTCCATATTCGAAAACTTATACTTTATTGCAGCCTAAGGAAGCATCTTATATAATGATCTTATAAGATTGTAATTAGATTGAGTTTAATGATGAAAATTAATTCAATGAAAATTAATCATTGAGTTAACGATATGAACATAATTAAATCAATTTAATTCGGTATAAATAAATGTAGACGGCATAATTAATATTATAAAAAATCAATAATAAAATTTAAGATTCATAGGCGAATTCTTATTATTTTTGAGGCTTTTATATAAAAATGTTTCACTTAATTTCTTTTTGTACCTACATTATATTAAAAAATTATTTTAAATCTATAGAATTGAGTACTTAAGTTAAAGTTTCATTTTTCACTTTTATCTTGCTTTTCAATCTCTACAAATTATAATAAAAAAATAACTATTGAATTTATATAAAATGTTGAAATATTATGTCAGTTATATAATAATGTAAATACATGTATAAGCAAAGATATATATACTATATAGATTTCTATTTTAACTAATACTCAAAAGTCAAAACATTCAATGTTATAATTAAATAAATTACGATAAGACTGTTATTATAGAAACAGAAAATAAGGTTCGAAATTTAATAATTTTATTTTTTATATTATACACAAAGTGAATTCATTATATTATATGAATGAAAACAACTGAAACTAATTTATATTTACATGCTTTTTAAAGTGATTTAAAATTTAAAATAATTAAAATTTTATGAATTTCGAATTTCGTAAATATAAGCAACATTAAAATTTTAAATTAGTATATTTAGTGAGTTTTTATTAAAATGAGCTTACAAAAGCAAAAAATTCTTGATTCCAATGGACCAAAAATAAATTCACCAAAGAAATTATTAAAATTTAAATTACCATTGAGGCGAAGATCTAGCAGTATTGATTTACCGAGTTATTCGGGAAATTATGATAATAAATCGGATGATAAATTTGGAATTTCTTTGATTGGAACAAATTTAATTCCTAAAAAATATTTAAGCAGTTTATCGGAAATTCCCGAAGTTACAGATAATATATCACTAGATCAGTCTAGAATTATTTATGCCATGAAAAAAAGCAGATTTGGTAGAAGTAGTTCGCTGTGCGTTGATGAATATCATAGAAAGAAAAGGTAAGTTTTGTGAATTTGAATAATAAAAAAAAAAATAAAATAAAAACAAGGTTTTTGTACAATTTAAATTAAAAATTAAATTTAATCGGGATTAAAAAATTTTTTGCGAAAAATACATCTGAGATTAGAGATTTCAAAGAAATAAGATTAATAAGCTGGACTCAATACGTAGCTTTTTAGGGTAAGTTAAGATACTTGTGAAAGCAGATAGAAAATTTTCCAAGAACGATAACAACTAATGGACATGGTTTAAATAGATCATGTTATTTGAATATTTGAATTTATCGGGAATGTTTCGACTCGAGAAAAATAACGATGTTTTATAATGAATAAACAAATTTGAAAATGCAAAAATAGGCGGTATCTATATTGACTAATTCTACAAAGTTCATGAACTATACATATATCCCTTGTGTATTGTACTAAAAATCATTTAAGAGCTTTTTAATGGGATTTATTATAACGAAAAGATTTTTTCATTTCATTCAGAAAGTCCTGGAAAATAGTAACTCTCAAACTGTTAAAATATTGTACAAGAAAGTTAAAAAAAAAAGGTTGGAAATTAATGGAACTAATATTTAAGCTTTTTTAAAGGTGAAGGAAAAAAAAAGCTATTTTTCACTTATTTGTTGTTTTATTTATAAATTCTTGAGTGTCCTTAATGCTGCTGTATAAATTAAAGTTGTACAGCTTAAGCACTGAAAAATATGAGAAGCATTGAGTTATTAATTTTTTGCTTGTAGAATTTTTATGCACAGAAAGTAAACATTTTTTTTCAATGTTAAACTTTTTTAAGAACGTTTGCATTTTTTTTTTAATGAGTTATGAATGTCGCAGCCGTCACATAATTAAGTTTTATTAATTTTTATCGCTTCATAGAAATATGAATTATTAAAGAAAAAAATTATCTGGCAATGGAAATATATTTCTTGTATTTTATTCATAAAATAAAACTGACACATTGAATTTGGGATCAAAATGTCAACTCGGGATCAAATTTCCAAGTTAAAAAGACAAAAAAATTTATGCGCTCAAGGTGATTCTGATGAGTGCTCAGTTTAATACCAGAACAAATCAATGTAATAATTTTTCAATAATTTTAAGTATCTAAGATTAAGATCCTCCCTACAAATTTATAAATTTAAGATTTCATATTTATCTTTAAATTAAATTTTATAATTTTTCTCTGTAAATGATTTTTATCAATTTCATGTATAATATATAAATAAATGTTATGCCAAAAAAAAAAAAGCTTAAATCTGCGCATTAAAATTAAATTCCACCATGCTTCATTTAAATCAATTTATTTTTGATTATAACAAAAATATCTCAGACATAGTCCACATAATCCACATAGAAAAAAACAACAAACTGTTTAACTTCATGGGATTTTATTATTATTTTTGTTTTATTTTTATTATTTTTCTTTATATAAAACAATCTCGTTAGAAATTTCATTTAATCAACACATAATATACGGTTCGGTTATATGTTAAAAAAAAAATAAAAATAAATGAAAAAGTGTTACAAAATATATTTTTAAATAATAATAATAATAATAATAATAAAAAAAAAAAAGTGTATCAAGAAGCAATAATTCTTTTTTTTTTTGTGTAAATAAAAATAATAGTTACATCCTTATTTGAATGCAAATTTAGATGAACAAAAAATTTATTTAAATTCATATAAAGTATATTATGTTGTGTATACTTATATAAAATTATATCATTTAAGGATAATTTATACGAAAAAAATTAAAAAAGTGCGAGGTTTTAAAAAAAGGATCAAAAAAGTTAATTTTGAATATAAAAAAAAAAAATTTATTAAGTAATTAATTCACATCTTTCCTAATTATTTATTTAATAAAACACGTAAATTTTTACACCTAAACTTTTTACACTAAAAAAAAAGTACATCCAATGTAAACAAAATATTATATTTTTTTTTATGAAGTGCGTTTTTTCATTGAAAACTAATTTCGGAAAAATTATGAAATTGAAATTAATCGAAATGGAAAATAAATTTAAGACAACTTAATTTATTAATTAAAAAAATTTAAAGATTCACAGGTTTTGATAGAAGGAAATAAGCTCGTAATATAGTTTTCTGGTACAAAAAGAATTATGTTCAGGAAAAATTAATAACAATTAATCTTGGTTTTGGCTTTTTTTTTTCAAATTAAAACTTCAACAGGGCAAAGGATGTTAAAAATTGTATTTTCATTATATAAACAAAAAGTGGGTGTTAAATTGTCCATATTTTGTGTGTCATGAAATTTGTTAACAATGTTATCAGCTCAATTTATTGAGGTTTTTTTTTTTTTACTAATTTTTATAAAAATCTTTTTTTTTTTCAATTAAAATAAATAAATCTTTTATGCGGTTTTGATGATAAAAAAAAGGTTATGTGTGTAATATTGTACACTGGGGTAGCTCTAATAAACAACACCCTAATTTTTTCATTAAGATTTTTAAATTTTAATATTGAGCTATTTAATCGCTATTTAACCTCTTGTAACTTTAATTATTTTGAAAGCGATCAGTATTTACATGCGTACATTAACAGTTCATCCGTATAGAACTAAATAAAAGTTATATTGTTTGTTAGTTATTGCAATATAAGTACATACATATAATATTATTTGTAGATAGTAGATAGTGAAAGCAATTATTTATGTTCAAATTGGAAATTTCGCTTTAAATATTAATGTCGAATATTTTGTTCTGAGTGTTAACTAAATATTATTCAAAAATAATTATCCTTTTTCTTTCAAACTTTGATAATTAATTCTATAATCTATAGTTTCATCGTCTGAGGCAAGAGATCAAGGTTTTTAAAAGTAAAAGAAAATGTTGTTAAGATTCTTCAAAATCGTTTTATTATTTGCGTAATAAAGGGGTCTGTTGAAAAGGCTTATTGATAGTATTCACTTACTGAGCGAATAAAAGATTGAACAAAATTCTATCTGTAAAGTCTTAATACTTTTGAATGAGAATGTGCATAATTTTATTTTAACAGTTCATTTAAATTAACTTAAATTTTTATTGTACATAACTTCAAATGCCCATTGCTTTTGATATTATTGACTGATATATCGTTTGATTTTAAACTTAAATTTAAGTTGAAATTACTTTATTAGATTAATTTTCATAATACATTTGTAATTATAATTTATATTCACATTTCCTTTTTTTTTGTCTGAAATTATAAATAAATCGAATATCGAAATTAAATAAAAATAATCTACATTATGTTATTTATTAAACCACCTAAAGCTACCTAATATGTAATTTTATTTTGTTTGAACAAATTGACTTAATTACTATTTCATAGCTTTTTAATCGATTTGGAGTGTATCTATAATTATGTATTATTCTCCCTATATAATTAAATATACATAATATAATATATATATAATATGTAATATTATATATATACATATATATATGTATAGAGGTATACTGTGAAATTTTCGAACTATTTATTTGCCTTTATAATCACAAATTTAAAATGAGTTAACAACATCTGAAAATGACGTTCGCCGGAATCATGTGCGTTTTACCTTTCTTACTTGTTAGGGTCATGCACTCTATAAATAGTCTAAATTACCAACAATTATATGAGTTTAATTGCAATCAGAAAATTAATGAATTAAAAAAAAATATTATTTCGTGATAATTATTAATAAAATTTTAATATAAATACATGTAGATATTTTTACAAGGATTTTTTTAACATGAAAAACATAGAAAAATATGACATTTAATAATTTTTACTTATAGTAAAACTAAATTGCAGTTTAAAGTCGCCTTCGTAATTCTATAGTCCATGTTAGTATTTTTTCTTCATTTTACAAATTGAAAAAATTATTTAAATAAAGTTTTACATATGAAAGTGGAGCAAAGCGATGAGATTTAGTTGTTTAATAACATACATATTTAAAAAAAAAACAATAAAATAAAAATATATAATAATTTTATTTAGTATTTCATAGTGGAATAAAGCAAGGTTGTAAATGAAAAAAAAAATAAATGTTGCCAGTTTTACATTCTGATCAAATTTTTAGATTTTCATATTTCTTATACGGAAAGAGAGATTATAAATTGCATGTTCATCTAAAGATAAAAGAGATCTGTTAAAATTCATAAATCGGGGTACCTAATAAGGGAACTTAATTTTTTTTTATAAGTTGTAATGCCTCTAATAATTCCTAAAGGTTATAGGTTTTGTTTTTCATTTTCACAGTTGATATACAGCTACAGATAAATTCAATACATAAAAATACATAATGAAAAAGTTAAAACAGGGAAAATAGAGACAAAGATATATTATATTATGTGTCAATGTGTCATTTTAAATTTTAATTTATTATAAGTCTCCGCCATGCATTTGACTACAAGTTTGATTCCAATTAAAAAAATAATACTAAAACTACAAATTTAAATGTCCGATTTCTTAAAATTTACAATATTTTTTTTTAGGAATTTTTCTTAAAGTTTTCAATTCTATACATTATTATTAAGTATATATTTTCATTTAGGTTATTTTCCAAATTTCAATTATACCGTCAACAATATTTCTAGAACATAAACTTATATGAATGTGACAAAAAAATATATTAAAACACCTTTTTTTTGTATTTCACCTTCTATGTATAAAGATTATTCATGGGAATTGAAAACATTAATTTTGATTTTTGATAATTTTTTTTTCATCGTCTATTTTTCTTTTTTTTTTTGCCATTTTCAAATTTGGCAGCTCAGTTATCCTATTTCTGTGAACTGTACGAAGTATATATAAATTTATATGAATTCTTTGTATAATTTCATGTTACATATAAACTTAATATTTTGGATACCTACATGATGTCCACTGAATATAATTTATTTTATTGAAAAAAAAAAAACATATATGCATAAATCAAGAAAATAATGAGAAAATACAACTAAGTTAATAAGATCCTGCTAGTATGTATACAAAGTTATATTTGCACATTAAATTTACCCAAAATAATTATTTCTAAATATTATATGACAACTTGAAACACGAAATTTGTTTGAATAGTATTTAATAAACAAATGAAAAACATGAGAGTGAATACATCTAAACCGAATGTTGATATAAGATTACGTAGTACCCAAGGTTTTGAAAGTTGCAAACGTGAAATAATTATGTCTGACAAAAATACCATTATTTGTTGTTCAAAAGTAAAGAGTTCGGTCAAAAATAATGCCTCTTACTATGGAGAATGGGACACAAATTTGAAATTTCACTGCTTTAAGAGCAAACTTCGAAAAACACAAGACAAACGAAGTTCATATGTAATAATCTGGCCTTAGTCATCATTGGCTATCTATATGAGTGAAAAAAAAGATAAAGGAATTGATTTTTTTCCTGTTTTGGTTTTTTCATTTTTGACAGTAATTTCCATCGAGTTAAAAAAGATGCCATCATTGTAAAAAAAGAATTAAGATTCGGGAAAAATAATATTTAAACAATTTTCGAGTTAACTACAGAAATAAACCATATTAAACAAAAATTCAATTTTTTTTTGTCATTTTCACTTTTGTTTGTTTGTTTTTTAAATTGTGACAATTAATTAACAAAAGTGTCGTTTTGGAGTAATTTTTCAATGTTTATTAAAATTTAAACAAGAAAATGATGATAATATATTATTGAAAAATGTAAATGTACATGAATATTATTATTTTTTTGTTTCTGTTAAATTTATCTCTGTTATTTTTATTTTTGCAATTTTAAATGATTGTACTCGTCGTTAAATTTTATTTTTTATGAGAAAAAAATTCATATATGAATGACACTGCCTCTAATTAAAATTTTATTTGTTACGAAGGTACTTCAATTTTATATACGTAAATGCGTATTCAATTATTTTTTTTATTTTTCAACTTATCATAAAAAAAGGGATTAAAAAGATTAATTAAATTTCATTAAATTATAAAGGTTTTATAATTTTTTTAAAACTTGTAATTCTTTGATCAATTTTATTATACACAGTCTTGTACAACTTAGTATGAAATATTTTATAATTTTTTTTGATAAAAACAATATAGTCCTTCTCCGCTAAAATTTTTTTTCTTGATTAAAAATATTTTGATAGTGTCAAAAAAATACACATTTTATTATGGAGAACAAATTTTCAAAATTATTCGTTTCGGATTTTTTGTTTTGTATTTTGGTTTTGGTTTAGTTCTTGGCGTTGACACTTATGATATTTTTTTCCACAGAATTCAATTTAAAATATTTTTGGCAATTAATTACACTAACAAAATATATTTGGAATATTTTTATTCAAAATATTATTTATTCAATATATTTTTATTTCAAAAAGTTTTATGGAGAAGGACTAAAGTTTGGTTGTGTAATTGAGCTAATCTTAGTTAATATATTCCTATTTGCCTTTGCCGATTTCGATGAAAGCAACGGAACTAAAAATGCGAGGATAAGAATCAGCGCCGGACAACTTACAACCTTAATAATTGTATCATCAAATTTTTATTTAAAAAATGTAATAAGAATTAAAAAATGTTCACTTAATGGCTATAATTGTATCGCATATTTGCATTAAATTAATATAGTTTTTATATAATTATAATTTTATAGACAAACCATTAAATTACGCCGCCAAATATACGTTTCAAGGACATGTTAAAATATCGATTGTAGTTTTTTTTTGTAGAAAACCCTTATGAAAAATATAATTGTGACATTTGAAAATTTACTTTAAAATTTTTATTTTTAATTTTATTTTTATATCATATTATTTCCACATCGTAAATACACATTATACATAATAATTAATTGAAAGATTCTTCCAAATTTATTAAATAAATAACATTAATATAACCCACTACAAGTTGTGTGTAAATTAAATAAATAAACAAGCTATAAATACAATAAATCAAAATATATATACAAATATCCTTAAGTCAATAATATAATATGCTTAAATATATACATATTAATTATATTTGTGAGTTATTAAAAATATTATGCTTTTTTTAATAAATATATACACATATATTAAGAAAATTCCAGTTTCACTTTCTTGAATGAAAGAATTTTAACTGTTTTGAAAGAATTTTCTTTTTAAGTGCATTCAAGTGAAAAAAAAATAAATTATAGTAAAAAAAAGATTATAATTGATATAATGTCCTAAATATTATGTAATATGTGTATATATATAAATTTATATACCTATATGTTATGCTATTTTAATGTGTAGGGTTAATTGTGTATATATACATTATTTTTGTATATTATGCTTCTTAGAAGTGTGCCATTCACTTTTTGATGTACAATATACGTATTTTTTTTTTCAAAGATTTATGAATAGTATTTGGGTCGAAAAAGATTCGACCGCAATAATAATATAAATAAATAAAATTTTAGTTTATATACAGGAAAAAAAAAATTAATAGATATTTTTGGTATGTGTATATTATACACATTATTTATAAAATATTTTTAATCAAAGAATATTATAGAGAACAAATTCAAAAAAAAAAGCCATAAGCTAAAAATAATGAAAAATTTATTCGCATCAATAAGTTGAACTTCCTATATCCTGTCGAAAATAAAATAAAAAAAATAAAAACTTCCCCAAAATAGAATTTATTTGTCAATGAAGTTTAAATGTAAAGCTTAATTTTTTTTGTTATAAAATACAAAGCTTTTACCTTTCATTTTTTATAGCTGCGGGAATTTATTATTTTTTTTTTATTTTATTTTAATCAAAACCTTAATTTTTATAGTTTGGTTTCATGGTTTCTTGGAAAAAAAAAATTGACAGCTAACTTATGTGAAAGAAAAAATAAATTAATTAACAAACTTTCATGACTGTCAAATATTTTCGTATATAGCGTTTAATATTTTTTAATATTTGTTATCAAAAAAAATATATTTCTAGTTCTGAGAATGAATATGAATACAATTTTTATTAAGTGTTGTTAGTTAAATAATTTATTATTATGCTTTAATAAAAAAAAAAAAAAAAGATAAAATATGTTTTTTAATTTAAAAATGTGTTCCCAATGGAAACCCTTTTATGTATTCCGTTGTATATGACGATTTATTGAATCTTTTGTTCTTATATAAAATGTACATATTCTTATTACAACAAAACAAAATATATTTTAAGAGTATATTTTATTTCCAAAGTGTTTTTATGTAATTTGAAGCAACAAACATTGATAAAGAGCTATTAAAGATTAAGAACAGGAACAAAATAATGAATAAACAGGGTATATTTTTATATTATTAAAGACAGCGAGAAATTGTCTAATTTTATTTGTACAATTACTATGTATATGTGATTCTAATTTAAACGTATTATATTTTTATTAAAATGTTAAATTATATTAGAAATTCAATGATTTGTATAGAGAATAACATACATATAATTTAATTACTTATGTAATATTCGAAGAATTTACCTTTTTTTCTTTTTAATGGATTTTATCACCTAAATTTGGCATTTTAGAATGAAATACATATTAGCGGCAAGGACTTCAACTTTAGCATACATCTAAAATGATTTTATAAAATATGTCCAATCAAATCAAAATAAAGATATAAGTGCCCGAATAACCTCTTTTTTTTTTTTTCATATTTCATATATTTTATAGTTATTATTCCTAAGAAATGTATATCCCATTAAGAATACCACCTTACTACCTTAAGTTATTTTGAAGTCCACGTTTGTTTGAAAATTAAATTCAATGTTTATTGAATATTTTTTATAAACGCAGGACAAAATGTATTAATAAATAATAATGTTGAATTAATATTTTTTCCTATAACTGACATTTTGACAACATTAAAATGCTTCTTTATAAACAGACACAAAATTTTACATGTTAAACAACATTCAAGTTTATTTATTTATTTTTTTTGTTTTTTTGCTTCAAAAAATAAATTTTCTCATTATTTAAATTTTATTATTTTATTTTTTAAAAACATAAAAGAAAAAATAATATGCCCTACATACATCATTTTTTTGATCCTGAAAATTTTCACACGCTTCAAATCAATTCTAAGTTTTCAATAAATTTATTCTTTATAAAAATTTGGTTTTTTCTTTTTTGTATAATGAAAAGTTCAACGAAACCTACATACAATTTTATTTCTGTCGTATTTTTGTTTTCATGAAAATATAAACATGAAAAATATATATATAAATATATATAAGAACTTAAGTAGCTTTTTTATCCTCTTTTTATTGTTAGGTGAATATTTTGTACCCTAAAAAAAAAAAAATAAAAAAATAATAATAATAATAATCACAGATAAAAAAAAAATTTACATATTGTCAAGAAACAAAAAGAAAAAAGAATATATAAATAAATATGCTAAAGGGAAGGGAATGTAAATAAACGAAAATAAAGGAAATAATTTTGAGAATTTTTTTTTTCTGCATTAAATAATGAATAAATAATAAATTAAGATATTTTCTATGTCAAGCTACATGTAATGGTATAAGAAAATAATTATAAAAGCGATTTTTTGTTTTTCTGTCATCGCATGTTGAATCTGTTTTTAAAATTGCATATAGAAAATTTAAATGACAAATAATTTTCAAATAATTTTGTAGAGATATTAAATTAAATCTTTTTTCCAAAAATATTGGATAAATAAAATGGAATTCCGGTAATAAGTACTCTTGTTCTTAATAGATAAAATTTTATGTTCAATATAAAAGTAATGTAGTTATTACTACGAATATAGTTTATCATCTGTATGTCACACTTTTTGGAGACCACTCATTCAACTATCAACTTATGAATATTTCTTTGTTGAAAAAAAATCTTAATTTGACAATTTAATGTTTTAGTCTAATATCGAAAAATCTGATAAGAACTCTTATTTTGATGATTATTATTATATCCTTCTATACAAAATTTTGTTCAAGACTTTAAACGTTTTAAACGATATTTCCATTTTCCTTTTTTAAACAATTTTTTTTTTATTGTGTAAGGAGTTAATAAAAAAAGTTAAAGAAATTTTAATTTTCCTTTTGATTTTATTATTATTTTGTCAAAAATATTCAGTAAAATTATACTTGATTTTGACATTTTAATTTGATAGAAAAAAAAAAGTCTATAAAATCCTATTCTTATTTTATGATCCTATGCTGTTATTTGGCTGTCAATGATTTCATCAGTCATAAAAAATATATCCTTTAGATTTGTGTACATCAAGTATATATAAGCATAGTGAAAATTCTATATATATAGAATTATATTATATTATATTATATTTATATTATTTATGAATGCATAAATTCAGAACTTGGTGAAAATATCACAAAATTGTTATTTCAAAAGTTAGTTAGATAAGTATTTTCTGCTTATTCAATATAATATGGTTTCAATTAAGATAACAAAAGTATAAAATACTTGAAATATGTTTATTTTTATCTTTTTTTGTCGCATAGTATCTTTTTTTTTTGTTTTTAATTTATATTATGTATGTATGTAATATATATGCTATATTTGCTTTATTATTAGTAGAAAACTTTTTTCATAAAAATCTAATTAAATAAGATTAGTTTCACAATAATTGGAATTAAAAAAAAAAATTTACTGGACTAGTTGAAAATAAAGCTACAATAAACAATAAGATTAATTTTTAGCTTTGTCATTACTGTCAAAGATAATCGTGAAATTGTCGGTTATTGGTTTTATTCAGGGGTATTTGATTAAGGAAGTATGATGCGGCAAGGTGAAAAAAGAAATTATTTGAATTTTTTCCATTTAATATTATTTATACCTATACTTACGATTTATTATATTAATTTCAAAATTATTGAATTTTAATGGTTAAATACGATATACTTTTAGTGGTTTTAAATCATTTTATTAATTAAACCTTCAACCCTTGTCATTTTTCAAATTAAATAATATTATGACATTATTATATAAAAAAATAATTATTTAATCAATCATTGAATAAGGTAGCGTGAAATTTTCCAATTATATGACCGAATTGAAGTAAACAGATTTTATTCATGATTTTAATATTTTTTTTTAATAATTAATTCCTTAAAAATCTGTTCCCCTCATCGAATATTAAAATAAAAGCCTATATTCATACAATTGTGTTTCTCATTTTTTAAGGAAGGCATTCTTCAGCAAATTTTCTTGAATTTATAATTAATACTTTAAAAAAAAATTTTATTGGATATTACTATTGATTATATAATAAATTTTTTTTTTCTTTTAATTTTATGTCCTTAGTGTCTTTAATTCATCTGAGAAAGACAGTTTGTTAAAAATATTAAAATTTTCCGTTCTACATTTTAATTTATAAATTCAAATAAAAATATTTGCTGAATTACTATATATAAATAACTATTTGAAAACAAGAATGATATAGGAAGTTATTTCAACGTTCCATGACACCATCACTAGAAATATTATAATTTACTTATTTAATAGTCTTAAGATAATTATATATTATAAAAAGACAACTTTATGAAAAAAATGGATGTGGAAGTCACTAATTGTAAATCTCTTTATAATAATTAAAAATCTGCGGAAGAAAAAGCAAAATTATCTGAAATGAAACTTTGACATATTTTAAAAGCTACTGAATTTTGTAGGCAAAAAAAATTGATCGAATTCAATATTTTTAATAACGAACTGGCAAAAGGGACAATAAGTTCATCCTAATATATAAGTTTTGTGTAAAAAGAAAAAAGCTACAGGATAAAACCTTCATTTGTTTTGTTATTGTTTAACAACATGCAAAATAATGTTCAAAAAAAAGTTAAGAAAGAAAGTTTTTCTTTGAAAGTCCCTCTTCAAATCTTAATTTTTTCCACTTGCATGCATGTCTTATAGAAAGTTCAATGTTTTTACTCAATATCCAACAGTTGTGACAGTTTGTTAAAAATAATTGCTTATTCAATGTGAATAATTGTGTAATTAAAAAAATAATTATTTAAAATAATATAGGATTGAGAAATAATTTAATATCTTTTGGATTCTGATTAACAATAATTACTTTTATAAAAGTTTGTTGGTACGATTTAAGTCATTTCATTACATACATATCATTACTATCCATATCCACAAATAAAAGTGCACAATAAGGATCGATTACAAAAATTTATGTTTGTAGTTTTTTTTTAAATATAAAACATTTCTTGGGCGCACAAAAATTTATGACATACATTTATCGTATATGAAATGTTTACTAAAAATATGTTCAATTAAAGCTTATAAAAAAGGACGAATAAATGACATTATCAAAACCTTTAATGTTTTAATGTTTTTGCATAAACATAAAAATATAATTATGTATCTAGGTTCTTAAGTTATCTCTTCCCAATATTATATTAAGTCATTTCAATAAATTTAAAAAAAATTTGCCTTGAATTGAAAATTTATAAGAGATTATTTCGCATTTTTTGTTTGTTTTTAAGTACAAGTGAAAATAAATTGGCCCTCTGCCACTTATTGTTAAAAAATTATTCTTTAAATCTTTTAAACATATACATTATGTATGTAAAGAATACACATAAATATAACAAACGACATATAAATATTTATAAACTAAAGAACTTAGAGCATAAAATTTAAGAATAACTCTGTTGTTTTATGATGATAATTTATAATCTTCTTCTTCTTCTGTGAGACAAAATAAATCCTTTTTATTAAAGTTTAATATTATAAACAATTTTGTGTTAAAGTTATGAAATTCGTTATTTTTTATTTATGTGCTTATGTATGAGTGAATAAAATCATTTGACTCTAAAAAATTGAATTTCTATTTTACATTATGAAGATTAAAGTCTCAAGGCTTAAATTTTGTGAACACAAAAAAAAAATTCTAATCTGAAAATAAAATTTTACTAAAAAGCGCATACATATAGTTAAAATTATAATTACATATACATAGTAAAGTCTAATGAGAAAAAGCAAATTTTTTTTTTATTTATTAGAGAGATTATTTTATCTACCTTCATCTTCGCATAGGCTTTCATACAAAAAATCATTTTCCAAAGGCTACAGGTTATATGAAAATAAATGAGAGAAAAATATATTAAAACTTACAACAAATGAAAAAAATTGTTTAACAAATTGTATCAAAATAGGGCGAGGTTATTCCAATTGACTTGGCTGTGTATAGAATATTATTGTGTGAACATATAGTTACTTTTTGTAGAGCGTAATGTTTTTCGCAACCTTCTTCTTGGCACAAAATAAGAGACTTCATATATATTAGAATTTCTAAATATTTTAATAAGAGTATATTCAGTCTTTATTCTAATATATTATAAATGAATTATTAATAGGAAAATTTTATAAATAATTTCTTTTCATATTGTTTTGATTTTCTATATAAATTTGTGGAAAATTACGTTTTTCAAAAAAAAATTCTAATATTGTTTAAAAATAAATATATACCTATGTATATATTTAACTTTTAACATAATTACAAAATTTTACGTCATAAATATTATATATTTTTTAATTTTTATATAATATGAATTGAGATTTTTTTTTGTTAAAACAATTTCTGGCAATCATCATAATTTATGAATGAATGACAAATGAAATGAATAAATTCTATATTTTAATTAACTTTGTATTATTTTAATTTTATTCAAAATAATATTTTATTCGGAAGAAAATTGAATTAAAACAAAACAGTTAATAAAATGTAATTAAATTTTATATTATTTGCTGCTGTATTTATAAAGCTTCAATTTAATGAAGAGTATGCTGAAAAATATACATAATTGAATTCAGTTGATTAAATACATATCTAAATATTATGTATATATAAACAAGAAATGGAACTTCATTCTGAATGAATTTACTATATTTTTCTTTAATAATAAAATGACACTACACTTATAAAAATTTTAGTTTTTTATTTTCCAAAGTTTAATTTTCTACAAAAAAAATATTTTGTTTTCTTTTTTATGTGTTTTGAAGTTTTATTCAAAACATAAACAAACGAATATCTCTGAAATAAAAAAATTTTGGCAAGGGATTAATTAAAATTTTTGCTAATAAACTTTTTTCTTAAATTATCCTAAAATTTTCCAGGAAGGGAATAAATTAAAATATTTTTATATATATATATATTTTTGAATAAAGTTTTGTTTTTCATTACAAAAAAAAAACCAGCATAGTGATGTGCTTAAAAAACTTCATTAATCCATTCAACAGTGCCTAAATATTTTTATAACATAAACATAAATATTTATCTGCTGTGGTTGAAATTTATCTTATGCCTAAATAAAGTTTACACCAATTTTACATTTTGGTATTGCTTTGATTAAACTTTACTATATTTTTTGTTAATAATAATAATAATTCGAAGTCATAGTCGAATGATCGCAATATACTTATGTATCTAATTATATAGAAATTTAAAAATTTAATTTTAATTGTATTATGATTAAATTGAGCTGCATTATACATATTATTATATTTTTTTAACAAAATAATCTTCATTAATACTTTTAAAATTTCTTTTTTAATTATTTAGAAAAACTTTCTCATTCTTTATTTTCCTGTATCCTCCTAACACTCTGACTTGTTTTTGTAATTATTCTTAAAATGTTTTTTAAAACTTGAAATCTTTTTATTTTTATCCTATATACAAGAATAAATTTTAATTGTTATTTTTATCTCAGGAAATTCGTGATAAAAACGGATTTTACATAAAACTCATACAAGATTTTTTTTATAGTGTTACTTTTAGATGTAAACATAATACTCGAAAATATAACAAAAACTTAATCATCTTACAATTCAGTAAAAAAATTTCTCTCTTTTTTTCCCAACAAGAAGAAAATTAAAGTAAAAATATTTTGCTAAATCAATTTTCAGAAGAATTTTTAAATTAAATCATTAGTTTTTGCCATTAGTTTTTGTATTATCTTTTATTCTATATTGTGTGTTGTGTCTAACATTATGATTATATATGGGTGAAACGTATAAATATAATCAAATCAACAGTGTTTTCTTAACTAAGAGCATACATATTTTCTGTTTATTAATCTTTATCTAATACGAATATTAATGTTTATTTTTATTATTTTGCCAAAAATTGTATATATGCGTGACACTTGAAATTAAAATTTTCAAATTAAATGTGTCTACTACACATTTTATTATTATAATATGAACAGACGACTTCACAAATTAGTGCATATAGGTCCGAAACCAAGGAAACATCAGAATATATATCATTATATTTTTTCCAGATTTTATGCCTACATAAATTGCTCAAATACATCAATTATAAATATGTATAGACAGTGTGTTTAGGGATTTTATTTTATTTCTTTTAATTGGTATTTCTAAAAAAAAAATTTATACTTAAATGGTCCTATAAAATTTGAAATTATTCACTGATGTAGTTCGAATCTTTATGCAAGGGCACATTTGTAACACATGTAATATTATCTATCTATTATATTTGTGTTATTTATTTATTTGATTGGAATTAAAAATGATTTATGTAGAAATTTTTGTTTCAATAAATTTACAGCTTACTTAATAACTTAAGAATTGAACAAAATCTGAAATTCTGAAATAGTTTAATTAAATTTTCATCATAATATACACTAAACATTCACTATGAACTTTGCTTTCGTTGTAAAATTGCTTCACAAAAGTGCTTCATTGAAATTTCAAAATAATTCTTTAAATAAATAAATTAAAAATGCAGTCATATGAAAAATTAAATAATATTTAAATAATTAATCATTTTTATGAATATAAAATAAATTTATAAATTTGAAAAAAAAAAAAAAAATAAAAAATTTATATAAATAAAATATGTATATAAAATAATGTAAAAAAAATAGTTTAAAAAAAAAATGTGTAATACCAATGAAATTAAATCTTATAAATTTATCAATAAATATTAAGAAAAAAAAAACCAAAATCATTAAAATATTTTTTTAAATGTACAAGGACAAATTTAGTGTCCTATATCATACAAAAAATATGCTCTGCTTTAATCTAAAAATTGCGGCAATATTTCGATCAGATCGTGATGACACTGTTCGAGATCGTAGCCAAAGTTTATGTGCACCATCAATTAGAGCAGCACCAAATAAAGATATCGGTGCTTTACGTATGTTGCAAAGACGTGCATCTAGTGTTATGTAAGTTTTGATTTTTTTTTTTGTAGTTGGATCAATTTCAGTAATTAAATATTTTAAAATAATAAAAAAATATAAACATATATATAATAAATACATTATAAAGCTATGTCCTTGCGTGTCTAAATCGATCGGCCTTGTAATTAAATTGAAAAATTTACCAAAATTAATTAAATTTATTCTAGGATCATAATGGATTTTTTTTAGTCCTGTGTTAGGGTCAAACTGTCTTGACTCTCATAAATTATTTCTTTTAAAAACAACTAATTAGTTAGTGTCTCATATTAATTTACATAAAATACAATATCGCAAACTGAAAACAGCAAGAAAATTTAATTTAAAAAACAAAAATTAATTTTATTGAGAGTTCTCACTGTGAAAAATTGGTTTTGGATTGGCTTTGATTGCAGGATTACTGCAATCTCGACTGAAGTGATTTTTTTTACATGTTAAAGAGTGTGAAACTGGATCCAAAATGAGTGGGCCGGATTTTTTTAATTTTTGAGTTTTTGGCTCAAATTGGCCTTTGAAATTTTATTTTTGATTAATATCAGTTTCTGCACAGAAATAAATAAAAATATAGCACAGAAATAAATAAAAATATAGTTTTCTGATACTCCGTCAGAGATGTTTAGCATAGAATTTTTATCGCAATTTTCACGGCCGTTTATTTACTGTAAAATAAAACAACAAAAAAAACAGCGAAAATAGGAAACAGAAAAATATTTTGAGATTTAACAGTGAGGGCTCTTAAAATTGAAAAAGAGTAAAAATTTCAGAATAAATTTTTTCAAGTTAAATTGCCTTTCTTTTTCAAATGCAAATCACGTTCACGAAACTGAGCAAAAATCAATTATGGAATTTTCTTTGAATATGCGGTGTACGATATTCTTCTTCCTTAAAAATACAATTTTTTTTTGTTATATTGCTTAAAAGATAGGAAAACGTAATTTGGTTAACAAAAAAGACTTAATAAGCCAAACAATAAAATTTAATTGCTTTAAAAAGCAATAATTCTATATATAATAGGAAAAATTGTTTTATTGTGTTGTTATTTATTTTCTGATTAATTTTACATATATATATATATATATATATATACATATATAATATATATATATATATATATATATATATATATATATATATATATATATATATATATAATATATATATATATAATATATATAGACTCTTTGCAAAAAGATAAGATATTATTTTTGTTTGACTTAAAATTCAATAAAAATTAAAGTAAATATCTGATAAAAGGTTTTTTTTTTATTTTTCTGGTTGTAAAGGTTTATAAGACTTATAAATGAATTAAATTTATTTATCCTCCCTAATGAACTAAACTTATTTATTCGTTCTTCTTCATAAAAATATATAGGAAATTATACAGAGAGAGAAAACATAAGATATGCGGAAAAATTTTCATTATTTTTCGATGATTTTATTTTTATAATTTATTATATGAATTTTTTCTCCTTCTATTTCCATTAATATTATTAGTTTTTTTTTTTTTTGTATAATAATTTGGTTAACTTTTCTTAACATTGGAATAAAAAAATATCAAAATTCTTGTATTAAACTAAATTTTATGTTGATGTCAAAAAATTTTAACTTTCATTGATGAGAATAAAAAAAATTATTAAAATTAAATGAATTTTCTATATACCTTTATTGTGGTTTTATCTCATTTAATTGAAAATTAAATGCTAACCAGAATAAGTATTAAAAAACATTTATTATATTTTATGTAAAATATTGTATATATTTTTGATCCTGCAGGTATATTTTGTTACAAATTATTGTACACAAAGTAACATTTTAATCTTAGCATAAAAATAATGGTATAATTCGCATGGATCTGTTTAATTTGCTGGAAATTTTGGGAAATTAAAATTCGATTAAACTTTAAAGTCTTTCTTTCTTGTTATTTACAGATATTTTTTAACATTTTTCCGCTTATAGAAAGGATTCGCACTGTCTTGCGTATAATTTTTACATGCTACAAAGTTTTTTGAATCTTAATTTCAGTATTGAAACATGATATGAAATTTATTAGTTGATGGCTATGAAAGTATGCAAATGTTTACCTATTTACTTTTGTAACTACTAACAGGAGTTCAACGAAATTTGCCATTCGGGCTCCTAAAACTGATCACCATACTTATATATACAATTAATAAACTTTTTAAACTTTGAGTTCTTTTTTTTTTGATATAACATGAACTAAAATTTTTTTCATACTACTTTGATATAAACTTTCAAAAATATGTTCTATTTTCTTTTGACATTATACAATAATTATTTGATTTTCGTTTTGAGCAAAAATTTATTGCGTGAAAAGGATAAATTTTCAAGGATTATTATTATTTTTAACTTTTTTTTTTTTTCTTCATTATGCATAAATCTACAACATAAATATATATATTTCTTATCACAGTCTGTTTCCTCTTTTGACGCCACACTATAACGACCAACATACATAATACTTACATAAGATTTTAATTCAATCGAAATTTGACCTAATATCAAAAGCCAAGAAATATTTAAAAAAAAAAATAATAAAATTGGGAGCATATTGTTTTTTTTTTTGTTTTTTCTTTTTTCAAAATTTTGTTTTTACTATAACTACATAGAATACATATATATATATATGAATATATAAAGCACCACTGTGCTGTCAAAATCTACAAGAAATAATATTAATTGCCTGGTATATATAAAACATTTTAAAAACTTTTATTTAAAATGTAGGTTAACTTTATTTTTATATTATTTATTTTTTTTATCTACATATAGAGAAAATACTTTTGGCGACGACGTCATAAAAAAAAAACAAATAATCATAAGAATATATACTTTGTATGTGAATGTAATTGGTCTGATGACGTCATTAAATGACAATAATGTTGTATGGCAAAAAAAAATATTTAAATTTGTTATACATTTAAGTTTAATTTTAGATACATTTTAGATAAATTAAAGGGTTAATATACAAAAAAAAAGAATTTTAAATAAAACCGATTAAATAAATGTTGCATATGTATGCTTGAAAAAGATGAAAATATGAAATGATGTTTTTTTAAGAGAAATAGAAAATGAAATACTGATTTTCCCAAATATTTATTTAATAAAAGTTCACAATATCTTGTCTGTTTCTTGGTGGTTACAGTACAACAAGCACCCCTTAAGCGGTAATTGAGACAATTCAGACCATTTGGCATATATTCGGCTGGGAAGTCTATTAGTCAAGGTTTTGAAATTTTCACTTTATTCCACCTGATACATTCACCAGTTTTTATTTTATACTTTCTATGACATGGCATAAAAATTATTTTGTTTTATTGATTTTGGGCCTTGTGTAATATTAGTACAAAATAAGTTTTTTTTTAATATTTATAATATTCCATATCCACTTATACGTAGGATATGGAATATAATACAAAACTATATGTGAATGCAAGAGGTGAGATAAAATCGTATTTTGAGATGTATTGATTGACAGACATACTCATAACTTCCTTAAAACATAACTTATTATTATTTGAGTAATTAAATTAAGCACAGAACTCTTACAATATTAATCTTAGACACAAAAACTATCACTTTTCCCGCCAAATTCGATTTACTAGATTTACTAGAAACTACTTTAATGGCGATTTACTAAACTACTTCAATGAAGTATGGATGGACTATAATAGAATTCTCAGCCGACATTTCTATCCAAAGAATTACTGATAGTTCCAAATTTCGGAGATTGTTCACACATATTTCAATTTTTTTTTTTATTTAAAACTCTGTGCATGTAATCTAGAAATAACGATTTAAAAAACTATTTTTTTCTAAGGCCCGTATGTAATTTTTCAACAACAAAGTTTTTTTAATTTTTTTTTTTCCACAATGTAGATGATACTTATATTAATAGAAAAGTACGATATACAAAATATACGTCGTATATGATGATTTATACCTAAAAAATAAGGGAAAATTATAATTTAATGATTGAAATTTGTTGATTTTCTGCTGTGCTTCTTTATGAAAATAAAAAATTGTTTTTGCGGCTTTTGAACTTGGAAACCACTTTAGATTGGCTTATTATGTTGAATAGGATAAATGTAAATGAAATTTTTACATATTACATTGGGCGTTATAAAATTACATAAGTTTTTTTTTTTTTTTTGTATAAATTTAAGGAGATATTTTTAATTCTATATTGGTGGTAATATTAAAAATTTCAAAGGTTCAAATTATTGATAAATAAATATATATAGAATTAATTTATTTATCGAAAAGTTTTTTATTGAATACGATTATAATTATACTATTTTTTTTTGCATATTTTCAGACATATATGTTACTGATAATATAATATCAATCAAATTTTTTTTTTTTTTTGATAATAATGAATCTCTTATTTTTAAATGTGAGAAACAAAATAGATTTAAATCGAATTTTCACTAATTAACTCATTTTTGCATTAACTTCCCATTATCGGATATGAAAAACTATTTCAAAGTGTCGATATATAAATATAAACATGTTTTATTTATATGTTGTAACTACTGTGACACGCGAATTTTGGAATATATTTTTGTATATTTATCAAGCCATTTTGCTGGAAGTTTATCTTATTAATGGACTTACATGGGAACGAATTTTTTTTAATACATCCCTGAAGAGCAATAATTGTTATATGTTAATATTTCATTTAATAAGTTTGAATTATATGAAGAATTTTTGAAGACATATAACAGCATTTTAAATCTTGTTGTTTTTAATTAGAAAACTTTTTTTTTTGCTCAATTTGGGTTTTTCTTAAAGGTCTTATTTTTAAATTTTGCTTAAACAAAAAAAAATTACTTAAATTTTTTTTTTGTATAGATTATATTAATTCTGTTCAGGTTTTTGGATAAGCTGAAAAGGCCAAAGATAATTCAATGTTAAAATCTTTGACATCGACATAAATGCAAATCAACTTTGTTTGTCGTATAGAATTTTGTAGTGAAAACAAATTAGTTAAAACAATATATGATTTAAATTTAGCCGTGACGATTGAAAACTGTCTACAAAGATTCTATTTTGAGTTTTTTAATACATAATTGAAGAAAATTGTCTAATATTCCTTGAATACTACTTCCTTTAGCTCTACCTATGCACAGTTCTAATTAAACTTATAATTTTTTTTTTTCAGTACTTCAGCGACAGAACTAATTTCAAGAAGAGGTGTATTCTCAAGAAGGCACTATGGATCAGTAGATAAGGTAAAGAAAAAAAAAAACATTATTAAATAACATTTTTATAATTTTATATTTTTCCTTAAAAATTTTCTCCTAAAAAATTTAAAATTAGAATTATTATCGATTATTTTTCCACTCATATATATTGTGTCGAGACTGCGTTGGATGAATCGTTATCTGGATTAGATTTTTAAAATTAATGATACGATAAGCATATTATGTAGGCACGATATTTTTATACCTAAAATAGTATTGGACAAAATTAAAATAAAAAAATATGGTTTCTATTAAAACGGAATTGTTCTAGGAGTTCTATTAGTTAGTTATTTATGGTAAAATGAATAAATTTTTGACCATTATTTAGTATAGATAACACATTGAGTTTTTAAATTAAAAATCATGTATTATATATTATATAATATTGGCCCAAAAACATGATTCAGAGAAATTAAAATTTTACACTAAAGAAGAAATTTTCATATAAATCATTATTGAATGAAAAATTATACCCCATATTTATTTATATATTTATATTTTTCTTTTTGTCCGTCTATGAAGTTGTAGTCCTTATCAAATAATTTTTAATCTCTATAGATATATAAAATTAATTTCAATTCATTTCCGTATGTATACTTATATATATATATATATATTTATTACGATATAATACACACAGGTTAGTTTTCCTATATAAATTGACAATTTCTTTGCGTCTATACAACAGTATATCTGTGTTCAAAAGCCGAAACGTCTTAAATGATGATAAGACAAAATTGAGATAATTTTATAAAGTTGCTTCTTTATTTATGTAGTTTATTTTCATCCTTACCCTTTTTCTTCTATGACAATCCGTTAAGAAGTTATAGACATTGGACAAACGTCCTAACTAAAAATATTTTTATTGTGCTTTTGGAAAATAATATTAAGTTTACAATGAAAAACGTCTTATTTGCTTCTTATTCAAATAACAGAAGTTTAAACTAATAATTTGATAATTTATAAACAAAAAACTGAAACCAAATTTGTTCTCAAAACTTTTCTAAACAAATTAAAATTTTTTAACAAATACATTTTTTGTAATTTAAAAAAAAGTTTTATTCCGCTCTAACTCAAAACAAAGATTTTGCAGATAAGACGTTCTGGCTTTTGAACACAGATATAGTTATCATTATTGTTTTATGATAATTTTTCAAATGAATTTCATCTACAATTAACACTCTTTAAATTTTTCTTTTTTTTTAAATTTAACTTTTCTGGCTTAAATTGAAATTTTGTTCATCTTATTTTCATCTGTATTATGTAAAATAAAAAAAAAATAACCATCACATATTAAATTCATAAATCTTAAATTGAAAAATTCATATTGTTTTTTTTTTTTCAGTTACCACAAACTGAATTGGATATTGAATCAAATTGTAGAAAATTTCGTTTAGAAAATGGAGAATCAATTGCAGAAAAAGATGAGGTAAGAAGAAAAATTTTTTTTTAGGTATGTTTTATTATTATTAAATTTCCATTCCAAAAATATTGATATCGTAACCTTGCTTCGACAATGATGTACCTATATACACACAACTTAAAATAGGAAACAATTTATTATTTAAATTTAAGGAAAATTTTTGGAAAATATTTAAGAAAAAACATTATTTTATTAACATTCTAAACTAACTTAAATTGATATTTCTTTTTATATAGGTGGAAATTTCGTTTTGTGTTGAACTGTTGAAGAAAGTCTGTGCGATAAAAAATTTTTTATTTATTTATGTTTCTTTGCACAAACATAATAATATGTAACTTAATCATAATTTAAGGAAATAAATATATAAAATATGGAATTTCCATCATCTGCTTGATTTGTTATTTTTCATATTTTCTAACAAAATATTTATTATTTATTTTTTATTTATAAGAAATTATAAGAAAAAATATACCAAAAACTTTTTACTTTCTTAATACATTTGTTTTTTTTATTTTTTATTTTTTATGCTTTATAACCGAGAAAAATATTTTATAAAAAAACTTTTCTGAACTTTTCTTATTTTTATTATATTATTTTAAAGAATATTTTTATTCACTAATAAATTATTTGATCATAAAAAATATTTTGTATATGTTTTGATTTTTTCTAACAAAGTTTGGGACAAAATAAGTTTATTTATTTTTTTTTTACATTATTTTTGTTGCTTCTCTATTTAAGTTGTCAATTTATCTCAAAAACAATAAAGTAAAGAAATCTAAAGAAAAAAAAAAAAAAAAAATTAAATATTTAAAATCTGTACATACAATGTAAATAACAATATCATCAGTTACAGTAGATGTCAAAATATTGATTGAAATAATTAAAAAAGTTCGTAAAATATATAAAATATAAAATATGATTTTTCACTTAGAGCAGGGTGATCTACCATTTTGCATCATAACTCTTATTTAACTTATTTAATAACTCTGATTTAACTTATTTAACAGTTTTTCTTATTACAGTTACAGTTTTTCTTATTACAGGCAATATCTGTCATATATTCGCAAGAATATTATATTAAAATCATAGTTAATTTTTCTCATAATTTCGATAGTTAAATAATTTCGGCAGTTAAATAATGTATTTGTTTGTTGTATTGGTTTTCACTACTTTGGCTATTATAAGACAAATATATTTTGTAAAGGTGTTATGAATCACGAAGGGCAGAAAAACAAACAAGGCGGGTCATACCTGTCTTGTCGATTGCAAGATAAATAATTTTAAAAACAGAACCTGTAAGCTCAAAAAATGGTATTAATATTTAGGTAAATATATTTATGAAATATTCATAATCTTTTCAAAGTTTGAAGTCAAAAGTTTCGCATATAAAATGAAAAAAGAAAATAATAAACCACCAAAGTGAAAAGAATGAAAGAAAAAAAAAATATGGGAAATCCTATAAACTTTTATGTTAGTCATATACAATAAATCAATTTCTATTTTATTATTATAACATTTATAACTATGTTTTTTTTTATATATACATAAATATTTTTTTTTATTTCTCACAACTCTGTGTTATTTTCAATTTTTAATTCTATAAATAAAAAAAAAATCATAATATTAAGACATGTCCATTTTCATAAATACAATAAAAATTTACATAAAATAATCAAATTTTCCTTCAACTGTAAAAACCATCTGATTTGAAAATTATTCAAAATATTATAATTCCAGAAACAAAGCAAAAAAAAACTCTTGCTGTGCTTGATTCTCTAAAAAATTAAAAAAAAAAATGTGAATATATGAATGAAATATGAAACTTAAGGAATTCAGTATCAAATAATTAAAACAATTTCCCAAAACAAAATAAAGAGAAAATAATTATATTCTTAACAGAGTTGCTAGTTTCTAGAAAAGAAATTTTCTTTTTTGAAAAAGATATATTTTGTTGGTACTACAAGTATACATGAAATAATTATTTTGAAGTCATTAGTTTTATTTTGTTTTTATAATAATTTTTGAAGCATTAAATATTCTTTAAAGATTTTATGACATTAAAATGAAGTTGCTGTATAAAAAAATTAAATAAAACAAAAATTACTACAAATTTTCTTTTTATAATAATAATTATAAATTCTATTTATTTTAAATTTCAACATTGTATTAATTTTTTTTTAGAAATATAATACAAAATATAGAACAGTATCTCATAAATGAAGTTGGAGCCAGTTTTCAACAATTCCACTTAAAAAAATATTTCAGTTTTTTTGTTATATTTCTCTCAGATGCCAATTTTGATTGAAATCCATTCAGCCTCCATTCTACTCTACTCATATACTAATTTTCAAGGTAATCCATTTTCAGCTTCCAGTCCGAATCCAATCGTTCTATTGTTTGTATGTTTTATTATCTTTTATAGACATCCTATCCATCTTCTCACATACGTATTTTTTAAAGAGTCATTCAAAAATTTAAAATAATATAAATTTTATATGAAAATTATTTCGACCTTTCTACGGTTATAACTCTGTTATAACTCCGTTATAACTCCGTTATAACTCCGCTATAACTCCGCTATAACTCCGTTATAACTCCGTTATAACTCCGTTATAACTCCGTTATAACTCCGTTATAACTCCGTTGTTACTCAGTTGTCATATAACTTATAACTTATAACTTATAACATATAACTACGTTGTCAAAATCGGTCAAGTAGTTTAATAGTTATAAGCATTTAAGTGCGTGACAGTGAAAACATTGATAGTCCGTTTTTTTCTCATTTTTAATGGAAAACAAGATAAAAACTTAATTTCACATAACCTAATTATATATGGCATAAGTTAAAATATTTTGTCACAAGTTTTTCTCTGACTGAAAAGTTTATTTGAATTTGATTCCCAATGAGAATAATAAATATTTCTTTATTGAAATTTAAAATTTAAGTATATATATTTAAGCTGTATTCATAGCATTGACATAAGAACCTACTGTATTAATGCAAATATATATACGTACAAAATTCAAGTTTATTTAATATATGTATCTTACACACGAATGCTTAGAACTTATAAAAAACTATATTTATAATTAACTACTTGAGGCCTTGAGGGCTTAGAAACCGTCTTAAGTTATTGCAACAAATTCATGATCAAGTTATATTAGGGTAATCAACATTCATTATGTATATATCATTATTTGTATAGAACTGATTTTTTCATTAATAATCTACTTTAACAAATTGAAAACATTAAGTTCTTATTTTCTTTTTAAGTTCTATTCAAATTTAAATGCAAATAACGAAAATGAATTTTTTTTTATCAATTTATAAGTAGGTATAAAGTTTTTTTTTAGAATTTTCACCTGCCTAATCTTATTACAATAATGATAGAATATAACATTAAGAAAATTATATTGTAAAAAAAAAATTCTACTTCTATGTAATTTTAATAGTTGTGACCTTCTGCAAGGAAGATAAAATAAAAAATAAAAATTGTTTACAAAGTATATATACATAGGGTATATACATTCAATATTCATTTAAAGAAAGGGATGAATGAATGAAAGCTTAGACACGTTTTAGAAAAATCAATCAAAAATAATGAAAGCTATTTTTCAACAAATTTATACAATTTTATTTTTATTTTTCATTCATGTAGATTGTGGATAATGTTGAATCTAATGAGATAAAACCAATGTAAAAAAAAATCTAGACAATAATTTTTCAATAAAATGTTTTCATTCAATTTTTCCGGAAAAAGAAAAAAATTTTAGTCTTATTTTATTTTTTTTGGGTTTGTTGATTTATTAATGGGGTCAAAATACTCAATATTAATAAAAAATAATAAGAAGTAAATTTGGGTTTTAAGAATAAAAAAAAAACTTTTAATAAAATAAAATTTTTGAAATGTTACTAATGAAGGTGATAATCGAATGTGCTGCTAAGTATGAAATTGATAATTGCAAAAAAATAAAAAATTGCGGAAATTGAATTTACAAACATTTTGGTTCAATTTTTTTAATCAATCGGCAAGAATTATTTACATATTGTAAGCTCGTGTTAGTTTTTAATATAAATTTATTATTGCAAAATTTTTTTTTACTTAATTATAAGTAGAACCATAAAATTAAAAAAAAAAATGTTACATAAAAAATTTTCTTAGCTTTATATTTTAATAGTAATTAGATACAGTTTTACAAGTTTTCTGTTATTAAGCTAGATGAAAATTAAATAAGCACTAATTTTTTAAGGTTGAAGGAAAAAAAAATCCGACGACCACAGTGAAGATGTACATATGCAAATAAATCTCAAAAATATTCTAGGTATAATTGATCAACAATTTGCTTAAATCAACTTAACTAAAGTATTAAAGATTTCGGTAATGGCACCGTCGTACGTATAACTTAAACGTTAGTTATAGTTATTCGTAACTTTCGAATGAAAAACATATATTTATTCTAAATTAAAATACAAGGGGATACAATAATTATTTCCTAATGCAAATTCATATAATATTAGAAAAATCTAAAGAGACATAAATCGGAATGAAGAAAGCATTTTTTTTGTGCCTATGCTGCAAAACTGACCTGACAGTGATTCAAAAAAAAAACTTATTTAGACTGAGAAATATCGAAGTAATTTTTTTTCTTCAATCTACTTAATGCTAAGAGCATATTTCATTATATCAAAAATTTCATAATTTTTGTATATATTGGATCAAATAAAGTAAAATTAAGTTTTTTTTTTTGAAAACCTGGTTTATAGACATATACTAAATTTAATTTTTTCTCTAAAAATTTCTAAACGTATTTAATAATACCAACCTTTTTTTTTTTTCGTTAATTCAAATTCATTTTATAAAAATAATTTATTATTTTTATTTTTAGGTATTTGGATCACCAAGTACACCTATATTAGAAAATCCTGAACATCAAACGAGATGGTATTTCAAATATTTTTTAGGAAAATGTAAGATTTTTTATTTCATTATTATACAAAAAAAAAGAAAAATTTATTTTTTTTTAACATCTTATTTTCTTTTGCTTTTTTAGAATAAATTTTCTTGTTTGCAATTCACTTTTCTTTATAAATATTATTTCCATTTCATAATAATAATAATAAGAAAAAAAGCTCATTTGAAAAATCTTTTTCATTTTCCTATTTTTTTTTTTAAGATATAATTGTACATACATATTTATGTGTATTTTGTATATAAAATAATATATTCTTTTACGAGGTTTTATTATAACTGTGATAACAGAGTAAATCATTTATGTGACGCGTCATCGTTCTATTTTTAGTATTGCGCCATTTTTTATATCGATTAATATAAAACTGAATAATTTAGCCTAAATGCATTTTATTTTTTTTGTGTGTTGCAATTTAAACTTATAAAAACTCTTTTTTTTTTTTTAATTTCATATGCATCATAAAATTATTTATATAAGTATAATATTGCAATGCAAGTACATTAAAAATCTCAAACTTTTAAGAAAGTTTTTGTTTTTCTAAAAATAATGATTTTGAAATTTTCTTAAAAGTTTATCAAGTGTATGTATAATAGTGTAATTTAAATGGAATATAATTAACGTTAATTTTCAAATTGAATCATTATAAAATTTTAAATTTGGTATTTGTGGTCTTAATTAAGCTAAAAATTTGTATAAATTTAAGTCGAAAATATTATATTGAAGTGTGCATACAAATGTTGTTTTTATATAAATTCTTTTTCATCATTGACAGTACATCAAAATTATGTTGGGATTGACAATGAAAAAAGTCCATATTTTTTATCGGTTGTGTCGCATGATTCATCTGGTAATCAAATTTATCGTGCTATATTATTCAAAAAACAGGTGAGCTATTTCTTTAATAATTAAATAAGTTTTATATAAAATAATTGTATTTTTTTGAAAGATGATATCTACAAAGGATAATTATTCAGAATTTTATGATTTGAGTTTCGTAAAAGATAATTTTAAAAAAACTATATATTGCAATAGTTAATTAACTTTATACTTCCTTACAAGTCACAATATATCAAAAAAGCATATAAACAATTTTATTTTACAGAAAATGTCTCAAATTTAACTAATTAAGAACCCAAAGAACTTCCAAAAACTTTGCTGTAAATAATAACAAAGCAATATTATTTAAAAAAAAAAAACTAAATACATTATTTTTGCCCATAAACTTTTTAGTTATAATGTTAATTTTATAAAATGTTCAAAAATATATTTCCATGGATTCTCTTGTATTATTTTCGTCTAGTTTGCAAAGTTAAAATTGATTTATGAAATTATTATGTTAGTTTTTTAATTCGGCCAGAATAGTTTAATTTATTATATCAAAAACATGTGTTCGAAACCAATCTCTTTAACAAAGGTAAAAATTGAATGGATCAATATACTACAGTACCTATTCTTTTGCGGTGGGTATTTAAAAATAACACATACAAAAGATATAATACAATAAAACAAAAGAAATAATTTCTACTAACATCAAGATCTGTACCAATGACGGCTCCATGCAATCTTACGACAAATAATTCTATGCACGTCATTGCAACTTCCTACTGGGTTTAGGTAGGAACTTATAAATAACACAGAAAAATTACGATTATGCATACATTGAATTACAGAAGGTATAGCATCTAAAATGCGTCCAATTTTGCGATATTTTTCTTATTCACGTGTAATTATTTTGACTCCTGATAAACGTGGCAGAAGTATATAAATAACTACAGTTATTAGGTTATTACTACATAATGCTGATAATAAATAAAAATTGCTTATGTAAAAAAAAATTGTAGTGAATAATAACAATAGGTCATTATGTCGTGTCCTACAAATTTTTATGTTCGTAATTCATTTACGTATCATAAGTCGATTAGTTTTCTTTTTGATATATTTTTTTTCCTAATGTAATTATTTTCTGATATACGTTCTTATATAATGATTTGTTATAATTTTATACGTAATAACTGTTGACTAAATTGACAAGAAAATAAAATGATAACAACAATAATAACAATAATAATCAGTAAAAACTAATTTAATATTCAAGAATATGTACAATTGGACATGGATGGACATTATACACTCGTCGCTCATTGAATAGGTTCGTCATATTTTTGTATTCTCTTGCAACTTTTTAACAGTTTTTAAGTTTTAAAATATATTAAGATATTAAGAACCTATTCAACTGATGAAATTGTAGTAATGCGATTTGGAAAGCAATTCGTTGATAATTTTAGCACTTATAATTTCGTTGCTGGAAAAAATCGTCTCGAAAAATGCAAAAAAAAATTTACAAAATTTTTGATTTTTTCTTGGTTTTCGATGTTTTTATTGTGATTTTATCAAATTTTGAAATACTCATCATTTTCATTTTTAAAGTTGAGTAATTTCTCAGCTTCTTCAACGTTTATTCCCATCTTCTCTAGACGAAGTTTTTTTTTGTCTATATTGAATTGCCTTTCAAACAGCTGACATTCCTGAGACACATAAGAGACACATAACTTGAAAGATTTAAATCGAAAAAAAAAAATTTATTTTAACATAAAAAACTTGGTATAAGGATATGAAAATGAGATAAACATAAAACTTAAGAAAACTGTTGAAAAAAATTATATGAAATAATAACGAAACCTATTTAAGTGACGAGAAGTGCATTGCATTTATTACATTCATCAACCAAATAATTTTATTTTCTATTTAGCGCAAAACCATAATAATAAAAATATTATAGTGGTTGAAAATTTCATTATTGCATGCATTTTCAACCGAAATATGATAAAATTAATTTAGGTAAAAAAAATGTAGAATGTTACTATAATTAACGTTTTCAAGGATTAAAGCCTTACCTTTATTTCCAAAATATAGTACATTGAACTTTTTGCTTCAATTCCAGCAACAATTTATATTTAATGTTCTTAAAATATTAATAATTAGAATACATTTTTTTAACTGATTGTGATTTTGAGTTTTATCTGCATATATTTCTGATGCATCTAAAACAAGCTTTTAACGTAATATATCTTTCTTCATCAGTTTAATTCAATTATTTCTTAATTTTGGCGCAATAGAATTTTTTCATTTTAAGAGTGGAAGTAATGAAAACACCAAAAAACGAAAATTACTAGAATATACTTAGAAAAACTGGAAATGAAAAATTATTGATATTTCGTTCATGTCGTGCTAAATTTTTTTATATGTTCATGTTCGCAATTAATAAAATTCCATAAAAATTTATTGATAAAAATTAAAAAACCTTTTTATCTCTGATATTTATCAGAAATGAAAAACAGGATTATAAAAGCCAATAAAAATCAATGAACATTAAATGTTGCCTTCAACTTATATTTTCTGCAATTACCAATTGTTATTTACCATATTTACACCATAATAATAATTCCATTGTACCGAAGTAGCAATATTTTAAATATGTTATAGCAAACATTGTTGTAATTCTAATAATGATAATAATAATGATATACGCAATTAAATGAATTATTTTTTCATTGTACATTAACAAATTTTTTAAACGTAACTCACTTGTGTAATTGTTTTTAAATATAGATAAATTCTTATAATGGGTTTCACCATTTGGAAATTTAAATAATTGTATAAAAAGGATTAAAGCTGAGGCATGTCCTCTTGTCTTTTTCCCCATTTTAAGTTTATAAATATAGTATACTTACTCACAATCAATTTTTGTATTTTTGAGTCTTTAAATCTGTTTACGATTTCTACATAAAATACATATATTTATTTTATAGTTTAAAGATATAATTCTAATTCAATTCTTATATTTTTCATTCAATGCTTATTAATTCTATAATTGTGATCTGATGCTTTTTTAGATATATCTTTAAAGAAAAAAAATTATCTGTGTGCCTGCTCATTTTAAATTATATGTTGAAACTTAAAGTAAGCTTTTGTTCTGTTCTAATAGTTTTCCTATATAACTAATAACTTTATATGCTTAATTTTTGTTTCTTCTGGTGTTTATATTTTTTTTTTTAAAAATGGGTCCAGATTCAATCAATAATAAATAAACCAAAAGAAAATATAAATTCCTTTTTTTGAAAATACCTATTTCAAATATTTTACCATTATTGAGCATTATTTGTGGCATTTACACTATGGATCATGACCAAAATATAAATTATTTAAATGCTTTCGGCTCTTATTACATAAATATGTACAGACAAGGGCACAAAATTTCAAATTTGAAAAAATATTGTTAGTAATTTATAAAGAAGTGTATTATGTTGCAAGAAATTAAAAATCAATATCTAACTATTTTCTAATACATTTTGTAGGTATGTATATCAAAATCAAATAAGGACGAACCTACCTGTATAGTTTATGTATTGACTCGTAAGGAATATTTTTCTTGAACATAAAATAGATAGAATATTTTTCTTGTGTTTTATACATTGTAGAATAGTTTTTTAGTATATAAAGTTAAGAAGTTTTATTAGCAAAAATGTATGTTTTATTAATCATAATCACAATTTATACATATATAATTAAATAATGAATAGTATATAAAAATCAAGTTTCAACTGAACAAGGAATAAAATAATTTTATATATAGAAAAGTTGTATATTGTATAATTTTAGATAAATATTTTTAAATTAATTCAGTTTAAAAGAAAAATTATAAATAAAAGTCCTTTTTATTTAGTATTAACTTAGCTTTCACGAAACTTAGCTACAAAAAGATAATTAAAAAAAAAATTATTGTATTTGCAATTTTATTATTCGAGAGAAAACAACGATTTCAATGAAATACATCTTCAGTTTTAAAAATTATTTATTTTTATTTCTATAATGATCATTGAAATCCTTTTTCGATTATCTACGTTAGTTTTCTTTCGGGTTTTACTTTTTGTATATATACTTTATATATAAAATTATCAATAAGATTTTCTGTACACAACTCACGGTATTAAATTAGTAAAAAATATTCTCATTTGAAATTTCATTTATTATCAAATTTTTATATAAACCTTTTTATTTGTGATTTTTTTTCAAAATTTTTAATTAAATGGACAAAGTTAAGGATTTTGCCATTCGATACCTGATGAATGTACAATATACCTTTCTAGAGAGATAAAATTTCTTATCCATTTTAAAATAAATAAAAAAAAAATAAATTTTAAATTAAATTTTATTTTTCAATAAAATAAATTTTTCTTCTCTTGTTTTTTATTTTATTTTTTTTTATTTGTGAAAAAGGGCGCACAAAAAATTGCAATTCCTTATAATCCCAATCAAAAACTTACAGTTAAGCAGATTTTAAGTCATTTTCCTGGAATGGATGCTAATTTGAAGAATCCGAAAGAAATTTTTTCAGCAGAGCCACAAAAAGATCTTCTATTGTTAGAAGAGCAAGAGGGATCTGTTAATTTTAAGTTTGGTGTTGTATATATGAAAGCCGGTCAAAAATGTGATGACGATATGTTAAGTAATGGTAAGTATAAATATTTATACCGCATTTGTTCTATTTTTATTTATTTGAACTACATTGTGTCATTTTCGAAAGAGTTTTACTTAAAAATACCGTCTCCACGAGTAGATGATCTGAAAAATCCTTTCCCACGACTAGATGATCTGTATAAAACTTTATCTATATTTATAATAACGAAAAAATTTCGAACATTAAAATAAACTACTAATTATTTATATTTTTCATCATTGCAGAAAATAAATCTTAACTCATATTTTCTTTTAAAATTAGAGTAAGTTTTAGAGAATTTCCTATGTCAAAAAGCTTGTAATCAAAAAGTAAATAAAAGGTAACCTTTTTCCTTTTTGAAAACACTTTTTTTTTAATTGTTTTTATTTAGTAAAAACGAATATAACCTATATAGCTATTAATAATTCATTTATATAATATGTTTGTTCTTATAATTTATTTCTTTCTATATATCCTTAATAAAACTGAAATATGTTTATAAAAAATTTTTTCTGTAGTGTTAATAAGATCCTTGCGCATAAAAATGTTTATACCCTTAACTTTTGGAATACAAAGAAACAATCTTAAAATTTTCCTTAATGATGCTTCTCGACGTACGTATCTGAATTTGTGATTAATGTTTTTTTTTTTGAAAACAAGTAATGGCATTTATTCAGGTAAAATGTATAAGTTTTTATTACCAAGAAGAAATTTGTATGCTGATGCAATTTCGTGTTATTAAAGTCAATTAAATTGAAAGCTTTTAGTATTTATAACTCTTTTTTTTTTTGTTTTAAATATTTTAAATTAACATTGAAATTTTTTATTTTGTGCCAGGTAGTTAAATATTTTTGTTTCAAGTTTAACTTTTGGATGAACCAAATTTTATTTATTTATTATGAGTGCTCTTACTGTTAGGGTTACTATTATATTATAAATCTATAGGTATATATAAATCTATTAGAAGTTATTTGAGAAATTAAAGGTTTCTTTAAAAGGTCAAGGTACTTTCAAAAGCACATTTCAATAAAATTTTATAAGATATTGTAAGATTTTGTTACTACTAATAAATTATTTTTTTTTAAACTTTGTATTACATATTGCTTCAATTCACTATTCCCAAGGCTAATATAATAGGTATATAATACATCAAAGAATTATTGTTTTTATTTTTCTTTGTGCAAAAGAAAAATTGTATTAAATTTCAATTTAAAACATTAGTTAAAAGTTTAAGTCCCTTTTGTTAGCAAAAATTTCTATTAAATACTATGTAGTATGAACTACAGATCATATATCTATAAAGTATAGGTAATTAAGGATTTTTTTTATATTGTAAGGACCATTATGAATAATATATATAAAATATATTAAATTATTCACGAAATCCCTGCAGTAAACCTACTGTTAATGAATTAAAATGAAAAAAAAAAAACGAAAATAGAAAAGTTTCAAAAATATTCAGCTGTTTCTCAATAATTTTGTATTATTCAATTAGTTTCCCACCCTCTTCTTTTAATTTACAGGATGAGGTTTAAAATGAAAATATTTAGAATATTGAAATACTTGTGCAAAAAAATGAAAAAAAATTATATATATTTTTTTGATATCACTGGTAAAAAAAAAGCAATTATTTTTTTTGCCAAATTGTTATTTAATTCAAAAAATACTTTTAAGAATAAAAGTAAAGTTTCAGGAAAAATTTAATCATTATTATTTAATTATTAGATAAGTTTTTTATTTTTTTTAATATTTGAATTCCTTTTATAGGGAGGTTTAAAAAAAAAATCTCCTCAAGTTTTTCTGACAAAAAAAAAAGAAATGAAACACATAGGTAATATATAAATCAAATTTCAAAGTTTTTATTTTTCTTTCTTTTTTAATTTAAATATTTAATTAAAAAAAAATGTTTTTTTTTCTGGAAATTCATTCATTATACTTTTTTAAAATCATTTATCCTTATAATTTTTTTTTTTTGTTTTTATTTAATTTTGTGCGAGAAAGTTTAATAATTTATGGTACAAAAACAAAAATAATGCAATTTTTGAGTTGTATCTTTAAATTAACGTTTGACATAAGAGGGGAAATTAATGTCTGGAAAATAGCTTTATTCAAAATTAAAATAAGTTGAATAACTTTTAATCTAAGTATAAATAATGTAGTAGAAGGAATTTTATATGTTCTTCTATTCAATTGAGAGACCTTTAATAAGAATTGTTTCAAATAAAATTATGTAAATTTTATGTTTTAAAAAAATAAGTTAAAAACGAGTTTTCCAAAAAACTGAGGCCAGGCCGCATGAAAAAGTAGAAAATAACTTTTTCTTCACACACAGAGGTGGACTCAGATTTTTTGATTGGGACGTAAGTGATTTGATTCATGAAGAGAAAGAATATTCAAGAGAAATGTTTTTTTGTATAAAGGATGAAATTCGTTGTTGTTAACCTATAGTCTGTCTGAGGTGTAAGAAATAATTTTCTGTACGGATAAGATATAATTATTGTAACGGTGGATATACTATCAATCAAAAATCATTCAAAATTTTTTCTATCCTCTATTTTTTTTTACAATCAATTAATATTTAAATATATTTTTTTAAATAATATTATATATAATATATGTATGTAGCAGAATAATTTCTCGAATGTTTGTTATTGTGCTAATCTTTGTGTCCTTGACATCATTATGCCTGGATCCTCGAGGGCTTTTAATTCAAATGTAAATTAATTTTAAATTACTTTACATTTTCAAAAACATTTTTGTTACGAAGTACTTTTGAAGTCTTTCAAGTTCAATTATATTATAAGAATATTCTCATTTAAAAATTACATAATTAGTTTATTTTATATTCGAAAATATTTTTTTTTTTTCGGTTTTCATTGAAATTATTTTTTAATGCAATATTAAAATTCCAAGCACGTAGAAATGAATAAAAAAATCATGACAATAATATTATTTTATTTAAGTATATCAGAATTATTTCAATTGATTTCATTACCCGATTAGTATTCTATTTATAATTTTACTATTGAATATTGAGACATATGTGAGCATAATTATGTTCAAATCTATAGTAAACACATTATAAACATTATGCAAGTAATAAAATTATTTATATTGATTATAATTATTAATTATATAATATTAAGTGAAATCTTTATCACATGACATAATGGCTTTAGTCCATCCAGGCGGAATTGTTTTAAATCAATGTAGTATTTCGAATGAATTAAAATTTATACCTCTTATGTACATATTTGGTGGTAGAATAAAAATTGTATACAATGTTATATTTTAGACAACAAAGAAAAAATGTATTTCAAATTTATCTAGGAAAAATCAGAACCTTCAATTTCCAATTAAGATTCTAAAATATTAAGAAATATTTTTTAGTGGAATTAATCGGAATTTCAAAGTTTATGTCTTAAAATCAAGTTTGGAGACCATTATATTTCCATATAAATAACCTAATAATCCTGTATTAATTTGGGTAAACACAATTTGGGTATAATGCGAAATTGTCAAATTACTAGCTTTATTAAAGTTATTAATTTTTTTAAGGATGATTTTAATTTCGATTTTTTTTTTACTAGCTATTGACATATTATACAGATTATATTTTACTTATAATATGTCTCTATAGAGACTGCAGATAGATAGGATTAAAATTCAATGTATGTATGTAAAAAAATACATAATTCAATGAATAATTTATTTAGATGCAATAGGAAAAACTATAAACAAAAAAGTGGATAAAATCTGGAAAACAATTTTTTTTTAATGCATAAATTCTGTTTCTCAAAATCAATATTTTTGACTTCTTATTCAAACAAAAATATTGTGAACAAAAATAACTCTGTTGACATGAATTAAATATAAATCTGGCCTTTGCTTTTGATGAATGCAAAAAGAAATCATTTTTTAAATTTGTTCAATTTTACTGTTTAGATAAAAATATAAGAAATGCGTAAAACAGAATCAAAGGACTTTTTTATAAAGTGGAAAATGTTGCTTGTGTTAATGTCTTTGCAGAATTGCACTGTAATATACATTTTTTTTATTAACATAAATATATATTATATAAATATAAAACTGATTCGACTTTTAAAAATTATTTCATTGATCCTGTTCGATATGGAAAAAAATAAAACTTGAAATATAAAGTCTACACTCAAAACTATATCGAACAGATTGCTATATTATGCATATTTTAATACATTAATTTTTATTCCAGAAAGGCAAATAATTTATTTCTACATAGAAACATTTATAAGCTATATTTGTATACAATGAATAAGATAATGTTTTAATGAATTTTAATAGATTTATAAATTAGAGATAATCTTCCACAGTATACAGCCCATACTTTCAATAACTAAAATAAATTAAAAAAAATTTAGCTTTTATACGAACTTAAAATAAAGATTTTCAGAT
Organism: Hybos culiciformis; assembly: GCA_964007475.1. Taxonomy (NCBI): domain Eukaryota; kingdom Metazoa; phylum Arthropoda; class Insecta; order Diptera; family Hybotidae; genus Hybos; species Hybos culiciformis. Next base: position 16,007,002 of record OZ023275.1, on the reverse strand, counting down.
CAGTTAGAGTATAATACAATATAAAAGCATGAATAAAGAACACGAAAAATGAATATTATATATTAATCAAAATTAACTATAAAACTCATAAAAAGAAATTTTGTATTTTCCTTTTTCCCATTAATATATAGAGTCTAGCAGTGAAGAATTTAATGAATTTCTTGATGTGCTTGGTGAAAAAATTCGTTTAAAAGGTTGGGAAAGATTTAAAGGTGGACTAGATGTTAAAGGTAAATTAAACATACATAAGAAAAAGAAAATTATAATAATACTATGTTTTTTTTTTAACAATATATTTTATTTATTTGCTATGAATATTTCATTCATTTTATTTTTCTCATTTATTTTATTACATGAATAGGTGATATGACTGGAAAATATTCTGTTTACACGTTATATGAAGGACATGAAATAATGTATCATGTGTCCGCATTGTTGCCATTTTCAAAAGATAATCGCCAACAAGTAAGAATTATTCATTTTTTTATATTATAATAATATTATAAATTATAATGATATTAATCTAGTTTATATAATTTAATAATTAAGATAATATAATAAAGACAAGCAAATGCTTTATGTTAGGCCAAAGGCAATGCATAATATTAGAATTAAAAATAAATTTAAGTTATTTACTTAATAATTTCCTTAAATAAATTTTATTTGGTTGTTTTTTTTTGCGGAAATACTATTATAGTTTACATGGAAGGAATATATTTTTCAACTTTATATTTATATAAAAAAAACGGAGATAATTTTAAGAAATTTAGTAGCCAAAATTATTAACCAAGGCTAATAACGACTATCATGATTGTAGTAAGCAGAAATGAAATAAATATTAAAATTACACATAAGAGCGATAATGTGTAAACCTAAAGTCTAGTTTTTTTTTAAGTAAAATAATAATTTTATATTTTAAAATCATGACTTAATTATTATTTCGTGAGATCCTTTGTAAAATTTACATTATGACTAGAAAAAAATATTTATTATGTAGAAGTAGAGGCATTGAATTGATATCTTAGATTAGAAAAAAAAGTTCGTTGAATACTTTAAAGGAATACTTTAACCAATTAAATTGTTTTTTTTTTTTGCTTCATCCAATCTCATAAAACATATAACTATTGAAACAATTCTCTATAAACGTTGTTTTAATAATTATTGCACAAAATTAGGTTATATTTTCCGTTTATCTCAAACATTATCTCTACAATATGCATACATGTATTATTTTTAGATTTATTTTTTAAATTAACAACTTTTAAAAAGTCTTATTTCGAAGTTAAATATAAAATATATATTTTTGACAACAAAAATATTTAATAAAAAATAAGAGAAAATGGTATTCTTTATATGTATCTATAAGATACTCTTGAGATTAACTATATGTATATCATTCATATTTTGTTCTGCTGTATGAATACAGAAAAAGACATAAAATTAAAAAAAATATTTTAAAATTGTTACAATTTTTATTAAAAATTTCCTTTTCACTTCGACCATGATAAAATCTAAAACACTAGTCAGAATTTTTGATGGACGGATATTTTTTTATATACTTAGTTTTAACTGTTTTTATATAAATTTAACATCTAAAATAGAAATTTAAATTTTTATATTTAATCTGTCACAAAGTTCAAACGATTGTCTCATTTTAGTATTGATAACTAATAATGTTCGTAATTACTTGTTAGTTATGTGGGAGATCATAATGACATAGGAAACTTTAAATATATTATTGACTATTTTCATATCGCATTATTTGTACTATTATACAATAAAAAAAAAAGATTAAAATTATCAGACTTATAATGTTCTCACATTAACTTTAGTTTGCGAATAGAATACCAAAAAGAAAAAAATAGATATTAAATTACAAAATTACCTTTAAATTTTAAAATATCATTTAATTCCCGAAGATTTATTTTTTAAAATTAAAGTTTTAAAGGTAGAACTTCCGAGAAAAAGGGATTATCATGTACATTATATTTTATACTATCCGATAAAATAAAAAGTTGTGCTATTATATTTATACCCTTTTGTTGCGTAAAAAAAGGATAATGAATGAAAAATTATTCTTGGATTTTGTAATACAGCTACTTGCTCTATTCATATATTATTTTCTTTGGTTTTTCTAAATACAAGATGTGATGTAACATGAATTACATTTTTCTTATCATGAATTTTTTTTGAAAATCATTTTGAAAAGATAAAATTCTTAAAATTAATATTATGAAAGTGTACTTCATCCGCATCCTAAATGATAAAATGAATATGCATTATCCTCTTTTCTAGGTAAAACATTAAACTAAAATTAACCTACATATTCAGTTATTGTTAAGGTCAAAATCGATTGAGTCCAAATAAGGCATCCAACAAGTCATATGCCACAATTTTTGTGATGGTTTATAAAGCTTTAAAAACGCGTTAATTTTATGGTCTTAGTTAATTTCACAAGGTGGGATTTAATATTATCGCCTTTTTCAATTCCACTCCATTGGTCATGTATCAAATAATCAAAATTCTTTTCTATGTTCAAAATTCTCGGAGTACGATAAATTTGCATTAGTTTGAATCGATACAATGGACTCGATGTTAATAAACTATATATATTATTATATTGACGTTGGCTATTCTATATTATTACAAACACTTTTTTCCTTTTCAGTACACATTTGAATTTTGCATAAAATTCATAAATTATTTTATTATTTACAGGTTGAAAGAAAGCGCCACATTGGAAATGACATTGTTAACATTGTTTTTGTTGATACGACAAATGATGATACTTTTTTACCAACTGATTTTGATCCAAATTGTATAAAAAGCCAATTTACCCGTATCCTTTATGAAAACAAAAATAAAATTAACATTATTTTTACAAAATAAAAAAAAATTTTCAGCTTAACTTATATATAATAATATAAAAATGAAGTTAATGTACATAATGTTCATATATTTACTTCTTCATAAAAAATTTTTGTGTTATTGCAACTGAATAAGCCACACATTGAATGGTCAAATGGTATTATTACAACATATTCCTATAATTGTACTTTTACAATCAATTTGACTGTTATATTCATAATAATACCTATAGATAATATTTTTGTTTTCCTGCAAAAATATACGAACTTGATGATGGTCTTTTTTCTATGTATTTATATGTGTTATAAATATTTTAACGATATATTCATAAAAAGGAAATTGAACCTAAAATTATAATATTGGTTGAAAAAATAATGTAATAATAATAATCAAAAACAGTATAGTCGATCTAATGAATATTTTTTTCCCAATTTATCATCATTTTTCAATTTTATTGGGATTAGAAATTATTTAATTATACATTTATATTAAATTTATTTCTTTTTTGTTTGGATTTATAATCCATGCAAAAGGGAAATAAAAATTATCTTTTCGTTGGAAAAGGATTTTTCAAATTCATAACAATAATGTATTTAAATTTTGTAAATTCAAATTTAATATTAATTTTTTTTGAAGTAAAACCACAGTGTGGTCAAAAACCCACTATATTTAAATAAAAAGAAAAATATTAATAATTTGTGCCTACTTATTTCTTCTTAATAAAATATTCATATAAAATTGTGACGTGACGGACGACAACATGGTTTTTTACTTATGTCAGACACCGATAAGTTATTTAACATGAAATTGTGTAGGTTTTAAAAAATATTTGAAACCACAAATATCTTAAAAATTACAAATGGTTCAAAAACACTTAAGATTTTCTTTATAAAAAGAAACAAATAATCAACAGAGACTAATCATTGAAACTAAATTCTGTGGTCCACATAAGCTTATTTTTCGTTTTTAAATTTGGTAATTATAGGAACATTTAATAAATATACATTTAATATAAATCATAAATTAAAAACAAAAATTTCCTTAACAAAATATTTTTTAGATATTTTTGCTGTTGTAACTAAAAGAAAAAACTTTTATCGTTTAGCTATTTTCTGTGATGAAACTGTGCCACCTTTTGGACCAACTCTTCCAAATCCTCCAGAGTTTAATGTGAGTATCAAATAAAAAAATCCATAGAAAAATGTCAAATTTCTCAAATAAGTTACTAATAATAATAATAATAATAATTATAATAAAGTCAGTCCGTAAACCTTTTATTATGAATGATATTTATGAATAAAGATTAGAAAATAATTTTAATGTGCGTGTCTTCGGTAAGTTGTATTTACATTCGCAAATTTAGCTCGGTAAATAGTCCATTACATGCATCAATACACATGCAATTATAGGGAAATGTATATTGTATTTACATTTCCCTGTGATGTAAATTGTATTTACATTTCCCTATATTGTATTTACTTACTTCATTTTGAACTGCGTAATACTATAAACAAAAATAATATCTCTCACACTCACAATATATCCCTTTTTTCCTGTTATCTCTAAAAGAAAGAGAAATTAAAGGGAAATTAACGTGGAAAATTTCCCTTTTCTTCTTTTATCTGTAAAAGAAAGAAAAATTAAAGGATAATTAACGTGGAAGATTTCCCTTTTTTTCTTTTATCTCTAAAAGAAAGAAAAATTAAAGGATAATTAACGTGGAAAATTTCCCTTTTCTTCTTTTATCTTTATTTTTTATTATAAATTATCTCCATATTCTCTCTTTGCAACTCCCTCTCGCATGCACATTAAAGCAGTATACAATACATGTTAATCAAATTTGTTATACAGATCGTTGTGTATACACACAAACACATAGACACTCGTCAATATTATATCATTCGGTCTTCGTTCTCGTGATATAAATATGACTCGTGTCTATGTGTTTGTTTGTATACACAACTCGCAATTAATATCAAATTTTCATAACATGTATTGTAATCTACTATAATTGTCTTCCTACTTTTATTTGCCACTTAAAATAATTTGGTTTTAAATGGCATTATTTTTTTTATGTATAAATTGAAATTCAGAAAATTATTAAATTGAGTTATCATAATGATGTAGTATATATTATTATCTTTTCTTGTTCTCCTTCATCTGTAAACAATAACATCTAAAGATGAGCATGAATCAACTTAAAAGACAAACATATTATTTTAGTTAATTTTTTTTGATGACTAGCACAATATAAAAAAGAAAGGATTAAATGTAAAATTCAAAAAGTTTAGCACCGAAACCGAATTTTAAGGCGTTAATAAACAATGATAATGCGTTTTCAAATTTCTAATGGTTTATTTATAACTTTTTTTTTTTTATTTTCAAAGAAAATAAATATAAGAAAATTTTGAATATAAAAATAAAACATGAAAGAGGTTGGAAATTTTTTATTTTTCAAGAAAATATATTATATTGTACATATTTAAAAATACATATTTTTATCGAGACATGAAAAGATAATTTTAATAAGAAAATTTTTTAATTCATATGTATATAAATATATTTGCAAAAATTAAAAAACAAAACAAATTTTTATTATTTATTTCCCAAAAAAAATAATTGAAAGCTCTTAAATTTTTGAGCGCTTTTGTTGTATTATATAAGTCACTTGAAAAGAAAGAAAAGAACATTTTATTTACTTTTTTCTTATCCTTAAATTTTAAGAATTTTTTTTTAATGTTATATTTTCCGTAATAAAAAGAAATCTGTCTTGTTTTTCTTAAACCAACCATAACGTTTTTATAATAATTTTATATCACATCTAATCAGAATAATATTATCAGTTTAAAAACTTTGCCCTAAATATATTTAAATTGAGTTTTGCAAAAAAAAAAAACAAAAAAACATATCTTAAGTTGGCAAGTTATCGAAAATCATAAAACTTTGGAAAATTTTCCGTATAGTTAAAAATAGTATTGTAAATATATAAAGTGGATGTTCATGAAAACTTGTAAAATAGATCTTAACAAAAAAAAAGGAGAAATATAACGTTACACTATAGGCCGAATCCTAATCAATGAACGTTAATTAATTAAAAAAATTAAAGAAAAATGCATTGCGAAGCTCAACCATCAATGTATTTGAACCCAACTGTTGTAATGTTTTTAATGTTAATTATTTTGTTCACAATTTCTTTTAGATATTATTAATATTTGATTTTTCTTTTTTGGGAATTCTAAGTTATATCGAAAAATCTTTTATTCTATCTGGAAAAAAAAACTGTTTTTGCGATATTCAGTCGAAATACTTTGATTTATTTAATATTAATCTAAGAAAGAATAATGTCAATTTTATTTTTTTTTATATATATATTTTTTTCATGGTAGAATATCTCAATGTTTCGTGAATTTCTACTTGTTAAATTAATAAATGCAGAGAAAGCAACATTCCAAACCCCAACATTTTCCAAAAAGCGAGAAAGAACATTAGAAATGCTGATTAAAGATTTATACGAGGAATATTCCCATGACAGCAAATTTGTAAATATATATAATAAATAAAAATATAAAAAAAAAGAATTAACTTTATTGAGATATATATTTATATATATTTCATAACATTTATAATTATAAGTTTTGTGTATAATTTTGTAATTTATTTTTTATTTTTTTGAAAGAACATGCTGAATAGGAGAGCATTTTCCGAAGTACTTGCTGAAGCACCACGTACATCTAAAATTAAAGAAGATGCTAGGCAAATAGAATTTGTTCGAATTGGTCAAGCTTTGAAATTAGAAGCAATTATGCGAGGTGATGCGCCAACATCAACTTCAACAGCTAGTCCATGTACAATGTTCCGAAAACCACCGTGGGAACCCAATTGTTTTTATCCATCATTCTATCATAGAGGCACATTGGCCGGAGATTCATTTGGAATAAATTGTTTATTTATTTCCACAGATGATGGAACATTTTTAATAAAAGGTTAGACATATTTGAAATTAATAATATGGGGAACTGTAATGACTTCGAGTCCTTAAATATATGTGTATATACGGGGTTTTCCACGCTAATTGAGATTTTCTTGGTTTGAAAAGATAGAAAAGGCGTTTTTTTAATCTAACTTTTAAATCCCTTTATTATTGCCTCTAAATGTAAAATCAAAATTATTTTCTACTTTACAGAAGATCAAACTCATTACTTGGTCTTCGATAAAACACTTTTGGTTCGGCAACTTAGTGTTCGCGAAGAACATGGTTTGGTAATTCTACGTGGTGGATCTGCCACAAATAAAGATGGACATAGAATTCACGTATTCAAGCTGAAAGAATTTCAAGGTGAAACAATAGTAGTTAGGAATCGAATTGAAATAAAAGATCGGAGAATAGATAGAACAAGGGGTACTCATTTGTTTACAACATCCAAAAGTAATGCTGGTCAATTAAAGATGGCTGTTGCAATAGGTAAAAAAATTCTTTTATATCAATGGAAATATTCAGCCGCATGGACTTCGTGGTGTCAAGATAAAGAAACAGATGCTCTTACAGATGGTTTCATTTTCATTAGAGAAATATCATTACATGATATCCCTAATATAATAACAATATTAGATGGTCCAACAAATACGAAAAGTGGTGGCCTAATATGTGTAGGTTTCAGGTATGAATAATGAAAATAAATTTTTGATATTTTTGATATTTTTTCGTTATATTAAATTTTGTTTTGAACTTTCAGGCATCATTTCGAAATTGTTTGTGATCAATTTGGTGAGTCGAAAAAACTATTTGAAATTGATTCAGCAAAGCGGAATCAAACTCAATTAACGGGTGCTATAGAATTGTGTGATGGTTTAGAAACTGAATTATTGCTTTGTTTTAATCGTACGTATATGATAAATTTTAAAATGTGTAAATGTATATTCTATTTTAATGATATTTCAGATACCTGTCATTTTCAAAAATTAAATAGTGAAACTAATTCAAATGAATTTGATTTTCATTGGAATACTTCACCTATTCAAATTGTGTGTGCTTTTCCCTACATAATTGGTTTCACAGCTGATTCAATGGAAATCCGTTTATTGGTGAATGGAAATTTAGTTTACTCTGCTATAATGCCAGAATTACAATTAATAACGAGCAAACATGATATATATTTTGCTACTACAGCTCCAGAATTTGTGTCAAAATATTTTCATATTAAGGGCTTGCAGTTAGAGACAGAAGAAAACTCTGATAAAGAAAAAATTATTATCGATGAAACTCAAGGCAAAGTCAAAGGTATCCAAGATGAAGCGAAACAATCATTTGAAATTATTCATATTAATCCTGAAAATGAGCTCCAAAGCTTATTAACCATTCCCCAACGAATTGACGGCATACCTTCAATGCAAAGAGCAAGATCACTGCAAAAAACTCGTCAGGCCAATGACGTTGATCAGAAACGTTTCATATCAAAAAGTAATTCATGTGGTGAATCATATTCAAATGACATTCAACATAAAGATGAATTAAATGTTCCACCAAATTCACCAAAAGCATTAGGAGCAACAGCTAAAGTAAATCAAATTCAAGTTTCACCAACAAAACGAAATTCAAAAATTCGAAGCACATTTTTGAATCCATTTGAAACAAGCAATTCACCAGAACGTATTCAACCACTACGAATTTATAAAATACCAATAAGCAATTTAACTGGATCTCATTCACAATTCCATGCTCACAGTTCAAAAAATACTCCAGGCTGCAGTCAAAAGCCATATAAAAGTAATAGTTTAGAAAATCAAAAATCAATTCAATATGATGAGCCTGAAAATACAAAAAAAGATATTACTAAAAATTTTATTAAATTAACTGATCAAGTTGAAAACATTACCTGTAATTGTGCTAATTTATCTTTATTTAATTCTTAAAAAAAAAAAAAAAAATTAAAAAACCTATATATTATATAATTATATTCTATACATTTTAAAGCTCAAATTTACAAATTTTTAATTATATATTATGTATTGAATTATATATATTATATATAAATAATATATAAATGTAATTTTTAATAAACAAATATAGTAAAATGTTGACAACACTAACTGATGATATTTTCGAAGAAAAAACAAATTAATAAATAAATTCGAGTTTCAAAAACATAAAAATTAATATAATACTTAATTCAAAAAAAAAAAATATATATATAATAATAAAAATTTATTGTAAATGTTTTGTAAAACATTGTAAGAATGTTGATAAGGAATTAAAGTCTATATTTTGATGAAATGAGCTCAAATAAATAATTGTTTTATTCTCCTTAGTTTTCTTTATCTCATACATATACCTATAAAATAAAAAATAAATATAGGTTTAACATAGAATAATGGTTAAATGAAATGGAAAATACACAGATGAGAAGTTAAAAATTTTCATAATTTCCCATTATTTTTAAAGTTTTCAATTTGAGAATAATTCGTATACTCCGTACTGTTATCCGGTAATCCGGATACTGAAAAAATTTTCCTATTAAGAAAATAACTTATTCTATAGTTTAAAATTATAATATCGGTTTTCTGAAAAATTTGAATACAATCAATAATACGAATAAAATTTTTTTTAAATATAGAGAAACAAATCAAATTTCTTAAAGTAACCAGTGAAGCTCGGTAGTTTCGAATTAAATGCTCAAATATATGTTAATTTTTTTTTTTTTTAATTCAACTTTTTCAACTTCTTCTTCAACATCATCATATCCCAGAAACCGTCCGGATTCTTACACTTTTTGGCAATTTTGTTATTCAGTAATAATTTTTCAGAAAGAAAATTTATTTAGTTGAAGTTTACAAAATTTAAATATATAAATACTTATAATGCATAAATTATGTGATTGAATCATTGAGTTATTGATAATTCGTAAAAAACGTAAAAGAACATAAAATCAAAAATTTAACTTGAATTACTTTGTTTGCCTACACAGGGACCTGTACTTAAAAACTAAAGGAACAACAACACAAAAAGATTTTTAATAGTAACCGGTCCAGTATTTTCTATTTGCTTTTGTTTTGACCACAAATATTTTTGTTAGAAAGTACAAATTGCATATTTTTTCAATATAGTATTATAGGTACTTATTTGAAGCCTCAACTAACTATAGTTCATTTTTTCTTCATCTCTTTGATGTTTTACTGAAATTCGTAACGTCGAACAACTATACTTTATTTTTTGTTCAATCTTTCTACACTACATGTTCTCTTCAAAATTCTACTAACTAATTTTTCAATTATATTAACGTAATAAATATTTAAGAATGAACATTAATTCGATTTAATGTTAGAATAAAATCTATACAAGCCGCTATTAATTCAGATTCTTTGTAGTAGATTATACATAAACTTATTTAATAAATAAATTTAAATATTCTTTTCTCGGAAATGGAATATTATTGTGCTTTAAAAAAAAAAAAAAAATCAATAATATTTTATGAAACGTAGGTACGTGATAAAAACATTTTCTGCTGATAACTAATTTTTATCCTAATTTATTTAAAGCATTAGTGAAATCATTCAGAAATTCATTTATCAAAATTAAAAATTAGTTTAATGATATACACAATACTGAAAATACGGAATAGGTAAATTCATACTTGCATATCATGAGATATTTTACACAGTCGGACAATGATAAATATTACAAGAAGATTTGAAATAAATGTTAGGAAATTAAAAAAAAAATTGATTAATACTAATTTTGTACAAGTACTTGTGGTTATAATGATTCAAGCATTATAAAACATTTTCTTGCCTTTAAATGCGGATTCGGTAATGCGGTCGAAACTTTTAAAATCGGGAACAAAAGTTTGGAATAAATTTAAAATTTATACATATGGAAACAATTTTGGAAAATTAATTTTAAATTTTAATTATTTATCATAGCTTTTGCTGAATTTTCCTACTGAAACATACATCTTTTTTTTTCGTAACTTTTAATATAATAAAACACATTTTTTTTTTTTAGCACAGCATTATTATTGAATTAAGTCATATATAACGAAAGTAATATTAAATCTAGTGTTAAAATATTGATTGACATAAAAAATTATGTTTCACATCATAAATTTTGTACATTTTTTAATGTTATTTTTACAATGTTTGCTGATTTATTTGCTGTATTTTTTTTCTTAAACATTTGTATTAATCATCAACTGATCGGAGGATCAGTTTAATCAATAGAACAACATCAGCGGTAAAATATCTTTGTAATTAAAATACCAATCGCTGCAGTACTTATGAAGCTTCATAAAATGCTTAAAATTATAAGACAAATAGAGAGCAGATTCTTTTTTTGTTATGAAAATACAATATTTTTTCTAGTGATACTATTTATGGGTGGTTTCATAGTTTACTATTAAACTATTACTTTATAAAACAATTATTATTATTAAATATGTGAAGATTTTGCTGCGCTTACAAAAAAAATTATTTTAATTGAAAACTTTTTCATTTCAGCGAAATAGATAGCTGTCGATTTTTGGCTAAAATTTTATTATTAATCTCAGTTTTAACTCTAGCCAACTTATTTAGTAGATATCTTTGATTTTAACATAGTTTTGTAGCTAAAGTATACTTCTTGTTTAGTATTTGGCATTTCGAATTTATACAAACTTTATTCAAATAATTATAGCATAATCCTAGCTTCGCGCTTATCTCATTGTTAATATCGAAAATTTGGTCCTGTATTCACTTTTGTAAGGTATTAATGCTGTTTGTGTTTGTAATTTTCGAAACGAAGTCCGTTCATTTACTTTAGTTGAACAAAAGTTTTCAATTAAAATTTTTCATAAATATTTTCCTTAACAATAAATTAATTAAATATGGTTTATATAAAATAGGTTCTTTCATCAAAATATAATTATATCTTACTTATAAAAAATAGAATGTCCCCTAAACGGGGGTATGGTAACTAAAATATTCGCAACTCATCTATTGACATCACAATAAGATATCACAATGATTTAAAGCATAATATTTTATTATTTACTTATTTTTTTGTGATTTATTTTTTAATGTATTAGGTATAGGTACTATATATAATAATATTTCATACATTCAATATTTTAATCATTGCAAAATAATATTTCAATCTTTTTTTTCTTAGTACAAAATTAGAAAAAAAAAAATAATTTATAAAAATTACAAATTTTGGTTCAAAATTTTTCTCATAATAAGTACATATTCGTACCGCTTAAAATTCTACAAATATATTATATTATTAGTTTGTTTTTTATTCAATCTTAATATCTAAAAATTAGTCTCATAAAATTCATATTATACTACCAATCATCATCATTTAGCTCTGATAATTCAATTCGAAAGCTGACTTGAGCATTTTTCAATCTCCGTTGGCAACTACGATTTAATGGATTATTTCTTAAGTCAACCAATTCTAAATTATCTGAGACAATCATTTCATCTGTGTCAATTTCTAAAATTAAGAAAAATATTGCAAATAAAATCATTCGTTCTATTAATGTCGTTCCTATTTTGGAAACATTATTAGTTATTTTTTATATTATAAGATTATTACTTATTACTATTTGTTAAGTGGAATACAGGTAAATCAAAAAATTCAGCATCATATGTTTTTGAAAATTTCGCTAGAATATCAAAACCATATGAGTTTTGTTTCATATTTGATTAGTTTAAATTTTATTCGATGGTAAAATAAATAATTATTAATTACCTATAATTGCATTATCATTAGCTTTAAGCTCTTTGAGTTTTGGCATTTTGAATACAACTGGTGGTAGGACAATGAATGAATTATGTGAAATATCCAATTTCTGTAATGATCCTAAGTCTGCTAATTCGTCTGGTAATTTGGCCATTTGATTATGTGATAAATTAAGATCTAAAAAATAAAAAGAAAACAAACAGTGAATTTCAATGAAATTAAATTCATCTATACTTATTACTAACAACTGTATTAAAATGATATAATAAGTTTTTTTTACCTGTTATTAAACTGAATTTCAATGCGAATTTGGGGCTTATCTTCTTAATAACATTTCCACTGAGATCACAGGTTTTCAATTGAGTATTTCTCATTAAATGATAAACTGCATCTGGAATTTGCATTAGCTCACATTCTGATAAATCTAGAATAAAAATGTAAAAATATTTGTGATGATTTTTTTTAATATATAATGATTTATGTCAACTACCATCATTAAACTGACAAATCAGTTTATAGTGTTAAAAGGAAAATGTGCTATTACATAACAAGATTCCAGTAAATTTTTATATAATTGACTGTATTATTTTCACCTAAATGTTCCGATTCATTGGCCGCATCACAACGTCCTACAATTCTAACTACTTCATTAGCCATTCCCTGGCAAATTGCACCAAAATATGACCAAATTTTGAAGTTTTGATAACGAAATTAATATTAAAATTTATTGTGTAGGCAGAAATATGTTAAAATTTAAATAAATCAGTTCTCTTGCAATCAAAAGAAAAATTAAAACTAAAGAAATGTATAGTATTTTTAGCAGAAAACTGAAGAATTTTAAAAATAGAAATCATATGGACTGTTTTTATAAACAATTTTTTACTCAAAATAATTTTTCTTTAAGAAAAATTCAAACGCGTACTCAATAATTTGAGTATAAAACAAAATATTATTGAAAACAGCTCAGTATCATTTAATAACAAATTAATATCAACTTAAATAAAAAAAATTCCATTATTCGAAGACTGGGTAAAAGCAAATAAATTCGTTAAGTATACACACTTTTCTTGATTTAATCAATGATATTTTTTGATTTAAAGTTAAAAATTAATAGACATATTTTACAAAAAAAAACAAAATTTATATTTGAATCTCTTCAAACTTATTTTGAACGAATGCAAAAACTTAAAAGTATTCCAATCTTTTATTTTGGAAATTATCACATAATTATAGTAAAAAAAAGTGATTTTATAAAAAAATTTATGCTCCGCTTCACACACGTTATAAAATGTATTTGTTTTGCTGAATCAAATGAATAATACTTTGATAAATACCTGAAATTTTAATCCGCGTTCAATTTAAAAGATAATAAAGAGAAATAAACTCGATAACTGAGAATTACTTACTATGTGTGTCAGACAAATTTTATTACTTTGATATAAACGTAATTATATAAATATATATAATATATGCGCATTTTAATAACAAAATAATGAATACGAAAAAATGATAACTTTATTATGATTCACGATCAAATAAATCATCATTATAAATTTTGACTTAATAAATGAAGTTCCAAGTTTAAAGAACAATTTTTCTTTTGAACAATCGAAATTTTTTCACATTAATGTTATACTTCTTGAATACTATTGGGAGTTAAAATTTTGTTTCTCTTAAATATTGTAAGATCTAGTATCTTTATAAAAGTAAACTTCAAATAAGTTATTTCCATCATCATTGTTTATATTATGTTCTATAGAATAATTTATACCAAAAAATGTAATTTTAGGAATTTTAAAATACGATACTTTATATATAGGAAAAAAAAAAACCATAACGATAAGTTAAAACGTAAATTTTCTCTTAATTTTAAAATTATAATAGTAAAATAATATTTAAAAATGAAATAATTAAAATTTGTCTGTATTTAAAAATGACGTCTGCTTAAGCACACTTCAAGTGCTAAATTTAAAATAATTCATTTTTAATTAATAAAATTATTTTTGTCACATTTCCAAATTATTATTATTATTAATATTAGTCGTAATATGTAGGTTTTTTTATTTTTTAACCAATTTCTTTTCGAAATATCGGAAAACGTATGTCGTTGATGTTTTGTTTTTTTATATTTACATATTATGTCTTTGACTTTGAGGATTATTTATAACTTAATTGGCAAGAACACCCACCCAATGAACAATCGGTTTAAAATTGATAATTTCGCAACTTGATTCTGCCGGCATTATGCAACGAAGTAAATTGTTCACTTAAATTTTCACTTAAATTTTAACTCTGTTTTGTTAAAAAGATTTGAAAAGTTTCAAAAATCTTTCCCTATATTGTTAATGAGTTGGAAATAAAATGTATTAAGAGTCTTTGTACTTTGGGTTTTTAAATGCAACGTAGTTTGCAGCAAATTTTCATTCTACGACACTATTATAGAAAAATATAGTTTAGTACCCCATTTAATATTATTCATTTCCTCAATTTTTAAATCAAAAAGAAAGAAAAATAATAATGATGAAAATTTTTCTTTGTATATATTTTAATTTTCTTGGAAATTTTTTCTTTTTTGAAACAAAGAAGGATATTTTTGGCATTAAAACGTAATTTTTTAATATTTCCAAAATAATTTTCATTTATACATATTTATTTATAAATATGATGAAAAAGCAAATTACGTTTTTTTATTTTATTTTACGGTTTCAATTAATTGAAGTATTAAATAAATTTTAAGTTTCGACACTATTATTTTGGACTAATTTATGCACATATGCATATTTGCGGGAAAATATTTTTTGAAAAATTTCGCAAAAACAAAGTAACAAATAATTTGAATGAGACACTAATGAGTAAACCCAAACATAAAATAAATTAATTGACCAACAGTTATCGAGAAAGTTTCCAAAGAAGTTGAAAACGTAATTACAAATTTTCATTGTAATGCAGTCCGCTTTAACGTAAAAATATAATTCTCGTGCTAATGTAAACATTGTTTTTGTTTTGACAAAGCAAAACTTCAATTATTTTACTTCATTAGAATTAAGGTTTTAAAGTTTTGTGGTTTTTAAGTTTTGATGTAAGAAATTTTTGTAAAATAGCGAGTCGATTTAATTGAAATTAAAGAAAAATTGTAAACTTTTTCTATAGAACCGCAAATTATTCATTGTTTATTTAGCATGAAAATCATAAATAAAGTACATTTTATGTAACAGAAAATATTGTAATCTACGAATTGAAAACGAATTAAATTGATTAGTTAACCATAATATTAACAATATAACAGACTGATATGAATAAACATTAAGAACGCGTAATCTTCTTTGTAAAAATTATGACGATAAATACGAATATTGAGTTAAATAAATTTTCCGCCCAAATTTTTAGCTATGAATGAATTGGAAAATTTCACTTTTTTATTTTATATTATATTCAATGGAATAAAATTTTATTTATTAGATTAATATTACTCTATACATTTATTCTGTTTTGATTTTGTAAAATATAAAACCATAATAAAGGTTTGTATATTTATTAGTACAGCCAAAATTATTTTATTACAAAAACGAAAGTACATTTATTTGAAATTTCTTTTAAAGCAAAAATTTCCAAAAGAATAATTTATGTCAAAATCATCGAAGCAAATATTAATGCTTTGAACAAAAATAAAAGAGTAAAAATATTCAGCTTGTAGGTAATATTAAAATGATTAATCTCAATCTTAGATAGAATTATATTATTTTGACGTTCTTATCTTTTTACTTAGTGTGTTTTTTTCTGTTGTCCTCAGTTGCAACGGGTTAAAGTGTCTGAACTATTTACTCAACTTAAATTAATTATTTTAAAAAAAAATTATAAATAAAAACAACAAATTTGGTTTTAATATCAAACAAAAATTATGTTCCAGAAAGAATGTTCGCGTGCCAGTTTTTATGTTATTTATGTTTATTATCTTATCGCATTGAATTGAGTTTCGCAAATAAGCATAAAATAAAATCAAATATTGAGCAAAAACAAGAACAATTAATTAGTATTTTACATTGCGGCTTTGTTAATTTAATTATTTTACAAAATTTTCAAAGTTTTGGCTAATGAATCAATTTCTTTCCATTTGGTCTCCAACTCTTGTTGACTATACGTAAATATTTTTCTATCTAGCAAATTGCATAATTTCTTCTTTTAATGTAAAATAAATCTTTTTTTCTTTCAAAGCAAGTGCAATTCCTAGTGTGTTAAAAATATAATATGATTATGTATACTACTGCCATCAAAAATGTTTAAAAAAATTTTTTGAATCCCGGAAGAATCATATATAATAAAAATGAATCAACAAATTTATGTGAACGTATATCATTTGAAACAGCTATGTACATTTTATTTTTTCTGCAATATTGAGTAACCCATATTTTCATTCCATGTTTATTCATACCCAATTATAAGTATTTTTTTTTTAATTTTTACATTTAATGTTTGTGAAAATAGTTTTTTTTTTTTTACATACATACATTATTATAAAATTAATAGAAATAGGAAAAAAAATATGAATAATCTATCTTCAAAACATTTTCATTAAGTAAACAACATAATCCACAAATTAAGCTTGCATTTATTATGAAATAACTTCATAAAAGATTTTTTGGAAAATTTAGTAAAAATTAATAAACCAGATTTAAAAAAAAATGTTTTATCGAATATAAAATTTAAAAAAAATATTGATCGTGAGAAATAAGGAGTGAATTTTTAGGTTTTGAATAGTTTTGTTATAATCTGCTTCTATTTTGTTAGATTATAAGAAAAATAAGATACATTTGTTAGCAGGATTGCAAAGCTAATTTCTTTATAAAAACCTATTTGGTGCCTATTTCAGAACATTTTTAGGCACATAAACGCTATTATTTAGCACCTGTAAATCCGCTCAACATTATTTAAAAGTAACTATTAACAAAAAAGAAAAGTTTCATAGAAAAATTTAATGAAATAACAGTATGAAAATTTTTTGATTCATGATGTTTTCAGACATTGTGAAACTTTAAGCAAGCATATAGTTACGAACACTAAGGAAAAGTATCAAAATTATGCCAATTACAGAAGCTAAAAAACTTATAATATTATTATATAATGTGCAAATAAGAATTCATGTATGTCTATCGACTATTGGCTAAAAGATTAGTACTTAAATTAAATAAATATTATCTCTGTAATAAATTGACATTTAAATGCGATGAATTCGCGTGAATAAAACTTGTATTAAATTTCCTGAAATATCTATCTAAAGAGGAAAATAAAAATTTCAATTAAAAAAAAAAAGAAAAATGCGTGAAATTTCCGATTTATAAATTTTTCTATTTTTCAATTGTTGTTTATTTCGCAATCGCAAGTGAAATTTTCTATTTTGTTTTATTTTATTTTTTTCAAATATAAGTTTAAAATGCTTTTCTTATAATGATAAAGTTTTCATTTTTTTTAGTACGTGCATCATTTTAGAACATTTCAAGCTTCGGTTGAGACTAAATTCATATATATATTAAAGTTAGAGACTAATAAAATCCAAGAAATTTGGTATTAAATAAAAATAAGATACAGAAATTTAATTGAGGATACTAAGCTCTTAAAATAACCTTAAGACTATGGAAAGTAATTAGAAATAATGTTATGAATTTTTTTTCAATTAAAATCAATTTTGAGTTTATAAAAAACAAGAAAAAACTATATTTTCAAATTATTTTTTTATGAAATATACTGTATTTAAACATAAATAAATAAATATTTTGATTCCATAAAAGGAATAAATATGTATGTATATTTATGGATAATAAAAGATAATAAATAAATTTATAATTAAAATGTCAGAACTCGTTATCCTCCAATGATTCCACTTTAAAACAATTAATAGATATTGTTCATTTAATTTCATTATGGCACATTTTATTTATATAAGTATATTTTTTATGTTGTGTTTTTTATATGTGCAATTTTAATGCAATGATGTTATGTTGTGTATTAAACAAATATACTTCCTTTTAATTTTTTATTTTATTTTTTTTGTTTTTTCATAATGAAAGGAAAATTTAATATATATTTTTTTTTTTTAATAAAAAATTAATTATAAATTTCATCATGTTGATTTTGATTAAACGAAATTTGTTAAAATATATAGGGTTACCTAATTGTGCAAATTATATTCGCATATAAAGTAACATTTAGAAATTTCAACATGGCTCATATATTTTCTATCTATAATAGGTTCATGCATAGTTGTTTGCATTTTAATTTAAATAAAAAAATAAAAATTAATGATTGTATTATATAAATTAAACTAACCTAGCATACTATTTTCTTTGGCATCATCACATCTACCAACAACTCGAATTATACCTCGACCAGCTATTTTTGGCATAAACATTGTACCACCCATTCGAGCTATATGTGGTGGAATAGTTCCATCATCATCATCATTATTACCATTATTGTTGTTATTGTTATTATTATTATTACTATTTGTTGTATTTGTAATATCGTTACCAAATCTTGGTGTTTTCATTTTGATTGATTTTTAAGTATAAACGTTCTTTCTTTTTTTCTAGGTATAGTTGTAGTCACTACAGCAGAATATTTGCGTAATCAAAGTAAATTTATATAAATTTGATTTTTGTTTGTTTGGAAAAAAAAAAATTGGTTATATTTATAAATGTTATCTTTTTCTTTGTTCAATAATAATAATTTTTACAAGTTATTATTTATAGTTTGTTTTTTTTAACTTTCTTTTTTATAATTACGTTTTATTTCTAATTTGAGACACAATTCGCGTAAAAATTTATTTTGCGTTTAATTATTAAATATTATGTAGTTTTGTAAAATAAAAAAATTTTGTAATTTTTTGTTTTAAGTCAAAAAGTTTTAAAAAATATTTATTTTTTTGCAATATTTTTTGTTTTTTCTTTTTATTTTTTGTATTTTTTTTTAAATGCACAAAATTTTTCCTTTAACGATATGTTTTCTCAATAAGTTTTCCCTTTTTGTTATTTATGTTTTGATTTTTAGTTTTCAAATGTTTTCCAATTTTCATATCAGCTGACTTTATATCGTGTTGTAAATATAGAGAGAAAAAAAAAAGTGAGCGTAAAATAAATGAGAATGAAGAAGAGAATATCCGGAAGCAGGTGAATATACATATATATATTTTTTAATTGGAAAAACAATAATAAAATATTAAGCTTTAAAAGAGACATTTTCATGGAAATCTATATAATGTGTTGGGTTGTATATAAAAAGTTTAGTACTTTTTTGATATAAAACAAAAAAAAAACAAAATCTAAATTATTTCTAATTCAAAATTTTGTATCTCTAATTCGGCAAATTCTTCAAATAAACTAAGCTCTAAATTTTGGGTTGAAATGAGGTTTGGTACATTTTTAATATTATCCAAATAACCACTTTTTTGGTTATTAAAAAGAACTTAAGCTCAATGTATTTTTGTTCTTATCAAATTCTATACTTCAAATATTTGACTTTTAGTAATAATGATATAGACTTCAAAATTAATAAAAAAAAACAACTAAAAAACATGAGTTAAAAAAAGGTTCATAATACTTTGTTGGGATAAGTACTCATAGTTTAATTGTTTATTGCTGTAATAATTAGTAAGGCTTAGAATCTTCTTATTATAGGATTTTACCGAGTTTTGTAAGCCCTGGTTTTTATTAGTGAATAGTAATGAAACCTGAAAGATATTGTTATTATATTGACACAGGAAGTTTTTGTAATTTTATAAGAATATTTTTTACTCACATATTTATTTTTGAATTATTAAAATAGTCCTGATATCAATGATTTACTGTGCTATAATTGATAACATTATATTTTCTATTTAAATTGCATCATTTATATGCATGGGTTTTTAATTTTGATAATAATTAGTTTTAAACATGTTTTTAACAGAACGACACGAAACTCGAGGAATTAATAATTATTATTTGCATTTTATAATAATCTATCTGTCTAGCCAGATAATTTCTAAGAAATTTGTTCTACAAAGTCTTGATAAAGGTATACAAATACATACTAATATAATAATCTTACTATTATTCCACACGTGCAAATAATCTTATATATCTGAAAATTGACTAATTGGTGCATGAAATAAATTATTAGTAAGAAAAATATTTGTATATTATGTTGTTTATTAAAAAAGATATATAGATGTATCTACGCAATTTCTTTGTTATGCTTTTTTAAAAGTTCAATTGCTTGTGCAAAAAATAGCACACTTGAAATGAGAAAAATATTCTTTGTTTGTGCTGTGCTGAGTTTTGTTGTGTTGTTGTTGTTGTTGTTGTTGTTGTTGTGATTTTCAGACGCTGCTATACTATATTATTATTAATATTTATAGCAAATTAAAAAAAATTCTCTTTTTCTAAATATCTTTGAGTAAATTTTTTGCTCTATATTTCAAAGAAAATAATAATAATGTGAAGTGAATTCATAATTTTTGTCATCTTAGTATTATTTTGTTCAATTTGCCTTTGCCATTGATTATTATAGAAATTTATAGTTTTGTAACGTCCTATATATCTAATCCAAGCCAACAGTTCGAAGAATTCAACCAACCACTGTTAGTTTCAGCTTTCATTTTCAAACAATCAACAACATCATAAATGGAACTACACGTCTGACTTTTGGTCGTTATTGACTATAGAAATTTCACTCATCATTCAAGATTTTGGATCATTATTTTATCAATTTTTTCATATGAGATTCGGCCTTGTGTTCTTGATAAATATGAACGCTGATTGGGGTACTTTGAATCAATTCTGACATCCTTCTCCTATCGGTCTATCGATTTTTCATTTTCTTAAAATTTTGATTCAACTTTGTAATTTTTGTTTATAATGTATATAAATACCCCCGAATTTCAGAGTTGAAAGTTTTGTACCATGTTATCTTAATTAGATTGCTAAATAGAAGTTCTAGTAAGATGGTTAACTTAATTTTTTTTACTTCAGGATTCGCTTTTGTTTACATTGCGTCGCATTATGAAAAATTGATATAATCGTATAGGAATTACACATGTAAATAGGTACTAGAAAATTATTTCTTATGTATTTAGAAGGACAGTTTTTCTTTATTAAAAGAAAATTCATCATTTTCAGTTTTAGTTTTTAAAATTAAAATATACAAAGATGAATTCAAAAAACAAGTATGATGATACGTATTATATATAAGTAAATCTTTTTCAGTATAATTTAATATTTTTCGTATGAAAGCAAATGGAAACATTTTATTATTTCGAACTTTGATCAGGTGCGAGAGAAATTTCATCAAAATATCATATAAATTTTCCTCAAAAGAAAACAAAAGTTTTTTCTTTCTTTTTATTCATAAACTTTATTAATAAAAATTATTTAATTATAAAACGTCATATGTCATGGAAAAAATCAAAATATTATATTCCGTATATATAAATGTATGTATTTTGGCAAAAAGCTATATTTTTTCTGTTTTTTTATTTTTGTTTTCATAATAAAATAATAATGATGGCAATAATAATAATATTTTCTATTTGCAAGACTATTTGGCGCAATAAAATTAGAAAACAAATAAAATACTTCTAAATTTAAATATATGTTTTCTTTGATACGAAATTATCATAAATACAAATAATACAATGTAAAAAATAAATAATTTCAATGGTATACTGTATACATTCTTATCTAGCCACATTTTGTCCACTTTTAATCTTCTTGAAATTTTGTTCCAATTTATAATTTTTGAAGTTTTTCCAAAGTATTGACCCTTGACAATTTTACATTGAAAATTTGCAAATTTTTGTCTTAATTAACATCCATAATTAACCATAATAGCATTCTGCATTTCTAAAAAAAAAAAACGAATCATAATTATTCTATTCAGAATTTGTTCAAATAATTAATTGTGATCATTTGGATCGACATAAATAAATGAATTATTTTTTGGCACTATTAATTCATTCAAAAAAAAATTTCATATACCATTTACTTTTTCATTCATTCAATGACATGTTCTATCTATATAATAATTAATATATT
The DNA here is from genome assembly GCA_964007475.1 of Hybos culiciformis. Lineage (NCBI taxonomy): Eukaryota > Metazoa > Arthropoda > Insecta > Diptera > Hybotidae > Hybos > Hybos culiciformis. The sequence continues at coordinate 15,984,355 of OZ023275.1, read as the reverse complement.
AAATAAAAAACATTGCACTGATTTAATAAAGTCATTCCCCCAAAAGAAGTTCTGGTGTTTTTATATGCATATAGAAAAATATATAGGATTTTCCTTGAACAAAAATCACGAATAAAGAAAATTTTTTCATTTTTTCTCATCCGCATACATATATTATATACGTATTTAAAAAATAAAAAAGAAAATTAATTTTTTTTTTTTTATTTTAGTCCAAATATTTATTAAAAATAATAATATTTACATATTCTTTATAAAGAAGAAATGTACATCGGTTTATTGCGACTTTTTCCTATATTTATTTTTCTCTCATTTTTAATGAAAAAAAAAATATTTCTTCTTTGTTTTAACAAATTATTATCATTTTCTTTTTTCCGAAAAAAAAAAAACAAATTTTTTTAAATGGAAAATTTTTTTTTAATGGAAAAATAATTATAAACTTTTACACACAATTTTTGGCCAAATTCCAACAACGCAAAGTAGAACAACATTCGCTATTAATTTAATTTTATTTACATTATTTTTTTCGCACGTAGATAAATTGTACAGAAGTTTTTGCATTAAGTTTTTCACAGCCTGTTAGCACTAATAATAAAAATGAAAAATAACAATTTTTTAACTTATTATTTTATTACTTTTATTAATAATAAAATTATTCATATTTCTTTTTATTTTATTCAATTAAGTTTATATATTAATTTTCCTTTTTAACAATTTTATTGTAATATAAAAAATTTTGCGAAATATAGTAATAATTATGTTGCACCTTGATTGTAAACCAAAATAATAAGATTATATAGACTTAGTAATATCAATCAATCCTTTATTTTATTATAATTGTGGTTTTAAACATATACATGAATAACATCTATATATTCCTTTTTACATCAAAGTTGACTTACTGATATTCTAATTATGTTAAAATATTTTGAATAAATTTTAAAATTAATTGTTATAGAAACAAAAAAGCTAAATTTACGTGATATTACATGTTATCTTACTCATAAGTTAATATTACTGAAAAGTATTTCAATTTAGAAAGAACCCTTTAATCAAAAATCAAGTTATCAACAAATCAGTCAATATTATTGCGGTATACGTTGAGAATTGGATTATCAATATTAAAAAAACTAACTAATATAAATGATTTTGAATATTAAAAACAGAATTAAAATTCTGATGTGATTTTTATTATATATATAGATATTGAAATTGAATCAAAAATTGAAACGCCGAACTAACTAGAAATCAATCAACAAAACATCAATAACGTTGAAAATTTTAAACATCGCCGGCCACCGGACCAACAAGTGTATTTTTATTAGAAAATTAAATTGCACAGTTTTATATGTAAAAAATTAAGAGTAAAATAACAAAATAAGAAAAATTAGTGAAAATTAAAAATCCACTAAATACAGCTTTTAATAAACCTGTTTTTAACAATTCACTATTTATTGATTAACTACACCTTTATAATAGAAAATTAAGGTAGAAAAACTTTTGGAAAAAAAAAATTAAGTTGCTTGCAATTCTCATCGTTTAATTATTCAAAAATAAAACTTTTTTTTCAATTAAATTTTTCAGTTTGAGAAAATGCGGAAAATTTTCATTTTGAAACAAAACAAAAGAAAAAAAAGCTTTGTTTATGAGCAGAAAAAATAATATAATTATATGTATACCTAGGTGGAAATTTTTATTAGGTCATTGACAAAATATCTGAATTTTCTTAAATAGTTCAAAACTTCTGCGTACTTCAAACATTTAATGATCAAATAGAATTTAAATTTCAATTTTATATTTGTTGCTTTCTTTTTGTCGACTCGAACTGAAAAATTAAATTACGACTATTATGGGTTTGAGCTTTGAACTTTTTTTTGTATCAAAAATAAGTTCTTTTTCTCATTCGCATCAATTTTGTCTTCAGTCGAATCGCTCAGACGAATTTATAAACTGATTTTAGAAGACTTTCAGCTATAGATTTTCACGCCAAAATATGATTGTTTTTATTTTAATAAATATGATATTAAATATAGTTTATGAATTAATTATATTCGTTTCTACAGTCAGTCCCCGAATATTAGAGACGTTCATCAGACATCTCTTCGGTGGTCTTAAATTTCTTTAAACTATCAATATTAAAGTTAATTTGATATTTAGGTATTATGTTGAAAATGAAATGGATTGATAAATAAAATTTATTTTTTTTATTTTTAAACACATACTTTATTTAAGTTTAACTTTTAGAAAATGTAATACATTTATGTATAATTATAATAAAAATATCAAAAAAAAAATCTGTAAATTTTTATATTAAAATTCAAATATGTATAAGATCATTTATGACATAAAATTCGAATGATATATGAAAAATCTTCAATTTAAAATATTGTTTTTGATATAAAGAAATATTTTTGTTTAAAATCCAAAAAAAAAAAAAATTTATATAATTATTTATTTTTGTATTTTTTTTCTCTCTAAGACGGTAGATAATATTTTTTTAAGCTCTAGATTTTTAAGATACTTAGCTCTTAAATTATTTTCTAATATGTGTATATAACATTTTTCAATTTAAAAATTAAAATTAAAATTATTAGCCCTTGTGGAAAATTTTTCCGCCAAAAGATTATTGTAATCGATTAATTCTGTGCAAAACAATATCAGTTCCAGAGCGGAACTAGTACAAGTTTAACATTCTGATAAATAAATGCATGTTTTCAATTTTCATTTTATAAAGTTTAATGACTTAAAAATAAACACAAATCGCTATAATTTCATTTAATCTTCTAAAAAACGCAAATTCACTGCTTCGTTTGCGATAGATATTATGTTATAATTTTTAACAATTCAATTTATAGCTGCATAATTTTATTGTTAGACCTTTTCGTAACAATGAATTGACCAAAAAATACTTTCTTTAGTAGCCGTAGTATCATTATAAGGAAATTTTTAATGTGCAAATAGTTTATAATTAATGAAAATAATAACTAATTATTATACTACAGATTATTAAAAATCTAAAAATGCGTAAAACAATATTTAATATTATTTTATTCTTATATTTCTATTTTTTAGTAATGTACATTTTTAGATATAATATTTTTTTTCCCTACACTATCAATTAGATCACATATATTTGCATAAAATTAATAGTTTTTACGATTTTTTAAATTAAAAAAAGTATTTTATTTTTAGTATTAAAATTTATGGGAGTGCCACCCCTTGCGCATGTTGAAGACCTGAACATAAATAAAACATAATAACACTTAATGCTTCAATTTTTTCTTCAGATTCTTTTGACAAAATTGAACGTTGAACTGCTTCCAATTCATCTCTGACCGATGAAATAGATGATTCTCTCTTGGATGAAATATTAATTACAGCTTCTTCATTGGCTTGCAAGGGTTGAGATAATATTGCGTGATTGGATGTTTCACTGTCAAGAGCAATTCGGATTTTTGATAGCTGAAAAAAAAGGAAGACATGAAAAGATATTTCATTCTAATTGAATTTTAATTTAAAAAGTCTTATTTTATTTATGAACTCTGAACAGTAACCTTTTTTTTTTTAATTATAATTAAAAATCTGTGAGAGGATTGAATAATTGGCGATTTCAATTTTAAAAAAAAACTAATAAAATTAGAAAAACAAAAAAAAAAAATAAATGAAGTTTTATTTTAAGAATTACAACCCACATATCTCAGATTATTAAATTCTGATATCAAAGAACATATTGAAAAATATGAATTCCTATATATATTTGTCGGGGTTCTATATTAACAAATTTTTTTATTTTTATTTAATATATTCTGATATCAAATAAAAAAATACCTTTCATTTTGTCTCTCATATCTTTTAAAATACTTTATTTAGCCGTGTGTTCGAATATAAATTTGGAAATCTTTTATTTCGGGATGGAAATTTCAGGATAATAGGATAATATCATTTTATTTCATTAATTTATTTTATAATATTGCTTGTTTAATATTATCAAAATAATGATTGTGTAATAGTTAATCTCAAAAATATTTAAATTTGTTAATTTTTTTTATATCATTTACATAATTTCTACTTAGATATTATTATACAACAAATTATAAATTTTTCAACATTTAAAAGCATTTATTTGAAAATTCATGACGTATACTTACCAGTTTGTTAATTTTTTCAACTCTTTCATCCTGTGGTAAATCTGGATATAAATTTTTACTAGTTGATTTTGACAAATCCATTAATTCGCTTTGTTTCTGATACGATAAAATTGGTTCAATTAAACCTATTATTTGATCTGTTGTTAGTGTTTTGACACCATTTGGAATTGTTTCCAGTCGTTGAGTTATCGTTGTAAATGGATTTGTGCTTTGATTAACAAGAGATTGTTTTCTGAATATTTTATGTTCATAAAAATAATAAAAATTTATTCAAATTTATAATGTCTAGATCTAAGACTCTTATGAAATGTGTGCACTACATGATTGATCTTAGAAGTGCTTTTTAATATAGAAATCAAGTTTAATTGTAAAATAGAATGTTTTAATATTAATGTATATAAATGTTTTTTTAAATAAATTTTCAAGGTTCCAAATTAAAAGAAAAAATTCTTTATCCTTTTGGATTGTATCGTACATACATATTTCTTTAAATTATTTAAGTAGTTCTGAAATTCTTATTAATATTTAGTTCTATCATGTACTACCGTAGATTATAATTTCACAACTAGACCGTTCAAAGCTGTGTGGTTGTGCAACGTGAATTTAATACATAGTGTCATGTTTCATTCTAGTGTAATGGCTCCTACTTGACACAAAAAATAAAATTGTTAGCATTCCAACCATAAAATAAATCTTTAAAAAAATTATTTAAAATAATATCCATGCAATTTTCACTTAAATATCCTGCTAGTAAGAACAAGCAGAGCTCTCTTAAGTTCAGATCAATATGATTTTTGATCTAATTATGAAAATTTCCAATTCTTTAATTTAACTTAAATTTTTACGTGTGATTTTGATTCGGCTTTTTCGATTAGTCCAAAAATGTAAATAATAATTATTTAAATTACATACTTTACATTTGAGATTGATTTAAAAATAAAGTAAATAACAATACATCAAACTATCAAAATATTCAAATTTTTCAAAAATTTACAAAAAAGTTCTCTATTGGTCGAAACTATTTACCAAGTATGCTCAAAATTAGTACATTTTCTGGAATACTTTTTAATATAGGATGATTTCTTGATTAGTTCAACTGAACGTGCTTTAATTGAGATCGATTATAATATTAGTGCTTTTAATAAAAATTTTAATTCACAATTTATGACTACTATGTATATTATTCCGGATAGGTTAGTTAAGCTTAAATTACATCACACATACCTTGGTGTATGATGAGGGCTAGGAGGAAGACTTCGACTGTTTTGATTTAATGATGAACCTATGCCTGGAATAGCTAAATTGTTAGCAGAATTAACCCGTTTTAAGCCTTGAGCCAACAATTCTCCAATTGTTTGACAATCTATTTTGTGTTTAGAGTACTCTGTATCTTCAATTAATTCATAATCAGAATGCACTTCTGTTAGGATTAATTCTGGCTGATTGCCACCAGTGTTTTTGAAATCTGAAAAACCACACACTGTGGAGTTTTGGCTTTTCGTGATGCATTTCTTATGACAGCTCATCGAACAATCGTGACATTGAACACCATCTTTCAACCAAATTTTTTTCCCACAATAATCGCACAGTGTCGATCTTGAAAATTGTTTTCTTATAAAATTATGTGATTTGACTAAATTGTCAATGTCTTCTGTTGAACCCCTAAAAATTTTAACATAAAATTGCATAGTAAATGCTTATAATATTAATAATTATTTTTTTTAATTACTTATCAAATTTAGGCTTTTTGTATGGCGTTTCTAAAGATGTTCTATTTCCTTCCCAATTAAATCCGATCAAAATATCGCCAAAACATAATTTTGAATCAAATCCTGAATGAGATGATAATGAGTTTTCTTTTCTAAAATAATAAAAATTTACAAAACTAATACTCAAAACTATAATGTACTTTTTTAAAGCGACTTACGGATTCAGAGCGAACGCTGGTTTCAATTTATACGTTTTTAAGTACTGATTCAAATTTGAATATGAACATTCAGTTAATAATGAATTGATTGAAACATTTACATATCCAAGTAAGCAATTTTCTTTTTCACTCTTTCCATAAACACTTACATTTAAAAAATTTGATTTTTCATCTAGCATAAATGAACTCAAGTCATCCATTCGAATAAAACTGTTTATTTCGCAATCAATTGTAGAATGCTGCTGAAAGTACTCCATTTCATCCTTAGATTCAGTTTTAATTGGTGTATTTACCTTTTCTTCAGTCGCTGAAGTCTCATTATAATCTTTATCTTTACTTTTGCGTGAAATTTTACAAAAATTAGATGATTTTCTTGGAGAATTTGATGGCGATGAACTTACAACTGATGTATCAATCGAGCTTTTCCGACTTATCATTTGAATAGATTCAGATAATTTAGTAAAAGTTATATTTATTTCTTGAAAATCTTCGTATGGTTCTAAATCTGGTAGGATGGCATCATTTCTAATTGATCCGGATACTATTCTTTCTATTCTTAATTTAAATATACATTTATTCAGACTTTTAATAATTTTAGCAACCTGTGCTATAGTCGTAACATTTTTCCCTTCTATTGATATTAAAATGTCATCAGTTTTTAATTTTGCTTTTAATGCTGGTGTATTTGGCAAAATAGCTTGAACTTGTACATAATTTTCACTTTGCTTAAAAACTATTCCAATTTGTTGAGTTTTTGCCTTATGAATTTCAATATCTAAGGTAGCAACTACCGTACGATCATCATTTTGTCGTACTTCGACCTGAGATAAATTTAATATAAGGTGGTATAAAAATCTGATTAGTTTCAACGTTTACATTGAGATGCATAACGCTTAATAAGTTTTAATTAATAAAGCACTTCTAATTTATTTATTGAAAAATGTATGTCAAGTACATTATTTAACAAAGGCATTACTGAACTTAACTTCGAGCGTCTTTTCAGCGAACAAAACCTTTAAATAATTTAAAAAAATTTTAAAGTTTTTATATAGAGTTAGAAGTACTTGTGAGTGGAGTACAATATTCTGATTTATTAATTGGTTTTATCGGTTTTATCAGAGTTAGACAATTTTTATAAAATAAAAATAAGAATTAAAATTGCATCTAATTAAGCTTAAATATAAATAAATTAATAAAGCTAAGTATGCATTTAAGAATTTTTTAGAAGCTGATAATTTCAATAATGTATTTCCTACAAAACATTATTTGTGATAAAAAAGCCAAAAAAAGGCAATAATTTGTAAGACAGAACCTTTCTGTATATATGACTAGAGTTAAATATAACATTTACAAACCCAAGCCATCGATGCTAGTGTTAATTTACAATAAACATCACGAATTTCAATTGGTATATTTAAACGTGTCAGCTCCATTATTTTGACTGTCAATTTCCCATTTGGCACAATTTCATTGTCAAAGTCGTCTTGATCAAAATCGGTATAAAAAAATGGTTTATTTCTTAATTTATAATTAGGTAGGGTATGTTTTCTCCTGACAGCTTTTCTTATTTGACTTATAATTAAATTAATTACATTTGATTGTAATTGACGTCCTTGGAAATGCGATTCAATATCTAATTCTAATTTTGGATCACCCAAAAAACTTAATGACCAATGTGTATATGGTTGTCTTGTAAACTGGAGTCTAGCTAACCCTTCAAGATTTTTGACTAAAAAATTGAATGGAAATCATTATCTGATCTTAAATATTCTTAGAGTTTACGGTATAAAACTAACCTTTTAAAGTTAAAGATCCTTTTTTTCCTAGAACCATGTCAGCATCAATTGACATACGAAAATTCCCTTTATAATTTAGTTCTAAAATTAAATCTAAATTTTCCATATGATTTTCCTCTTCATGCAAGTCGGCATTGTGTACTCTCAAGCTACAAAATTCAAAAATTGATTTATTAGATATTTTTAATTTAATCTTTAATCATTTAGATATGGGGTAGGGAATGTTTGAGATCATGAATTGATAGTTTTTGCGGTGTAAAATGAAGAATTTTTTTTTTATTATTATTATTAAGAAAAATTTTTTGGGACCTTTACTTATTTCGGGTTTTAAAGGTCGATTTATTACATATATAGTTCAATTTTAGATATTTATGTATTAAAGAATTTTTTTTTTTAATTGAAATTTTTGAATATAAATGGTTTTGGTTCATAGGAATTATATGCTTACCAAACCAACGAATTTTCTCAAAATAAGAAGGTGGCCACAATTTTCTTTCAATAACGGAATTAATTTAAAAATGCCTGGTGGCGATTAAAAATTTGCTACCAAGGAAAGAAACTTTTAAGGGCTTGATTTATTATATAATATATTTTGTAATAGAATTCAGACGAAGGAATTGATTTGGATCACCTATTTTAATCATTTTAAATAATTTGTTTTTGGAAAATTACCATTTTACTTCTGGAAATTGTGTGCCTAAATACAAATCACGAACCTAAAAAAAAATTAATTTTAATAGTTATATTGAATAAAAATGTTATTTCGTATTATTCAATTCAATTGAATAAAATGTTATTTCGTATTATTCAATATCATTAGGTACTCTGGTTACTTTATATAACTTTCTTTATATAACTTTGTATTTTCTTTTTCAAGATTTTTTCATCATTAATCTATCTATTTATCTTCTATATAAATAAAAATTAAATGCTGTTCGTTGGTAAGCGCATAACTTTAAAACGGCTGGACCGATTTGTACAATTTTGTTTTAAAATTCTTAATAGCCCGAGCAAGGTTTTTACGGAAAGAAAATTTGGAAAAGCTGTCCGGAGAATTGTAAAATTCGGGAAAAAGTGAAAATTCTTTTTTCTACGGGATTTTTGTATAAAATCAAGATCATAACTCTTATTAAAAAAGACTAGCTTAGAGTTAAACAACGTTTATGCCGGGATCGACTACATATAATAGAATTTATTAATTTCTTATAATTTTAAAGAGGATAATTCGTATCAATTCAATATTTATGGGTTGCAGCTAAATTTTGGCAGATGAATAATATCCAAGAAATTAATATTATGTACTCTACTTACAGTTAATTTGTCAAAAAGTTTTCCAGTCGTTGTTTTTGCAACCAATTCATCTAATTCTAATGATAATTTTTGATAAACCCAATTTCTAACTGTAGTTGAATTCTTCAATTCATGAAATAAAAATTGAATAATTAAATTTAATGCTGTGATTGTGTTTTTATTTTCAGGATCATTTGATTTAATACTGTCAATTATATTCTGTAAAAAGATAAAAATTATAAATTAATTGTTTATACATACTTTAAATAAAATAATTTTTATGAAATTTTTAAAATTTTCAATGCACTAATTATTAAATTTTGAAAATTTGGTTCTTTTTTTTTTAATCCGGTGCATGTCGAATCCTTTGTATTCCTAACATAAAATGAAAATGTCATTCTGCTTATTTATTTGTAAAAGTCATTCTTTAACTCACGAACGCTGAAATAACTCTGAGTTTAATTAACCTTCTTTCAAAGTAAACGGCTGACATTTGGTTTTAATTATAATTGTCAAAATAACCGAATTCTTAGAACTTGTAAAAAAAATGACAATTTTTAAATAAACTTTTTATTTTGTATCCGACACATTCTTTTGATAAAGGTAAACCAATTTGTATGTCGTCCAAAAGTGTCACAAATAAATTTTCATCTTTAAAAAAAAATATATCTCTTTTTTATAAATGTAAGGTTTTTGGTTTTTAAAAATATTTTATTAATATATGATTTATTTAACAAAATTGATATTCAATGATTATAGAAAGAAAATATAATAATTTCAAAAATTTAATGCATAGATTTGTCAGTAGAATAACATCAACCACCACCATCATAAGATTACCGCGGAAACATTTATGAATAATAATAATAATAAATATTTAGGTAATTCAGTAAAAATCTTCAAGACTTTTTTTTCTTTATTCTTATTATTTTTGAGATATAAATATATTTATAATTTCTATAATAGCATTTCGAAATTTAATTTGCTAGGAAAAGAAGGTATCATGAAAAAAAAACAAAAACTTATTAATCGCTTTATTATAAATTTAAATATATTTAGATCAATAACAAATATAATATCATTACTATAATTATAATTAATTATTATTATTATTATATCTGTTGTTATCGTAAATAGAAAATTAGTTACGTAAAAGTAATCAATTTTAATAACAGCACATATAGTTCTTTCATTTCTTATTAAGATAAAGCTTCCTTTAATAGAATTGGTTTTATATAAAATTTGATAGAAAAATTATTCCATATTCATAATATTATTAACACCATAGTAATTATATATAATTGTACATATAAATATGCAGTATAGTTAATTTTACTTTCCTTTTTTTTTATTTAACTTAGAAAATCTTTTATACAATATTTCAATCGGCTATCTACGTTTGTTCAATTAATTGACAGAAATGAAATAAATGAAGATTTCAATATGGTATTAGAAACGTGTAAGTTATTAAGACAAAATGATTAGTCTCTTCGTAATAACTTTTATGTATAAGAAAAAAGAAAAGAAAAATGTCGAACACCTAAATAAGAAAAAATCTCATTATTGGGATGGGAATTGGAGTTATAAAAATTATATGAAAAAATAATTAATAAATTATAAACGTTAATCAAACTTTTTTTATTGGTATATTTATTTTAGAAATTTTATTTTTATTTTAGTTTTAAATTTTTATTCAGAGGATACAGTTTTCCTTTTTTGAGGACACAATATTCTTATTAACTCGTACACGAATTTGTCTGTTTCTTTATTTATTTATTTATATATTTCTTTACTATTTTCGACACTCTCGTAGACCCACTTTTCGTCATCACAGCGAGCTGAAATTTGGTACACAGGTTCATGTCGAGTGACAATTGAATCTATCAAAATGTGAACCGGAAATTTCCATGGTTAACCCGGAAAATCGGGAAAAATCATTTGAAAATTTGGTACAAATTTGATTAGTGATAAATCCGTTTCAGGAAAAATGCAAAATTTTCCGATTTTTCCTAAAACAATTTTCCGGAATTTTCCGACTTTTCCGGAAAATTTTCCGGTATAAAAGTTTTCTAAATTATGCAGGATCAAGTTCCCTATCAACTGGCATCATTACTTTCTCTCCGACAATGGTGAAAACTTGCAGAAAAAATCGAAGAAAATTCATGTAAAACGCTTTTCCGGAGTTTTTCCGACCAAGGAAGCGTTTGAGCGTTTTGCAACCTGAGACAAAGTTGTAGAGCGAAATGAGTTGCATAAAGTTGCTTTTGCAGAAAACTCCATGAAAAACCCGAAAAAGCGGAAAAATAATCGGAAAAATTTTCATCGATATGATTAGTCATAAAATTGTTTTCAAACATCCATGCAGCCCATAATAACAATTTAGTTAACGTGAAAAAGGCAGAAAATAAAAATAAGTCAAAAACGAGTTTTCCAAAAAACTGAGGCCAGGCCGCATGAAAAAGTAGAAAATAACTTTTTCTTCACACACAGAGGTGGTCTCAGATTTTTTGATTGGGACATTTCTCTTGAATATTCTTTCTCTTCATGAATCAAATCACTTACGTCCCAATCAAAAAATCTGAGTCCACCTCTGTGTGTGAAGAAAAAGTTGTTTTCTACTTTTTCATGCGGCTTGTCCTCAGTTTTTTTTGAAAACTTGTTTTTTACTTATTTTTTTTAAGAGCCTAAATTATCTAAGCATTTGTTTCTTATTACAGGATATATCTATAGTATTAGAATATGATTGATTTTAAATGGAAACGACATACCTACCTACTTATTATGTAAAATTATAGATTAAGAATAAAAAATACAATAACTACTTATAATAGATTTATTATAAAAATTTATATACCTATGTATTTATGTAAATTTATGGGCATAATGCATATCATCATAAAACCTAAAGTAAAAAATATTAACTATTTTTTTGAGGTTCCTTGAGTTCATCAGTCCATCATAATTGTATACTATGTACTGTTTAATATGCATTGGTTTACTTGTAATAAATATATATAAAAAATATTTAAAAAAAAAAAGACAGAAACCAGATATATGCAGTTTAATTTTGCGCCCAATGAATTAGAAAATGGAAACATGAGAATATAATATTATTTTATATTAAAAAACAAAAAAGATTTAGATTGGTGTGATCAATAAATGTGCAACACTTTTGCCAAAGCAATATATTTGTAGTACTTGCTTTTACAATGTAATTTCTTGCCATATAGCAGTCAAACATTCATACTTTTGGCAATTTCTTACATGTTTTCTTGGGAACGATGAAAATACTTAGTTTGTTCTTTTATACTATGTAAAAAAAAATCAAATTTTCTTTAATGCTCTACTGTTTTGCCCTCCAGTTCTTTTTTTAGGATTCACTCCAAATGTTGAACATTATATTTTTAATAGATTCGAGAAGGTAACTTTAATTTACTAAAATTGGAAATATTGACAAATTTAAATTTCTGAAACACTAAAATTTTTATTAAAAAAAATGTTTGTATGTATAAAAATTCGGAATAATGGAAACTGAATTGAATCACCCTGATTTTTTTTAATTAATTTACATTTTATCCGATCAAAGAAATTAAAAATGACAAGACTTACCTCTGGCAATGCGTATTTTTCATTAATTTCTCTTTGTTCTAAACTTTCTTCGGGTACATTACAATATTTAATAAATGCATAATATTGAATAATTAACATTAAAACTGCACCAATTACTAATGACATTAAAGAAACTGAAAATAATGTCGCTAAATCCATGTTTATTTTTTATGCTTAATTTCTTCGATTTTTTTTGGGGGATAAATTTTCTTGAAATTAATTTTCCTATGTAATATAAATTTATTCAAATTTATTTATTTATTTTTATTTTATTATTTGTTTGTATTATATTTTGTCTGTTCTGAAGTGTTCTTAGAATTTTTTTTTAATAGTTTGACATTGTTGAATAAATTTTTGAGTATTTTTTTATAAAATAATTTTTTTTTTTGTAAAATTTTTTATTTCAAAATATTTTTTTTATCTTTAATGGATTTTGTCATGGCGGAGGTTGTTTTCATACTGAATTTTCTTGGGTGAAAATATATTTTTTCATGTAAAAGAAAAGTTGAACAGTTCATTATTATAATTATATGTATATGCATATGGTTTTATTTGCAATGGGGTTGTAAATGAAATATATAAGTATATAGACTGTAATTTCCATTCGTGTATAACACCTTTTTTTTTCTTGTAATTATTTTTAATTTTGGGATTGGTTTTCAAATTTGTTTTAGTATATTATATAGATAGATCAATATGTTTTGCTTGCTTTAACAACGTCAAATTTTGAAATGCAATTTCTTAGTCGAAAATATTATTTTATTCAAATAAATCATTTTAGAGTGGAAGAACTAAATGAATCTATTGTACTTAAAAAAAAAATGAAATGTTTTTCGTGTCATATTGAGGTTGAGATGCAAACTTATGGCACCCACTTCTGGCTTTCACCAAAGACTTTTCTAGCAATTTCGAATTAAAATGATGAGTCGAAATAGGTTTAATTATTGTTTTTTCAAACATTCATTTGATTCTTTCGTACTAAATAAATTTTTAAAGCAATGGTATTTTAATTTCGATAATTTACAATAATCTACAAAATTTAAAAGTTAAATATCATCAAATCGAAATAGACAGAACTACATTATAAAATTTTCGAAATTATTAAAAAAGGGTGTCGGAACTTGATGCTTTTTATTCTCTATCGGGCAAATAATAATAAAAAAAAAAATCAATAATCGCGCATGAGTCCTTTATCATAATAATAAATATTTTAGTTAAAAACAGCTGTTCTTTTCATTTTATCTGTACAACCCATTTAAATGAATGCAGGAACTTAGATTGTATAAGATAAACAATATATACAAAAAAAATTTGATATAGAGTCAAAAATTTATAGATATTTAATGTAAAACTATTTTTTTTTTTTTTAATATGATAAGTGCAACATCCGCTCCTATATTTCTTATTTGCCATTATGTAAAACATAAAAAAAGTATGCAGACAATTGCTTTTAAGGATAATTGGAAATTTTCTTCGTATTTGTGTATAGATGCAATATTCAAAGTTCTTTTATATTTTTTATGTTAATTATACTGTTTTTTATGGCATCCTATTATAATTTATCACAGGATATTGTTCTTTGTTTATCAAGAATTAGAATCTGGCCTTCGAATTATGAAAACATATTATTGGCTATTTTTGAATGTTTTTTATTTAAATTGGAAAGTAAAAATATGCATATTACATTTTATATTTTAACTTAAATTTTTTCAATAATTTGTTGTCAGTTTAGATTTATTTATAAGATAAACAAAGCGATATTAATATGCAGCCAAATTGATTTAGGATAGGTTTCCACTAAACATTGTTTTTAGGTTTCTAATGCACCAATTTTCTGCCTCCAGTTCGAAATCTGATTTAGCTTTTAAAAAAATAGAGCTTTTGAACAGTGATGGATTTACGAAGAGGCACACTAGGCTCGAGCCTAGGGCGGCAAAATTTAATAAAAAAAATTTTCGGACTTTAAAATAGTATAAAACATTTTAGAATCGGTTAAGGCTAAAAGCTCAAAATCTCGTCAAACTAATTTTTATGTCATGTTGAAGTTAAATGTATTTTTTTTAATGTGTTTTTTCCGATATTTTTTTAATAGTGCCTAGAGGCGGCAAATATGTAAATCCGCCCCTGCTTTTGAATAAAAATAATTTCCTTTGGAAGCTCGCGGAAAGCAATTTCAGGGCTCCTCTGAATAAGAAAAATATGAAATTTAGGAAAACTTTATGTATGCTGAACAAAAAATAGGAAATGTTAGTGCTGCCTCTATTCATGGAGAGAAATCAGTGCCTTGAAATTGTAAAATTTTTGTTTTTTTCCCCAATTATTAACAAAAAGAATAAATTTTTCTTAAAAACCTGCAATTTGTAGACTATTGGGTAGATATTATACTGAAATGTCTTTGTGATTATTCATCAAGCTAATAATTTTACAATTTTGGGCTGGTTTATGAGTTAGAGAAAATTTATACATATTTAATTATAAAAATAAATATAAATATTCAAAAAAATATTAATTTTATTTTAATTTCATAAGCTAAAAAAAGAAATTAATCGCTATTTTTATAATTTAACTACACGATCTAGTTAAAATAACCCATTTTCGTGGTTGTAAAATATGGTCATTGCACGCATAATAGATGAAAGAAGATTTCTCTTAGTGTTGTTTTGTAATAAGTTTCATGTAGTTGAATTAATAAAAAACCTAATTTTATTATTTTTACTTATTTATTCAGTTAATAAAATGTTTTTATTTTGAAAATGTCATTTTGTTTCTTTTTTTTTTTTTATTTTTTTTTTTAATAATTTTTTAATTTTTTTCATTTTCTTTAAATTAACATATAACACATATTTTAATAATAAAAATTCGGCTGGTTATCGACAACATGCTTAACAAAAGCTTTTTTTTTATTTTTTAATTTAAATGTTTTTTTTTGTATTTTAAAAATCATAATAAAATTTGTTTATAATTTTCAATGTATTTCAGAAATACAGATTTATTTATTTATTTTTATTTTTATTTTTTTTTTTAAAGAACATATGTTTTTTTTTAATTATGATAATAATAATAATAATAATATTATATATAAAACGCATTTAAGTTAAAAATAAAAAAAAATAATAATAATTTAATAAATTAAAACAAAAAAAAAAAAAAATTAGCTAAGGATATTTAAGAAATAAAATTTTAACTAAAAATTTTTTTAATTTTTTTTATTTTTATCAATTCGTTTTTTTTTTTTTTTAAATTGGACCATTAGATTTTAATTAATTTTTTTTTTTTTTAACAATAATTTGTTTTTACTTTTATTATTTTTTTAAATTTTATCTAACAAAAGATAAGATTGGAAAAGTATTATGATGCTTTCAAGTTTTGAGGTTTTAATTAACAGTGTAAACCGTGTGTAAGTTAAGAAAAATAAAAAAAATTTTACAATAAAAATTTGAAATTTGTTATTAATTAATTTTTAAACTATCTATTTATGAAAGCCAAATTTTAATAAGAGAAAATTATTAATACAAAAAAAAAAAAGAAAAGGTTTTATAAATATTTCAAAAAAATTTGGCGGGAAATTCTAAAATTTGTGATTAGTTAAAAATTTAATTAGAATGAGATTGTTTTTTTATGTACAAAGCTTGAGATTGTTTTATTTAAAAACATAATTTTTAATTGAATTTAAAATTGAAAAAATTTAGCAAAATTATTTTCTTTTTTAAGAAACTTTTTTGAATTGATAACTTGAAGGCAAAAATAAAATATATTTTACCAATACCAGATTTTTCTTCTTTTTTTTTTTTTGAACAGCGTTTTTAAAATGTTTATCGTAGAATGAACAAGAAACAAGAAAAAAGATAAATAAGTTAAAAAAAAAAAAAAAAAAGAGAATTATTGACAAATTTAAGCTTATTTAAGTAGTTTATTTTTATAGCCGAAAACCTAATCGATGGGTTCAATATAATTTAAAAAAAATTCAAATTATTTATAAGTTTTTAAAAAACAATTTGTTTTTTTTTCTCCTTTTTTATTATTTTTTTTTTGTTTTTATTTTATACATAGTACATACAAATAAAAAATAAAATTTATAAATTTAGAGTTCTTTATTTTGTTTTTTTTTTATATAGAATTTATTCAGATACTCATCAACATTTTTTTTTTTCTTCTTTCCCATATCGTTTAAAATGTTCTGAAAATTCCAAAAAGTATTTATATTTTCTGTTTTTTAAATGCATTTATTTTTATGTCTTCAAATTTTATTCAATTAATTGAACATTTAAGTTGTTATACAAATTTGGAACATTAAATATATCCCTTGTATATTTATTATTATAATCAAATATATTATGAATGGAACATTGTATTCACAGATGGCGCCACAAATATTGATTTATAGTATTAGTGTTTTTTTTTAAATAAAAGTTTATTTAATTTTCAAAAACTTTTTAAAGATGACTTTTGAAGTTATATATATATTTTAAGCAGGACGAAAATTTGGGCGCAAAGAGCTTTTGAAAGCTTTTATAATGTTTTATACACATTATATTAACATTGATATTGGATCCATTTAAAAGGACGAAATATTCGAACTTCATTTTCTAATCTTGATTTGTCTATAGACAAATAGTCTAAAGTATATGACAAAATCTAGAATCAGATGCTTTTCTGATCTGTAATTTTAAAGAGAATAATTTTCCAATTCTCGTATTATATAACAACTAATAATCATTATAACACCTTTTGATATTTTCGGAAACAAACAATTCATATTTTTATAATGTTCATGGTTAAAGAAATCAAATTCAAATAATATAAACAAAAACATAAACAATTTTATATTCTTTTTCAAAATAAATCACTTTCATAATGGGCTTTTATTAAATCTATCGGACTAAGTCAGTAATTTTTTTTTTTTTTAGTAAGAATAATATTTTTTAACTTTTTTTTTTTTTATTTAGAATATTCAAAAATTTATATTAAATGTTTTTTTTTAGGTATTTTTTAATAATAAAAATCGTAGACTGGCAGTTTTTATTTAAATATTGAAAAAAGATAATAGTTTTTTAATGATAAAATTAAAAAATAAAATTGCAATTCTTTTATTTAGCTAAAACAAAAAATCCGATATAATTTTTTTAAGAATTACAACAGAAGCTTAATCTTTGCTGCTCCTGTTCAACTTTATTATTGCAAGAACATAATAAAAGGAAGTTATACTAAGATTATTGCAAGAACATAATAAAAGGAAGTTATACTAAGACTAACTATTAAAATTTTAATTTATTATACACTCTTGAAGATAATTTCATTATAAATTTAAAAAAAAATTGCTTCTTTAAAAAATATTCACTAAAAATATAGCAGAAATTTCAATTGTATATTATAGTATGATTAAGCTTCTGATAGTATGAATTAATTTTACTATTAATATAAGAGTTTTTTATATAAAAATTTTTTTAAGCTATAAGAATTAGCTAAAATAGCAAAAAATTATAATTATATGAATTTAATTTAATTTTTTTTTAATGATTTCTTGACTTTATACACAATTAAAATTATAATAGTTATACATAATAAAAATAATAATAATTTAATTTATTTTGTTATTCACTGTTCGCTGATTATTTCTACTGAGCTATTAATATATACGATTGAAAGTTGAATTTACGCTTCAAAATAAAATAAGCTATTTTATAAAATGTCACATTGAAGCAAAATATAGTAAAAATATAGTTAAAGAACTTTAATATTCAATTAACTTAATTCAGTGCAGAAATCCACTATGAAATTTTTTTCTAATATAAAAAAAAGAAAAATAAATAGATTAAGTTAAATCTTAAATTAAATATCATTTTAACTTAAAAAAAAACTTACAATACCTTCACTACAATGGACTTAACATTTTAATATTATACTTGTTTTTAATAATAACTTAAATATTATATTGTAATTTTCGAATTTTTGCTTCAAATTTAACTAAACTTAAAATTCTCTTAATTCAAAACTGATTTCAATAAAAATTTCAAATACATTCAACACTTTGCATACTCCTACGATCACAAATAAAAGAACTTTAATCTCATAAATTAATCGCTATCGAATATTTTGCTTCAATGCTTTTCTTTATAAGGTTCGTAATTTTTCGAAAAATTTACACAATAAAGTCCTCATTCTATATTTTGTTAAAAATATTATTTATAATTTTTTTTTCTGAATTTACAATAAACGATAGTACATAATATAATAATAATACGTTGAGAAGTGTCAATATAGTAAAAATTTCATCTAAGTATAATTAAAAAGTTTAAAAGTTTCATAGTTTTTTTTTTCTTTAAAATAATAAAATAAAGCTATCCCATAAAAACTGTTTTATTTTTTTTTTTTTAAATATCGCAAAACTTAACAATTTGAAATAAAATATTCGCAGCATTCGATTAAATGAAACTTCGTTTTATGTAGGTGCATGTAATATTATTGTTACATTATAAATTAAAACACTAATCAAAAAATCTTCTAGAAATTTATTGAAATATCTGAATTTTGATTTAAGACGGAGTCAAAGTTATTCTTCTTTTGATACTAAATTGTGTGGAATATAGTTTTCTGAAAAATATTTTTGTATTTCTTTTTCAAAAATAAGTTTTATTAGAAGAATTTTATGTAACATCCCGAATGATATGAAACTTTAAAGTGTTTTAGACAATGTCATATAAAATTTCTGGATATTGTGTCAAAGACATACAATTATTTTCTAGAATCTATGTGTGCTCAACACAAAAATAAACGTATTAAACTAAAAGATATTTTTCACATTTTTAATTCGTTTACAGAACTTTAGTAATAACTCGTTAGGCTTCATAATATCGAATGCTGTGAAATTAAATAATTTTCTTTTATGAAATAAAAACTGATATAAAAATTTGCCTACTTTATATAACTTTCTGTAACATTCTTTATATACTTTTTAATAATTTTTATTCATTTTTAAAAATAACTTTATAAGTTAAACAATTCGATTTAGGTAATTTTTAATTTTTATTTAATTTTTTTCAAAGATATGACTAATTACGGACTTTTTGGTTTTATTTCCTTGTTTTTAGGTTTTGGTTTTATTTTTCTTTTTTTATTGTAAGAAAAATAAAAATTTTTATGTTCTCATTTTTAATTTTTATTTAATTTTTTTTTTTAATGAAAAGAAAATTTTAAATTAAATCCAGCCTTCAAAAATTATAGAGTGAACAAAAACTAAAAACAGAATCCTTAATTCACCAAAAATTTTTGATATCAAATTTTAAAAAATATTTTAAAATATAGTGTTTAAATTTTCTTTTTTTAATATTTAAATCATAATTTGTAACAAATTTTACTTGTCTTTTTGAAACCCGTACAAAAATTTACACCATATTGATAAAACTAATCTTTTTTTAAGCGTAAGATCATGATGAAAAATTGGCATACTATATATTACATGAATTTTTTCCATCCATAGACGTATATTAAAAATTTTTGCGAAAAATTTTACTGTATATGATTTTATTTTATATATATATATATTTATTTTTTTTTTTTTTAATTGAAGCATAAATTTGAACGGATTTCAAATTGATTTATGATATAAATTTATTGAATTCCAGTTGTCGCTTACTGATATTATAAAGAAAAAAAAAATAATTTTTTTAATAAATCAATTTTTTTTTATTTAAAATTTTTTTAAAATTACAATTTGTTTTTTATTAAAGTAAGCATTATTAATATAAAGATGTATCCAATTATTACATTTAAATTATTTTAATTTTAATAAAAAAAAACGTTAAATATAAAATTATCAAAATTTAAATGTAACAATTGATTCATTTTACAACGATATTCCGTTTTGTATATCACAAAAATTCGTATGATATATTTAAATTTAAATAAAACGATGCACAATGTTATGAAATTTTTTTTTTTTATATAATTTCGTTAAATTTTTTTTTCATTTTCTCATTTTGTATACATTATATATTTATAATATTGATGAAATTGTTTAATATATATTTATATTCATTTCAAAATTTTAATTCATTAAGTCAATATCAAGTTCAGGATTAGAGTAAGTATGTATAATAATAATTTATTATTTTGGAAGTTAGAAGATTCAAAATCACGAATCCATGGTTTTTTGGCCTCATCTTCGAAAATATTAATAACTGGGCTAAGCGCTTTATTATATCGAATTAATTTAAATTAAACATTCTGACTGAAATCAGATTATATTAGTTTCAGAGAACACATTAACATATTCTATAAAAGAATATTGGTATCAAAAGTATAAATCAACATTATCAACTGAAATTCACAAAATAATTTATTGAGTAAATTGGAATGAAATATAAAAATGACAGGGTATCATCATTAGTCGATAATGAAATTTTATTTGTGTTGATTACAAAAGTTTTGAAATATAGATTTGCACCCCACAATATTAGAAGTAATTATAAGGTTTTGATATTGTACAAAATTTTATTAAAATTTAAATATTTTATGAAAATTATATGATAAATTTGTTTTTTTTTTATTTGTTTTTTTATTTATTAATTTTTTTTTTTTTAATTTATTTATCAACGGAAATTCTTATACAACTTTAAAGCGCGTAGTCGATGAATTATGTTCGAAAGTTATAAAAAAAAATTTATTTATTTTATAATATATGGTATTGAATGCAAATATACATATTTTCTATTTTATTTTTTTTATTTTTATGTTAAATATTTTCCATTTTAAATATTTTTTTTTTTCAACATTTACGTAAAATTTTTTTTGTAATGTCATCATCATCATTATAATTTTGAAGGAGACTATTATTTGTTTCTGTTTTTGCACATAATTAATTTAATAATGCTGAAATAATGTTTATTAAAAATTGAATACAGTTCATCTGTGCCATGAAACATTGATAGGGAATAAATTAAATTTTTTTGTAAATTTGGGGCACCTTCATTAAGTTATGCAGAATTACAGATATGAAAATATTTTGTATTTATAATTGAAAAAATGATAATTATATAATTATAAAATTATATAATAATTAAAGTTTTTGATAAGAGAAATTTTTTTTTTTTATATTAAATTAATTTCAGCATTATAAAATAAATTAAATTGGTTTGAATCTAGCTGCACTGTCTTGGTAGTTGGTTGAAAATATATATATTTCTTTTAGGTTTCATTTTACTTTTAATGTTACATTATTAAGTATAATATATATAACAACTTTTGACACATATTTCATACAAGAACCCTACTAACACAGTACGACAAATGGAGACCTCTGATTAAAAATAGTCATCTGTTCGTGAATAAAGAAAAAAGGTTTTTTTTCTTATTTAAATGCCAAAAAAAAAAATTAAATTAAAAAAAAAACTTAAGGAAACAGCTGATAATGAATTAGGTTAGGGTTATAAAGTATTTATTTTTTTGTAACATATTTAAAAGTTTGTGATAGTAGTATTATACCGTACTCGAAATATTCGAGTAAATAGTCGAAATCCGTTTTTTTTTTGCATTTATTTCCAGTAAATTATTTTATATAAATTCCATTTAGCAAAAAATGGGAAAAATTTGTATGGGAAATTATTTCACGGGATATATTTGTATGCTAATTAAATAGATTGATTTATTTCTTGTAAGTTTAATTACATTGAATATTTGTATCAGCCCTATAATATGAATTAAAAGTACCACATGAATAGAATTTTTTCTTTTCTATAATTTTTGATGAAATTTTAAAAACTAACTCTCATCAATTTTTATATAGATTGAATTAGAATGTCGTCAAAAAAAACATTAATATATTTAAATGTATGTAAGATTTATCTCTGGTTTATTTATAATATTGCTTATATATACAAATCTAGATATATTATTGAAATTTGAAAAAGTTCAATTATTTTCTGCAAACCCCAATTTCTATTATTATAGTCAGCTGAATCCTATTTTTGTCAAAACTTTCAACAGACTAAACCTGATGTATAAAACTTTATTTCTTCTTTTTATTAAGTATAATCATGCTAATAAACTTTGAAAATTAAATGTTTTCCTTGGATTATGATGATTATTAAGTACGTTAAAAAAAAATAAAAATAAAAACAAAATAATAAATTATTAAAAAAAATTTAATTATTTTTTTTTTAATATTTTCATAAATTTTTTTTTTAAGTATGTTTTTTCGAAGGCAGGTTTTTAAACTATTTTTTTATGTATATATTATATTTTTTTTTTTTTTTATATTTTATTTAAGATAATTTTTATTAAATATATTACATAATATGCATTTTTGGATTTATTTTTTATTTTTTATTAAATATTAAATACGATGATTTTTTCTATATAGATTTAATTACAATTTTCATTATAAATAAATTAAAAATTAAGTATGAAAATTTTTTTTTTAATTTTTTTTTTTTAACATTTTTTATAAATGGGCTAGTCTGATTTTTTTTAAAGTTCAAAATTTTCTGATTTTTTTTATATATTTTTGGTTTTTTTTTTTACATACGTAAGCGATTTAATGTAAATATTATATATATATAATACATATATACATATAGTATTTATGTATATTTAAATTTATATATATATAGTTTTCAATTTGTTTATTTTGTTTAACTAAATGGGAAAGTTTTTTTTTCAGAAATTTTTGAACAATAAGTGATTTTTTTTATTTTATTTTTTTTTTGTGTTTTATTTTTTTTTATTTTTTAATTTTTTTTTTTTTGTATTTTTTTTTGAATTTATTTATAAATATTTTATTAAATATTATCTAATTAATAAAAAAAATTTATTTAATTATTTTCTATATTATATTTGTATATATAATTTTTTTTAAAGTTTTTTTTTATATATATATATATATATATTTATATATATATATATATATATTTTTTTTTTTGGATTTTAATTTATTAATTTATTTATTTTTTTTTTTTTTTCAATTCTAAACTGTACGCTTTATATTTTATATATTTATTTAAAATGTAAATATATAAAAGATGTACAGGAACAGATCAATATATATATATTTTCTTTTGTTTTTTAAATAAAATTTTTCTCCTTGTTATTATTTTGGAAATTATTATAATTAAGTTAGTAATTTCGGTGTGTTTTTTTCAATTTTTTTTTTTTTAATATATATAAATTTAATTTAATGGCCGCCACATTATGAATTTTTTTGTATTTTTAAAAATAATATGTTTTTTTTTGAAATATGTTTTAATCATATTTTTTGTCTTTTTTAACATTATTTATAGTTTTTAAGTTAAATTTTTTTTTTTTTACAAATAATTACCAATTTTTTTTTTTTAACTACATTATGGTGTGTAATCAATATTTACAAATTTTTATTTTATTTTATTTTAATTTTTTTTTTACAAATTTATCTTTCTATTAAAAAAACTGAAAACGTAGTAGAAAAATCAAAATTATAAATTTCAATAATTAATTAAATAGTAAACATTTTTTTTTTTCTTTTTTTTTTTTTAATAAGAATTTTATATAATTTCGATAAAAAAAAATTTGTTCTATTTGTTTTTTTTTTTTTATGTAATATTAGTTATATATATAAAAAAAAGAATTTTTGTTATTCTTACCAAAAGAACTGATTTAACAGATTCATAATTTATATACAGAGAGTATTATTTCATTTTATTTATATATTTATTTTATAAATATAAAATAATATAAAAAATGGGCACTTAATAATGCTGTAAATCATTGAAAGCAGATAAAAATGTGAGGAAGAGTTATAACATGGAATAATTTTAAAAAGTAAAATAATTTGTTTAATAAAATACTTAAAGCAAAAAATGTAATGCCGGGCTGTCAGAAATATATACGGAAACAAAAAACTCAGAACATTTGCGACAGAAACAAGTACTATTGACTTGTCTCAGTTGACAGAAATATATGTTCATAACGAAATAAAATAATTTATAATTTAATTGATTTTGTTTTTCTTAAAGGAATTAAAAATTCGAAAAAAAATAAAATTCAAATGACGGAATTAAAAGACAAATATTATATGAATTAGTTGAAAAATAACACCCTCAAAAAACTGCAACCCACAGAATCGGAAACACTTTCTGTCCCATGTGACAACAAGGCTTAAAGAATATTTTATATAAAAAAAAAACCGCATCTCATATCTCATACTCAACCTTTAAAGTAAAATTTATTTTCGACTGTATTGGAATTCTAAAATAAATACAATTTCTTTTTTAAAAAAGTGAAATTTACAAAATTAGATTTTAAAAAATAACAATGATTAATGTAATCATTTTTTTTTTCCGTAAATAGCAGGACCTGAATTTAACATATTGAATTGAATTGAATTATTTACAAAATATATGCAAAGATGATAAATTATCAACAATTTTTTGAAAAAATTATGAATAAAAAAAATGAATCGCAATAATTTAGTTATTAATTCATTTTCGAATTTTTAATAATCCATAAATATTTTTATTAAAGAAAAAAAAAATTAATGATGTTTTGAGAAATTATTTTAAAATTCCATCGATAGAACACATTAAAATAAGGTGAACATAGATTTTATTTTATTTTTTTGTATAAATAATTATTATGACTTTGATTTTTCTACATAAAAAATATAATATATTTTTAATAATTTATAAAGTTGTTTGATATATACACACAGGGTTTATTTCATTTGTTTTATTTTATTTTATTTTTTTTTTAATTTGCTTCTTTTTTTTTTTTTTTTAATAATTTGTCAATTTATCATTGAAATTTATTTTCTTTGTGCGTTTTTAATATATTTTGCATACAATTTGAACTATTATAATTTTTCATAATATACAAAATTTTGTTAGCAATCTATAAAAAAGAAAAAAAAAAAACCAAAATAAAACAAAAAAAAAAAAAAAAATATATTAAATAAATAACATAATAAATTTGTTTTTTTTTTTTAAATAGATTTTCTAACTAAGATAGAGATAGAATTTTATTTTTCAAAATTCTTTTTTCCGATTATTATTTTATTATTTCGATTCCCATAATTCATTTTCTTTTATTTATACAGAATTAAAAAAAAAATGTATAAATCATTAAAGTTTGATCCTGTTTTTTAATCATATTAAACGTTCTTTGAAACTTGTCAAGATTCACAAAAATGTTATTTTTTATAAAAAACGATGGAAAATATTTTTTAAATACTTTTTAGCACCTAATTATGCCACCTATTAAGTACCATATATTGCTTGATCGTAATAAATAATTATTCACTTCTATATGTGAGAAGTTGTCAAAGTACCAATTTTAACAGTTGTTTACTGATTTTTATAGAAAAAATTTAAAGAATTAAAAATTAAAACTAATTTACTTGAAATTTTTTTTAACATAAGCACAATATTTGTTTAATATAATATTTATAATTAAGCGTATTCAAGGTTAGTACACAATTAAAATCTTAACAAGTTTTCGAAAGAATTCCCGAGTAAAAATGGTATAAAATAGTGAAAAATGTATTGTGTCATTAGAATTTTTTACTTGTTGTTATTAATGTTTAAATTTGTATTAAAAAAGTTGTAACAAAATCGGTAAAAATTTAATTTTCAAATAATTGGAATATTTATTACAACAAATATTGTAAATAACTTAAGAAACCAACATTTTTTAAAATACTATATTCTTATGTCCTAATGTTTTAATTATATACATAATAGATTTTAGAGATTTTTTCAAGCGAATTTGTTAAACATTTTTACATTACATATTTTACTCGGAATATTCTTTTTATTTCAAAGAAAATTTAATGAATTAAAAACTTTTTTTTTTCTTATTTATTTCAATGAATTATTAAAAAAAATTTATTTGTGATTTTTTTTTTATAAATTTGACTTTGTGGAAAACAGATTTTTTTTTTTAAACCCCAATCGTAGTTGCAAAAAAAAACCTAAATAAAAATTCTAAAATACTTTAATACTGGGTGTACAAACTAAATATTATGTTTGATAACTTTTATTTGAACCTGGAGCACATTAAAATAAAGCGTATAATGATTGTTTAAAAAACTTTAAATGAGATATTTTTGGACACTCAGTTTCATATTGCAAATTTATTAAAGGTTTCCTGTACACAATGTGAAGTAGTTCTGTGTTTGACAAGTTATAAAAATAAAATATTTTCAGAAATTCTGTTTTCCACTTTATAATGGTAGTATATAGTTTGTTGTCTTTATTGTTTGTTCGTTTAAAATTTCTGGTTGATCCGCTTACATTAAATCCTTCTATTTGTTTTTTTGTTTGTTTGTGTAATATCATGGTAGCCATATCATTTAATGATTTTTTCAATTGAGAAAAAACACCGCGTACAATAATTTATATGAAAAAATTATTAAAAAACGTATATTAGACCCAGATCTGTTCCCTTTTATCACGCCTTAGTCAAAGCCTTTGCTAGCACCAATCTTCTTCATCAGAATCAGAATGTCGGGCATGTAATCCCTTTGGTTTATAACCATTTAAAACAGGTGAAGGTAGTACCCTGCCTGTTCTGCCCATAGCTAACGCTTGTTCAAATGACAGCGGTGCTATGTATTCCAGTCTAAAATTATATTAAATTATTACTGAAATTTATGTTAATTTAATAAAAATTAAGTAAGAATTTTTATATAATAATAATATAATATAATGTTATATAATAATATAGTAATGTAATAATATTGTCTCTGTCACAAAATTTTGTGATTCAAACATTGGATCCTTTTTGAATTGTATCATGATATTAAATTTAAGAAAGCTTATAGATGATTTTAAATTTTCAAATTTTTTTTTCACTAGAAAAGTATATAATATTATACAAAAAGAGTGACATAGTTTCCTTACTCTTACTTTTTTATAACAAACGAACATTTAAATAATATTTCATAGACTAGAGACAATCGATATTTTTTTTTCTGTTGATACATTACTATAGGTACATTGTAATAATTATAATTACCTTTCTCTTTCGAGTTCTCGATCACGCTCTCTTTCGTAAAGTTCACGTTCACGATCTCGATATTCATATCGTAAATCATATTCACGCATATCCCTATAACGTTCACGATCTCTATCACGATCTCTACTGCTATAATATAAATCTCTTGGATCCCGTAATAAGTCTCGGTGATGTGGCAACGAGTGAACACTATGAGGTGTTGAATGATGAGTCTAAAAAATAAATATTTTTAATAAATATAAATTAATTTTTTTATTGTATACAATTCAATCATCATAATATTTATTTATATATTCTACACTTTAAAGAAAACCAAATATTATTATAAGGTGTATTTTGACTATTGGTGAAATTTTGCCAGACATTATAATATTTTCAATCTTATAATTGTTAAGAAAAGAATAGATTAGAAAACAAGAATTAGAATATGGGTTTTCTTTTTTAAAAGGATGAAAATAATTTATCAATAATGGAATTAGCTAATGAAAAATTAATAATATAATCATTAATTACATACATGTGTTGGACTAGCATTTAACTTTGGGAAATTAATATTAGTTGGCTTCAATTGTAACGTTGAAGGCTTGCAAGGCGTCGGAGGTAATCTTCGACCAGCACCTCCTCTTTTTGCAGCTAATACTGGATAGCTGTGTTGAACGTGAGCACCACCTAAGAAATAAGAAAAATAAATCAATTATAATATATTCAATAATTATCTTCATTATAAGAATGAAACTATATTTCCAAAGTGAAAAAACAAATTTGTATGCCCAAATATGAAAAGTGCTGTCATGCCAAAAAGAAAATCATAAAATTTTAATTAAAAATAAATTATATTTTCGATTCAAAACTTTTTTACTCAATCTACTGCTTATAATCATTTGACACAGATTTTTGAATCGAACTTTTAATTTTCATAATTATGAATTTTTTTATTTTTTTTTTTTCATTATGTACATTCATATGTGACAGGAGGGTTTACAAATTAACCAATAATTTAATATCTCAAAATATATTATATTAACGTACATTGACATCACAGAGACAATTTACGAAATATTTAAGTACAATTATTTTGATGAAAATAATATAATTTTTATGTACAATATAATTTTTGTTTTATTTGTTAAATTTTTCGGGATTATTGATTTTGATATACACACTTTTCGGCTTTAAAGAAAATTTCGAACACTTGTAATTAAGTGTTTTTTTTTTAAATTAAAACATTTAAATTAGATCATCATTATAATTTGCAACAAAAAATTTTAGAAAATTTAATTTTAAATGCGAACTGTCCTGTCAACATAATATTTTTTTTCATTTAGTTCAACAGACACATCTATTGCAGCAAATTTAATATACTTATCAAATAATTTATTAAGAAATGCAATTAAAATATTTACACTAAGTAGATAAGGAATTATTTAATTAATTTTTTTTTTTGTTAAATATTACAAAAAATAAAGCCACTGACGTGTTATTTAAGTTTTTGCCCCTTAAATATGAATAAATTGTTATAAATCTAGAGTTAACAAAAAGAAAATAACAAACGAAAATTTATTTGGATCTCGTTTGTGATTGTTGTTGTTGTTGTGAAAACGTTGAGTAAATAAAAATAATTAGTATAAAATCCAATATTTAGTACAATAAATGATGGCATTTTGAAATGTTAAGAAAATAAAAAGGGCAGTCAAAATAACAAAAAAAAAAAAAAAAAAACAGATGTTTTCCAATTTCATATTATGTTTTGCATATTTGTGTTGTTATCATATATATTGGATGTAGTTTAAGGTTTTGAATAATCAAATTACAACTAAAATTTTGACATAATTTGTTTAACATCAATCAAAGATGTCATTATAGTAATTTCGTAAAGAAGTATTTTGAGTTGTCGGAGTTCTTAAATTGACGCTGTCCCTGAACAAAACAAATATAGTGACTTTATTTTAATGGCTACAGTTTTCAGATTAACATTACTTTGATTAAGTTTTACTTTTTTTTTTTCTTCTGTTGAACTAATGCAGAATTGATGGTTCTTAAATTAAACGTAATAATATATATATATAGTAATAATTGCATATATTTAAAAAAAAAGCCCGAATATGGTAATTGCTTTATAGGTATTTTGCAAGTAAATACTTTTCTTTAATACTTTTTAAAGTTTAAATATATAAAAACAAGTCTAGTACATTGATAAAGCAAATTTTTTTGTTTCTACATAAAATAATATAATTTACATTTTATCTCTTACATAAGATATTTTGACAAATAATTTGATTTTTAGTTAATTAATGACAGCGTGTAAGAGACCAGTACAATTTCGTTGATAGACGTATTATAATAATAAATGAATTTAAAATGAGTGTAATACAGTAAGTGAAGAGCACAGAAAAATATTAAAGTGAGCAACATTGATTGATATCATAAAAAAAAAATTTTATAATTAAGTCTATATCAAAGGCTTAAACAAAATTCTTGTATCACAGGGAATTTCGAAAAATAATCTAAATATGTATATTATTGAATATTGCAGATATAACACAGAGAAAACCTTTAACAAGCTTGCTTGAGAATTTTTGTGTTGGCATTTCTGTGATGTTAAAGATGTTAGTCTTCAATTAACCAAGAAGTATTTAAAATATCATTATGAAAAATTGAAACCATATTTGACCTTAATATATATTGACTAATTTCAAATAATATGAGATTAATACAAACATTGTACATTTTCTTTAAAAATAATTTGATAAAACTAGAATGAAAATTTAATTTCAACCTTTCGATAATTCTAAAACGTAGAAGCCCCGAACAAAGCCAAGAGAAAAATTAACAGTATTGTTATTTGGATATAAACTTTAAAGCCCAAGAAATTGTAAGAGGGTTGATAAGTTAGCTTTTTGACATTGTTTAATTTAATTTCTAACAAAAACCCATAGCAATTGGATAATCCATATATTATAACAGCTAAGCGCTAATTGCTTTTCCTCCAAAGCACTTTACTGGAATTAGGTATTATTTAAAATATTAATATTTGGATTGACCTACTAAAACAGAAAAGGAATCGGACGAAGCTGACAAAATTTACGGATTTTTTTTTAATATTAAGATTTTAATCACTCGGATCAAGTCAAAATGTTTAGAAATATGAGAAATTTATAGATAAATTGTTTAATATTTGGAACACTTTAAAACTCTATCTGTGCTTTTATATGAGCATGAAATATTGAAAAATTGAAAAAAAAAAAAAAAAACAACAAAACAAACTCAGATGAGTATAGTTTAAAAGTAGTATTAAAAAATTCATGACTTAAAGAAATAATGTGTTTAAAATAAACTAATATGAAAAAAGTATTTTTTTTTTTAATTTTTGTTGATTCCTTAATCGCTTTTTCTTTAAAAAAAAAAAATTGTACCCATTTGATAAATTCCAAGTCTATCTCTTTCACGCATCTCCTGAAGTCGAGCGGGACTTGGCGATCGTGATCTTTGACATAGACTTGTTGTCCCATATTCGGGATAAGGCAGATGATTACGCCTACTTCGAGGATAATGGCCATCGTAACGAGATGGCGATGGAGAACGTGCCGGACTTGTCGATGCTGACCATGAACCTGTTTTAATTTTTTTTTTTTTTTTTTTCATCAAAATAGAAACATAGGGAAAAAGAAATGACAAAAATATAAAAGATAAAACTAAATTGTTTCCATTGTTATTTGTTTTATCTCAAATTTTTGTAGGTTTCTGTGTACTGTTGGGTGTAATTTTGTGATTGAAGTGTGACAGTGTTTAATGTTCTAGTATTATAGTGTTTATATCTGCGGTGGTAAAAATGCGCAAACCTTTCAGTGTTCGTAAAATATGTTTTTTTTTAATGTGTAATGTGTGTTATCTGATAGTGTTAATATTTTATTTTACAATTTTGTTAACGCTGTGGAATGAATTTTTTTTTTTTGAAATTATTTCCTATATATAAATTATTATATGATATGATAAAGCGATAACGAAAACTATGATGAAGTTCAAGAACACACAAATTGATGAAATTTGAGTTTTGTGATATCAAAATAACTTAGTTTGGCAGTCAGATTACTCAAATTACCAATATTTTGCAAATTGTTGGCCAAATTATTCTAAAGAAAATTTGAATTTCATTGAAATAAATAGTGGCTATTATCAGTTCAAGTATTCTGTGATGGAATGGTTTGTTTAAATTTAAAATTCTAAAAACTAAAAAATAATTTATATTAATGACTTTATAAACCTATAAGGCCGCTTCCCATGATTAAAACAAGTTTCAATTGACTCGGACAAAAATTCATAGAAGATTCATTGGCCATTATTTAATATTTACCAATTTTTTTATTTGTTTATTTCATTACTAAAAAATTGTATTTTTTCATTTAAGGTAACTTCTCATTTATGCTTTTTAAGGATTAATGAATTTAATAAATAGTTAAAATTTAGTACTAAATAGTTAAAAAGTCTTGAAGTTATTCTAAAAATGAAATTATACTGTAAGAAAAAGTAACAGCATTGTACTGTCGTTTGTAATTATATTAAATTTCAACGAGGTGAGTATTTTGAACTTTGATTTTAAATTCTTTAATAATCGCGCACTTTAACCCAAATCACTTGAGTAGTATTAATTATATATATATATATATATACATTGTAAAATATAGAGAAATCAAGATATAGATAAATATATTATGTAACTGTGATATGTAAGTGACTGCCAAAAAATTTATGTAATTGTATATAATATATTTTATTAATGTTAAGCAAGCTGTTAATGCAGAAATTTTAATCTATTTCTTTTGAAATGTTAAAATAACTTAAGTGAGTTAAATGTTGTTTTCAAAAAAGTGAAAATGCATTCTGGTGAATGAAATGTTAAAAAAATTGTTTTCAATTGAAATATTAAATTTTCAAAATAACTAGGACAAAACTATAAAATATTGAAATCAACATTAATAAAGTTTTCATACCTAAAGTATATATAATGTTATTTGAATTTAAATTGAAATTTCAATCAAAAATTTATAAAAACGACATCAAAAAGTATATTAAAATCTCAATAGCGAAAAACATTTACACATAACATTTTTTAATTCCCAAAATTCTGTACTTCTTCTATTAAATTATACAAAAATTAATAAATAAAAAAACTTTAAAGAAGAAGAAGAGTGATCAAATAATATGAAGTATATCATCATAATCAATGTTAAATCAACCGTACAGCGTGCTAATTGCGATTTTTAGGTCTTAAATAATTTGTATACACAATCTTTTTTAAGACAGATATTCGGCTATTTAGTTAGTCCTCTTTGAATTATATTTTTTAAGTTTTGATCATAAAAAATATTTTTCTACAAAGAAAACGATCATTTCATTAATAATAAAACAAAGCAGAAATACTCTGTTGCATTTTTGAATAATTCGTACTTACTTGCATTTAAAAAAAAAAACCTTACTTTCAACCGCTTGCAATTGATGAAGGATATTAAAAGCGAAGGCTGTTTGTAACATTCTTAAATTCTAAGCAAAAAAGTAGCTTGACCTTTTATAGTTATTGAAAATATTTTTTTAATTCTGTATGCAGAAAATATACAACTATAAAAAAATATTTGCATGCACAATTTAAGGGGCTAATTAATTACAAATAGCTCTAATTATAATAAAAATATACTTTATCATGGAGATCTATCATGAGGGTAATATTGATTTATCTTATTTTTTTAATTAAAATTTTTATGTTTTGAATTAGCTGGAATGGTAAGAAATTAAAAACAAATGTTTGAAATATAATACTGCCATAGGACGATCTAGTGAAGAGAATACTAATATTATTATAGTTATACTATAAACAAAGTTAAAAAAATAGTATTTTGTAAAAATAATTAAGAGTTCTTACTTTATACGTGTAAGTCCTGTAGAAGTTCATTCAATTTCGCCCGAAAATTACCTTAATCGTACTATTTAAAATTGATTAAATTTGTTGTAAAGGTTAGGTTTTAGCCATAAAAAATCATTAAAAATCAAGACAAATTTTTCTTAAAAGTAAATTGTTATGGAAAATTTCAGTTTTCTAGAAATCCCAAACTTTGTCTTTATCTAACTTAAATTTCAGACCACGTAACCAAGCTTTAACTAGCTGAACGACTATTACACAAAAAATGTTATTTGGAAAGTTTTATGTTATTTAAATTTAAAATTGTGTCCTTCAGTAAAGTATTTTTTAATGCACAAGTGTAATTGAAGTCCTGACTTAAACTTAAACAACTAGTTACATTAAATTAATGATAAATGTTGTTTCTTAAATTTATACAAGATATTTCGTTCGTACCATTTTATTGTGTTTCGACGATGATACACAAAGTTAAATTTTTGTCGGAAAATTAAATTGGGTAAACTTTTTCAAATTCCATAACAATATTATTAACAGGGTGGTGTTATTGAATATTCTTGTTAACAAAAATAAAAAAAATTATTGTACCAAAAGCAAAGCTAATAGAGCTAACAAATTAAAGTTACATTTATACAATAGTTTAAAAAACAATTAAATTACTATGAAAAAAAAACCTCTGTTATTCGAATTTTAATAATATTGATTTTAAATTAGTTTCTAAATTTGTTTTTATATTTGAAACTATCGGATATAATAAAAAATCATTTGCTTTTCCTTCTTCTAGAGCTGGAATTATAGTTTTTAAACTAAATATCGAATAAATTCATATAAATTAACTTAAAGCTCAACACAATTTCCGGACCTTTTATTTATAAAATTTTCTTGATAATCTTTTCATTATGAATACTTTTCCGAACTAAATAATAATTACATAAAGCTGTTTAGAAGAAGTTTTCACTATATACTAATTCGAATAAATTAGGTTTAATTTTTTTATTTATTAATTAAATCAAGAATGATAATATAAATATTCCACATAAAATTAAAAGTTATGGGATTTATGTTTTTTTTTTTTTTTTTTTTTTGGAGTAATTTATATTTTACATTAGGTGTATTTTGGAAGTTTTTTAAAGTATTTTTATGTATATTTTTTTTTTTTCTAGTTTAATTAATTGAACTTACCTCTAGGATATCTGTGACCATGGCCATATCCGGGTCTATGCGGATGTCTAGTTTCTTTAACCATTTCAACAACATTCGAAACTGTATCGGAAAAACCTATATCGTGTGGCAAATATTGACCTCTCCTTCTAGGGCTAGGCGATCTATAAATATATCATATAAAAAAAAAGTTATAATATTGTTGTAATTTTAATTTTTATTTTTTTTTAATAAAAATAACATACCTTAAACTGGGTGACCTTCGATGTCCATTACCATAAGCGTGACCAGGATGTAGATGGCCTGTTTCATCAGCAGCTAAAGATTCTTGTGACGGATGTCTAGATGGCACGTCTTGCAATTCTAAGCCCTATTATCATTTGATTATAAAATATGTTAATTTTTTTACGTTTTTTTTTATTTATTATTTTTAATTAAAAATTAAATAAAAAATAATTATAAATTAAATTAATATTATAAATGAGATAGAATGTTTTGGATTATTGTCAATATTTATATAGATATGTAAAAAAAAAAATAAAATTCATTAATAATTTTGAAAAAATCTCAATGAATTTTATTTTTACAAACTATTTTTCACTAATTGAAAAAATATTCACAATAAACCAATAATGAAAATAAATTTTAAATTTTAGTGTTATAATAGAACCAATTAAAATAAGAATTATATATTTTTTTAAATTTAATTTAAATATTTTATTTAAATAATTTCAAGATATTTCTCAATTTTTCCTAATTTTATTTTTTTATTTATTTCTTTATCATTTTTTTTTTTCCTTTTTCTTTCTGATAAGTAACAATTGTCCTATATTTATTTGAGGAGAAAATTAAAATTAAAACTTGCAGTACAAAGCTTTAAGCATATTTATTGTAATTTTTCTTGGGATTAAATGAAACTCAAAGCTTTATTTTATTTCGAAAACAAAATATCTAAATAACATATTTTACATATAGTTGTCAATCAATAAAAAAAAATATGTAAAAAAAATTCAACTATAGGTAAATATAAAAACTATTCGTGCTAAACTATTTGATAACAAACTTTATAAAATAAAAATATCATAAAAAATTTTTGATAAAAAAAAAGATCTAAAATTTATGTAAAAAAATACACTTAAGCAAGCAATCTAGATACATTTTTGGAAAAAAAATTTAAATTACATTTTTTGAAAACTAAAAAAGTTCAAAAAAAAAAACAAAAAGAAATCTAATAAAGATAGATCATTGTGTATCATTTTTTTCAATTTTTTTTTAGAAACAGTCACTGTCTTACATTTCTGCGACATTTAGAACAAATTAACTTTATAAGAGAATGATGAAATTTGTTTCATTCACTATTTATTTGTGAACAAAATGGGACTATTAGTTTTATGCAAAAATTTACGACAAGTTACAATATTGGTTTTTTTACTATTTACATTAAAAAAATGGGTTTATAATAAAAAATTACTAATAGTGAAAATCAAAAATTACTTATGGCTATTAAGAAATATTTATGTAGAATTTTTTAATTATTTCAAACTTTAAATCACCTGCAGATATTTTATTTCATCAACTTGAAATTATGCGCTTAAACACAATGATTTTTAGTTTAATAATTGAATTAATAAATATTTAATGTATATGCTATGGATATAGTAAAAAATTTTAAATAAACATTGGCAATGCTTTTTGTAATCTCTAAAAAGCTTAGATAAATTCTTAAAATGTTTTTGTAATGACAAATGAAGTCGAATATTCAGTATTATGATAGTTCTTAATAATAATTTCCATTTAACTTACCTCATCCTGAAAATATTAGAAAAAAAAGTTGGATTTACCCAAATTTTTATTATATACCTAAAGAATCTAATTCACTCTGGAATTAATTAAAAAAATGGATCCATTTAATTTTGTAAAAGTTGTACGGTTTCTATTTGCTTAGGGTCAGTGTTATTTCTTACACAATCATAAATTTTCCAAAAACATTATGGTGTTGTCTTATAC
Source organism: Hybos culiciformis (assembly GCA_964007475.1). Lineage (NCBI taxonomy): Eukaryota > Metazoa > Arthropoda > Insecta > Diptera > Hybotidae > Hybos > Hybos culiciformis. The sequence continues at coordinate 15,947,530 of OZ023275.1, read as the reverse complement.
ATAATACGTTAATGTACATATTATAATTGTGATAATTTTTTTTTTTTTAAATATTAATTTCAGAGTACGCGAGGGTGATAATTTTAGTTATGTAGGAAAATATTAATTTGAAAAATATTATCAAAATTTCTATGTATATATTATTATTCTTTATTACAAATAAAAAAATAATATTGTGAATTAAATAGATTAATTTTTTTATTCAATTCCTTACAAAAGTTTAAAAAAATGTTCAAAGAACTAAAGAATTAACCTTAGTATAATATAAAATTTAAAAAAATCTAATATTTTAATTTATTCTATTCTAGTTCTTTATAAAGCATCTGTCACTTGGACAAGGTAGATAAAATAAGTTTATTTTGTTAACTCTAATCTTTACAACCAATGTAAAATGTAACTTAGAAATAGGTTTCAAATACTTCTTTGATACCATTTGAAACATAACGTATGTATACATTTTTTAACACTTAGTTACATTATTTTCATATATAACACAACATAAGCACTTTACTGAACTTTTGTTTTTGTTATAGGTTCCAAAAAAATGTACAAACATCCTGCATTCCCAAATGTTATATTTCAAGAACTTTCAAATTAAAATTTTGTTCCATCCTTATTAGAAGAAAATATAAAACATTTTAATTTACATGTTCCATATCGCTTAATTTTTTCTTATAAAATCGTGACTGATGCTTTATTTTCTTACAATCATAAAAATTATGTTACTTGTTAATTTAGAATTTTTTTTTTATTATTTAAAAGAATTACAAAGGGTAAATAATCCAGTTAAAAATGTCAATAATTGAAAATTAAATATGTACTTAGTTAGAATCGGTGAGTGTGTCAAGGTTGATTATTATTATAAATTATTTATTAATTTTATTTGAACTCTCTCTCTATTATTTTTTTGTACTTCTGCAAAACAAAATATTTGATTTGACTATTTATTATTGTGAATATTATATGTACCAAAAGTTTCGCAAATAGGTTCTTTCTATTCTATGCTGTGAACAAATTGAAAAATTGACACAAATTCCAGTCCTAGGTGGGAATCGAACCCACGACGGCCGTTAATCTTGGATGTTATAATTTATAAATGTTTTAAATTTTTAACTGGATTTTAATTGAAGATTATTAAATTACTAATAAGTTTATTAAATTAATTTTCGCTACAACATGATTACACATTGCATATCAGACAATCATAAAATATTATATTGGTCACAAGACATCTCATAGACATAAAATATCTTAATTATGAAGCTTTACTTGAAACAAATTGAGTTTCTTGTGTTAGTTATTAAATCGATAAATCGCAATACGAAATAAATATTTGAAGACGATCATAATGCCAGCTGATGAAAGAGAAATTTTGGTGTCATAAACTCATTATTGCAATGTTAAATCAAGTCTTATTTCTCGCTAATCATAATGAAAATTTTATTATCCTCGTAAAATAACAATAATCTAATATTATATTTTTTTTAACAGGTATTTTATTGATAATTATTTATAGTATCTAATTTACCAACAGTAGAAGCCTCGGAAAATGAAATACTGTATGAAATACAAGTTATATTTCGATTTTCAATTATGATTTGGACGGATGTCATGTATTTTTTTCTTAAGGCTATAAGCATTTGGAAGAGAATTTAAAATCTAAGAAACAAGTCCTCTAATCAATATTTTAATTAAAAATTGTTTACCAACAATAATATTAGAAAATTTCGGAAATATCTATGTAATTTTTTTTATGAAATTCCAAAAAATATGTGCATTAGATCATTTTTTTTGTGAATAAATATATGTAAATTCAATCTTAGTCTGTGTTTTTTTATTCATTTCTTATACAAACCTAATTATTTATAGGTTTTATAACTCAAGTATTATAGAATTAGAAATCAAGTAATGGTCTTAAGTATTTTTTTTCTTGTTATAGAGGCACTACATAGCCTATCGAATGTACTAATAATGAAAATTAATTGTACGGAAGACCTTGAGCATGGTTGTCCAAAAAGAGGAGAAGAAATCATAGTATTTGAGGGAGGTTTTTTTTCTTACATTAAAACTACGTTTAGATTTTTCTTTATAACTATTCTACAACCTCATAATTTTACTTAATTATGTTTTATTGATTATCTAAAACTATATTTTTTATTATAAAAAACTACAACTATGTAATATTTTAATTATTATCATTATTAAAAATAAGTGTCAACAATATTTAAATATTATTAAACAGTATCTAGTGATGTCTTTTTTTTTTAAAATAAAGCATTGATTTTTTATTATTCTTTTTTTTTTTTTTTGAATAAATATACATAGATGTCTAAATAAAAGCTAATGATGTGTCTTGTTTAATTTTTATATATTTTTTGGGAGGAAACACAACATCGACAAATTATATGAGACACTGATTGAAAATAACTTAAAATGATTATATGAACTTAAATATTATAGAAAATATAATTTCAATAACAACCGAAACAACACAATTTTAATTTTATATGTTTTACCAAATTTGAAATTTATTCTATCACCTTTTTCGATCTGAAAATAAAAATAAAATAAAAAATTTTCTATATGCATTCGAACTAAGTGAATTTTTCGAGTGCGCTGGGAAAATATAACTTTTAATTCAAATGATCCATCCAGCGACGGTAGTGACGATAGTGATACTGATCTAGTATACTTATCCCTGAGAAAATAATTTTAATAGGACTTCAGATTTTCATTTACGTTAATGGAAGTTAAATTGAGTTTTGTTTTTTTTTTAGAACAATATCCATAAATGCATAAACTGCCAAAGAATTCGGTAGATAAGTAATTAAATCTAAATGATCTAAAAATTTCTTTGATTTTTTATCAATTTTAAAATTTTTTTAAAATATAAACCGAAAAATGAAATAGTTCTTATCAAAAATGTTTTTATCAGACATTTGAAATTTTTTGTTAATGAAATTTCGAAAAGCATAATATAGATTTGAATTGGTTTACATTTTCATAGAAAAATGTTATAACTTCTGATAATGTGATATTATAGAAATAAATATTTTTTTGATGTTAAAACTATACAGACTTTGATTTATTTTGTCTATCCGTTTTACCGTACCAGTTGATGCATAATCATAATTTTACCTCAAACTTGAGTACAATAAAAAATAATAATAATATAACTTACCTAACTGAACGTTTTCTCATTGTGTTTCGACGTGCTAATGTTGCTAAACTGGCATGATCACCATCACCATTAACATGAAGCTGATTACGATTATTATTATTATTAACATTATTATTATTCAATAAATGAGTTTGCGAATTAGTAGCACCTTCGGTTTGTTCTAAACTAATTGAGCCAGCACGTGAGCCGCCTTTATCTAATGCAGCCATATCAAGCAAGCAATTGAAGAATGATTGTTTCTACAGGATGCAGGTTTGTCAGCAAGCATTTCAAAATTCATTTTAAAAATGATTTATGGTATATACATAAATTTTGTTTGTTTTTTTTTTTTTTTTTTAATTTGTTGGTGATTGATAATGATGAATGATTAATATTATTAATATATAATAATATAGTATTTATTGTTTTGCGTTGCAGTTTATTGATTGATTTTTGTTGTGTTTTAGTTATGTTCCAAAAAAAAATTTTTTATCAATTTTTTTTTTTTAATGGCATTCAACAGCATTATGAAATGATACATTTTAAATTTTTTTTTTTTAATGTTTTTTTTTTGCATTTTTGGTTTATGTATATAATTAAGAAAGCGCCAAAGAAAATTGAAAAATCAAGCAAAAAAAATTATTAAAAAAACATTCTTTTTAAGAAAAAATTATATAAGTAGAATATATTTTTAATTATATTGTATAATATTAATAATTTAAAAAAAAATATTTATTATATAGAATTTATTGAAACAAATTTATAAATATTATAAAAATAAGTAATAATATAAATTTTTAATTAAAAAAAAAAACTAATAAAAGAAAAACAAAAAGAAAAAGATTAAAATTAAATAAAACATGCAAAATTATTAAATTCTTAATATACGAATAAAATTATTGAAAAATGTTTGAAATGTATTTTTATTAAAATATATATTTTTTATTTGTTTATATTATATTTATTACACTACTTTTGAGGACTTCAAAGTGCTTTATTTACACACCCTTTTAATCAGTTTAATTGGATTTTTTACAATTATTTATTTTGCCTACAAAGACGGCACAAATGTCATATGAAAATATGAGTGCAAATCTATAAATAATTTTACTTTCTTGTATATAAATTTGCATATTATTACCTAAAAACATATAAAATATTCACAATTGCTATATAGTAATACTTTTAAATTAATATTTATAAAAATTATCTATTTGTTGGTAACCATGTGTTAAACATTAAACCGTTGATATTTTTAAGGATTAATAAATGCATAGAAATTGTTTTTATAAACTAAATCATTTATTAATATTAATTTTTTTAAGATTGATCTATGGAAATTAGACGAACTATGGAGGAGATGAAGTGAAACATTTTAATATAAATATTTATAAAGATTCACAATATTTATATGTTGTAAATGGAACAACTTGAAAACAAATATTGATATTTGAAAATCTTAACTAGCTACTACTGTACTTAGTACTAATAAAAATTTGCTTTTATTGCGGCAGGAAGTTATTTCTGGGTTTTGAGATGGTTCAAGACAAATTATGTAGCAACATAAAAATTTTTATTTTAACATTAAAGATAATCGCAACTTCAACATATTGCCGCGAATATGATTTGATATAAAAACTTTTCTTTTTTTAACATAATATATTTTTATTGAATTTATTCCGCTTATAAACCTGAATTATTTTGTTGTTTTTTTTGCCATGGTTCATATTAACTTTAAAAGATTCTATTAGTAAGTGTATCAAATGTTTGTATAATAAATTCCACTATTACAAAAGAAAAAAACTCTATTTAAAACTACTTCCAAATTTATGTCCGACTTCAACTATAGAACTACAATTATTATAATTATATTAAAATTATACGTGCAATTTTTTATTCAAAAAATTAATAATTTCATACAAATGGCGTTAAGAAAAAACATAATTAATGAATACACTAAGAAAATTTCTAAAAAGGGAAAATTGGAATTATTTAAAGAAAAATCTTGCTTTTAAGCATGCCTTTTGACTTTAAAAAAAAATAAAAAACAAATAATATTATTTAATTTAACTATAAATAACTTCTTTTTTTTTTTTGTTTGCAAGCAAAAATTGGTCAAATTATTTTAATTAAATAGTATATTTTTGAGCTAAGTTTTCTCTCAAATTTTGAAATTATTATCTAGTTTTGTTAACCGTCCTTTAATAAAAATTAATCACTTTAAACGATTAAGCTGACTTTTTATTGATAACACAGGACGGACTTATATTATTGTGTTTTTAATATTTTATGCATTCTTTAAGCATTTTCTAAGCTAAGAGTCAATCGTATCATTATGTACTAATGCCATTTTGCTTGCAAACTTCGAATGTAACTAACTGTCGTGAAGATTTTATTTTTTTGTTTAATTTTATAAAAAAAAAAAATAAATAAATAAATTCCTGTCATTCACGAATTTTAACAAAAAATAATTCTATTATTGAAAACTAAATATAGGACAACATCTCTTACAATTTTTTTGAATTAAATTTTTCTGTCTCATCTAATGAATGAAATTAATTCTATTTTTTTTTCTCTAAGCTAGTAAATGATTTTTATTTTTTTTTTTAATTTGGTTTTAATGATTCTAATTTATTAATTAATAATAAATTTTTTTAGCTTATAATTATTATAATAATTATGTATAATTAAATAGTGGAAAATTGGTTTTTTATTCTATTCTATTTATATAATAATTTATATTCTTAAACCATCATTCAAAAAATAATAATAATAATTTGATATAAATTCAAAATTTAATTTGCTACATTTTTCAAAAATTTAAAATTAGAAAATATTTTTAATAATATCAATTAAATAAGAAATTGATTCAAAAATCCCTTTAATTTTTTTTGATCCGTTTTTGATACTATAACATTTTATTCTTAGGCTTCTTAGGCTTTTTACCTCTTTTGCAATTTACTTATACGAAATATACTTCTAAAAAGTCAAGTATACTCAAATACTATTATAACTATATTTATATTCAGATTTTGCGATTTTTTTTTTTTTTTGAAAAATGTAGCCTTTTTCAATTCTTATGTGATATAGAAAATGTGCCATTAATATTTCATATATTATTAATAATTTATTTATTTAATTTCAAATTTTCTAAATTTAATTAATGGCACAAAACGAATAACTTTTACGTTATACATGATGCATAACATAAAAGATAATTTTTTTTAATTTAATAATTTAGATTTAAATTTTAAATGTTTTATATTTATGATGCAAAATAAATTGTTTTAATGATAATGTTTTGAATGTTCACTGTTTTGTTGTGTTTTTTTGTTTATGAATTAAATAGTAAAGTACATCCTAAAGTACACAGTCATATTTTCTAAGTACGAGGACCAACCTGATAAAATTATTTCAAAATTAAAGTTTTTGAGATCTTTTAGAATTAATATTAAAATTTTATTAAAATTTAATTGTTTAATACATTTAATTGGATTAAGTATTTGCACCGGCACTTAGTTATAAAACTAAAATAACAATGTTATCTATTACCTGTCCTAAAGTATAGTTGTTAGCAAAATAGATCCCAAAATGTTTTTCCTGACACAGAACTATTTATCTATGAGCGAAGAAAATATTGAATTATATTAAAATATGAAATGTCAGCAATTAATATTTTTTTATATACCGTTTAAACGTTAATTAAAGTTGATATGGAAACATAATATTTTTGTTTTCGAAAAATTTCTTTAAGGATTTTAAAATAAATGTTGTATAATTTTTGGTTGTGTTAATGTGTATCAAGAACTGAAGCTTTTAAGTACTTGTTTATGATGAATAATTTTACTAAAAAGAAATTTAAAGCGAATTAAAAACTGGAGAAAAATAACGATGATAGAGCTTTGCCAAATTTATTGAAGTTATAATAAATAGAGCTACCCTTTTCTATAGGTATGTAAAAAATTAAATTTCTATTTATAAATTTAGATTTACAATTATACAGAACACGGATAGTGAATTATAATTTATTGTTTATATAACTTTTATCCGTATTTCTTAACTATTTAAGCTTGTAGGTATAGTAATTTAAATGTTGTTTATAATTTATCGTATACTTTGTAGCAGAGAATTATTTTTCGAGTATTTAAATGGAACTCTGTACATAACGTACTACTACAATATTGAGTTTTTATTGGTTTTCAAATAATCTCACCTATTAATTGCACATGAAATACGCTTTAAATTTCTTTCGTTGTAATAAATTCTGATTAAATCCTTATATTAAATTACATACTTATACATATATATAATCATCCAAAGCGCAAGTTTTATAACTAACATACTATAAGCGTTAAAAATACTATTTTTTGGATTGTCCTAATTTTCCTTTAGCTTTTTTCTTCATTCTGATGCTTATCACAGTATTAAAATTAAAATAAGAAAAGCAGGTAAAAATTGTACAGTAATGTAAAATTTTTATTCCAAATCAAATTATCGGATTTGGTATTAAGGAATTTCATCAAGTAAAATGGAATTATGGGAGGATTATAAATAGGGAAACAGCCCGCAAAAAAAAAAAATAAAAAAAATATGCAAATATAATAGATTGGATAATAATTTCAAACTAAACTCTATAAAAGTTAGTAAAAATTCACCCCAACTTAATATAAGTGTGACACAAAACCTAATTTGAGGTATAAGAAATTGCTTTAACTTTAAGAAAATTTAAAATATTTTTGAAAACTAAAAGAAATTTATAGTTTATTAATGAGCGACTATCGTATCTTCTCATTATATACAGTTTTACAAATTGAATATTTCAATTTTCAAATAAAAATTTAATCAAGAAAGTTTTAAAAAACTTGAAAACTTGTTGAAAAAGAATTGATCCATCCTTAACGATATAAGAGAAATTCTCGAATGAGCCCTGATAATAATTTATTTATTATGCCCTTTAAAATTTAAATCATCTTGTAAATTGTAGTCTCATCATTAATTTCGTTTATTATTGTTATTAATTTTTTCTTAACCTCAATTTTAAGTTTTTATGTGCGCCAGAAATAGCAGGGTTTTTCAACAAACTTAATTGCATAATTTTTATTTATCATTAGAAAATTTACAATATTCAAAAAAATTTAAATTTTTACTTAATGAATGGATAAAAATCGAGAAAATTTATATTATGTTTATATATATATTTTATGACAAAAAAACAATATGTTTAATGCGGAAATATTATAAATTAATTAATATACCATATCTTCAATTAATGGACTGTTTTTCAATTCATCGCTTTTCTTCTTTGCCTTTTATCAAATTCACATCATTTTATGTTAGTTTTTATCAGCGATTTTATTTATATTTTTAATATAAAGTTGCAATAGTTTTAAATATTTTTTCGTTGACCATAAATATTAATTAAATTTTTGAATGAAGAGAAGAGTAAATTTAAATTAATATACATTTCTAATTATCATAAAAATAAAACAAAAATTCTTAATGAAAACTAATATTTTATATTATAATAAAAAATTTCTTATTTTTCAAATTTATATAAGCTTAAATGAAATATTATTTGTATAATTTTTGATATATCGCATAATATTTTTAATTTACTATATATAAGTTCTATATCATAGTAATATGAAAATAAATCAAAAAGACGGGATTACTTTAACATCAATATTTTAGTTATCTAAAAAATGGAGTTCTGATTCATGTAATAATATCAAACTTAATACTAATAAAGAAAATTATGAACTAACCTATTCTCAAAGAAAGTTCAACCGAATTAATGTTGGAAGTTAAACATATTTAAATTGATGGTTAAGAGCCCTCAATGTGAAAAATTGCAAAAAATTGGTCTTAGTTTGGCTTTGATTGTAGGGTTACTACAATCTAGACTGAAGTGATTTTTTGATATGTTAGAGAGTATATAACTGGCTCCAGGGTAGGTGAGGCGGATTTTTTATATTTTGAGTTTTTTGGCCCAAATGAGCCTTTAAAAAACTTGAACATATTTGCTTGGATTCTGAAGTAAAGGTAAAAGATAATAAAAAATCTCAAACGCAGAAATAAAGCTAAAATACCACTCTCCAGGGCTGGTGACGTGAAATTTTGAATTTCTTTAATTTCCTAAACAATTTTTAATTATTTTCATTTATTTCTAAGAATTTTTTTATTTTTTTGATAAATTACTGTTTCTGCACAGAAATAAAATTCAAATATAGTTTTGTGATTTTCTGGTAGAGGTGTTTTTCGTACAATTTTTGTCGCATTTTTCACGGCCGTTTATTTTCTGTAAAATAAAACAAAAAAAACTGCAAAAATAGAAAACAGAAATAGCAAACAGAATTTCACATGGAGGGCTCTTAACTGAACCATTTATTTTAAATAGTACGAATTGCAAGTGTAATATTAACATAAATAATATAGAAAAATATTATAAATTCTAGATAGAAATGTAAATATTTTGACATCCGTTTAAGCTTATATTAATAAATCTTTGTTTCTATTGAAATAATTATTTAATAAAATTCAAAACCTACGTGTACAACATATGCCTAAAACATTATCTCAATGATACCAACGAAGCTATACATAAATGTAATTTACTATGTTAGTATCTTAAATTGAAACCTTCATTGTTCAAAATTACATTTTGTAAGAAAATCATTAAGAATAATAATTTTATATTTTAAATTAAAAAAAAAAAACAGTACATAGTATTGTATAAGAAGTTCATCATAAATATGTTACTTGTGTATTTAAAAATTATAAGTTTTATTAAAAAAAATTTCAAAATTTGGAAACAACTAAATTTTAAATACAAATTATGTACAAACATGTGAGGTACATTTACATACTGCTTAAGATTTTTTAAGAAAAATTTTTAAATTTATTTAAAATTTGTTTTAGAATATTTATTAATTCTCCTCCTTTTTATAAGAGAAATTTTCCAACGTAAGTATATATTTACTCATTTATTAACTTCGAATACTTCTTTTCTTAAAAAGTCCAAATTTTTTATAATAAACAGATATAATTTGAAATTGGTTTGTAAAATAGAAGAAAGTAAGATAAGAGATGGAAGCAATATCAAATTTAAATATATTTTTGTTTGGGAAATAATTCAATTTATTATATTTTGTACATAATCTACTTCTTTCTTTATTAGCTTCGAATATTTCTTTTCTTAAAAAGTCTAAATTTTTATAATAAACATATATTATTTGAAATTAGTTTGTAAAATGTAAGAAAGAGAGATGGAAGCAATATAAAATTTAAATATAGATTTTTGTTTGGGAAATAATGCAATTTATTACATCTTGTACATATGCGTTTCCAAATTTTGTTTAATATTTATCAATTTAAATTCCTATAAACTATAATATTATATAAAATAATCTAAATTTTAATACATTAAAATATAAAAATTTTAAAACATTATACGTTTACATGTACTAATAAGCACATAAAAATATATTATGAAATTTACTTTAAATATATTGTTTTTAATAATAATAATGACTACTCATAATCTATATTTTCTTCTTACTTTGAAAAATGTATAATTATCTTAAATTTTATATATATAATTTTTCTTAAAACTCTATTTGAAACTTAATTAACAATTCAATAAAATATTCAAAAATTTCGAACATTAGTAACGATATATTATAACTTTGATATGCATTTTAATACCTCTGTCCATATCTGCGTTAAATTATGTTACGTGAAAAAATTGAATAACACAGTGAGTTTTTTAACTAGCAAAATTTATTTTATATAGTTTTTTTTTTTTTGTAAATTTTAATTAACGATTTCTATGTAAAACAATTTTTATATTAATCTAATAAATCAAAGCAGAATATTATCATTTTAAAATCATTAAAAAAATTAACTCATTCGCTGCTTTTTTTGAACCCTATACGTAATAATTTGGAAAACAAAAAACTACGTAGTCCTTCGATAAGCCTAAATAGCATCAATAAAATTGAAAAAAAAAAGTTGAACTTGGGCTTAAGCTTGGGCATCAGTTTTAGCAACACACCAATTTTCTGTCTGCTTCTCTGTCTGTTCCTCTGTTCTCAATGAAATCTAAACCGTTTTACCGATTTGGCTGAAATTTTGAAATTAAGTGGCCTAGGGACTCGAAATGGTTGTAAGATTGATCCGAAGACCCGAATGAGGGGCTCACCTCAGAAACCGGTTTTAAAATACTGTACGAAAACTTGATCTCGAAGTCCCCCACCCAAGGTCGCAGGAAACACATGTTTAAAGAAATTTTAAATTATTATTAATGATTAAGGAAGTACTGATGCAATTAATTAAATAATAAATTATTATATTTTTTTTTTTTGTTTTTAAGTTAATAGTCACTTAGATTTGAAAGACATTGTACAACCACGTTTTAAGTATTTTGAGAAATATTTTTTTAAATAAAGATTGTGTTGGTGTGAAATAAAAAAAAACTATAGAATTTCCTGTAACTCAAAATTAGTTCAATCTTTGCTTAAAATTATTTCAAATTTATTTTAAGTATTTTTATTATTTAATTCTGTTCTTTTATTTATAGATTTTATTCCTTATAGATTTGATTAAATGAATAATTTTTAATTTTGCTTTGATTTTCTATTTTTTTTTTTAAATTTATATAAATAAAAAGATACATTATTATGTATATATAATTATAATAAATACACCTAACTAATTTATTTCTACTGTGACAAATGTTTTGACAGTCCTAGAAATTCTATTCATTTCCTTTTTTTATGTTTGGAACAAGCCCAACTATTTATCATATTTTTTATTTCTTTTTTGACTTTCTTGTCAAAATTAACGTGATGCTAATGAGGTACTTCACAAATTTAACAATTTTTTTTTTAACTTCAAGATATTATCCAAATAGGTGAAAAACTCGAATATTTTATGACATTTTTATTATTTTTTTTTATATAAGTTTATTTAGAAACGTTCCACTGCCACGATTTAAAAAATTGCAACACAACTCCGTAAGTATTTTATTGTCCTGTCCAATAAAATACTTACGAAATAAGTAAAATAAATTCGAGTATCTCTTGTTTTTTGAGTAAAAATGGTTAGGATAAAGATTTGTTAAAATTAATTTTAAATAGAAATATTTTTCTCTCCTAAAAGAGTTTTCCCTACAAAAATTGATTCAGACGAATTAGCATCACTTTCTTGACTTTTTGTTCAAATTAAAAATAATAAAAAATAATAATATTTTTATTTTAATAAAATTAATCTTAAAGTAATTCGGGGTCTACACACTTAATGATGAGAAACATAATTTAATGTTCCAATGATATTATTCAAAATGTGATCTGTAAAAGGTACAACAGTTTTAAAAATTGCGATAATTTGATAGCTTTGACTTAAGTATACCATCAAAATTTTTTTTTTAACCCTTTACTTTTAATACATCGAGTGGGTATTAAAATGGTAAAAATTATTGCATGCTAGATGTGTCTTTTCTTTTTTTAATTATTAAAATTTTGAAAAATTAAACCTAATATAAAATATGTTCCAGTTTAATTGCATATTATTTGGTTGAACTGATTTAATGGATAAAATTTTTAATTTATCCTTTTGAAAGCCAAAGAAAACTTTTCAATAGATACTAATGTTTTCTTGATATCTTACGACCGTTTCTTAAATTTAAAATATTAGCGGATATTTTTTATTTATTTCGCAAAGAAAGAGAATTATAAAAAATGACTATGGAATAGTATGATAAATAGTATGTCAATGCTATATAATAATTATCACAATTTAGTTGCATTATCATTCTAGGTTTTTTGAAATTGGGGGAAAATTAAAAAAACTAAAAAGAACATCGATTTTAAATGTTTTTATGTTTATATATTTTTAATGATGAATATAAATTATAATAACTTTAAGAATTTTATTAGCCTTTATTCAATTCACAATCCTAGTATACAAATAGCACTTATTTTTTTTTTCTTTCACATATTTATTAATTTGAAATCAATAGTTGTTCAAACTTTCGAATAGAAATTAATAATGTAATTCTTCGCACATTTTATTCAATCTGCTCTTCAAAGGCTAGTGATCACCACATTTTTTATGTAATTTACATATTTAATAACTCAACTTAATGTTTTAGCCAAATACTTCATTTACAAAGGGTCAATGAAATTTAAATGAAATTTTTTTTACTTAAGTCGCACAGGTTTATTGAAACCTTCATAAAAAGAGAACACTCAGAGATTAACCCGGACAGTCAGAATTGTAAGCTCGAACAGTGTTTATGTAAAGGAAAAAGAAACAAATATTTGAAATTAACTAAATTTTGCCTCTCGTTCAATAAACTAAATTAAAAATAAACCCAAGCTATTATTTCATTAAGTTTATTTGCAACAATATTTAATACCTTTGTAAGTAGAAGAAAATTTTTGGCCAAAACTATTACTTATAATATAATAAAAACTTATCTACATTTTCGAACTATATTTATGAAAAAAAAAATATAATATATAATATAAATTTAAATCAAAAAAATAATAAAAATAAACTTGTAATAAATATTAGAAAAATATTAGAATTTTAAACTTACCGGCATTCCAGACTCTATTTGACCGAATCTTGTATTCCGCCAAGATTCTAATATCAGCAGACCAGCATAAACTTTACCAACAGTCATTTTGTTTTTATTTAACATATCATTTTTCGGCACCAACAAATCTAACATTTTCTTCGCTTGCAGAGGCCATATATGAGTGATCGTCACACGTAGTTCGTCATCTGCTTGATCCATTTCTTCGGCTAAATTTTAAAAAATTTGTAATAAAATTAGAAATTAAAAAAACAAAACATCACTGAACTTTTTATTTTACATTCAATAACAAAACTTAACGAAATAATTAAGTCGTCCTCCGGGTGAACGAACTTCACTTATAATTATAGCTCTTTAATTAAATTTTCGAAGTATTTTTTATATTTACATTATAGGTATATATATATTGATATACAAAAAATTAGATAGGTTAGGAAATTATGTATATATGAGAAAATCATTAATCACTCGTAATATAATATTTATTTAAACATTATGTTCGTTTTTAAATTATATATGATACCTTTTTTTTCAGAATTAAGTTTTTTTTTTTAAGATGTTTTAATTGAACATATTATCATCGCAGATCGGCTATTAATAAAATTATTAATGAAAATTCCTGAAAAATATGAACCAAACAGAGCTTTCATTAAAGGTACTAAATAAACCAATTATGTATTTTTCTCTGTCCGGTATATGGTAAAAAATTAATTCAGTTAAAAGCATAAAAATACATTATGTTTTGTTGATAAATTAATTAATATTTGTAATATAATTTTTATTATTTAAATCAATTTCTAAAATTTCGTTAGATAAAAAAAAAATATTCCAATTAATTTTTGATATAATATCAAATGTCGTCTAATGATAAAAGATCTTAATGTTATTCATTAATTTTAATTTTATATTTCCATATTATAATTATGTATATGTACGTACTAATCGAATAAAACAAACCAAAATTAAAACATCAATTGGATTGATTGTCATAAAATGAACTAAAAAAAAAAAAGGAAAAAACATGCAAAATATTTAATGTGCTTGTAATGAGAAAGCTCTTAAGTATATTTGTATATTTAAGGTTAAATTAATATACATTGTAAAAGTTTTATAGTTGATGAAACAATACATATATTATTTTTTTCACATATTAGATATAAAAAATGTCAAATATATTGACAGAAAAAAATATCTTGAAAAATAAACATATTTCAAAATTAGGCTTTTAGGGCTCAATTAGAATTAATATGTTCGATTCAATAATACCACATTTATTAAAGTAAGAAATGTCTTTGTATTTCCGTGAAAAAAATTTGTGACACAAATGGTATCAGTAAAATACATCATTCTTTAATTTTTGAAATCAGTTAGCAATTTATAATATTTGGCCAATACACTGAATAAATTTTTAGAGCACTTCATATAAATAGCAATAATTATGTATCATACAAACAAGCACATTAAATAAAATTAATTTACTAATTTCTTACCAGATCTCATTTTAATACTGAGATTTTCTCTAATCAGGGCAAAAAGTGTTGTTGTAAAATTAACTTTCATCTCATCATCCAATGGCATATTCATTCTAATTAGCTTTTTATAGGCGAGGCGGTTGGGACATTTGTTACCGAACCCCAATGGAGGATCCATATTTTTTAACATATCGTACATTTCGGTATAATGAATTTTACCCCTATAAATATTAAATAATTTTTTTTTCGATTGTGAAACAGAACATAATTTCGATTTTTAATAGCACAGCTGCTAAAGCTTTTGCTTGTAGTGAACAACATTAATATAACAACAAAACATTTACACATAGATCTAAACACATAGAAAGTTTTTTTTTGTAAAATAGAAGTAAAAAAAATTTAATATTTTGAAAAAGAAAAATTATAAATTACAATAAAATGTTGTGAAAAAAAAAATTATTGTGCTTGGTTTTTATTTTAAAAAAATTTATTGAATAAACATTCAGAATTCCAACAATTAGATTCCAAAATAGAGTTATACATATTTTTAGTATTTTATTGTCAAGTCGTTGAGACATCTTAGATTTGTCTAAAATAAATTATACTAAAAATAGAATAACTTGAACAATTTGCAATACATGAAAAATAGTTTTTCCAAGCACAAAATGTAGATTTTGGTACAAAAACCAATAGTTAACTTTTATGTGGATAAAAACAACATAGAATTCATTATAAAAATCAGCTTAAGAATGAAGAAAAAACTTTTATTTAAGCTCTTATAAGCTCATCATTTGAAGTTCTGTAGTTGTTAAGCCTAAATATTTTTTAAACTAACATCTAAGTTAACTTCGTTGCTTGGGGGAAAAAGTTAAAGAAAAGATGCAAAATAAGTACCAAAGCTGAAATTTAAAAAAATTCAGTTTTTTTTTTTTCCAAGTTACAACATTAAAACACAAATATATGGAAATTTAATATATTACTGTGCTTAGCAAAATTTAGCTTTTACGCGTTTTTTTTTTTTTGAATTAAAGTTTTTATCGTAAGCTTATTTAAAGAAGGAAAAATAAAATTTTAAACACAGTTTTAAATGCAACAATATTTACAATTTGAATTCAGATTTTTGTGTCTATGAAACAAATACGATCAAATAATAATCAAATTAATTTTTTTTTTGTGTTGTTGTGAAAAATCACAACATTTCTTAGTTGAACAAATTTTTGGAAACCGATTATTTTTTTATTTCCTACAAAATCCTAAAAATCATATTATTTATTTACGATACAACATCTAAGTTGAAGGAAATTAAAAATATATATAAAATCGAGTTTTCTATTTATGTTTCAGCAAACCGATCAGTATGTATTTATGAAAATAATTTATACATTATATGAAAGTAATTATCGTTCAAATTTTTATTAACTCTCAACTTGGACTAACAAATTTATCGAACGCCAACGTTAAAAAAAATTTGAGCCGAGAATTATTATATGTAGCAAACTGTTTGCTATCAAAAAAGCATTTCATTGTAATAGAAAAAAGATTTATTCCTGTTATAGGCGAATATTACTAAAAAAAAATCGGTTTTCAATAATTTGTACAGTGTTAAGAAAAAATTTAAAAACACATATTAAATTATTGCTATACAAATAAAAGTGTAGATTACCAAATTGTTTCAAAAATAGTGATCCAAGAGAACAAATATTTTTATATATTTATTTTATTATTATTTTTTTTTTCTAGATAAAATTAAGAGAAAATCAAGTTTCGATTCAGCAAATTTTTAGCAGATTGTGTGAGAAGTTGAAAAAATATTTATTTAAGACTCTAAAATAGAAGAATTTAAAGTGAGGAAAAGCAGTATTTTTCAGTAGATTAAAATTTCTAGGGAAGCATATATATTTTTCAAAACAAAAAATAATTTGTTCTAAACAGTGTGTCCCATGACACAAAACACTTTGTTTTTTTTTTTGTGATCCAATCCAGAATAAAATTTAATTCGGAAAAATAGAGTTTGGTTTAAAAATTCAAATCTTGGTATAACATGAAAGAAAATGCGTTTGAATACTTGAATATTTTTATTATGAGATTTTTGGAAGACTTAAAGTCTTAAAATAGTTTTTTTTTATATTGTAATTTTGGATGTTTAAGCAGAATTGATAATTTTTGACATAAAATCAAGAGTTTTTTTTTTCATCAAATGAGAGTTTGAACTATTTATATATAAAAACGAAAGTTTTTCTATCTAATTTGGCTTTTGAAGAATTCAATATAGTTTTAGGCACTTACTTACTCTATATAATACATAATAAAATCTTTTTGGCAAAGAAATTGAAGAAAAAAATTTAATATCAAAAATTTTGTACTTTACGTGTTAATTTCATGTGTACAGCTCGCTTTAATGATTAATTAAAATCGCATCATTTAAATGCCATAATATAAAATTTTCCCATGTTAAAAATATAAAAAAAAAAACTTACGCAAAATTTTTTTTAATACATACTTCACTTGATATTAATCGAAGATTGGCAATTCTATATTTGCCACAATATAAATTAAATCTGACACTACAATTTGTTTTACATATAGTTTAAAAAAAAAACTTATGACAAACTAAAGACAGAAATTATTGGAAGAAATAATTCACTGTCTTTATAATGTAGTTTCAGATTTAAATTTTTATCAAAAAAATAATTATAACGCTATAACGTCGTATCCCTTGTAATTTTTTTGAACATTTTTTTTTTTATTCAAAAATGATTTTAAAACCAAAAAAATAATATTTTAAAAAATAATATTCAGAAATTAATATAAAAACAAATAAAGATTAGTAAAGACTACTATAATATAGAGATATGAGCCCGTTCGATCTCACTAGGTATTTAAGAAAAATTGAGACATAGTACGAAAGAATATTTCGTTTTTAAGATCATCACAAACACAAAATTAATTTTTTCTTATAAAAAAATAGGAAAATTTAAATTTTTATATTATTAAATGAAGTTTTTGTTTTTTTCTTATATTTTTTTTGTTTGAAATATATTTGTAATGTCACACTATGGTATTTATGAAGAAATATAATTTATATTACATACAATTAGCTTAAATATTCCTTATAAAATATTTCTATTTAATCGTTTACAGTTAACATGCATTTTTAATATACTTAGTAGAACATAAATATTTCATAAGTGTTAATTCTAATGTAATAAAAGAAAGAGTATTGTAGAATTGGAATAAAGCGAATGTCGAATAAGTGTAACATTAATTTAGAAGAGAAATTGTTTTAAAACATATAGGAATAAAATGATACAAAGTTTAAAAGAAAATTAAATTGGAAAAATAAGTAAATGAAATATTTCAGGGGTTATTCATGCAAAATATGTTGTGTGTGCATTTTTGAAAATTGTATAAAAAGAAGTAATCTTTTTTTTTGTTTATTAACATAGAGAGCATTCATATTTAATTAAATTTTGGACCTCTATTTTTGAAAATATTCTGAATTAAAAAAAAAAAATTTTCAATGAACTTTTAGAAAGAACAACATTTATATTTTACAAATTCCAGGTTTTTTTTTTCTTGTTAAAAAACAACTATTAAATTGATAATTACGTCGCATTTGGATCATATTCAGCCCAGATTCTAACGAATTCATCTAAATGATGGGCTCCCAGTATACTGGAATCACGTGTTAAATAATCAAAATTATCCATAATGACGGCAACGAATAAATTTAACATTAAAAATGAACAAAAAAATATAAAAGATACGAAGTATGCATATGCTAATGTTGAACCACAAAATTCTCCCGCTGGCTTTTCAGCTCGTTCGTCACATGGCCTCCCTTTAAGGCACGCCAGCATAATGTTCGGCCACGCCTCGCCTGTTGCACATCTAAAATTACATAGAAAAAGAAAAATTTGTAAGAAACAATTAAAATAATATAAAAAAAAAAATTTTTCTTGGCTTGATATTCAAATAATTATAGATCATTAATTCAATGAAGCAAAATTTTTCAAATAATTTACATAATATTTACTAAAATATTTTGTTTAACAAATTTTGTAGCTGCTTCATTGTAATGAAATTAATTGGGCTTAAAATACGTTTCAAATAATAATTAAAATCTTTAATACAGGCTTATTATTTGATATCAAAATCGTACATTTTCTTAATTCCTTAAAAACTTTTTATAACATAAAAACTTTGAAAATAAGTCAATTGATACTACATCCTTTGTATCATCCGTGATAATGAATACTTCGAAGAAAATAAAAATTTTATAAAACAAATTAATTGAGATGGTAAGAACTTAATCATTCATTTTGTTAACAGAGTAAAGTATACTCTATACATTCGAGATATATCGAAGTTCCTTCTCTCCTGGCATTATATATATATAAAAAAACAACACAAAGACTTAATATTCAAGTGAGACAAATTGAAAAATTAACACAAATTCCAGTCCGACGTGGGAATCGAGCCCACAACCGTTCATGCCATAGGATAAGGTCAATACCACTACCCTATGACGTCTTGATAATGAGAAGTTATAAAATTTGTTTACAATTCATCGATTTAATATTCACGTTAGGATTATTTACAGCAAGTGAGTTGTTGTGTAAAATATACATTTAAAAAAGTCTTAAATATAAACATTGTATTTGAGGAATATTTTAAAGATTATGTATTTCAAGCCCATTTCATTCAAATTTATTATATTTTACTTATTATTTTATCATTCTACAATAAATAAAAAATATTTATATCAATATTATGTATATATTTTAACATTTAATTCAATAAAATTAACTAAAATATCGAACTTTTCATATCCTAAAAAACTAATTTAACAATGCAAAGAAATTTTTTTTATTAATTATTATTTATTAAATTAGAATGTCAAATTCTTTTACATATAAGTTTAAAAAATTCATTTTTAATTTATCTGCAAACTAAGTGGTTAATTGTTACTAAGTAAATGATAAATATTTGAAAATATTTTAAAATAAGTGTGTGAGTATGTCTGAAAATAATGTTAATGTTTTTTTTTTTCATATTATTTCGCTTTTCAATGCAAGTATTTGTGTTTTTATTTCGATAAAATAACTACTATTCAGTTCTTTACTAGCAATCAAAACTACTATTTATTATTTTTACACTGTCAAATCATTTTATGTATGTAATTAAAACAATTCTAATAATTGTAAGTCAAATTTTTGTTTATCACTAAATTCCAGATTGATATTTAAAGGAAATTGTAAACATTTGTTTTTGAATAATTCACAACAAGTGGTGTTGACATAAAATTGTTTTATAAGATTAAATAATATAAAATAAACCGATAAAACCAATTTTTTTATTTATGAAATATTAAATATAAATTATTTATTAATTTTAAAAAATGAAACTTTTTTTAATATTTTCCACCGTACATTTTATAATAATGGAGAAATAAACCATATTTGTCAAGTTTTTGATTTAGCAGGGCAGGGATTACCAAAACTTAATATTGAACATTCAAAAATTATGTTAAAATTTTAATTAGAAATATGGTTTATATTTCAGCCAAAAAAAAAGGACAAAACAGAACACTATGGAATTTATGGAAACTTAATATTTGATTTATGGCCTCTCGAATCATAAAACATATCTCAAAAAAAACTTAATAGTTTTATATACATGTACAATACCTACATACATTCTAAGTGCCTTCTTGCGGTGCTAGCAATTAATTTATTATACGTAATTATCTACATAGAAAAATGTGAATACACTTAGCGTATTACTAAAATATATGCTGTGCTGTTATTTAAGCGGGTAAAATTCCTATTCGGAAAGCGTTTAATTTTATAATAAAAAATCTTAGCGTCCGTCACCTTTAAAAAAACAGTCAAAAGTGAGTCTTAAAACTTGGACATCGACTTTTGAAATCGTGGACAGCGAATTTAATTTTTATTAATTTTTTCAAACTTTTAATTTATTGTTATGTTGTTGGAAGAATATTCGAAGAATTTTGAAAATAAATTTTGAAAATATATTGAAGAAAGTATTCAGAGATTCAAAAACATAATTCCTTATAGCACAAATCTATTTACTGCAGTGATAAATTTATGAGACCGAAAGCTGTGTAACTAAGGAAATGTAATTTTTTAAAAAACACTGAAGACTAGCACTTCTACATGATTTTTTTTTACTCTTCTACTTATTTTCTACAAGTAATGTATAATTGTTGGACTGTAAAAGCTTTAGCACTATAGGAACTAGGAATATTTATGTATTTAACATTAATGATAGAAGTGCATTGAGAGAAACATATTTGGTTTTATGTAGAATGTACATGAATTTTACAAATGAGCACACTTAAAATAAATACCTAAATCAAAGGAAGAATGTATGTTCAAGAGGGTACAATATATATTTATTACATAAAAGTATGAAAATAAACTGAAACGGATTTTTTTTATTTTCTATTGCATAACTATAATTACTTTAGAAAAACATATATTCCCCGGTTAAGAAAAATCTAAAATCAGAATAATAAACTTTATTGTAACTATGTACAACCAACATTAGGAAATTAATTAAAATGGTACTTAAATTTTAGTTTTGCAGGTTTAATTAATAATTTGTGGGAGACTCATTTAACGTTTTATCGTTTTATTTATTATATATGTTTACAAATTAAACTCCTTCTTATAATTGTTTAATATTACTTAAACCTGTGTATTTTTCTCTACTAAGCAATAAATACCTGTCTAAAATTTAATTATTTGAGACCATGTGCGCAATGATATATTGATATACAGTGTATTATGTTTAATTTTAGAGTAAAAGAAGCTATTATAACTCAAATTTAACATAAATATCATATTTATTTTTGTATTTTTAAAAGTTAATATTTAATAATGAAAAAACTATTGTGACGGTTTTTCCTAAAGTAATTATAAGACTAAAATAAATGATTTCGCATAAGTAATTTAATTTTAAGTGCAACCTGATTTGTCAGTTATACGGTTATATACATAAATTATTTCAAGACATTTTTAGTTTTAAGCATAATATAGACCTAATTACCTACATATTATGCAACAATATGTTTTGTTAACAATCTTTCAATAAGTTAACAGATAGATAAACTACCAAATCTACTTCTACGACGTTCAGAAAATTGAGAAACTAGATGATTGAAAGCTTGCTAGGTATAAATAAAGCAATTTGATCTGCTTGATATAGTGAGAGATCATTTGTAAGAACCGTACATCAATTATATTGTCAAGTGCCATTAATATTTTTAAAATTATAAATTTATCTTTATTTATTAGAATTTTAATTTATTTACTGATGAATGAAGAACATTATCCTAAAGGAGACTAAAATAATAACTGA
This sequence comes from Hybos culiciformis, assembly GCA_964007475.1. Taxonomy (NCBI): domain Eukaryota; kingdom Metazoa; phylum Arthropoda; class Insecta; order Diptera; family Hybotidae; genus Hybos; species Hybos culiciformis. Next base: position 15,924,912 of record OZ023275.1, on the reverse strand, counting down.
AGTAAGTTAATACTTCAGCAAAATCGTTTATAAAATATTAAATAAGAATGTTAATTTTACAGGGAAGAAATAAATAACTTTAATTGGTTTAATTCCGTAATAGTTTTGATAAGATAATAATTAATGGTCCTTATAAAATTTTTAAATTAGAGTACAAACTATTAAAAATACATTTGTATTTTTGATGTCAACTTTTGAAATATTTCCTTCTTCTGACAATTTTGTTCTCATAATAATAGCATAATTTTTCCTTAATGAATTATGAATTTTATTAATGATTAAATGCAATTAAAAAATTCCTTTAAATTTTCTCCTTTTTTTCCATGAAATTATACTTTATATACACGTATAATATGTGTGTGTGTAATTGCATTTTAATTATACACACACTAAGTATTTAAAGTTTTTTTTTTTTTTTAATTCGATGATCTTTTTATAATCAAAATTATGTTACCTACCTGAAAAGTAACATCAGTCCTTGGACAAAGGATTGGAAGTTGTTGTGTCTAGTTATTGATTGTTCCGGTGTACTAAGTTTGATATTTCCAAATACCTACATTTGTAATGTTTGAAGATATAAAAATTAAAATCAGAACCAAAACAAATTACCACAAAATGCAGTTTTGATTAGTAAATAAAAAATTAAAGAAAAAAAAATAAATAAACAAAAAATTATAATATGTTCTGATAAAATTGAAATAAATAATAAATAATTAAAATTTTTTTTTTTGTTTTTTGTTTTTTGAATTAATACTAATTTTTTCAATTAATTATTTTTCCAATAAAAATTTAAATCATAAAAATATATAAAATTAAAAAAAGAAAAGAAACAAATTATCTTCTTTGGTTTTGTGAAGCTGCAGTGTAAATAAGTTTTTTGTGTATAGCTCATAAAAAAAAATTTGTGTATTTTTTTTTTTTTACTTTTAGTTAAAAAAAATTTCTTAAAAACTTCCTACATAACAAAATAAACAACTATACTATTTATTTTTTAACTAATTAAGTTTTTTTTTCATTAAGATACAATTTAATCTATTAGGGTCAACTACATTTTCTATCTGCATATACTATTATCGAAATTTATTATTTTGCAAACATTTACACAAAAAAAAACTTTTACCCAGATTTTTAGTCATCAAAACTTTTAAGCCTTAATAAAATTAACTTTTACCCGTTTTGAAAGGGAAATTTCATTTGTTTTTTTGATAATTCATCCAATCACTAATATAATACCGTAAGAATGTAAATTAAAGTCGATATTAGCTTTATAAATCCCGCTCGAAATATTTCTGTCCTCAAATTAAGTGCCCGCAAATTTACATATTCGAAGTTTTGTTACATAAAATTGGTTTATTACTTAAAATTATCAATTATTATAACATTTTGCAAAATAATAAAAATCATATGAATGTACATAAGTATGTAAATTCAAATCTCCTGACGTAGATGATTTTTCATACAGTGTTTTAATAGTTCATCCTGCTAGAAATTCTTGCTAAATGTGTTTATGTGTATAAATAAGACATATTTATAAACTAAACTATGTTAAATTACTCCTACAATTATTAATATATAAGTATTTATAATAATTATCTAATGTGTAATTATCATTTTTACTCTGAAATTTCTTGATTTCTATATATTAAGTTTTTGATTCACTATTATTTAAATAGGATTCAAAGGAATTTAATTATTAACAACATGCTAAATTAACGTGAACTAAAATTTATATAAAAAATTAATATAACCAATATAATTAATTATTGTAATAATTTATATTATATACAAAAAAAAAAGGGACGTTATATTAAAACATTATGGCAAAACAAATCTACGTATGTGGGCTCAGTTATCGTATTTAACTTCTAATTAAAAAAAAAAGTAAATTTAAAGGATATTAGGATTAAATTTGCAATTAAAGTAAATGATGCAAATAATTAAAATTAAAAATGCAATAAAAAAAATAATAATAATTGGGTATTTAATTTGTAACCGAAACTAGAAATAATTTCTTTCTAATTAAGTTTTAAAATTTACATAAGCATATTTCCGAATATTTAATTGAACATAAAATTTAAGTTTTTGAATGCTAACTTGTAGATTAATAATTAACTCGTATAATATCGGCATTTACCAACCATTAAGTGTCTTATAAGATGGGAAATAGTAATATTAATTTGAGGAATGATTTCCATTGATTCTCAATAAAATTAATAACTATGCAAATTAGATAAATGAACTTGGTTTGCAGCATATTTACTTTAAACACACAATAGTTTGGTTTGATTAATGTAGAAAAAAAGTTTCAATTCATTCACTTGAATTTGAGTATTTTTAATTCCAGTTAAAAAAAACTTTAACTTTAAGAATTTATTAAAATTTATCTTGGATTTTCTTCTATATTACTTAATAACTTAAAACATCTTTATTATTATATTTTATATTGTGAAATTGTGACAAATTTATTGGTAGAAAATGGAGCGAGTTTTCATCAAAATCTTTTCCATTAAGAACTTCAACACATTGCAATATTATTCGAACATTATTCGGCAATAAGAAAAAAATCGGAAATATGCATATAACAGATTTAAGTAGCCTACATCATATTGCAATACGTTATTTTTATTATAATATGACATGGATATGTTTATATACTTTTTTTTATTATAATATTCACATAAACTAAAAAAAAAAATTTATTTACCTAATATTTTCTAATTAATTTAAAAAAAAAAAAAAATTTTTTTTTTCAACTCAGAAACTAATATTAAAATATTTTTTTTTAAAGTATTTATAATATAATAATATACGTTTAATTAATAAGGTTATAAAAAGGTATATATAAAACAAAATAAAAACTACTGGAATATTTTAACAATAATTATTTTATTTAATTATCGAATACTAAAGTCATCTTTGCATAATAGACAAAATGTCATTTTCTTTTTGATGAAAATTACTTTAAAAAAAATACTTAAATATTTTTTTACTAAAATATATAATATAGTTACTCTTTCAAAATAAATTACTTCAATCAACGGAATTACTTTTCTATATCATTTATTTATTTATTTATTTTTTTAAAATATATATAACGTATGTCAATTACTTTTGTAATAATGACAAACAACCATTGTATTATGTAGATTAAATAAATATGTATTTAATAATAATGTTAATATATATATAAACAAATTTTACGATTGAATTTCAAATATATGAATTGAAAATTACGATAAAATTTAAGTAAATTAATTTTTTATTTTTTTTTTCTTTAAATTTTCAAGTATAAATAATTACAAAACAAATTTGAAACAAAGTTACTTTTTAAATATTACTTTTAATTTAATTTCTTTTTAAATTAATGTAAGTTCTTTTTTTTTTTTTTTAAGAAATTAAACAATTATTTTACCGAAAAAGCAGCATAATTCCTCCTTGAAATGATTGAAAATTATTATGTCGGTTGAACTCGGTATCCGGTATAAACTTTATATTGCCAAAAACCTTAATTTTTATATATGTATATTTTATAGGTATTTTTTGATTATTAAATATAAAAAACGAATAATTAAAAATGAAAATAAATAAATTAGAAAAAAAAAAAAGCTAATAAAATTAACTAAAAGTCCAAATTAAGTTATAAGGCAACCTAATTGTTGTTAACATTTAATAGTAAATTAATTCAATATTTTATTTTAATGATTACTCTATCTTAGGCTGACCATTCGTCCCGTTTTAAACGGGACAGTCCCTTTTTGGTTGAAATTGTCCCGGTGTCCCAACTAAAGCATTCGGGACACACATTTGTCCCGTTTTCCATTCTCTAAAATAAAAATATTATATGTTGAAAATGGCTTAATAGTTTTTTGTTAAACCACTTTTTTTTCTTTTAACGAAATTCAAAAAAAAAATTTAAATTTGGAAAAGTCGTAGTATGCTGTGAAAATTGTTCGTAGCTTTCTAGTTTTCTAGATTTAAATTTGGTTTGATTTTGATTCATTTAAGTTTTGTTTGTTGTGCTGTGAAATTTAAAGAATATTATTTAAAAGTTTTTTAATATTTTAAAGTATGCCAAAAAGAAAGTGTGTTTTTAATGAAAATTTGAAAAAAAAATATCCGTTTATTGAAAAATCGGTATCAGATAGCGATGTCAGGTGCAACAAATGCAGGCAAGAATTTAGTGTTGGTCACGGTGGTGGTTCAGATATTGAGCAACATCTAAAATCACAAAAAGAATTCAAATTCAACGATTACTGTCCCGTTTTTCACATTTCAAATTATGGTCAGCCTACTCTATCTAAATCTAACAACATTCTATTTTTTTCCAAATTTTTTTCTCATTAATCTACAAGGAATTAAAAAAGATTTTGATCCGGTAAAGCATCGTCGGGGAGAGGCATTATCATAAAAAATATTTTACAAATTTTTGTAGGCATTTATAAAGGATTAAAAAATTATTAATTAGGAATTAACATTTTAATTTTTTTAATTTCAATTTTTAACATTTAAATATATTTGTTTTAAAATCATGTTAATTATTTTATTGTTATATAATTCTCAAAAATGTTATAAAGTTGTACGTTTATAACATTATAGAATTGATTGAAAGGATTTTGTTATTTTCCAAAAAATAATCTTTTTTTATTTTGAAATTAATCTAGCTAAAAATGTATGTTATTTTAAGAACTATTTGGTCATCATTTAAAAATAAATCTAAGAAAGTTAATTTTATCTCAGTTTTTATTCCTTTTTTTAAGCTTTACACTGAATTCAATAAAACAGAAGCTGTGAATGCACTGCTGACTATATAGTAATCATTAAATATATCTCAAAATTAAATTTACAATTAAAAGTTATACTTAAAATATAAACTGCAAAGTAAAAAAGGCCAATATGTGACATATTATATGTTAATTTAACTTTAACCTATCAATATAAAATTATTTTTTTCTGACTAATGTGATTTTAATATATATATTTTTTTTTTCTAGGTAAAAAAAAAATGTTTGTATTTTGGTAACTATAATTTTTGGGGGATCACACTTTAATGAAAACAATAGCTAAATTCTGTAATAATATGTAACTTATACCCTATCCTAGAAATTTATTAATTCCTGTCTTTTTTTTTTTTTTTTTTTTTTTTTAACCTTGATATTTAAAAATTTTCAAAACCAAATTTTTTTTTTTTTTTTATAATATTTTAAATGAAATAAAAAATAAATGTTTTAATAAAATAAAACAGGATAAATGATAATATAAATAAACATATTTCTATATATTACAAAAAATAATAAATTAAAATTTATAATTTTCATTCAATCAATTTTTAAATTTAATTTAATTTTACCAAACGACAGTAAAGTCTTAATAAAATGAAAAATTGGTCATTATTCTAATAGTTCTTTTATTTTTATTAATCATTCTGTTTATAATTTAAATTATTCTTTAAAAGTATCGTAAACTATAGACAAATTTCTCTTTATTGCATGGGTAAATTATAAACTTTGAGTTTAAAAAGTTTTGGTCAATAGATTTTAAGAAATATTATGTATTCTACATGATCCAAGTTGATTCTGTTAATAATTTAAAAATATGTATGTACCTATTTTTGTGAATAACGTAAAATATCTTAATTGATTGAATGAAAAATATTTTTAAATATTTGGAGAAAATTTGAAATTTATTAATATTCAAATTATCTCATTTTCGAACATCACATCTAAAATTTCCACAGCTATATTTTGCATTTCATTTTTTCCTCTTTTGATGCATAATAATTATTTTATAATTTCCTTTAATTCAAATTTCCAGAAACAAAATTAATGTAACTTTTGTCGAATATTCGAAAATCAACTGCTAATAATTGTAATCTTTTTTATTTTATATGAATTTAAAGAACAGCTTAAGATAATGCTCCTCAATATAAGAGAACCATTAGATTTTACGTATATTTTGGAAATATGCATTAAAAGTTAATTCGAATAAAATGTTACAATTACTAAATACTATTACACATTCTATCAGCAAATTTGGTGTATTCAATTTAAATATTTTTTTCGAATGGTTTTTATTAAATTTTCATTTAAATGTGATGTCGTTTAATTTCAAATAATTAATTTAATATATATTATAGTAATTGATATATTAACATACCTGCATTCCTATAATAGCGTAAATAAAAAATAGCATAGCTATAAGTAAACAGACGTATGGAAGTGCTTTAAACGATTGCACAAACGTCCACAATAATATCCTGATGGTATATCCTTGACGTAATAATTTTATTAAACGTGCTGCACGAAATAATCGAAGGAAGCCAACATTGATTGAGCTCGACTGTAAAAATTATTTAAATAAAATTATTTATTAACAAGAATTTAATATTTTAATTAAGAATAAATTTTCATAAAAATTTAAAATTAATTTTAATAAACGTTTTAAAAAATAGATCATTAATTTTTTTTAAATAAATCTATATATAATTTTTTATGTTTTAGCTTAATATAAAAAAAAATTTAAAACATATATTTTCTAAGCATTTGCTGGCAACATAATATACTATATTATTAAAATGTTTTACACTTATTCAGCTTCCACTAATTAACATATCTTTGAAGCATAAACTAAGGATATTTTTTACTGAATTTGGATATTTTATTTCTAATTGCTTTGAAATTCATTTTCAAAACATTGGATTTTTTTTCGAATTAACAGATATTACTATATAGCATGTACATTGTAATTATATACATAGATAAGACTATATAATTAAATTAATGAAGTAGTAAATTTTGAAATATTAAAACTGAAAAGTTATGTGATAAAAAATGTTCTGCATTTCTGCATACATTTTTGAGAAACAAAATGATCTTTTTATGAAGTAGCCATATTTACAGGGGTTATGTCTTTAATGAAATTTTTTAAAAATACTCAATATGTATAGTTCAGTATAAGCCATATGTAAAAAAGAAAATAATGACGGTTCTGCCTAATAAGCTATATTTTAAATTTACGACATTTTTTTGATGGTAATATCTAGTAATACTAAATTTTGCTACTTATTATTACATTTTTTTTCCCCAGCAAATGCGCACTAATATAAATTTTTGTACAATAAATCTTAACTATATACTAAAATTTTATTATTAATTTAGTTATAATACAGAGGAGTTTTAATAAGGGTTGAAAATAATTTTCTGATAGAGTTAAAAATCTTCATTTTTATGTAGTAATCATTTCAATCTCCAAATACACATAATTGGAATTACCTTTTCATTAGTACTCATGTATATTTATGAATTCATTAATGTTCATAATCATAAATTATTAATTTTTTTTTTGTTACAAATTATATGCATTTGGAGCTTATTGTTAATAAAAATTTCGAAGAGCAAAATAAGATTTTACTCCACAACTATTCTAAAAATTATAACATTCAAAAATTTTATAACATTATTTTACAACAGTTTGATTTAAAATAATAATTTCACAAAATTTTTGGAATAAATTTTATATATTTTTCTTTCATGATGTCTTTCAAAAGAAAGTTTTGAAAATTTCTCAAAAACATTGGTGTATCTAAGGCGTTTCCACGTCTTCAATAAAAAAAAAAAATTCAAAGAAGATTATTTCTGTAGTTTATTATAATCTAAATCTTTATTAGTTATTTCATATTTTTGAGAAAAATTACGAATATTTTGGATCAGAAGCCCACAATTTTGTGATGTTAAACATGAGTAAAACTAACATTTAAAACTTCCTAAAAAATTTGTATCCAAAAATTTATGATTAATTTTTTTAATATATTTTATTATCACGACATCGAGACTAATTTTATTTTTATTCAATTTTAGAGTAGTAAAATTTTTCATCAAGTGGAGCCAAATATATTTGCAGAATAATCTTAAAAAAAAAACAAATATTAATGGAAAATAAAGTTTATTTTTAATTGAATTGGCTAAGAAATAAACAAAAACTTTATTTTATGCTAAAAATATTAAATTTCGTCTTTCAGATTATTCGCAAATTCTTACATTTTTCGTTGATTAAATTATTTATCGAAATAAGAACAACTGAATTCTATAAGTTTTAAAGTTTAACTAATAAGTAAAATAAAACTAAATATAAGAGATATTGAAAGATCAATTTACGAAAAATCAACTATTTTTAGCATACATACTAAAAGACTTGTTTACTAAAAATATATTTACATGTATTATCCCATGTATAAACAAAATTTATTAACAATTTTTTTTTCACTAAAAAGTTGTGATCATGTATGTTTATTTTTATTACATTCTTATCCGAAAAAGAATATTGTTTTATATTTTCAGCAATATTGTCAAGAAATCACAAAACAGTACATCAAATTCCGAAAAGTATAGAATCCTTGTAGATGGGAATGAGTCATTAGAGCAGAATATGTAGTTTTTTAAAGAACCAGAATTCTTATCAAGTTAAATAAAATTGAAAGTTTAATAAATAATATATTTAATTCTATTTCCAGAGTAAAACCATAACTTTGAAAGTTATATTAATTTAAATAAAAGTTCATCATCAAATCAAAATTTTGTGTTCTACATTGTCACGAGTTAAAAAAAAGAATTAAATAATGGCAATTGGTAAGTTATGCAAAGAAAGTTCGCATTTTGTTTTTGTTAAATTTCCCACCCAACAAAAACTTTACTGCATTATCGTTATCTGCTTCGATTACCACAATTTATGATTTATTTTACCAATAACATGAAAAACAAGGATAAAGTATAATGTTAACCTAAAAAAAATAAGATCTATCATCAATTATTGTAATTAAATAAGATACTAAAATCATTACAAAATCAAATAAAAAAAACAAATTTAAACAAAAATATTTTCAATCTATAAAATAATTTACTGTCGTCCTTTGAGTATTGTACTAAGGATAGAAGCTACACCTAATAAAAAGTTCATGTAGTTTTTAGGTTTACTTCGCAGATGTCAAGAAGCCTTTTAAGAAATATTTATAGATATGAAAAGACACATAATTAGTAATGCTCTTTTAATTTTTTAAAATCGTTCCACAAATGATTAAATTGTGTTATTCTTGTGTAATATAACACTTAATTTAAGGAATAAAGAAAGAAAATATACTTTATTATTTCATACTTTCTTAAGGTTTCTTGACAGAAGGATATCTAATTTTCGACTATTGCGGAATTTAATGATATCAAATCAAACTAATATTTCTAGTAAAAATTATAGATATTAATTTTTTGGTAAAAAATTTTGGATAGAAAAGATGAGAAAAAGAAAAGATGAAAAGTAGTGTTATTTTCCTAATATGCACTACATTAAAAGTTTAAATATTTATCATCTCTATATTTTTCTAAATATAAAGTTTAATAGACTGTAGACTGTTCAAATAATTTTTTTTAAACATATAGGAAATTTCTGACTAAATTGTATCCAAAAAGATTTAAGTGATTTAAAATTGGTAAAGAATTTTCCAAAGTAAAAGATTTGTCTATGTTATTCTATGTTATGTATAAGAAAAAAATATATAATGTACATTCTACACTGTAGAAGATACACTTACGGTTAATCGAGATTACTACAGTGTATTTACGAAGTCAAATAGTGAAATGAAAATAACCAAGAGAATTTAAACTTCTATCCACAAAATTTTACCAAAAATTTAAAAATAAACTAAATATTACTTCGATAGAAGATTCTCGGTTCTAAAAAATTGCAAACGGATTTATTTAGAAGAAAAAAAGAACTAATGAAAAAACAACGAAAAGCAATATTCTATATAAAAAAAAAAACATTTGAATAAAATTTATACTAAATCATATATATAAAAGTAAAATAACTAATATTTTAGAAAAAATAAAATAAATTCACTTTTTTTTCTCCTTATTTACTTACATCCTATTTTTGGCGATTTGTATTTTTGATAATTTATTGTGTTTTTAATGATAATTTTGATATATATATTTTGTTTATTTTTGTGGTTTTATTTTAATGAAGATGTAATTGTTGATTCAACGAATTTGCATCACAAATAATATTAATTTTTTTTATTGCGACATTAATAATTATGGTTCATTATATATTCAATTTTATTATAATGCAAAATTTTATAGATGCCATTCACAGGAAGTTGTGAAATAGAAACAGATCATAATTAATTTTTATTGTGAACATTTATTTAATATTTAATTTGAAAATATATATTATATTTTACTTATAATTTTTTTTATATAAGTTTGAATACTTCTACAGGTGACTCAATTCATACAATTAACAAATCTTAATTATAGTACTACATATACTATAATACTTTGAATAAAATCTACTACAAGAATATTGTTTGTGTTTTTGTGTAATATTTATATAGTTTTTTGTTTCATTAACCAACTATATTTACTACATTTAAAGTAAACATATATGTATTTAAGTAAAGTGCATTTTAGCGACACAAATAAACATAAATTATAAAATTGTTAAATTTATTAATTTTTTTTTTTTTAATTGCTAACAAGAATTTAGTCGGAAAAAATTGCATATAAAAAACCTGGAAACAAATGTGTTGAACTCAAAAAATATTTTAAAAGAATCCTGAACTCTAAATGTGCTGGTAAAACTATGACTATTAAGTGAATCAATACCAATTGAATTTAAAATTTCTCATAATTTTTATCACCACAAAAAGAAGAAAATCACTATATCATATCTCTATAAACAAACTAACATCGAAAAAATTTCCTGGACTGTGAAAATTAATCTACGTTATTCGAATACGATTGTCCACCAACCCTATTTAAAATTGGTGTTAATAAAGACAATTTCTTCATATTCTATTTTGGTTTGCAAATATAAGTAAGTATGTTTAATTCTTATACTAATTTGTTCTCCGAGCTTTGGTTATATTTTTTCCTTAAGCGAACTGAACTGTCAAAATAACGACATTTATTAGTATTATTACGAGATTGTTTGAAAAATTATTAATGAAATAAAGACAAAATGAATAAAGGAGTTTCAGATATTTTCACTTTGTGTTTACAAAAACATATTAAAGAGTATACGAGTAAAGAACGATATCTTAATCAGTACCTGAACTACTTAGTTAATACTATAAAATGAAGTAGATTTTAAATTTAGTAAATTCTATTACGTAAAAAAATTTTAAGACCTTCAAGTGGATAAAATGATCAAAATTTTCATTCTTATATATCAAGAATAAAGTTAGAAAATATAATAAAATATTAGCAACAAAATTTTTTGAACATAAATATTTGAATAATTATGGCTTTTTATGTTTTATCAATTGTTTTTACCTAATTATCAACTAAGTAAAGTTTGATAACAAACTCAAACAACAAACAGGTCTCAAGATATCCTAATTAATTATGCAAAACATGTTTTAATTTGCTGAGACGATCACCTGGATAAATTTAATGCATTTTAAAGTTTTTTAACTCAATTCGACATTATATAACATTTAGTCTATAGAATTTTTTTAGTAAAACATGCAGTTTGTGTAAATGTACATTGTACATATATTATATTTTTTTTAACAAATTTTAATCATAATACATATGACAATCATTATATACATAGAAGGATTAGTTATTCGTGCAGGGAAAAATAAATATAAGTTGGTTATTTGTTATTATGTATAATGTTATACAGCTAAATTCATGTAGTCACATTAAATAGTAATAGTATTTAATTTTGAAATTTTTGTTGAAATTTATTTATTATTAATCTAGTTGGTAGGTTAAAATAAATTATTATTATTTTAATAATTTTAATATTTAATAATTTTAATATGAATTTTCAATAAATAAATTTTCTTCACAGCTATAAAAGTCAAGTAATGTTGTACAATTCAAGTCCAATTCAAATAAAAACCAATTTTTTCGAATTCCATCTGTGACTACATTAACCGTGAGCTGTTCTTTTGAATTTACTTTTTAAAAGTAAAATCAAAAAAGCTTGTATAATGTAAATATATATATGATTTGCTTTTTTCTTATTGTGTTTTACTTACATCATCAGGATCTTGTGTTTCCTGCGTCATTTTGTTTGTGGTGTTGATTTGTGTTTAATATGTTTTTGGATTAGGTTTTTTTTTGGTATAGTGTGGAAGTTTAAGGAAGTGGTGGTTTTGTTTTTTTTATTGTAGGAATAACAAAATTACGTTTTGTAAAAATTTACCCAACCCCAAAAAAGATAAAAAATTTTATTTATACTTAATATTTTATCACTAATATGACAATAATAATGAATAAATTAATGAAAGTATTTTTTTTTTGTAAATTTTGTTACTAAATTCAATTTTGGCCAATTTTTGTAAATGATCTCTATAATAGTCTACTATGTAATACATATAATATTTTAATGATATGTTTTTTGTTTATACAATAACATAATAATAACTATAAAATATATATTGTAACATATTCTAATATAATAATTAAAATATGAAAAAAAAAAAATCCTGAAATTTTTAATTTTATTTAAACGAAATTTTTGCGAAACAAAATAATATTATTTAAAATAAAAAAAATAATAAAAAAATAAAAAAAAGTCGAATAAAATAAATAAACTAAAAAACTAAAATAAACTGATATTATTACATTGACAATAACATAATAAGAGCAAGGCTAATTATTTGAATTAGCGAAAAAATAAAGGTTCGCTTTAAAATTTTAAACATTAAATTAATTTTAGGTAGCATTTTATGTCAACTACGTGTCAATGTTGATATGGTTATAAATGTCTGGCACACTACAAGGACATTAAAATTTTTGTAAAATATCACTGAAATACTTTTTTCGTAATAATATGGCTTCGATGGTCATATATATCTTTGAAGTGTGTAGAATTTCTCTTCTAAGTTTCTTCAATATATTAAGAATTGAAACATGATTTTGTTAATTATGTTTATTGATTTCTTTATGCAATTTTTTATTGAAATCTTTTCAACAAATAGATAGAATAGAATAGATATCATTAAAATTATTGAAAATTTTAAAGTTAATTATTTTCACATTTACAAATAGTTAAATTATAATTTGGTTAAATTATACTATTTTAATAAAAACTAATACACATAATAATAAATTTTTAATTTGATACAATGATATAATGTAGCAAACACAATAATTAAACTTTAATTAAGGAACTTAAAATTGTACAATGCAACACAAATTAAATAAATATTTTGAGCAGAGATTTGATCGAAAATATCCAACATACATATATTGTTATAAAAATTCAACAAGATTAAATAGTGTCTATTAAGTTAAACTTCACATCAGGATTAGATATATTTTGTAATTGTGTGCTTCACGAAATTGACAATAAATCCTTCGAAGTTATTGACATTAATAACATTACAAATTTTTTAACATTTTAAGTGAATAAATGAAATTAAAAGATTATTATCATCACTATTTCTGTTTAAAGTGATGAATTATATTAATTTTTTTTGATAAAAAATTAAAAATTCTAAAATAATGGGCAATGGTTGGAATTGAACTTGTAAAGTTTTTAAAATAAAAAAAAGTTTTAAATTAGAAATGCTAGCTGATGGCCACACATATTTATGTAGGCTTTCCAAATATAATTTTTAATTTATGTACATACAATATTTTCGACACAATTCTCTTATAATGAAACATTATGTTTATGAATTTATGTATAGAATGTTAAATGTTATAATGTTTATGTTTATAGTGTTTTTGTACTTACATCGTGCTGTTGTTGTGTTTAGTTGTTCATTTCAATTGTATAATTGGAAAAATTTCAATTACATAACATTTTAATTTTTTTTTATAATTTATTTTTCAAATGAATTTTCATTTTTCAATTTTATTGCAGTTACAGATTTGAATTAATTTCATTGATATTTTGTGTATTTTTGTAAAAAGATGATATTTGTATGTATTTGTATTTTATGAATAAAATCCCATTTTTATTTAATAATTTAACATAAAAAGATAAGAAAAATAAAATGTTAGAAATATTGGTAAATTTTTTTAAAGATTACTCTTCGATTAGTTAAAAAATGATCTTCGATAAATTAATCGAAACATTAACAGTTTATTTTTTTTTAAACTGTCTTCAATAACCTTTCCTTGCAGTACAGGTAAAGTTTACAATCTTCGTTAAATATATATATATTTTTTTTGATAAATAAGAAATAATTTAAATGATTTTAATTAAATATTATAGATATGTATAAACTGAAAAAAAAAACTCCTAGGTATATAGTTCCTTTATATTTTTGTCGATGTAAATAAGAATGATAAAATCTAATTTATAGAAGAAAAGATTATAAGCTTATTAACTTGAGTTAAATATATCTGCGTTCCTTGATTACATTTTATATAAATTAAGAAGCTGATGTAAAAAAAAATATATATCCTAAAAATAAAATTTTGTCAACATAGTGAATTTTACTTGCAACTTCTCTAACAATTATCGTTCAATTGAAGTTGAAGCCCAGAAAAAATCAGAAATATAATTGACATATAATTCGTCACATAAATTTCTTATTCAAATACCGAAGTTAAATTTCTTAATATTAAATTGTATAAATCACAACTTCAATACATCTACACATAATCTTTGGATTCTCTGCTTCACCAGAAAATAATAAATTTTCTTTAATTGTGAATGAATTTTTTGTCAAATACAACAGTGTCTTGTCTACATTCTAATTCAAACACCATTAATGAACTTCAACAAATTTTTTCTTTATATAATTCACTACGCTGACTTAACTATATAATATAATTTCTCAGAGGATAGCAAAACTTCTATTTTGTACAAAAATTATGCGATATCCTTTATTTTATAATTGAAATATGAAATCAAATTAATATATTTTACATATATTTGTTATTAACAAATAAATTCCTAAATTTATTTTAATTTTTATATATGTTAAATCTAACACTAACGCATTGATTTTGTTTTGATCAAGAATATCGCACAAATTTTTATTTTTCACTTTTTAATAAACATATTATTATATCATCTAATCTGTGAGACGTTATTTTTCAATGTTAAGCTTTGCCATCCTTTTTTCTTAAATTATATCAATTTTATAATTTAGATTCTAAATAAATTTACCCCGAATTCCATCCAAAGTGCATCTATTATACTGCCAACTACTGTTATTAAATCGAAAATATTCCAAGGATCTTTGAAAAAATTCTGAAATTACAAATTTTAGTTAATAAAAAAAGTAATATTGCTTTGAGGCAATTATTTTTTTTAGTAGCTGAATTTATAAATTTGAGTTAAAAGTAAAGTAGTCATTTAATTTATAATTTTAGTTTATAAATTTTAAAGTCGTCTTTAGTTTTAAAGTTTGTTGTATATTTGTTATTATTATTATTTTATTGATGTTTTCAAATAAAATTGAATATAATCTCACGCAAATGCAAATGGACATCATATGTCAATGTTATCAATCATGTATATTGATTGTTACACTAGTTACAAAGACATTTTGCAATAAAGATAATGTTTTTTATATTTTTTTTTCAAAACACTTGAAGTTGATAAAATTTTTTAATTGAGAATAAATTTTATTAAAAATGCGTAACTATGATAAAATTAGTTCTTTTTATTTTTCCATTATCGATCGTGGATCAATTCACAACCCCATTTCTATTCTATTAAAACTATCAAATGAACTGTTATTTTTGAAAGTGGTATAAGTCTTTTTTTTCATGTATCATTTTTTCATGTAAATATGAAGAGAAGGTGGCTATATCTTACTAAAATTACCATTAACTCAATTTTTTTAAAAAGTGGACTTATACCTCTTTAAAAAAAAAACAGCTCAAATAATTCTTGAATAAATATGATCCAGCTTCTGTTTTGACAAACACTACCTAATTTATTTCAAGTAGGAATTGTAATTTAGTAAATTAAAAACTTGCTTCACTGCACAATATAACAGGATAAGATTTCATATTTTAAAAAAAATCAATCTTATAGTTAAATTTAACAATATGTTACAAAGCGATGTAAAATTAACAAAATTTCAAAATATCAATTCTCATATTGGCAATATTCTGCTACAAATTTACTAAATATTTGCGTTATCTTTTCTGCACTTTAAGTCAAAAAACCTAACATCCACCGAAATTATGGGTTTCAGAAACGCCATTTATGTCTGGCTCTGAAAATTATTTTCAATGTTGTTCAAGAAATCTTAAAATATTCCTTATGCATTACACCCTGAATCGAAAAATTTCACAATTTTTGATTTTATTTATACTTTTGTCTAAAAATAAACATGATAAGTATGCACTATATATTTATGCGCAAAGTTTATATTTTAGTAAAAATTAAATTATTTTACCTCAATTTATTGACCTACAATTGCTTCAGATCTCATTAATTTAGAATTAAATTTACAAACCTTACATCCAAATGCTATTAATTTGAGTATTGTTTCCAGCAAGAAGAATAATGTGAATACCAAATTCATATAAGTTAAGATGTCGATGAGTAATGGTGGTGCATCATGAAACTAAAAAAATTAAATATACCTGGTATTTTTGGAACTAATATTCTACTTTTAAGATTTTTATAAATTAAAATTACTCTAGTTTTTAATTAAAAAAAAAAAATAAAAATAAAAAATTGATAAAATGGAAAATCATCATAATAGTTTGGTATTTATTTTAATTATAAAACTATAATGTAGTCAATTGATTTTAGAATAATTTTATTATAATATACCAATTATTTAAACCTAAACTAAGTTTATTAAGGATTATATATTATATAAATTTATATTATTATATATTAATTAATTTTTTTTTTCTTTTTAATAAAACTAAACCTATTCTAACCAACAACATTGCAATGCATGATTTTAAATTATATTTGTGAATTTAAATGTTATCACTTCATGAATGAGAATTTAATGAATATATATACTATTATATACTACAATAGTATCTACAAAAATGTGATCTACAATTAATGTTATCTAAAGACTAATCTAGCTTGATGAAATTGATTAATAAATTAAAATTTCTGACTTGAAAATGAACCTACATCAAATTTACGTAATATTTATATATTACTAAATAAAATACATACTTAAAACTTGTATTATTCTAAATGACATAATTTATAAATTGACTGATTAATGTATTATTTTACTCCTAAAAGAATATTTTTCATTATATTATTGAATTATTATTCGGAATAAATATTTTAAAATTAATAAAATACAAATCAAGTAAATTTTTTCTAAAAAAAAAAAAAACAAATCGTTTAATGTTTTTGGAAAAATAAACAAATTTTATTGGTGTATCTAAACTGAACCTGTAAACATACAAAAGTATTGTGAATTGTTGTAATAATAATGTTGAAAAAATCTATTACATTTTAGGACTTAAATATAACTTTCGATATCCGACTTCGAAATTTTATTTTAAAATTATAAAACATTGAAAAATGTTCTCATAGGATCTGAATTTTTAAAAATTTTCTAATTTATCCTCTTTTATTTTACATTGAATCGTCATAGACGAATTTATTTTATAAAAAATCGCTAAATACATATTATCATTAATTCATCACATATAAGTGTGCAAAACATAAAGGATGTATTCCTAAATAATTAAAAATTTCCATCAAACTGAATACTTGTTTTAAAAGCAGATAGATCTTATTAAAGTTAATCCACATCTTTCAAAAACTCAGTAATTATTTATTGCGCACCTCACCGCTTTTGAGTCAGACTCGCACATATTTATCTCTTCTTCGGAACATTTGCCAAATAAATTTTTCTTATACGTCATCTTTCTCTTCACGTTTCTTAAATTGTTTTATCATTAATCAGACAACTATAATAATTAATTAAGTCAAGTGTATATTCTTAAAATTATTCTATGATTGTTTTAAAATCAATTTACAATTATTTATATATCAAAAAAAAATAAATACCAGTTTTTATGGTGATTCAAATTTAAATAAAATAAATTTATGAAATTAAAAAATTAAAAACAAAAAAAAAAAAATTAGTACTGATTTATAAATTTATGCTTTTATTTTTAATGTCTGTCTACCGGTAATTTTTTAAGAATGAAATGAAAAATATAAAAAAATGTATAAATGCTTATATTAAGTTAAAAATTATTTAGTTTTAAATTATTATTAAAAAAATAAATAAGATATATAGTTAAGTTATATATATATTTTTTTTTTTTAATTTTTATGCTACGCATATTGGAAAGGGACTTGTGTTTTTAAAGGACTATATGAATTGAAGGAAAATGCTTCTTTTTTTTTTCAATTTCATGTATTGTATTATAGGTATATGTGTTTTAAGTGTTTAAAAAGAAAAAAATATTTTTTTATTTATGTATTTGCATAATGTAAGACGACCATATCAATTAACCGCAAAAAAAAATAAAACACCACATCATAAACATAAATAAACATAATTTGTGGAAAATCTTTTTCATAATTTTTTTTTGCAAAGTTAATGATATTTATAGTCTTGTCTCTCACAAAATCATTTTTGTCATGCAATTTGTGTACATTCAAAATCAAAAAAAAAAAAAAAATTAAATAAAATAAAAATAAAAAATACAAAAATCATGCAAGATTTATTTCAGTTTAACTTTTCGTTTTTAGTGGCATTTCATTGTCAAATAAATAAAGGACATGCTCATAAAAAGTGTTTGACATGCTTTAATTTACAATATTATTTCATATATTTTTATTTATATTCATTTTTCTTTCAGAATTTAGAACACATGCATTTTTTTACATTGTTTTTTTTTTTACCAATATTATTATCTGTTTTTATTTTTAATTTTTTTTTGTTCTTAATTTTTAAATTAAAAAACAATTAGATATTTTATTTATTCAAATTAGGAATTTAGGTATGAAAATGTGTATTTAAAATTATAATTTTCCCATGCTATTTTTTTTTGTAGACATAATATTATTTAGAAGAAAAATTATATTGTGAAATTTTAACAGATTTTATTTTCTTAATTTATGAATTTATCTAAGAACCCAATATAGGATCAAAACGGCCAAGAATATTAGAATAGTTAAAATAGAATTTTTTTATATTTATTGAAAAATGTAATTAACTTAAGAGACGCATACGAGACCAATATAGGTATAAGTTTTACAGATTACAACAGATTACAACATTTTATTAAATGTGTATTAAATGTATAAATAATGCTAAGATTGTCATGAAGACATACCTGTAGTAGAAGAACAGAATTCAAATTATGGGAATTTACTTTTTCAGAATAATAATCTTTAATTTTTGGTAATTCATTCTGCCTATATTGTACAATATTTAATTATTTTCCAATGAATATTCAAATGAAATATTACAATAATATAATTTTTACGAAATTATATGAAATTCGGCATATAATACTTATGGTTTGATATCTTTGAGCAATATTCAAAAATGTGATTATAGACATAATAATGGTATTCAAAAATTATATATTTATTGTTTGAAAGATTAGGATTATCACTCATAGTCATTTCAAAAAAAAATATTTAAAAAAATTAAAAGCTATTTCACGCTGATTTTATTTACATTTTAGTTGAAAATTAAAAATTATTTTAAAATGCAATGAAATTAAATGCATAATGAAAATTAATAAATGTGTTATCATGATATATATATAAATATTTACAATTTACTTACCCAACATATATGATCACAATTTCATAAAAATGAAATTACTTTTTGATATATTTACAAAAAATTATTATAAAACACTTTTCTTCCCTTTTAATAATTATTAAAAAAAAGTTTTTCAGTTTTTCTAAGTATTTTTATTAAAATTAAAAAAGTTTTTTTGATTACCCAAAAATTTTAGTTAAATTTTTTAACAGCATCCTAACTTAAAGACAAAATTTCAATGTTGTCCAAAAATTCGATGTAATCTTAAGTATATTACATTAATATATTAAGTTTGACATTTCGATGTAATCTCTATATTAGGTACATATTAAGTTTATGAATTTAAAATTATAAAATAAAATAAATAAATAAAAAAAAGAAGGCAAGAACGAAAAACAAATTCGACTTGAACTTACAACTTTTTAATTTAACGTTAAGGGCGAAATTCTAGATTTTCATATTTCAATCAAAATTTTTATTAATTTAGTGAAGAAAATAAGGCGAATTCCTTTACAAAAATTAAAAAAGTTGATTAATGAGTATTCAAAAATTAAAATAAAAAGTTATACCGAAAAACAAAGTCTCAAAATCGTTTTTATGGTAATCACAAATAAAATAAGTTATAATTTCATAAGATTTATACCTTAACCAATACCACGTAGTGATTTTAAGCTATATTTTTAATTGAAATAGAATAATTTCAGCTTTTTGTTTTCATTTTTTATATTTTCAGCTACCAAAATTTAATTACATTTGGTTTTTTTTTTTGCATTCAGATAAATCTATTTATATTGAACCCACCTTTACACCAAATCCAATTATTTTTAACACAGTTTCAACACTGAACATTCCAGTAAATCCCATGTTGATATATCTCAAAGATTTCTCATACATATCACCTTGTTGATGGTACTGTGTAAAGTTAATTATTTTTCGTTTTATTTTAATTCAATTTAAAAAAAATTTATTTTAATATTATATATATATATATATAAAATCAATAAATATTGTATAAAAAACCAACTTAATAACAATTAAATAAAATATATCTTTTTTTTTTTATTTTAATTCTAAATAGCTAAACAATATTTTCATATATAACAAAGAAAAAACTAAAAAATAGTGGTAACAAGATGACAGATGCATTTAATATCTTAATAAATAAAATGTTTGAAAATAATGCGAAAAGGTTTTGAATAATAAGTTTTCAAAAATCATGTCCTTATTAGTATATCTTGTACCGTCACTTCGACTGAAAATAAAATTGCATAAGTAGGATATAGGACATAAAGTGTTATTATAAAAATTCTGGACTAATTTTTTAACTTTGAAATTATTACATTTATATTTTCTTCTCTAAATTAAATAGAATTTAATTGTTTACTCTATTCCAAACTTTTATTAACAAAAGTTTTAACAAATTCTATAGGTTTAGGTTTTTATTCAAAATAAATTGATTTAAGAAGGCAATTTATGCATATGTCGTCTTGTAAAAATTGTGTCAATAAATTATTTTAACTTTATAAAAATAAATAATATTATATATAATTGAAATCTATCTATATATTCGTCTGCTATTTATTTCCAAACTTATTTATGTATAAAATTTAAACCGTAGAACTTAAGAAAATTTTAAAAATGTTGGACTAAAACCAGGATGTATAGGGATAATACATTGTACAAGCTGAGCCTAGTATAATTTTATATAATATGGTTTAGTTAAAGTTGTTGCGAATTAAAAAACCATGTTTAATATTTATTGCTTTCTTTTTCTTGTTTTTTTTTATTCCATCAAATAAATTTTAATTCGCTTCCCACAATAAATTTGCTTAGTTATCAGAAAAAGATTTTTCTATTTGATTGATAATTTTATGTCATAAAATTTATTAGCCTGTACAGAAATTTATTCAACAAATGAAAATTTGATTAGATAATTCCCTCCCAAGAACTTTATACTTTTAAAACGGAGTAAAATTTAACTGAAATTTAATGATTAAATTCAATATTTTGTACAAAATTATGTGTAAAAGCGTTCAATTCACCAGAACTATAATTGGTTGGTTTTGGATTTAATATCACTCATTTAAGATTAATTTGTTTAAAATTATTTCTAATTTGTTTGAAATAAATAAAATAAACGATTGAAGCATTACGGGCAAATATTTATAAAAAATTAGATAATTTATTTTTTAATAATTAAAAAGCAAGCAAAAAAGTTAACCTATATATCTAACAATTAAATAAATAACTTAAACCTTGAACTTTGTTATTATTTCTTCAACATCTAATCATTTTTTTCTATTTTTAATTAATGCATACGCTTATTAAAAAACATGCATTATTATTTAAAAATTATGTATAAATAAATTTTTTATATTATATACATATGTACATTAAAAGAAAATTCAGTTTATAATTAACCATTATTGGTCAAACTGACTTAGATAATAATTAGAAAATTAAAAATAATTTGAAACTATTTAATATAATTAGTTTCGAAATGGGGATCTAAAAAATACGTAATTGATTCAATTTAGTTTGGGCTTTCTTCTGTTGATACTCCATTGTATTTTAAATACGAGTAAAAATACTAATTATTTGATTTGTTATAAGGTGAAAAAACACTTTAAACAAAAATCTTAAAAAAATGGGGCATACCTTGATTTAAAAAAGAAAATCGGTTCAAAAAAGGTCAGAAAATTTTTATATAGATTTTGAAATATGTACATTTTATTCAAAAAATACTCAAGAAAATCTCAAGTGTTCACCGAACACTTTTGCAATAATTTTAAAGGAAGGAAAAATTTCGACACCCAATTATTTTTTTTTTCTTTGAATATTTTATTTTCCAAAAAGAGAATCTAAAACAGATTTATAAATAGAAGTTTTAGTTTTTACAACAATTAGTATATTATTATTTCCTTTGTACAAATGCAAAGCCATTGAATTCATGCTTAAATAAATAGATATTAGAGATTAAATTTAATCACAGACTAGAATCATGCAAATATCTTATTCTAGATCTTGAATGCGAAATTTAAAAGCCACATGCTTTCTAAGTTCTATAAATCTTAGAAAAGTTTAAAAAGCCAATCATTCCAAAACAGTATATGTTTTGTTTTATTTTCCATACCGGTTTATTTAGCACAGGTGGAGTGTAAACCTGTAAACGTAAATTGCGTATAAAATTTTATAATTTTTATATTTTATTTATTTATTAATTTATGCTAAAAAAAAAAGAGCATTAAGTTGACAAGCGCATTATATAATAAAACTTTATGTTTTGTAATATTTGCAACGATATAACGATTGTCCTGTCACTCGGCTTGAAAAATGAAGAGTTTAAAAAACAATGCAAAACATGACATGACCTTGATAAAACAACATACATTTTTTTTTAAATAGTTTCTAATAATGTTTTTAAACGATGTAGCGAACGTCCGGCACGGCGATTGATACCGAAATAGTATAACTTTTGTATTTTAAATCTTTTATATCTATATAAAATATGTACAACAGATCATAGCTACACATAAAAAAAAACCAATCAGAACTTTTTATGCACAAAAACGACAAATTTCTGCAAATATTAACCAAATTAAACTCAGGGCATTTACTTAAACGTTTGTACATTTATAAAAATTTATTTACCACCCAGCAAAAAAAATTTTAGCTCATGACTTTATTTGTCTTGTGAACTTAACTAGAGGGAACTGCCATAAGTACCAGTAGACAATAAATTTTAAAACAAATTTCAATGGCAAAAAATTAAATTAAAACGATAGATACAATATTTTATTTATCAACTTTTAATTTTATTTCTTATGTCAATATAATATCAGTCTAAGACTTTATTCCGACAAGAGTCAGAAATACTTAATTCAGAAATTCGAAAACTGCAATTTAACAAATATTTTAATTATATAAATGAAGAATCTGCTAGCATTAAATATAGCAGAAAGGTTTTAACTTTTAGGCATCTACATCATTTATTGGTGGTACGTGCTGCATAGTGAGGGATATACATAAATTGTAGCTGTGGCATCCATCTGTTTTTTCATTGTAATATTTATTTTCATATTTATTTTTGTCTTTATTTTTAAACATCAATTTTATAGATTTTGTTAGTAGATAGGAATGGTTGTTAATATTTTCTTTTTTTCAACAGCAGAGATAATTCTTTCTGGGTAGATTAATTAAATTTTTTTTCGCTGGGCAATTTAAATTTCATTCTTTGTGCAAAGTTATACAGATATAATTTTGATGTTATTAAAACAAAAAGTAATTAACAAATACAATTTGAATACTCAAATATTAATAAAAAAAAAAAACAAAAACTAATTTTAGTATTAGATAGAGAAAGTATGAAATTTTAGTTTATAACACTCCTTCAAACAAATCAACTCATTGAAATTATGTAGATGTCAAAACAATTTAATTTATCATTCAAAAAGATCAAATATTTAAACTTCTTTGCACCAGTTTCGAATTTCTTAAACGAAAAATGTATTTAAAAAATTTTATTTTTTTCTTTATATACTTAAAATTTTGAAATAAAATTATATTGTATTGTGTCATGCCTGTTTTGCATTTTAATGACACTATATTTTCTATATATATATATATATTAATTTTCTAATGATGGCTTTTTTTTTTTATGAATCCATTCACTCAGAAATTACAGATATTAGACGAGAGAGAACAATTATTTGAAATTAAAAAAATTACAAAAAGAAATCAACAACAAATTATACAAAATTAAAACAAAAAAAATTGTTTAAAATTAAAAATTTATGTATAATACAAAATAAGAAATTAAAATAGGTTTTAAGAACGTGCGCATTGAATTTAACATACATTTAAACATTTTGATGTGAAAAATATTATGTAAACAAAAAATTTTAATCGTGCAAAAAAATTTTCTACTTTTTAGGTATATTTAAAAAATGAAAAACTTAAAAAAAAAAAAAACAAAACATAAAAAACTGATAACTAAAAACGATAGTGAGTACAAAGACAACTACATACATACAACAGAAGACAATATTCGTAATACAATTTTTTTTTCAGTGTAAAATAACACAAAAAAGAAATAAAATATATATATTTTATATATATAGTTAAGATATAACATGAAGGTAATTTCAAAAAAAAATTTTTTTTTTTTTTTAATATTTTCAACAACATAAAAATTAAATTTGTAAAAAAAATTTATTTTTTTTTTCTTTGTGTTTTTCATTGTTTTTTATCATAATTATTTTATTATGTCCTTAAAATAAATTAAAAAAAAAAAAAAAAATTATAATAATAATTATGTGGAAAATTTAATGTTGCTTTTATGTGTATATATTTTTTATGATTAAAATACTATAATCACATCTGGTTAACTGTTTTAATTTTTTTTATTTTTTTTACGCTCGGTTCAAGTAGTGAATGTGTATTAATATTATTTTAAATTTAGAAAATAATGTAGTTTTTTTTTTCTTCTTAAATTTTAATAATAAAACATACCTTCATCATTAATAGTAAAGTATTAAATACGATCAACATCATTATAAAATATTCAAATGGTGTTGAAACAACTATTCTCCAGACCTTATATTTAAATGTATCACGATTTTTCGGCATATACCGTTCTAAAGGACGAGCTCCTATCGTAAAATCAATACACGATTTCTAAAATATATTTAAAAAAAATAAAATTAATTAAATCAAAATTCCTCGTTAATTTAATTAACATACTTGATTTTTATCGATTTCACCATCCTGTAGCTCAGCTTCACCTTGCTCCTGAAATGTAATGATAATCAAGGCCACGAAAATGTTAACGAAGAAGAATGGAAACACTATGAAATAGACTATATAAAATATGGACATTTCAATGCGGAAATTTTGAACTGGACCCTTATCTTCATAAGTAGCTGCCATTGAATTTTGAAGGATTCTGGAATAGTAAATAATAAAAAAAAAATATTAAAAAAATGATCATTCACTTAACTAATTAATTTAATTAAAATATATATTTAGATTGAGTTATGTATAATTTTTGAATTTTCGATTCTAAAATATAGAATAATTTGGACTGCAGAATCATTTAACAATTTCATCAAAAAAAGATTTGGAATATTCTGAATTCGCAAAAATATATTATTTTCATAAATTTAGCTATAATATAATACATACTGCGGCCATCCTTCTCCAGTTTGAACAGCAAATAATGTCAGCATGGCAGTCTAAAATAAAGTTATAGAAAAAAATTAATAAATTTATTACTTAAAAACATTTTCTAAATATTTTTAACGCCTACCCAATACCAAACCTATACTTATTCCTCAAAATATTAAATTAAGTTAGTATTAAATAATGTTTTAAAATTAATAATTTGTAATTAAGTTTACCTACAATTTAGTTAATAATTTAATTAGGAACTATTTCTAGTGCAGAAAATTAATTACAATCACAATTATAGAAATTAACTTATAGCATAGATTAAGAATACAGAAAGATGGGAAGCTTCATACAAAATTTTTTCAGTCTTTTTTGGTATTTTTATGTGAAGGTGTTAGTAAAACTAAATAAAATTCTTTTCATATATTGATAATTATCACGTATTTTATTTTGTTTTACTAACACATTCACATAAAAATACCAAAAATAATGTCGTATGAAGCTAACAATCTTTCTGTATTCTTAATCTATGCTTATAGCTAGCAAATGTAATGTAGGTATATCAAGACGAATGTAATATTTCTTCCGCACAATAAAAACCAAATAAAAAATTTGAATTGCGAAAATACATTTTGATATAAAATAGAAAAACAAAATGTACTTACAGCAACATTATCATAGTGAAAACTTCTCGTTTTCCATACTCTAGCTTCCTTCTTTGGCAAAAGGTCATCTTCTTCGTATTTAAAAAACGACCCCCTAAAAAAAGAATAAAGTTCCAATCACAATGATATATTTGCAAATTATTTTTAGAAATTATCTTAGATCTCTTTCAAGGATAATAAAATATTAAGAGATAATGAATGATAATTAAAAACAAATATCTGAAAAAAAAATCACGATATTTTGGTAATTTATTTAAGTTTCTGACAACAGAAAAATTCAACTCTAAAATTATTTTATAATTTTTTTTAACAAGAAATTAAACTTACTGACAATCCTGGGCATTTTCTTTACTTTCGTCCGTACAATAGAAAAATTTCCCATTGAACAATTGTACACCAATAACAGAAAATATAAATTGGAATAATATATATACAATTAAAATATTTATAACGTTTTTCAGTGAATTAACGACGCAATCGAATACAGCTTTTAATTTTGGAACACGTTTAATAGTTTTTAATGGACGTAACACACGTAGTACACGCAACGATTTTATTGTTGACAAATTCTGACCTGCACTGCTCCCACTATAATTTCGAGATAAAAAATTTGAAAATTTGCAAAAATAAAATGTATAATTATTCAACATTATTCAACATTAAACTTATAACTATTATTGTTCTTATTATTTTTTTTTTTTCCAGAAATTAATTAGAATATTTTTTTTTATATTTAATTTTTCTTAAGGTCTTATTTAAGCATTAAATTTAGTATAAGGATTTGAATTTCCTAATGTTGGATGTTTATAAGTCGAACAAAAAATAGCTTTTAAAAAAGTCTGCTGCTAATATTTTTCGTATTGAACTTAGATATGGTTTTGTGTATATAATCTTGGAAAATTATTAATTAAGTCTATACAATTTCAAGATTTCTTGAACTCCAAAAATTTAAGTCAAAAAAAAAAAATATTCTTATTAAATTTCAGTGTTATCAGCATAGCATTATTAAAGTTACGACGATTGTTTATTGTTTTCATATTTCATTGTGCATAATAGTTACGTTGAAAACAATCTACTTGTGGAAACACTAACGTATCTTCAAAGTTGTTTGTTGGCCATATAATTGAACATCAATCGCTGATTCTTTTTTTTTTTTGTATGACTAAAATCCATTTTCATCTAAAATTCAGTGTTCATATTTTCTCTTGTTATAATCAAACTCAAAACAATAAATGTATGATGATGTTGGAAATGACATTTTATATAATATGAAAAAACAAAAATAAGTTTTCGTAATGAAAACTTGTTTTCTGTAAGATACAAATCGATGAAAACCAACCACTATTGAAGTATTAGCGAAACATAAATCCATTTAATACACAATTTTACCCAATTTTGCGTTATTTACAATTTTTTTTTTTTTGTTTTTTTGTTTTTTTTTTGTTGTTTAATAGTTTTGTGATCAATTTTGATATTTATCCGTAAAAATTACTAATGAATTAACATTTGGTTGTTGAGCCCCTACTAAACTATTATATCGCTTATACACTCCAACGTTATATAGTACAGCCGTAAAATTCTCATTACAATTTGATTAAACTAAAATAATGAACTAATACAAAAGTAGATAACAGAATGGTTAAGTTACTATTTTGTAGTTACTAAGTTTTTTCACCTTCTACAGAGTCGAAGTGG
Organism: Hybos culiciformis; assembly: GCA_964007475.1. NCBI lineage: Eukaryota > Metazoa > Arthropoda > Insecta > Diptera > Hybotidae > Hybos > Hybos culiciformis. The sequence continues at coordinate 15,896,694 of OZ023275.1, read as the reverse complement.
ACAAGCAATATATATAAAAATATTCATTATTATTCGAAATTTGAACAAAGACAAATGGAATAAATTGGAACGAAAATAGAAAATTTTTTTCATTTCGCATTTGTTAACTCTTGGTTGCTATTTTTAATAGTCCATAGAACTCTATAGAAATTTATTGAACTTAAAGTTAGAATTAATTATACTAAAATATATAATTTTTGTACATTGTTTAAAAAAAAAATATTGGTCGCAATATGGCCATAACATAGTTATGAAAATTTCACTAATTTTTATAATTTTACCCCAATAACAAATGCATCTAAAATATTAAAAAAAAAAGTATTTATTATACTATTTTAATTAGCCAAATGTTTTTATTCTAAATCCTACTACAAACAGAGATTTCATAAAATAAAACAATTCTTTTACTAAAGGAAAAAAAAACAAACTATATATTTTTAAACTAAATTCTTATGGCATGTTAATTTCATTAATAATTTGGATAAATATTTTAGTGTACATTAATTCAGTGTATTTAAGATAATAAATCAACGTTACCTCATATCAAACCCAAAACTAACTCCGGCACATATAACAACTACAGCATCCATAACATTCCAAAATTCTCGTAAATAGCTGCCAGGATGACATAATATACCTAAATCTACTACTTTGAGTAACATTTCTATCGTAAATACACATGTAAAGCAATAATCAAAATAATTTAGGATTTTGTTTCGGGTTGAGCTTTCGACGACTGGATCTTCGGCTGCCAACGCTATCGATGATAACGATATGACAACCATAATGAAAAAATCAAAATATTGTAGATTAACGACCCAATGAGCTCCACGACGAATTCTAATAAAAATTTCAAATAAATGAAAATATTTTTAAAAAAAATATGAAAAAAAAAAAAAAATTGAAAAATTAAAAAGAAAGTAAAAAAAAAAATTTTTTTTTATTAATTTTGTTTTTATCAATTTTTAAGGAATTTTGAACATTAATTAATATAACATCAACTGGAAATGAAATTAATAATACGATAAATACAAAGAATTTGAAACCAAATTTGAATTGAAAATTTATTAAAAAGCATTAAAAAAAATAATTAAATAATGAAAGTTTGAGAGAAACATCGATAAAACTGCAAATAAAATATTAATTAAGTTAGAACAATAAAAATTAAACTTTTTTTTTATTTGTCAACATAGAATTTCTATAATTTAAAAATACTTTTATAATTAAAACGAATTCAGAAATATTGCTCTGTCTCTGCAGATCTCGAAGAATAAGAAAATCTAGGAACAGACCAATTTTTCGAATATAATTCTTAGCGACCTTAATTTTTTTTTCATTTAATATTTTTCCAAAAAATTTTAATTATTTTAAAATTAAGTAATAAAACTTTACAATTCAATTTTTATTGATTTTAATTAAATTATAAATGTCAATAACAAACTAAAAAAAAAATTGAAAAAAAAAATTAAATAAAAAAATTAACTCAAGGAAAAGACAGACACAACATATTATTGTTAAATGATTCAATTACGGATTTGTCGGTGATAATATGAACATTGAAGAATATGGCAGCATTGGTTTAGGACCAACTATTTCCTCTTCTTCTTTTTTCTCTTCCTCTCTTTTCTTCTTACCACCCCCTCCGCCATTACTTGCAACACCACCTTCTAGTTTAGATGGTGAACCATCACCTTGTAGTGCTGTCATTTCTTTCTCTAATTCTTGCAATTGTTTTTCTTTATCTTCTTCAACTTGCTCTTCTTCAGCTGCAGTCAATTCTTGAGCATTCGCTAAATTATCGACAGCGATAGCCAAGAACACATTTAGGAGTGTATAATTACCAAATAGCACCAAAATTATAAAATATCTGTTTCAAAAAAAAAAAAAGTAAAGATAAATTTGTTTAAAAAAAATGGTGAAAAAAAAAAAATTACCACATTTTTGGTATACATTTTGTCAAAAAAAAAAAAAAACACTTATTGCTTGTGTAATGCAAAAGCTTTTAAAACATTTTAAGCATGAGAATTTGAGATATTATACTCAGAGGATAAAAATATTCTAAAATGCATATATGCAAAATAATGAATGAATTAATTTCTTCTCAATATCGCATTTGAAAAACAATTTATATTGCAAATATTGTAATTTACAATGTACTACTATACTATCAAATCCTATTTCACGTACTATGAAAGGTTCGAAGTACATCTCCAAAAACAAACTAGATCTATGTGTACATCTAGTCTATTCTAACTACAAACACCTAGTTTCATTAGCCGGAAAACAATTTGCCAAATAAAGATGCGAATTTATTGTATTCATAGCTTATACTTTAAAATTCTGTCATCGTAACTTATTTGGCAAAACTGTACTAAAACTTAATAAATTGTTTGGGTTCATTATTTAGATTCATTGTTTATGTTTTGTTTATGTTTATCGCTTGGTTGATTGTGCTGTAGATTGATAAATATTTATTATAAAGCCAAAACATCAAAACAAAAATTATTTTTTCATGAACAAAAAATTGTCTATAATGTATAGTTGAGCCGAAATAATATTCATCAATCATTAATGTGAAAATGAAAATGGATTATGTATATATATATATTTATGTATGTATATAAAAGTATATGAACTAAATATTAAATGAAGTAAAGTTATTTAGCATTAATAAATATCCTTTAGTATAACATCCTTATTTAATTAGCAAAAATCACTGTTTGGAAAAAAAGTGCACTTAAAACTCGTTTGGTCAGAAAAGTCGAAAACTTTCACTCGATTATTCTACATAATGTATAATTCTAGAAAGAAGAGAAAATTTTTTTTAAAAATCTATTCTAAATATTACTATTAGAATTAAGTCGCTTATTTTAAGAGTGGCACAAATTTTTAATTTTTTTTTTTTTTTTTTTTATGTAAATAGTGCCACTTTCAAAACTAACGACTAGTTCAACTTGCATGCAACACTGTTAAATAACTGTGTAAAATACAAAAATTAAAAATAAATAAATTGATTAAAATCCACTAAGCGACTATTATAACTAAGATTATAATGAAATTTTGTTTCTTTTGGGTAATAGGAAAATTTAATAAAAAAAAAATTTGGAAATTTCTCGAACAAATTTTTTTTAATTTATAATTTAATTCGCTTTACAAATTGAAACAATTTATATATTTATATAAAATATTAAAAAATTGTAACAGAAAAATTCAATTGATTTTAGTTGAAATTTTATAGATTGTTTCGCATAAAGGTATCTGATAACCTTAAGTTGTGGACTTAAGAAATTTTTGTTTACGACAAAAATAAAATCAAAAATTTTATATTCGTGCACACAAAACACCCTTTTTTTTATTATGTAGATTTAATAAAACATGCAATTTAATACCTCTTTCTTTTTTGTAAATGGTACAGAATATTAAAAATTTTAATTGATTCTGTGTATATAATATAATGAATTATTATTTATTATAATTTAACATAAGTATTAGTTAAAGAAAATATAATTCTAATAAATAATGTTCAATAAAATTTAAGTTTTGCAAATAATTTAATAATAATCAAAAAATTTTACTGTCAATTATTTATTATAATATTTATTTATGAGTGGAATAATTTTTAATTTAATTTAATTTTTAATTGCTAAATATTTGCAAAACCTAATACCAAGACTATAATTAAAATTTCAACTCCACTATATAAAATAACTACGAATAACATTTATTTTAATTTTTGTGTAATAGTTATATATGTTTAAATTATTTGACAGAAGGAAATTATTTATAATAACTTTAATTTAACTTTCCAGTATTATTTTATTGCCCCTTAATTCTTGTGTTTAATATTAATTATGTATATCAAAAGACAAACAAAATATATTGTAATATTATATCCATATCTATCTGAAAAAAAAAATAGTTTTTGCGAAGACAACTCTCCTTCTAAAACGGTGAGAAGTGATGGAAACTAATTATTGATAGTTTCCACAAAAGTAACTAACAATAATTAGTTTGAAAGCAAGAATTTTTATTTCTATCACTTCTCTATTTTATTATTTCTATCACCGTTTTAGTAGGAGAGGTGTTTCCGCAAAAACTATTTTTTTCAAATAGATATCGATATAGTAATATCTTATAACTACAATACATCTTGTATAATATTATATGCTACAATCGGAGCCTAGGCAAACAAAATCAAGGTGTTGTATCCAAAACGAAGTAGTTATTTCCCAGACAATATCAAATAGAGGTATATGATAAATTTTGAATTTTATTATCTAATATTTTTATCCTTCTGCCAGCAATGTTGGTTTTTTTCTAATTTTCATGGATTTCTACAGAACAAATATGTGTATAAATTATGTATTTAGTAATTATATTTTTATGAGTATATATGTAATTTGTAATGATAGAACAAAAAAAATGTAAATAATTTATAAATTTTAAATTATTTTTTTTTTAATATTCTGTACCATTTAGTTATATAAAGTTCCTTATTATAGCTGAAATTTGTTTTTAGGGATTGTGAGACATTGGATGGTTCGACTTCAATCTTATGACGCAATGTTTAATAAAATCGGTACGTTGAATATTAAAAAATGTTTTTTAAATTTTTTATACTAAATCTAAAATAATAGATTTTAAAAAGCAAGAAAATAAATTATTATTATAAATTATTATCATCGAATACCAAACATTTATGGGCTAGCATTTGAGGTTTGAAAGCAATCCATTCTCGTATTACAAAAACTATTATATACCTAATGCCTGAGGCAATTTAATGGCGCGGCGTTTACGTCGTAAAATACTTAAGTTGCACGATATTGTATGAAAAATGTATGAAAGTTGTTCGTAAAAAACTTTAAATTTAATAAATTAATATATTTTCTTACTTTTATTCCTACAATTAATATCGGTTTACTATCTATATAATATTATGTTTAGATAATTTTTAAGCAAGTTTGTATGTTCTATAACTATATTAGAATCTAAATTTTTAATTTGGGAGAATATTTAAAAAGCGGGGATATTATAAAAACTAAAATATAAAGTTATGATTTATTAACACATTTTATAATATATACTTAATAAAATGATTTAATTTGAATTAAATTTATTTTTAGCTTACTTTTTTTTAAATTATTTTCGTAAACTGGTCAAATACGTTACACCCAAATCTATATAATTGATTTGTTTATTCGTTACCGAATTTCGATTTTTTTCAACCATAAAAATATTCGTTATATATAATGTGAAAAAATTCGAAAATGGTATAAATATGTTTTATTCGCACGAACTTTATGTTTCAACTGTGCTGTTCATTTCATTTTATGTTATTTTAGTTTTTTTATTTTTCAAATTGTTATAATTTTGTTTCATTAAAAGGTATATAAATAAATGACAAATGTCCTTCCCTTTTGGCTTAAATTAACATTCGTTAGGACTAAATGAATATAATTTTCCTGTTCTCAAGGTTTCTCAGCCTTTTTAGCATTAAATATAATCTATATTGAAATTTAGTCTCAACGATGTTTTTAATAATAAATACTTCGATATCCAAGGGCATAAAAAAGTGAATGTTTAGTAACTAATGATTTTATTGTGGGGAATATACCTTACAAAAAAATTAGTAAACGCTGTTCGAACAAATTAAGAACGATTAAAGGTCTTAAGGCTATTCAATTCCAATGTCATAATATGGATTTTCGATTTTGAAGCATTATATCATTTTGCCTTTATAGAATCAATTATGTTAATTATGTTAATGGTTTTTTTTATGTAAGGTAGTATCAAAACTATTAGAGAAGCTAATTAAAATATTAAATAATTAAATTTATTATTTAGAATTGATGTTGTTTTAATTTCGTTTCTCTTTTAATGAAAAACATTATGAATCACATTGGAATTAATAATAAGGACATTGAATTAAATTTAAAATCAATATTATACATATGAAAACAGTATACTATGACATCAAGAATTGAATAAACTAAGTTAATTACTTTCTTAAAAAAAAAATATTAAATTAAATTCTTTTAATAGAACACTACTATAATAATTTGAAAAATAAAATTTTTAAAAAGGATTATAATTAACAAAGTTTTTTATTTGTTTTTAGGACATTTAATCTAAATTGAATGTTTAAAAAAAAAAAGGTAAACTAACTAGTTTTGGAAATTTTATTTTGGAACTATTCTAAGAATTTTAGAAAATACAAAGAAATTCTAAGAAACTATTTTTTTTTTTGTTTAAAAATCTAGCAGCTTGAATTAGATTTTTTATTCTAATTACATTATTCAAATGTAAACTGAAATACTTACAATATATTAAGAAAATAGTAAGTTAGTATAAAAAATTCTATACATATACATATTTAGAGTTATAATAAAAATCCTAGTAAACTTTACTGACCGTTTTGAAAAGCAAAAAGTTTTCTCTTTTTTTTTTTTTGGTTTTTTGTTAATTGTAAGATTTAGCAATAAAATTTCTAGCATTACAATTCAAAATTTTGAAATTACACCAAATACACATTACAATTTTTTTTTTTTTAATTTGAAGTAATAAAGAAAATTGATGTAAAAGTTTTTTAAGCGTGATTTGATTTATACATATTTTAAAAATTGTAAATGTCTGATAAGAAAAATTTTGATAGATTTAACTTACATATGTGTCATAAATAAATGCAAAAAAAAGTTATATTTTTCACATAATTATATACGAAACACACATATAAAATAAAAAATAACTTTTATATAAAAAAAAAAATTAAAAAATTAAATATTAAAAGTTAAGAAGAAGAAATTAAGCGTAGGTATCTTTTTTGAAAAAAAAAAAAAAAACTTTAGATATTTATTTAATAATTATCTTCTCATTTGCCAACTGGTTCGACTTGAAATGCCAATTACAGCAGTGTTTCCCAAAGTGGGAGCTTGGAAAAATTTGGGGAGTGGTAGAAATTCTTGCAAGAACTGGAGGCGATGAAAGGAAAATTGAATTTCATCAAAAGAATTAATTATTATGCATTTACGATGATTTGAACATGTTAAGTAAGAGTGGCCGCATGCTTCACATAGGTCGAAAAGTATATAATACCGAAACTACTCATTTCAATTTTGATGCCAAAAAATAAAGAAAATAACCCTAATGGAAATTTTTTCTTTGGCTTATTTGGAAATACAGGCATATTTTCATTTAATTTTTTAATTTACCATTATGTATATTTCATAAAATAAATCGCCTTATTTAACCGAAATCCTTATCCACCAAAGCTTTTGAACCAAAACGAATTTTATTAAATGAACTATCGCAGCCAACCTCAGTCTTGTGCTCACAATAACAGAAATACCCACGATAGTAGAAATATAAAATTTTTTTTTGCTATATACAGCAACTTCTGTTAATTTCTTTTAGGAAGGCGGTGAGGGTGTTTACATATGAAAAATTTGCGGCATATTAAAAAATGAATTTATAAGAAATCATAAAATTCTAAAAATTAAATTAAACTTAAAAAAATAAACTTAAATTTTTTAATTCTTCAATCGATCGAGGAAAACCTCAATAATTGCTTTCTATAGGGTAAGAATATTCCATGTATGATTTTTATTTATACATAGTATTATATTTGCAAAATTTAACTGGATTATTTCACAAAAGGATTTTAATAAACAATTTATAAAAAAAAATTAAACATAAATTAAATTAAAAATGAAATTGATAAAAAAAAAACCAAAATTTAAGCAAAATACAAAAAGCAATAGCAGTGATATTTTCTTAGCACACAGCATAAATTTTAGTATATTTTTCATTAGCCAATATACAATTAAAAAAAATTTTTTATTTGATTTTAAATACTTTAGCGTTTCTTATTATTAGAAATAAGGCCATCAAGCAAGCTAACCTTTTAGCGAATTTGTTGAATTTTATTTGTCAAAGATAAGATAGTAGCTTTATTTATTACTATAACTTAACTTAAAATCATTCTATGAACTTTTTTTGGATATGTACTGGGAAAAAAATCGAAAGTATATGGTTATTTTTACATTCAATTAATCATATAAATAGGACAAACTATAGTTAGTCCAGAACAATAATTTATTGATTGAATGATTTTTCGAATATTTTCATATTGAATTAGAATAATAGATTGAACTGCAATCTTACTTACATACTTATTAGCTTATACTTGAAAATCAAATTTGGGATCCGTTGAATTTTGATCAAAATAAGTTGGACTTTTTATATTTTTTTATACAGTTTTTAGTAAGAATGCAGAGAATACTAAAAAAAAAATTTTCATGAAAAAGCTTTTTATTATTATAACGTCAAATAGAAAGAATTGAAAAATTTTCGTGATTAATAAAGTTTACCTATACGTATTTATTCACACTGTATAATGTATTCAGTAAAGTTAAATACAATTGACAAATAATTCAACAAAATTATATATTCTCATTTAATTTAGAAAATTATTTATAGCAGAGAACACTTGAGGCGATGTAAAAAAAAATATAAAAAAATAATTAGTTTTTTTGTGAAAAAATATAGCTTTTTTTGTAATTAATAAATGACACATAAAAGTTTCAGAATCTATAAATTGACTTACAATGAATAAATCATTCCTTTTTTAGCTCCACCTTGCGATATTATACCTTGATACATTACTTCATTCCAATCTTCACCCGTTAATATTTGAAATACAGTTAAAAGTGCAATCGGAAATGTGTTAAAATTAGTTTCTGGTGTACCACCTTGTAAATTAAATTGTCCACCAAACAATTGCATTCCTAATAATGCAAATATAAGAATGAACAAGAACAGCAGGAACAACAATGAAATAATTGATCTCATTGAGTTCAATAACGATATAACAAGATTACGTAACGATGACCAATATTTAGTCACTTTGAATATTCTTAATAAACGTAAAGCTCTTAACACAGATAAACCGAATGAGCCGCCCTTAACTTCAGACCATATAACTTCGAATATCGAACCACTAATGACGACACAATCGAAACGATTGAATGATGATTCGAAATAAATTCGTGGGCCAAGGGCATACATTTTGATCCACATTTCCATCATAAATAAACATAAAAATACATATTCAGCATAATCTGTAAAGAAATATTGTTTTGTTTTGCTTTGTTTCTATTATATTAATAATATTATAATAATTATATTATAATTTAATTTTTTTATTTTTTAAAATAAAAAACATTTAAATTTAATACATTATTAACGATTCGGAATAATTTTAGGGGATAAATTTTGACATAAAATTAGTTGAACAAAACCATATATTTGTAGATAGTATTTTCATAAAAGAGCTGAAAACTTTTTAATAGTTTTTCTTTATTAATTTTTAATTAAAATTTGATTTTCAAAAATTTGTGTTCGGTATTATAATATACTTTTTTATTCTGAGTTTTTGTTTTCATTATAAATTAATTCCAAATCGTCGACCTATTGTAAGTACATATATTGCAAAATTAACATTCTTACATAAAAAACTTTCCAGCCAATCTGGTTGACCATAATGTTCTACAGCTGTACAGGAAGTATTTAAAAATACTAAAATTATAACGAACCAATAAAACCATTGTGTCTTAACAGTATGGCGTATCCAAAAGCGAAATCTTTTTTCTGCATGCCAGAAGTCATTACATTTCCCTTGCGATTTTACTTTTGATTTCAAATAACCTAAAAAAAAATTATTAAATTTTATTAGATTAAAATAATAATTATTAATCGGTATTATAAATTATAATATTTCTACTTCTAGCCGCAAATGCAAAACCACTTAAATCCATTGCTAGTTCTAAAAAACTAACTTCGAAAAAAATTATATATATAAATATATATGTATGAATGTACTTTTAAATATACTGTGTACATATATTTAGATATATATATATATTTTATGAACTATTTCAAAAATTTATTTTCATTCGAATTTCAGATCATTAATAATAATCATTTTTTATTTCGCATTCGATATTATGATATTTATATTTTATCTTCAAATCATGCCAGGAAATGACTCTTATCAACTACTGATATATTGTTTTTAAAACTTTAAAAATAGCGATGATATGATCGTAAAAAATTTTCTTCTTCCCTAAAAGTAGGTTAAAATCTAGGGTTCATTAACACAACAAATTATTTAGAAAACAAACAAATTATTTCAGATGGTTTTAATTTATATTTATTAAAAAAAAATCTAAAATATTTATTTTCAAAGAAGCATTAAATTTTTTATTATATTCATAATTATGTATATATTTTGTATGTAGGTACCTAAAATATATTATTTTTAAATTTATGGCTAATTAAATATTTGCTTTTAAAATCTATAATTATCAAAAAAAAAACATTGCACTCTTGCATATCTGTTTTATAGTTAATGAGATTAAAATGTACGAAAATAGTAAATTTTGGTTGAATAAGTTAAATCGAGCAAACAGCACTAAAAATTATAAACTAACAGCGTTAAATTATGGCAAATTTTGGGGAACATTTATATGAAATCAGCAAAAACTAGTTTTAGGGTTGATTTTGATAAGTTCAGAACTCGGATTTTTAATTATAATTTTGCTTATTTTTACTTTTTGAACGTAAATATTGATCGAAAAATGCAATTCATTGATGGATAAAAGATTTTATTAAGTGAATAAATGAACATACGGAAAGTTTAAGATGCCAATATAAAAATACAATAAAATGGAAACTTCATTTCAGAAATTGAAATGAATGCTGAAATCAATTCTATAGAATTTAAATTTTTTCCAGAGTAGCTTTATTATAATTTCTACATTGAAAATAAAAAAAAAGTTTGTTTATTAAGCGCATAGAATAGTTTGTTATTAAAATAATTTTTTTTAGAATATTTTAATTTAAATTGAATTTACATAATATTATTATATAAACTCTTATGCACAGAAAGATAAATATTAACTAGATGAATTTCAATATTGATTCAGATATTTTTAATTAATAATGGAAAATTCTTTTCTGTGCATAATAAATATTATTGTTTAAATAAAAGCTAAAAATTTGTAGCAATAAGTATTAGTTAATTTATATTTTATATCAGTTTTTTGAATATATATATTATAATACTAGATAATTATTATTTAAATTTATTTTTAGGTTAGCTTTAAAACTTTAAGCGAAGTATTTTTCTATTACCTTTAATTGAAGTATCAACAACTGTAAAAAGATAGTTATTAAAATTCATAATTAGAATTCTGCAATCATATTTACGTACATTATTACATTATTTTTCATTATGCTCAAAATTAATTATATCAATTTAAATAATATTTTTTCGATGTCGAATATATATTTTAAGTCCGTACAATTCTTATAAAATTTAATTTGATTATATTAAAATACCTTTAATTAAGTAAAAATTGAGAAAAATTAATACAAGGCGTTGATAAAATGTAATCAAGTTCTATTAGTAAGAATTTAATTGAAAATTAAATAAGATTATTATATTTATATATTATTCATAATTTTTAATAAGGTAAAAAAATGTGTACTGAATTAGTTTCAAATTTATGAATTAGTTACCCATAATTTAAAAACATAATTTTGTTTGTTTGAGTGTGGTAGCCGAATTTACTGCGAAGTGACACATTCGAAATCATGTAATCACTTTCAATGATTCTTCTATTCCCACTCGAAAAAAGAATTGGATTTTTAAACAAGTATCTTTGCTCAATGAGTTCGGGAATAGGGTTTCTAAGACAACAGTGTGTTATTACTGAGTTCATAGTCACAATTAAAGTTTTTTAATTTAACATAGGTATTCGTATTTAAGAGATTAAGCAACTTAAAAATATTTCAGTTAAAGCGAACTAGTTATTTTTTAAAACAAATCAAATTTATGTAATTAATTAAGTAAAATCTGAATAATTTTATAATTATATTGTTAATAATTTAATATATAAATTATAAGACATTCAATACACAACGTTGAGTATTTGAGACGCTTAATTCTTTCTTGCTTTATCATTTCACTCCCAACATTTCTGAATGTATGTGAAGCGAATTTATGTTGAAATAATTGTAAAATAAATGTCTAAAATATTTTCTTTGGGTTCTGATCCTTTTTGAGGCAGTATAAAGACACTTCGTACAATCAATTTAATAATTCAAGAAGAATTATAACAATTCGTCACAATGAAGAACTTAAACTTAGGGGCTATTTTTAAATGCAATTGTTTCTTGATTCAATGGCACAGGATACAAAACAAGAACGATAAACACAATGAAACAAATTAACGATATTTGAATCGATTGAAATCATTCTATAATTCCTGCATTATTGGAGGGATTTATTTTATTCAATAAAATATATTCCACTCAAAAACAAATATTCTTCTCTTATGAGATAGCTTCAAAAATTCTCAATTACCATCATCTCCATAATCTTCTTCTGCCTCTTCTTCTTCTGTATCAGTCGATTTCGATTTCCCTAAGCTTTTCAGCTTTTTCCTTTTGGCAGCATTTCTTCTTCTCGCTAAAATAAAATAATGTTTTTTGGTTTAATTGTTACTTTATACTTTTTTTTTTTTTTAATAAATTACCTTCCATTATGTGCATTCTTTCTTCTTCGGTGGTTCTTTCTTCGGCTAGTATTACTTCCTCTGAAATTTTTCGAAGAAGAATAAAAAATAACAATATTAGTTCAATAATTCATAACACACGTATGTTTATCGAAAATAAAAAAATTGTGAATTTTCATTATATTATGTAACCGCTATACAACTTTATTACAAAAATTAGAATGGTATGCATATTATTCGAGCAGTCTGCCCTCCTACTAACTTGATCGTTTGTATACCCATTTTACTTCAATTTATGGATAAAGAAAACTTTTGTGTCTTCAATAATTTTGCACAATTTTGAATGTTTTAAGTTAAATTTAATAAAATTTCTTCTTAAATAATGAAAATTTACTATTTTTATTATTCCAAAATAAGTAAAAAAAAAAATATTTTTTTTTTAAATTTAAGCACCTATTATTTAAAATGTGTATACAAAAAAAATATATTTATTATTTTTAGTAATTATTTTTAAAAAAAAATAATTAATTTTCTACATTTACAAGACTAATATTTCGAAATTTACACATTTGCATTCTACAAAAAAAAAATTTTAAATCATCTACATGAACTATTAAAAATTTAGGTATATAAACGAAATTGATATTTTCGTGACTATATTTATATATATAAATTAAAGTAATACTAATTATTATAGAATGTTTAATATTTTTTTTTCATTTTTCTTGTGTTTTAGTAAAAGAACAAAAATTATGTAATAAAATACTCTACCAGCTTTACATATCCATTCAACATAGCCGTTTAACTCTCTTTCTAGTTGCTGTTGTCTTCTAAGTTTTAAAAATTCCTGTCTATTTTCTACTTTTTCTCGTTCTTTAGCGAATTCACTACAAAAGAATTAATTTATTTACGGATGATTCTTTTTTAGGATAATTTTTTTTTTCTTTTTATGGTTTGAAAATAAAAACTAATAATTAAAAAATATATTTATAATAATAATAATATTAAATTAAAACAAATTATATTTAACATAATTGATAGAAAAAAATTAAAATAAAATAAAAAATATATATTATTCATGAAGTAAAAAGGAAATGTTAAAATAAATCTTAATAAAATAAATAATAGAATAATTCAAAAAAAATTAAAGTTTAAGTATACATTAAGTTTAAGTGTTGTAATTTTTGGTACATGAGAATAAAAAGTTAGTATTTATAGATTTTTTTTCTAGAAAACCTATATCGAAAACATATAAAACTCATAAATATTCCTCCAAAACATTTTTATAGCCATGATACCTCATCCCTCTTGAACTGTAACAAGATCGAAAAATATCTAAGCGTACTTATAATTAATCATACATAACCATTATGTGAACAATAAACACGTTAGGTGAAAGAAATTATACAATTAATACTTTATGGGGGGTAAATATTGTAGGAATTCCAATACAGCGAATCACACTCTGGTTCGAAGTTCTTATAATATGAAAAAAAAATTATAAAATTTGATTACAAAAATGTCAAAACAATTACCAGAAAATTTTGTGTTGAAGCTGAGGAAATTTAGTTTTTTTTTTTAACATTATTAACCAAATTTTTATACATGTACCATTAACATTGCATATAAGTGTTATTTTGTTGCACTATTATTATTAAATATTTGTGAGATTTTTTCTTTATTTTTCTTCTAAAATTTTGTTAGTTTAAGGATATGAACTTCGATCAAATTATTGCGGTAGTGTTGTATTACAAAAAAAAAAAATTAATCTATTTTGTTTTCCGAGCATTCTCAGTTAAGGAAATAATATGAGTGTAATGTAATGATTGTTTTCGAAGTGTTTGAGTGTATTAAATGGATTTGTATATGCTTATTTTGTATCATTTCTAGAATATATTTTAATTCTAAAGTATTATTGAATTTTATTTTGAAGGGCTCAAATATTAATCGGTATGTTGTACTATATTAAATCAAAAATTACAATTTAAACTGTAAAAATAGAATAGTAGTAGTAGTATAGTAGTCTTAATATCTCTTCTTAAGCTATAAAAAAACTCAAAATTATTCATATTGCGGCTTTACCCAATTCCAAAGACAAAATAATGATTTAGTTTTAATTTCTTTGTATATATATATATAATTACATATTTACAAGTGTAACAAACAATTAGGTAATCTAAATTTATATACAAAGATACATTTATGGATATAATGTATAACCAATCTAGACAAAACGTTTCAAATTCCTAATAATCTCCAACATAGTACAAGTTGATATTTTACACATAAATAAAACATTATTTCATTATATATATATATTAGTTTTTAAACGCGAATCAAAATTATCGTCTTTCTAGTTATCTATCTTGATTAATTTTGCAATCCTACATCGCTATAATTAAATAAATCTCTTGTATTATGATAATGTGGTATGTAGTATGTGTATAATAATGTTATATATGTATAATGTTATGTAGTTTTTTAAATGACACACAACTATTTCATTTAATTTTTTTTTTCTTAATGAACGTACTTACGTAATGGCCATGATATTTATGCTTCCATTCGTGATTACAAAAAAAAACAATTTTTTGAGGATTGGATTTTTGCAAAAAAAAAATTTCGATATGCACTATGGGTATTTTTATATAAATATTACAATTTATTGAAGTTATATTTAAGGTGTCTTTTTCTGTCAATCATAATTATTGACTACAAAGGAGAACTTTAAATGAACTAGCCATATAATTAATTTGAATACATATGTAGGTGAATGCTATTAAATGAAATTCTTTCTATAATTTTTTTTAATTATATTTTTTTTTATTAAAATTAACATAATAATGTTTATTGTTATTTTATATAATATGGGAACAATATTCATCACATTTCACAAACGGGAATTATATAATATTATAATAATATAGCATAGCTTAATAAAAGTTAAATAACACAAACACCTCAGATAATAAATTTTTCAAAACAGGGGATAGTTCATTGCATAATTTTTTTTTTAATTTTCATAAAGATTGTATGGGGCGTAAACTACTTTCTTTCTTATTTTTTTTAAGTGGGACACTTAAACGTCAACATTTAAATCATATTACGAAAGCTTTCGAATTCAATTTTTATTTCTTATGTTTTTTATTTATCAAATTAATTTTATAAACATATTTATTTATAATGATTAAAATCTATATATGTATTTTTATTATTGTTCCTAAATACACACGTAGTATATATTTGCCATTAAGGTCCAATCTATAATTAAAAAATATTCGAAAGCTCTCTTAATACTATTAAAATTATATCTTATATGCTTGATTAAATGAAATGGCAGAAAAACATGAAACTGTCTCTACAAAAATTATGCATTTAAAGCATAATTTATATAAATATTATATGATATAGGAGGTTTTTTTTTTTAATTTTCAACTATTATTATATTAAGGTAGTTAACTATGGCTATATGTTGTTATAGCAATCAATAAATGATTAAGTACCCCACAGTATATATATATATATATTGAGCAAGCTCTTATCAAATTACTATTTTAATCAAATTCATCTGTTTAATATAAGTACTTTTTTTTTAAAGGAAATTTTTTTGCTTAAATTTTTCTTTCAATTGCAATCACAACAAATTAAGATTGTTACAAAAAAATCAAAAGAAGAAGCAAATTATATACACCTGCTTGAGTAATCCATTCTAAATAAGCTGCCATTGCATCCTGAAATAATTGTGTGGTTCGCATTTTTTGAAATTGTACGCGCCGCTCAACACGATTTCTTTCATTAGAAAACTCTCTAGATTTTTTTTCGAGTATTTAACAATAAAGAACATTTTTAAAAATAAAGAATACAAATTAAAAAAAAAAGATCATCAATAAAAACAAAACTCAAATGAAAATTATTTCACATTATTTAAACATTATATTTAAGATTCATCGACAATTTCAAATTAAGATTAAAATTTAAAAATCAGATATGTGTGTTTCATATAATTTGATTTGGTGGATTCTTTAAAAAGATTTAAATAAAATTGTTGTTTATCAGAAATTTGACCATAGAAATGAAACCATCTAAAAAAACATATTAAAAAAAATTATTAAATATTATGTTTTATTAATTGGGGGTTTATTTTTGAAAAAAATAACTTCATGAAATATTTATCTCAAACTTAAAAGAATTTTAAAACAAAAATAAGCAATAAATATCATATTTTTTTTAATTTCGATGAATCTTAAGAAAATTTTTGTACAATATTTACGGAAATTTTATTAATAATATATTTTCATTTCATTTCAAATCATATTATATACAAATGAAAATAAAAATAATAATAACGTAAAACAAATTTAACATATTTATATAATACTTTTTTTTATTTTTATTTATTTTTTTTTTCAATTCGTAGATAAAACTTACCCGCTAAGAACACCAAGAACTAGATTGAGCATGAAAAATGAGCCTATTACTATAAGAGGCACAAAATATATCCAATTATAAGTAGAACCTAATGCATCGTTGGTCTGAAATTATATTTCATTAATTTTTTTTTTTAATTGTTTATTTTTCTTATTTTCAAAATAAATTTCAAAATAACATCAAAAAATAAATTATTAAATTCATTCTAATTTTCCTCAAATGATTGAGAGTAAATTATAGCTTTTCGTTTTTGGTGTTATATGGTTATCATTTTCAATCTAAAATTAGAAAGATTGATTGATGCTATAAATTTAATCTCATGCTCTCAAGCTCATTTTTGATGTTAATGCAAATATAAAACTGAGCTTATAATGTTAAAAAAAATGTTGGAAGCTTCATTTGACCAAAACTAGAACCAAAACTTAGCTAAATAACACAAATAGAACGTTAAGATTTGATTAAATAGATGTTATGGAAATAACTAAAATTATATTAGCACAGTGACATAATCTTCGTTAAAGTATTATAAGAACAAATAATGTTTTCAGAATTGTAATGTCGTTATTCAAACAATATCAAAAATTACTTGATTCACCATTCTTATTATTTTATTAAAAATGTAAGTATTGTCAATACAGAACTATCTTAAAATTTATCTATAAAATATTAAGGATTTAATTGATAACATTCTTAAAATTCACATACATATATATAGGTCTATAAAACAAAAATATAAAAATTAAAATGTAAATTAATGTCTATTTCAGGGAATCCTAATATCGTGGTTATAATAAATAAAATACTATTTGATCAAATCTTTCTTGTTAACGAATCATGCCTTTGATACACTGAAAGATGAAACAAAAATTATAATGATAAGAGAAATTTTGAAAAATGTACAAAGCCAATTTAAAAACATTATGTTTGTTTTATATGTAATGACGATTCGACGAAATTATTAACAAAATGACTGCAAAATTTATTACTATATGCCTTGTGTAATGGAATCGGAAATCAAATATAGTTCTAGATTCTTCCGCAGCAACTCACGTGTAATTCTTATCAAACCACAATATTTTATTATCTTTTTCATCATTATATAAAATGTCATCAACATTTTAATTAAGGCTGGTAGGTCAAGGATTTAACAACAGCTTAGTTAGGCTTTTTATTCATATTTATGTCATTGTTTTTTTTTTTTGTAAACAGTAATAAATTCTGCATCATAAAATTAAATGACAAATTCGTTATTTATGTATATACTTTTTTTTTATAAACAATACTTATGGGATTTTTTTTATGTTAAATGTAGTAAATTATTATAATAATAAAACAAATAAATAAAATTATGTTTTTTCTATCGTAATCGATAGGCAATTCTGTATTAGGTAAATTAATTATATATATATTGTTGGCCATATAGTTTTACAAGCTTTCAAAAAGTAAAACTTTGTACATTTTATGATTTATGTGTTGCAGCAATACCACATTTTTCCTTTTTTTTTTCTGTATTTTGTTATTTGAATGTCAAGCTTACAGCCTTTATTAAAAAAACACTATTAAATTAATGGCATTAAACAAAAACTATTTTAATCTTTTATGATAAATTAAAAAAAAAAAACAATATATACATAATGTATGTTGTAAATATAATATGTAACTATAATTAAAAATAAAAATAAAAATATATATTGTTTAAAAAAATTTATATAATATTTTTATAAAATAAATCAATTTAACAACCAACAACAATGTTTTGACTTCCATTGATATTATATAAGTTATAATCAATGTAAATCAAAAGATTGGGTCGATATACTTTACATGGTTTCAAATTACAAAAAATTATAATTAACAATCAAATTAATCCAAAAATTATATTTATTTCTATTTTTCTCTTAATAATTACACAAAAAATATAACCACATGACAGTGAAAACTAACTATTAGCGAAAAAATAAATAAACAACTTCATTATTAATAATGTAAACAAAAACATAATGTAAAATACAAAAAATCTTAAAATGCAAAAATAATATTAAGTAAGCCAAAAATTAAAAAATCTAGATGATTTTTCTCAGAAAAACTCAAATCCATATTTGAACCGAGAGGCTGTAAACAAGACTATCTCTCTATCTAAATAAATCAAAATAAAACTTTATCAAAGTTAATACAATAAATTATACAGATAGAATAGTTAAACACATAGAATAACGTGTAATCACAAAATTGAAGTTTTTTTTTTTTTTCAAGAAGTTTTAGAAGTTTGAAACATGAACTTTTTTTTAGATGATTTCTCTAATTTACCCAATACAGTATTGCTGTCCATCCTTCCATGGTGATGCACTGAAATACAGTTAACATGGCAAAGCCAATATTATCAAAACTAGTTATTCCAGAATTTGGTCCGTCCCATTTTTCTAAACACATACTGGTATTATAATTACAAAGATACGCCGTTGTATGTTGATTAACGGTAACAGATACATTATCTGCATTACAAGGTGTTTCCATTTCACCTTCTTTTACAATTTTACCTAAAATTAAGAAAAAAAATAAAAACAATTATTACAGAAACAATGGATAAAATTATGAATCAAAAAATAGGTATATATTTACTTGGATCTTCTATGCTATAACAAGTCTTATGAAGTGCGCCCGAATAGAACTCGAGTCCAATGATTGCAAATATAACGATCGCAAATAAGACCAAAAGTCCGATTTGAAGTAACGGTGCCATTGCTTTGATAATTGATTTTAAAACTACTTGTAAACCTATTTGATTTTTTTTTTAGAAAAGATTTTGTTAGTTTATTATGATAATAATATGTTTTAAATATAATTAAGAAACCTACTTTAAGCTAATTTCCATTTTATGTTCAACCTTTTTCAGTAACAAAAGGTCGGCTCTAAACTCACTTTAACGTTGAATAGAATCAACTGTTATAGAATAAGAAAGTGAGCTTAGATTAGACACATCTTATGCCTTCAAAATAATGGAAATTATTAATCTGACACAATACACTACATAATTTTGTATAGTTGAAGAGACAGCTACTTTTACATCTAATGAATATTTAATGATGTACAGGCATAGCAAATTATTCAATTTC
The DNA here is from genome assembly GCA_964007475.1 of Hybos culiciformis. Lineage (NCBI taxonomy): Eukaryota > Metazoa > Arthropoda > Insecta > Diptera > Hybotidae > Hybos > Hybos culiciformis. The sequence goes on along the minus strand of OZ023275.1, from coordinate 15,876,578 downwards.
AAATTTTTATACTATCATAAATTGTATCTTACACTTCAAATAATTTAACAAAAGTATCAATTCCTTTTCCAATTACATAGATTAAATGTTTTAAGCCAAAGGTTTTAGAAAGCCTTCGATTAAATTAATACAAATTTTACTAAAATGTTGATATTGAATAATTGCTTCAAAACAAAAAAATATGAACTTATGAATTTGGCTACAAAAATTATAAACATTTTTTTTTACATAATTAAAAAAAAAATATATTTAGAACTAGTTTATAACTTGTCTAAGAAGCTCTAAAAACTACAAAAATTTTAAATTCTACTCACTAGGAATTCCAGAAACTAATTTTAAGGGCCTTAGCACACGAATGGCTCTTAATGTTCTTAAATCTACTTCAGGCCCCTCATCTTCTCCTGGGCCTGATCCCTTGTTAAACCACATTGTGATGAACCTGATGTTATTTTATTTGATCACAATCACAATATGTACGCAATGATCATTATGAAATTATTGTTTTTATTTTTTTTTAATATGCGACAAATTATTGTAGCAAAATGTAATAAGAAATATAAAAATAAATTAAACGAAAAAAAAAAAACTATTTGAAAAAGAGCACTAATAACTAGTAATTAATTTTAAAAATAAATCTATATTCTAAAACTATATTATTTATAATGTAAGTATAAAATAGCGATACTTAATTTTATAATTCAAATTTTACTTTTCATATAATAAATTTGAATGCATTAATTAGTACAGTGATTTTTTGGAGAACTCGTCTTTTGATCTATTGCGTTGGATCTAATTCGGTTATGCATCTCAAATAAATTTTAATTTTTAAAAATTAATTTAAAGTGCATACAACACATTAATTTGTCAAAGATTTATATCACAACGACGCTGTAGAATTTCTCAAATGTAACTAAGGTATCCAAAGGCTCAATGGTTCATTCTATGTAATACGAAATTCAGTAAAAAGTCAAAGTGAATTCTTATACTCCACCTAAAGTAAATTTTTTTTTAAGGCAACATAATTATAATTTTATAATATAATTATAATGTTGTCATACATTTGAATGAAATAGATAATGTAATTATCAATTAAAATTTTGGATACATCAATCTCTTGGAAAGTGATAAAAAGTAGGATAAGAATAATACGACATCAGATTAAAAATCTTAAGTTTTTATGTATAATTCAGTCTTCAGTCGTTCTGTATATAAAATTTTATTATTTATTATTGATGTTAAAACAGTATGCTGTAGGTATATGAATTTCATAAACACATTTTATTTATACTTTTAAAATTTTAATGACCTCGTTAATGTGTACTCAACATAGATTTCCCTTTAACATAATATATTTCTGAATTTAGTTCCCCTGATTGATTTATGTTTTTTTTTTTTTTTTTTTTTTTTTTAAAACAATGTTCTATATTCATATTGAAAAAGTTAAGCATTTTAGTTTACATACTGTTTTTAAAATTCTATAATATATATTTATATATTATATAAGTATCTATTTATATAATTAATATGTATATAAATTTTTATACATACTTATGTATAACTAATAATACATATTTGTATATCTAATATATATACACGTATAATTATTTATCATTATTAAAATATTAAAAAATAATATGCTATTCCTTATTATAAAAAAAAAAATATTATGTTTTCTTTGGTTTCTATCTAAATCAGAGTAGTATAAAATTTATCTGGCAATGAGTGCAAAAGAGTTTATTGATTTTGTGACTAGACCAATTTTTCTTTATTTGTTTTGTAAAATTTAGGGCATAAAATATTTTCTAATGGTAATGATATACCAATATTATAAATTTTAAGAATTGAATGGTACATAATTTATAGTTCAACAAACATTTTATAAATAGTATGATTCAAAATGAAAATTGATCCTCATGAACACATGACGTATTGGGTAATTTTATGACACGAATTACATTTCTGAATTTTTATTTAGAACAAAATAACTATATAAATAATTTTGTTTTTTTCATTAAAGTTATTAAAGTATTTTTATATTAATTACATATTTTATTTAACTATATACGGACCTATAAAAATTATTTATATGAAAATATTAAGGGATCTCTCACTGGTAAAATTTAGTAGATAAATTAAATAAAATTGATATTGTAATTTTGTGTATATAGAAAACAATATAGAACATATATTTGAAATTTCGTATTAAACATTATCTAAACTTATGTTGTTTATTTTTCGAATATATAACTTTTGTGATATCTACTTTTGCGTATCTTCCAATAAAAATTGGGTTTTATATTTTAAAAATGACGATCAATTTTGTCATTCTCCGATGTTATTTATTTATATTTCCTATTGCTTAACATTACAGTAAAACAACATTACTTTAACTAAATTACCCTTGACATCTTAAATAATATATATACTATTTACTATATTGACTATTTTAAATATTACTAAATTATTAAGAATACTTTATTTATGTTTTGCTATATCACTACTGTTCGAATTTCTAATTATTTAATTAAAATTCTATAAATATAAGGCTTTTGAAGTTAAAATAATAACTATATAAATAAATATTATACTTATGTTAAGCAGTTAATCACGAAAAAGATGGGACTTTCGGTATACATATTTAGAATTTTAAAAAGAAGGAAAAATTATTTTAATTTTAGTTTATATTTAAATTTATATTTTTTTCTTAATAAACCAAAACTCAAATTCAATTATTATTTGTTTAATTCATGAAATGTGCAATTATTGTGCAATAAAAACTATGATAATAGAAAATTATGCCAAGAAATTCGTTATAAGATATTATAATTATGTTCCGCTTTTTAAGACAATACTTCAAGGTTTCGAAAAAATAATTATCATACTAATTCTAAATATTTAGCCTAAATTGATCAAAGTATAAATATTAAAATAAATTTGTTGATTATCTAATTTTTTTAAAGATTACTTCTTTAGCTGAAAGGACTATATTTTTCTATTTAATATTTTATTATGAGAGATAATTTTAATTTTATCTTTACTAAATTAGAACTAGCTAAAAGTATAAGTATTTGAATGATTTGATATATTTGCGTCTAAAAAATGGGACAAAGATATCACTATATGTTAATATTGATACTCAAATAATATTATAGAATGATTAGAAGGTTTGTATAGGCTTAACCGTTGAAGTTTTATTTAGTGCTATTTATTTAAATAAAACTTCACTCAATTATTTTTCTTAGTTGAAATATCGTTCATTAGAAGGACTGATCATGGGCTTTAATAATTAGTGAGTTCAAAATGAGTTATTAAATTAAATAATACTCATCAAGTATTAATTTTTTTTTTTTTGTGAATAATTTGACATTATAATAATCTATATAAAATTAGGTTTATAAAATATTGCGTGAGTGACAGATTTTTTGCTAAAAGTTTTTCAACAAAAACATTTTTCTTTGACAATCAATTTAAAAATTTTTTTTTTTTTTATTAGATTTATTGGAGTATCAATAGAGAAATATTTCTAGCAAATATTTTCCAACAACTATGGCCTAAATTTTATGATAATTAAAAAAAAAAAAAAAAACACTGATAAAACATTTATTTAAGATCAGATTTCTGCGAATTTAATTCCTACTTAATGGCACTCCTGGTTGAGCACTCGGACGTCTTACTTGGTATTCTAGAAACTAGCTTGAGAGGCCTAAGGACACGAAATGACCGCAACATGCGTAGATCAACATCAACATTTGCCTCAGCAAAAACCGTCATGGAACTAAATTTATTTAAAATTATTATTATTATAATTTTTTGTTGTTTTTTTTTTTTGTTTTTTTTTTTATTTAAATAATAAAATTATAGAATTAGATATATACAAATAATATATTTACCCCGTCACTACAACAAAAAAATCCATTATGTTCCATATATTCCTGAGGTAGGAGTGTTTATGTAGAACAAACCCTAAGGCAAGGATTTTTAGCGATGCTTCCACACAGAAAATCGCCAAAAAGTAGACTTCTGTTCTTTCCTAAAATTAAAAGAATAAGAATAAAGTAAACTAAATATATATAAATACGTCTTTCTCTATCAGAGGCTTACTAAATATAGTATATTTTATAAAAAACATTCGGCGTTCACCGGAAAAGAATTTGAAATTCTCTGGGACGTGTTTTTGAAATTCTCAATAACAAAATACATTAGGAATTTGAAATTCAGTATTTTAAATTCTTTTCGGGGGAATGCCTATTTGTGGAACACTAAAAAATATTAGTTATATACTTATATTTATACATAAATTAATGTTTTAATTTACCAGTTTTTTAGCTAATTCTGTCTTGTCACCAGCCGGCAAATGCTCTTCTAATGCCAACACTACGCAATTAGCAATGATTGTCAATAACACAGCATACTCGAAGGGCGGCCATTCTATTATAAATCTAGTATATTTTCTAATTGGATTTTCCTCGGTGAGGATAAAAAGTGATGTAGGAGGCTTCCCTACTGGCTTACCCCCTCCTTTTGGGCCACCCATTCTATCAGCTAAGCGATGGGCTCCCTTTCGATCCCAACGCCCCCCGCTTGTAGTTCCCTGCTGCTGTCCTGCAAGCGCCGCTTCCTGAGCTGCTGCTAACCTAAAAATAGAACAAAAAATATATTAACAACACTTATAAACATTATATAGCTAGTTAGAAATAATTCCAAAAAATAGTATAACTGCAAAGTTTTATTTCCGTATATGGATTATTTTCAAATTATGAAATCAGATTAAAGTAATGGGATAAATTAATGGACTGTACGTGGTGGACAAATACATACATATTTTTTTACAGAAGGTTGAAATACCTAAATTTTAAATAAAAGATAAAAAAGACAGGCCTGGAAATAAAAAATGGTAACCACAATTATAGCATAGATTTTTAAACAAAACTAAAATGAATGAGAACGTTATTTGAAAATTTGTATCGATTTAACGTCAAAGTGTTAACAAGACTTGAATCTAGATTCTATCTAATGATTCGTTAGGTTGGAGTAATTTGAGAACAACTACAGATTTATTTTGTACATAGAACATATAAACTCGTCTATATTTGATATTTTGTATTTGTTTTTTCTGTTAATAAAATAATTGCAAAAAAATGTTTCACACTATAATAGGATAACCAATTCAATTTTTGTCGTCGTTTGGTCTGCAGCACAAAAGAACTCATGAAAAAGAACACTTTTAACTTTATTAAACACTTTTTTTTAAATTGCTTCATTATCTTTTTTAACCTTCATGTAACAAAAGACAAATATTATTTCGAAAATTAAACATTTTATCAAGATTCAATAACTGAATTGTGTTTTTAAATCAAATAAGTATTAAAAACCAAAATAATAATGGTCAATAAATTCTTGCAATTATAAAGTTTATTATAAAGTTTATTATTTTTGAATACAATATTATCGAAATTTTATCAAATGTCACTGTGCATAAAATGTAAAAAATAAACCAAATTGCATTTCCTTCGAAAAATCCAATTAATTACATTTATATAAAGCAAACTTTATCACGAAAATATTTGAATTCCCATAGACTCTTAACGGCCATCTTTTTAAAACTTTCGTCAACAGGAAGATATTGATGAATTAACATCATTTTAAAATTATCTCGAAATTTTTATAAATGAATTCTATTCATCGCTAACCCAAAACACACACAATTTTAACAGATACAAAATTTAATTAAAGCAGAAAAAATTGTAATAAATTTAAGTTATGTTACTCAAAAAGTTATATAGAGTTAGGACATTCCACTAAGCCAAAATTTATAGATAATTTGACACTACATTATTTTCATTATCTAAAATTATATTTATCTTTTCTTTCTTCAGTATTATAGTTTATATTATTAAATAAATAAACTTCCATAAATCGTAAATGATAAATTTATGTGCAGAAATTATGTCGTACTCTATATTTGGTTAAGGCCTGCATTAAAAACTGCCAAGCAACTACATAATATAAAATAAATTAATTACAAATCGGAATAACGACCAAATGTTTCAATTACTATTACCTCTATTATAAGATTACGGATATCATCCGCGAGTGAAGAATTTTAACAAAAGAGTTATGTAAGTTCTTAAATTGAGATTCAAAAAAAATATTTTGAAAAAGGTAAACTACAATTATTCAATTTATTACTTATGATGAGATGGACATCCAAAAATTGTGTAATTAATCAAGAAAGTATACGTATAAAAACAAAACGGAACCTTATTGTGACCTTCTAGGGATGTATGTTTTCATATTTGAACAAATCGTACATTGACATTATAATTGATATAGTATACAACATATATACATAAATATAAAGTATACCTCCATAAAGTACATTTTAAATCTAGATTAGTATTAACTATATACATAGAATTTATAACACTAATACCTACATTTTTGTACATTATAAGTATATATTTATTATATTTTATGTATGTACTTTGTTCACAAACGTATAATTTTTCCAGCATTTTCAATTTTTATTCATTATTAAAGTTTATATATAGGCAAACCATTATTCTTTCAATATAACTATTATCATAAATCCTCTATAATTACTTCACTATCAAAAAATTCAAAAATAATTTTCCTTATTTTTGAATTAATTTAATAGTTCAGTTGGCAACGAATAATTTGCCCTAAAAAATTCATTTACCCCTATTATTATTATTATTATTAAATTATACATATATATATAAAATAAGCCAAACTTTAAGGATATTTTAAATAAATATTTTGGAAAAAAAAAAATATAAAAATTTATATTATAATTGCATGAACCTAAAAGTTAAAACTAAATGAAAGATATGTCTTTTTAATAAATATATAAGGAATATTAATTGAATATGTAATGTCTCCTGTTTTATTAAAGAAAAAGTACATGTATGTATATGTATATATTAGTTGTAGAAATGTATATTTATAATATTTATATACATTTATGTATACACAAATATTTAACATAATATTTTTCAACAAAAAAAATAAATATTCATGAGCCAAATGCGGATTAAAGTTTATCAGCACGCGATTAAACATTCCCACCATAAGATTTTTCTTTAACAATAATAATAATAATAAAAATAATAAAACTATGCTCTATTTTTATATTGCAGTAGCAATAATATTCCTTACAATTTATGTGTATATATACTAACATATATTTTGCATAATTATTATTATTGTATAAGTATTATATTTAATTTAAGTACTTAATTAACACCAGGTATTAACATCCTAATTTGCAACATTTTATTTCTTTAAAAAATAAAAGAACTTTATGTTATTGATTATTATGCTTTCAATTAAAAAAATCCATTCTAATTATTATTTGAAAATCTTCTTTGGCCACATAATTTAGAGTAGGTATGTTTAAAAGGAATTAAAATTAAATATAGTAATCCTACTTACTCTATATACGATTGTAAAATAAAGAATATAAATTTTATATACAAGTTGTATGCATTAATGTAATAATTATATGAATATTTACATATGCATTTAAAAGAATTGAATTCTGCTACGCTCCTTTTATGAAATCAGATTTACATGGATATATCCTTTTAAAGCATAAAAATTTTTTTCTTCGAAAACAATAAAATAAATATTCGATGGTCAGCTTAATGTAAATACTGGCAATTCATCAAAAAAAAAATATTTTATCCTAGAACTTAACATAAAATTAAAATGTAGAAAAGTAATATATATCTTGCTAATATAAAACATCATGTACATAATGTGTCATAAAAAACAAATGCTTCCAAGTTATATTTTAATTCATTTTTTTTATAGATTTCATCATAATTTGGAGCCAAAAGTAAAAATCTGGATATTTGAAGATCAAACAACCACGTAATAAATTTTTGTTAATAATTTCTAGAAAATCGATGCATATGTGTCACCAATTAGAATATCTGATATAGATAGCTTAACCCTCATGTGCATATTTTCTTGCATAAAATAAAGCTCTGAAATAATAGTATATGAAAAAAAATATGAGAATGTAATAGCTTTTGTTTTTCAAGATAGTTATTACACAAAAAAAAATAGTTATGTTCGAGGATCAAAAGCCTTCATTATTCCAATATTTTGTTCGTATTTTGGAATGTGTCGATGAATATTAAAAATAGAATTAAATATATTCAAGCTTATATAATATATCACAAAAATCAAAAAAGCTAACATAAAGGACGTAGAATAGAAATAACACTTTCAGATATTTTCAAAAACTTAATTATTTTCATTTAAATTTTTTTTTTCAACGATTTACCTTTAATTTGATAAATACAGAAAAAATCTTAAAAAGTTAATGGTGTAATTTAATAAAAAAAAAATTAAAAGAAATTGACTTCACTATTCCTTCGAATAATTGTCTTATATAGATGGATGATACAGAAATCATTTTCATTAGTTCTGAAGAAAATATAGATGATGTAATTTGGGAAAAAACCAAAATTGCGTCATTACATTTATACTTAGTTATTTAGTTAGTAGTATATATCTTATCTATTTCACAGTAATATTTAAAAAAATTATTTTTAAGAAAATTTGTCCTTTCAATGAAGATATACAATTATATATACGATATATACATAAATATCTACATTTTGTTCGTATGCAAATTAAAATGGATTGAAAATTCTATATACCACCTAACAAAATCAATTGTATAATGACAACATTCAGTTAATAAAAACAATACATAAACACATACATATTTTATTTTTGAATGAAACACAACAAAATTTAAAAATAGGATTTCAAAATATTATGTTATTAGTTAAATATTTTGAAAAATCTTTGAACCATTGCGTTCCTCCGAAGAGTTTATGTCGTAGAACCCTAAAAGTTTCTAATAAAATCTCAAAGAAATGTTATTCTTAGATAGAATGGAAACAAAGTTAAAATCACTCCGAGCTTCAAATAATGAATTATTTATTATTAAAAAAATATCTTTAAAAAATTTCATTAAAACAAAATTCTTTTTTTAATTTTAAGAAAATACATTTTATTTGATTTAATTCCTAAAATTCAGGTTTGATTTTGTGCAGAACTTGTCTTTTTAGTTCTTATCAGATAACTTCAAGTCATTTTGTTAATGACACCGCATATTAATCGGCGCTCATCCAAATCAAATTTCAAGTCATTTCCCTGAATGCACTTTATGTTGGCCTATATAAACTGGATCGAAAAGGAACGACAATTAAATAGAATATTAACTATATAATGTACATAAATTAACATATAATTTTCGTCAAATATGATCTATAAGTAAAATATCATTTTGTCTATATTTGAATCCAATCTGTCAAATGAAATAAATAGTTCTTGTCCGGACATCGTCGTCGTGGACGTCATCGTAATCACTTAAGAACCAAAATTATGTTTATGAAATAAATATGAAAAAAATAAAAAATAAAAAACTTTAAATTGCAGCAAAGAAATAATAAACATAGAAATATAAAGTTGTGTCCTATTGTTATAATCAAAACAAATTACACTTCAATTTTCGAGAGAAAATAATGGCGTTTCTTTTATAAGAATCAAAACTGAAAATGATACTTAAAAAATGTTGATTATTCGTTTTGTAGTAGTAGTGTGAAGAAATATATAAAATAAAATATACAAAAATAAAAAACTAAAACATACCTTCTTATTTTTTAATTTTTCTAGTTTTATGTTTTTCCACATTAAAGTAACACAAAAGAAAATTATTCTGTTTAGGGTATAGGTATATACTATATAGTACATTATATATAATTGTGATAACACTCAAATAGTGTTGTAAGCATACTGCATGGTACATTTGAAATGAACTTTTATAATCTCTTTTGTGCAGCGCCTTTTAAGTAAACCTTGAGAACATTGTTAGAAAATGATATCTACCATTATAAATTATTCACAAGGGTGTAATAATTCGTACACGACATCATCATAGTTTTGTGAGAAAACAAAAAAAAAAATGAAATGAAAATAATTTAGTCGCTATGTATCAAATTTAACGGCAATTTGTTAGTAACATATAACTAAAGTTGTAGCCAAATGTTATACAAGTGAAAAGTCTGTTATCGCAACTGATAAAGTTATTTAGTTTATTTTAGATTTAGAGAAGTAAATAGCAATGTACATAACATACATTATTTTGTAAATAAAAGCTAAAATAATTTAAAAAAAAATACAAAACATGAAATAGATACACTATTTTATAAATAATAAACTGGATAATATTTGTTAAAAAAAAAACTGCATTTAATTTTAAGTCCTCATTATGAGAAATATGATCACATTAGTACAAAATTTGAAAATTTCTTGCACCTTGAAATCAATTCCGAAAGTTCACATATTTCGTATATAATTAAAATAAAGTACTTAAATTCCTATTCTAGGGATCATTAAAAACTAAAAACGCTTCAGATAGTTCTCGTCTCTCAAATTTCGTTGCCACGGCAAACGAATGTGCACAATATATATCAAAGGCGTTCGACAAGGCATTTAATAGTATAATATAACGTACTATGTGCATTTAAGTTGCCACTTCATAGAAAATCATAACACATTTTGAACAATTCTTCCTCAAAACTTTAACTACGGGATTAACAGTAGGAAAAATAAACTTTTTGTCTTGTATCTTGTTGGTACACTTGTGAATCTGTTTCTTTCGAATTTCATTTATCAATTGGAACCTCCTAAACAAAGAAATCACTTAATATTAATAAGTAGGGCATTATATTACAAATATAAGATGTTTACATACATTTATTAACATTTGTGAGACTAATAGAAAGTATTTAACTTTATATTTAACCAAATGGGTCCAACAATATAATTCATTGTTACACAATTTTACAAATAATTAAAAGGAAAAGCAACTAGTTTTTCAACCACCAAATTTACAAATTTTGAACAAAAATTATTTACTTTTTAATACTGAAATTTATTATTATAATTCATAGATCTCTAAAGTATGTAAATATATAAATTCACAAAATAATTTGAAAATCTTGTTTAAAGCTTATTTTGTAATCGTTTCTTCTAACGCGCAAAAAAATTAGGATTATAGGATTAGTTCGATTTATTTCAATAATCTTTAATGTCTCAAATAAATAAATGTAATATGTAGAAAAATTCATGTTTTGTTTTAATCAATTATTTTCTTATACATTCAAAATCAGTGTGTAAATATTTAGATAAATTAATGAAAAACTCTCGTAAAAAAATCTTATATGAATCTTAAAAACAAATCAAAAATAATTTTTTCAAGCAAATTTTTATTATTATTATTTTCTCCATATGTCTACACCACATACGAGTTATGTGTACATTTATATATTATACATTATATATATAAATAATGCATAGGTAAATAAGTTTTTGTGTTTTTTTTAATTTACGTACACCTATTTTATTATATATGTAGTATTCAATTCTCATATTCACAATGTTTAATGATGATGATACCTGTTTGTGGTAATGTTCTGTTAAGTATATTTTCAACTAGTGTAGCCAATTTAAAACAAAAAAATAATAATAATAATAATTTTATTGATTTTAAAATATCAAGCAATAAATAACTATATGTGCACTTATTTTGTCCTTTTTAGTATTTGTTAAAAATGTGTTAAGATTCAAAACAAAAAAAAAATAAACTTGGTTTTCCCCCTGTTTTTTTTTTTTTTTTTTTTTGATAAGGAAAAATTACTTAAAAGACAAAAAAAAAAATGTTCATTTCATTGAACTTTATACATGCTCATTGCTCATATTATATATACAATTACAATGTATATAATATGAGCAGGTGCATAGTTCAAGTACTGAATTCTTATCGGATTTTCTCTTTTCGATCTTATTTTATTATTATAAATTTTTTTCATTTTCATTAATCAATTATAATTAATTTTCAATTCAGAACAGCGTTATGCAAATTTCATAATCAGTTAGTTATACACATTTGATTTTGAACTATTATTCATTCAACATAATAGTTTGTTCCGGAACTGAGACTATACCCAAAAAGTGAAATCTACCTTTTCTGACGGGGAAAACTCCTTGATTGTTTTCATATTGAAACAACTTGCATCTGCAAAGTCTTGGTAAATTAATCAATTATTTCATAAAAAAAATAAATTAATAAAATTAGGATTACCTAAAAATAGTCTTTTGAACTGAGATTGTTTTGGAAAATTTAAAATTTCCCTTCGCATAATTTTGAAAAATAGAACTGTATTTCGAAACGATTTGTAAGACAAAAAAAATTTATTTTTAAAATCAAAATTTTAAAATCGTGTTGTTCCAAAACTAGAAATCCTAAAAATTTAATTTTATTTTTTCATTATAACAATCCGAACCCAACCTTCAAAGTATAGTCTATATATGAATAAATGAACATTTTTAATGAATACGCGTTTTGCTGCAAATACAAAGTTAAGTTAAATTTCTGCACCTTTCACTAGAAAATAATTTTATTTTTTAAACTGAAACTTTTCATGACTGAAAGCTTCAGGTAACGAAATTTGACCAGTCAATCCTATTATGTCAATGTAAATTTAATAACATTGTTAGTTATTATTAGAAAAATTTTATACAGGTTATTTTTGTATTTCCCACAATTAGACTTTACGTTAATTAAAACTATTTCCGGTACTAAAGTTTTTCATGGTAAAATAAAAGTAAGGGGAAAATAGAAGAACTTGTTTTCGTTATACGTTTGTAAAAAAAAACACACACAGATTTTTGAAAATAAATATTTATATTGGTTAAAAAAAATTATGTAGGTACATATTATTTGAAATTTATTAAAAAAAACTAAATAATATAACAAAACTAAATAATTTTCTATAGAATAATAACTTTAATATAAAGAAATTCGAAAAAGTAGCGATATTTATAAGAGAAAAATATATCCTTATTAGGTATATATACAGTTCTATTGAACAAAAGCTTCATTCATGCGTTCTGTAGCATTGTCAACCTGACTATATTTTCATTAATGAATTGTCCAAAGATTAAAAAAAAATGTATAAAACAATAAAATAGTTTTGCATTCAAATTAAAAATTTTCTTTAACAAATGAAAACTTTGAAAGGAGGAATTCATATATATTATATTGAAAAATATACATATTTTTCATTTGTTTACCTATTCTTTTGGTAAGTATATAGAGTACCAAAACTTAGACTTATAAAGTAGTGTTCTTGACACAACTAAAACATAATATATATACTTAGATTTTATTATAAATATATTTATGCTTCAAAAGAAAATTTTTCATCTTTATATATGGAAATGAATATAATAGTAAATAATTATAAAATGATTGTGAATTGCGATGAGATATTTACTATTATGATCGTTATAGGCTAATATGTAATATACTTATAGGAACTTTGAATAACGATGGAATATCTCATATGAAACAATCTAAATTACTCTCTCAACAAAAACCTGTTATTTCTTTCTTAAAGAGTGTATCCTTGATTTTAAGTTTGAACGCCCAAAAACATAAAGGAAGCAGGGATGAATAAAAAATTGTATCACTTACGTCAAATTTATCAACTTTAAATATAGATATAAATAAATAAATTTAATATGATTGCAATCATTAAAAGTATATAAGTAAAATGATTTTTTTCTCAAAGAAACTTTTTTTTTTTTTATTTTCAGAACCTAATCGATTCTACTCAATCCAGTCCTGGTTTGAAATAAATTTATATATGCATATACATATTGGTTTTATAACAATTTTTTTTTCCTCCAGATTTTACTAAATGAATACTTTGAATAGAACCCAATTATGGATAATTGTTTTCTTATACAGTAAGCACAAAATATATATAAAAAAAACGATACTTTTTCAAAATGTAAGCTATTTCTTTTGCCTAATTGCATTTTACATGGAAATTCTACAAAAGATATACAAATGTATATCAATAACATAAAATAGGGATCATTCATAAACTTATTGAATTTATTATTGATATTCTCATACAATATGCATAATTTTATTTTGGAGTTAATCCAATTGGATTAACTCCAATTAATATAGAAAAAAAAATATATTTAATTTTTTTTTTGTATATTAAATAAGAAAAACCCTAAGTAATCAACTATTTGGCTATCATTAACTATATGTACAGCAAAAACTTCATATATCAAATTCGAATATAACTTATGTATATTGTATATATAACATAATGGGTAAAAGTATAATTTAAATTTACAAAAAAAAAATTAAACTAGTACTTATTTCATATTCTTTACATTATAAAAAAAAAAAAAAAAGGATTTCATGAATATATGTTTTTAAGAAGCAAAAATTATAGAAATTTAGTTATTATGAGGAAATTGTTTAGAAGATATAGCGTATTTAACTTTATATTATCCCACAAAAATTTCATTATTAATATTAACAACTTCTTCAAACCACATAATTAAGTTAGAATTATAACTTTTATTCAATGTTATTAAATACTATACCGCGTAGATTTCGCGAAAGATTGAAATGTTATTGCTACAAGTTCATCATGCATTTTCCTGAACTAATAAAACTCATAGATTTTGATGATTCTCAAGAGGGTGTGAAGAAAGCCAGCAATTTGATTATTGTATATTGATTATAGATGAGATACTCTAAATAAACACTATAAAAAACAATGATTAGTTGAACAAATATAAGATTCTGTATAGATTAATAGAAACTACCGGCTATTTTATCAAACGAACTTTTAAGTGATTCATTTTATAATTAATTTTAAATATAATATTAATTCATTAATTGATTTTTCAATTTAATAATATTGTTTCTGAAACCTACAATTTAACTTTATTTTTTGATGTTATTTATATATGCAATATTATTTACAAATTACAAACATGCACTTAGTGCCGGATAGCCTATACGGACACTTTGGGCAGTTGCCCAGGGCCCACTCTTTTAGAGGGCCCACCAAATGATTACACTTCTACTAAAATTATTTCTAATAAAAAATTACAAATTTCACAAGTAATACCCTTTCTGCATTGGCAATACAAAGACGTCTCAAATCAGTCTTTTGAAAAAGTTGTATACACTGCCAAAAGCACTTCATTTGAACTCACTTTTGCCAGAAAAAACAAATTTTCATTGCTTATGAATTTATTGTTCTGTTTGTTATTATTTTTTTCACAAAAATAAGTGTAACCACCATGAAATAATTAATTTAAGGCAGAAAAACAACAAAAAATAATAATCTACAAACTGCAAAGCGCCAAAGTATGTACTTTGAAGAGTCTTTCCAGAAAGAAATTCAGACAGAAATTCTTGTTTTTTTTTTATATGGCGAAAGACGAAAGAGAGCTGAAAGAAAGACGTCTTTCGCAAGAACCGATATTAAGACCGCCAGTGCAGAAACGCTACCCATTTTATGTCAATGGATTTGCGGTTAATCCATCTAGCATCAAATTTTGATTTTCAAATTCATTTCAAAAAAATTTAAAAGGAACTAATATTTTTAATCAGTATATTTACATTTACTTTTTAAAAAAAAGGTCCTTTTAGAATCTTTTGCCCAGGGGCCCAGTAAATACTCTATCCGGCACTGCATGCACTGATATATTTTATTGAACTCATCGCTGTTATATGATTAATATTAAAAATATGTTCAAAAGTATAATAAATTTTATTAAGAGAAATGAACTTTGAGCATTATGGAACCAAAAAAAAAACAAAATTTTTAAAAGTTTCTTTCTGAATTGCATCAATTTGTATCTTTGAGAACATGAAATCAATTTCTATTCTTATAAAATGAAAGTCCTATGTTGAAATGAAGGTAACATACATATACTTGGGGTTTCTGTCAAAACTACATTTACCAAGAATAGAATAACAAATTAAAGATTCTATTCTCAAATGGTTAACCTTTTTATTATCCTTGATGATTTTATGCCGCTTAAAAGTTTCTTTCAATTCATGTTCATCAATGAAATATATTTTAATTTCTTACTATTTTGTTTAGCCATAATTTTTGATTTAGTTATTAGCGCATTTTCAATCAAAAATGTTCTACAGTCACTAAAATGCTAACTATTAAACACTGACCAATTCTAAAATATTAGAAATACCGGTCAGGTAAAGCATGAGATTCCCGTAGTCCAAGATGGAAGCTATCAACTGGCCAATACAATTTAAATTTTTTTTTATAAGTTTTTGATGAAAATCAGTAAGTGAAGTATATTAGAGAAAAACTAGTTAGCCTGGAATGATTTCAAGAATTCGGACTAATGTTTGAAAATAGATTTCTATGAAAATTTCACGATTTAAAAGAAAGTGTCTGATTGTGCTCAAGGATGTGAACTGAAGACTATTGAAAACCACGTGCATATTTCATTAACGATATACCTACAGTACAATATTTAATATTTTCATTTGAAGAATTAAAATAAATATGTATATATATGTAATTTCTATAGAAATAATTAATTTTTCAGAAATTTTATAAATCAAATTTAAAATTTAAGTCCACAAATTTTAAATTTTTGTTTTTCGAAATTAAGTTCCGAACATTGTTTACACCATTCCCTTCTTTTTTTTTTTTTTTTTCAAAAAACACATTTCTAGTATGACGTCATTAAAAAAAAAGAAAAGAACCCGAAAATCATAAATTAAGTGCGAAGTATTAAATTTTTTTTTCTCAAGTTTTTTTTTAAAAAAAAAAAAAGCTCCTTTTATTCTTATTTTTTTTTTTTGTTTTTTTTTTTTAATACAGAATTTTTGGTTTTTCTTATTACATAGCTATGTAGTTTTCTTACTCATAGCAAATTTAAGAGTTAAATATCAATTATTTTTTTGTAATCAATTTTATTAAAAAAAAAAAAAAAAAATAGATAATAAATAAAAGATTAAAAAAAAAAAAATTAATAAAATTAAAAAGATATATATTTCTATATATATGTATGTATGCCTTTGTATTAAATATACATAAATATATTATATACATATATATATTTCACAGAATATTTTTATCATAGTTAGGAAAAAAAAAATGTATATCTATACATTATGTATAACAAAAAAAAAAAAAAATACACGTATCTGTGTATATAATGTATACCTACATATTAATGACATATCTAGAAAAATAAAAAAATAAAATAAAAATTTATAAAAAGAATAATAATAATAATAATAATAATAATACGAAATGTGTAGAAGAGACCCGTTCACAATAAATGTACTGTGATTGCATATTTTTATTGTTGTTGTTATTCTTCTTCATGTTGTTGTTGTTGTTGTTGTTATTTTTGTTGCCTGTGTATTTCATACGTACATTTTCTTCTATTTTATTTTTATTTTCAATTTAAAAAAAAAACACACAAAAAAAACCAACAACAAATATATATGCAATCCGCGCGGTCACAATCGCATTTTTATATCAAAAATTATTTTTAATAAAAAAAAAAATAAAAAATTTTAACTTTTTTTTTTCTACATAAATATTTTATAAAAAAAAAAAAAAATAGAATAAAAATATATATATACTGTATTATATACCTAGTACCTACAATTTCTTTTGTAGTATGAAATATATATATTTTTTTTAATATTTTAGCTCTTTAGTGAAGGGATAAAAATAATTTTGGTTTTTTTTTTCTTTTTTTTTTTTCAAGAATATAAATAGGAATATTATATTTATTTATTAATCAATTAATAAAAAAAAAAAAAAAATTTTTTTTTTTTTTTTTGAAACATACCGTCAATATATTTAATTTATTATTTATTGAATTTGAAGAATTAAAATCTTCAGCCATTATTGTTATACAAAATTAGCGGTGGCACTCATCTGTCTGAATTTTATTAAAATCCACATTAGAATTTTATTATTTTAATATTTAATTATTATTATTTTGTTTGAATTAATTTACAATTTTTTTTTTTTTCCTAATAAATTAATTTTTTATATATAGTTTTATAATAATTTTTTTTTTTATGTTTTTTATGTATTTAATTATTATATATAATATATATGTATAATTTTCTTTTTTTTATATATACAAGCGACGAAAAAAAAAAATTATTAATTTTTTTTTTCTTTAATTTTATCTAAATTTTTTATATATTTTTTATATATTCATTTTAATTTTTATTATTTGAATAAGCAGTAAGAAATAAAATTTTTTGTTTTAAATATGTTTTTTTTTTTTTATTATTTTAATTTGAATTTATTTTTTGAGAAAAAAAAAAAACAAAAAGAAAAAAACAATACGATTTTCCTTTTTACTACTTATAGATAAAATAATTTTTCTTTTTTTTTTTATTATTTATAGGTTGAAGTTTATATGTATATTACATATTTTTAGTAAAACTTCATTTTTTTTTTCATAAATTTTATTTACAAAATAAAAATTAAAAAACAGAAAAGAAAATTTATTAAATGAATTAATTTTCTTTTTTATTATTCTAAAAAAAAATTAAAAATTTTTTTAATCACATTTATTTTATACAATTAATACGAATTTTATATTTTTTTTAATAATTAAATTTATTTTTAACTATTATTTTTTTTTTATTTAAGAATTTAAAAAAGATTTAATTATTTTTTTCTTTTTTTTTGTAATTTAATTTAAAATATTTTTATTTTATCGAAATTTTTTATCGAATTTTTTTTTTTTTTTGTTAGAAATAAAATGCATGTTTTTTTTTTTTTGACTAATTTTTTGATTTTCCTTTTTTTTTTTATTTTTCCAGCTACTTTTTTATGTCAGAACTAAACTGAAAGTAAAAGAAAAAGTGAATAAAAATGGAAAAAAAAAAAACGAGACAATAAAAGTTTAAATAATAAAGAAAAATTATGAAATTAAATACTAAAAAAATATATATAGTAATATAGTTTTATATTAGATTCATTTCGAAAAATTCTGACTCATTGTAATTTAGCAATATTGTACATTTATTTTCCATTGAAATTTGTTTACAGATCATCAGTTGTGTAGTGACATAATATTGCATATATAAGTACTTTTATAAGCTTTTGAATGGAATTTCTGAATATCTGCGGTTAATTGTAAAACATGTGGGCATTATTAACCAGAGTATGGAGGTGTCGCATTAAATATAATACTACACAAATTATCAACATGTTAAATATATTTATTAATTATAATCAAAGCTTTTATTTTCATTTCAATATTTTAAGGAATCTGAAATTGAAGGTGGATCATTTTTAGTCATAAATTATCTCCGGTAATATATGTACATATTTATACTTTTTTTTTTTTTTTTGGAATATAATATACTCTATGAATTGTTCTCTGACAACGAAGTTGAATTATGAAAATTCTTTTCAATTGTTCAGTATACTAAGCATGTTTTTTTTAACCCCTATATATATACTTCTAAATTATAGTAAAATAATAATTTAATTGCCATGTCAACATTATAATATTCCAAATTTTTTAAATTTTTTATTATACCTAATTGTTAGGTATAATAAATATACCAAAAAAAAAAATTAGTTAAAAATAATAAATTAAATAATATAAAAATTAAAAAAAATAAAATAAAAATCAGAAATCACTATTAGCTAAGATTATTATAATTTTTTTTTTTTTTCGTTCTCCTTAAATTGGTGGTTTCCTTAAACGCATGTTTTTTAGAACCTAAATGGAATATTAAAAAAAAAAAAAAAAAAAATTTTATTCTTCCGGAACTATCGTATTAAAATTTTCTTCATAAGAATGTAAATAAACATAAATTCGTACATATATATTCTGAATAATTTTATTAGACAGAGAATATTAAAATAAAAATTTATAACTCATCATTCAATAATTTATGAAATTTATTTTTAAATTTTTTATTCTAGGTCTGCAATAAATTTAATATAAATAATTAAATGAAAGAAATTTTTTTTTTTGTATTACTTCAAAAAACAAAAAATTAATGTCCTAGTTTTCCGAATTTCCCTTTCATTATGTAAATATATATACTATATATACCTATCTATGTATATGAAAAAATAAATTTTAAAATTAATAAAAAATAAAATAAAATTGAATTAAAAATTAAATAAATTGGATTAAAAAAACAATTTTTCAATGATAAGATTTAAATTAAACTACAAAAAAAAAAATATATATTAAATTTTTTTTTTTTTTTAATTTTCTTTTTATTTTTTTATTATTTTATTTTTTTCAATATTTTCTTCTTTTTGAGTAAAAAATTAGCGCATGTTTTTTTTGTATATTCGCTTTTCTGCTTTCAATATACAAACAAAAATAAAGATAACTACTAATATGGGTTTTTCACAAACACACACACAATAAGCTTTTCCATAAAGAAGTAAAAAAAAAAAAAAAAATAATTAGGACTTTTTCTTGATTAAAAACAGAAAAAAAAAATACATCATTTTTTTTTTTATTTTTCCTCAAGAACATTTTTTTTTTATGAATTTTTCATTAATTTTTTATTTTTTTTTTTTGGAATTTTCATTAATTGAAATTTTCTTTTCTTTTTCTTTTTTTTTGTGAAAAATTATATGCAATAAAATTTTTTTCCTTAAAATAATTATTAAAAATTATATTTAATTTTTTTGGAAATGTGAAAACTTTTACTTTTTCTTTTTTTTTTTTTCCAGGAAAAAAAAAACTATATGTACAGGCTTTTCACGACGACGACGAAAAAAAAAAGAAAAATGTGAAAATTTAGGGTATGAAAATTTTGATGACTTGATTTTTTTTTTTTTTTTTAACACTGATTTTTGGCTAAATTTTTATATAAATTTAAAAAAACTAATTAAATTATTAATTTAAACACTTTAAATTTTATTATTTTACAAAATTTAACTATTAATTTGTAATATTGTTTTATGAATTTTCAATTTTAAAAAATAAATTTTTTTTTTCCTAGTTAAAAAAAAATTTTCTTTTTTTTTTTTGTTTCTGCCTTCTCAATACAGCAGTATAATATTCCTTTTCTGACATACGAATGAAAGAGCTTTATCGAAAAAGAAATTCATTTTACCTATAATAACAGTTTCCATAAAAATTTTCTTTTTTTTTTCTATTTCCTTTTTTTTTACATATTTTTTTTTTTTTTTTTATTATTTTGTAGGTGAATTTGGTGGACAAAAATTGGAAATTGGAAGTTTAGAAGCTTTTTTTGTTTTTTGGGTTTTCGAATTTTGACATTAAAACCGTTGAATTCTTAATTTAAATATTATTTGAAAATTTGTAGAAGAAAACATTACAGATGTTTTAATAATGTTTCTGTGTTTAATTCATAGTATGTCCGATTTGCCAGTGGAAAATCGTTAGTAGTAAAAAAATGTTGTGAAAATTATTATTATTATAACATCAATTTATTTATTTAATATTTCATTATTTTACAATTTCATACATATAGACAGTTTTAGACTTAACCTAGCCTAACTAAGAATTCAGCTTTTATGTTATATAATTAATTTTCTTCTTATTATTGTTGTGTTGCTGAGCACAAATATCAAAATTGTTTGTAAGTTATTAATAAAACATTGATGTTATTGAACAATCAAGTATTGTTGATGTTGTTTTATTTATTTTTCTTGTTTATAATATGACATATTTTTAGGAAAAATTTAAAAACCTAATAATTATTATTATTATAATTATTTGTAATTCTTTTAAAGTATTATTTTTACCTATTTATTAACTTTATTTTCTCGTTATGTTTTTTG
The DNA here is from genome assembly GCA_964007475.1 of Hybos culiciformis. Classification (NCBI taxonomy): domain Eukaryota; kingdom Metazoa; phylum Arthropoda; class Insecta; order Diptera; family Hybotidae; genus Hybos; species Hybos culiciformis. The sequence continues at coordinate 15,854,850 of OZ023275.1, read as the reverse complement.
GTTTAATAAATTTCCCTCTCAAACATAACTTGCATAGAAAAGAAAAATTAGATTGATATAGCCTCACAATCACAATGTTATAGAAAAATTCCTAGTGTTGAATGTAAAAGTATAAAATAAATTTCTAAGAATGATAAATTCTAAATTTGTTTGAACGTAATAGCATGTACAAGTTTTGTGTTGGAATTTATCAGGTATCCAAAATTGTCGATGGTTTTGATTGAATATTTATACTGGCTCCTACGGTTGTAATGATTGAAATTTTATAGTTTTTTTTGTCTCAAAACCTAGGTAGAGTTCACCTGCAAAATATTCTTCTATCTCTTGCGTAGCTTTCAACAAGTTGAGCCATCAATGTGTTACAATATTTACACATTTCTACTACTTTTGTCTAGCATACTATTTTTTTTATCTATTTGGATAATTTCTTATTGAGAACTGTGGTAATATTTTCTTTGTCATTATTTATAGATACTTATTATGACTTTCCTGCGAGAATATAAAATTGTTTGTAAATCACTAGCTATTTGAACAGGGACATTTCCGGCTCACTATATTGAAAAAGCCAGGAGAAATACAATTAGACGAATAAAAACGAACTTAGACAAAAAAAAAACTAAGGTCATGAAATCTAAGTTCCACATTTTTACTTTTTTTATTATAAATATGGAAATAAAACCTCTTGAGGATGCAACATATTCTGAAATTGGGTTCGCATCAGATTAGTATTATTTTTTAATTTTTACAAACAATCTTGTGCTTTTATATCCGTTTTTCTCTTTTATTGTGTTAAAAATTTCATCAAACCATCATTTTGAGTCACCTTACACACAGACACTATAATTAAAAATTATTTGAACTCTTAAAATCCAAAAAAAATCAAAGTATAGAGGTCCTTCAAAACTATAAGGATGACTGAATAAAAAATGTAAAAATTTTCATGTATAAGACTGTGTTGTGTAGTTAATAAAGCTAGAATGGTTTTGTAGTTATGAGCATATTAGTGACGAACGAACGGATACTATGAGCAAAAAATGAAAAATTTTATATAATCCGTTTTTTTAATTTTTAATGGAAAAATATGCGCAAAATTTGTTTATATTAGTGCCCCCAAGTATTTTCAACAGAAGTCTATAGAAAGACTTTAATGAGGAAAAAAATTAGTGTAATAAACTACTAACCTTATAGATTTTTGTATGAAAAAGTTTGAATGAAGAGTTCTCAAAAAGAATAACTTTTTATTTCGCAATTTCCAGATAGTTTTTCAAATTTTCATTGAAATTTATAAACATTCAAAAATATTGCCTTGCACAACTTCCACAATATTTTATAAGACTTCAATTTTTTATTATACCGTATTTGTTATCATGAATAGTTTTTCTGCATCATGCCCTTTTTAAATAATGGCTTCGCATTTATAAGAACATTTTATATTAAAATTTCGTAATTATAAATTTATCAAAGGATATTAAATTTATTCGCAATATTAAGCGTTTTTATAATTATAAATACCTAGTCATTCAAGTGAATATTTATGAAAAAAAATTAAAATTAATGCACTTACATAATATCACCTAATTTCAGTCTTGTTTGTATAAGAGCACAGCTTTTATGATCACTGGTTGTTACTGCTCGACGCCTTCGAGCTGGTATTTTTGGAATGCTAATGCTTTCGTCGTTAGGCATCATTGGTTTAACCATTGGTAAAGATCCTCGTCGCCGATTAGACGTATGTCTTCCAACTCCAAGCATTCTGTAATATAAAATTATTAAAAAAAACTAATTAATATTTATAACAAAATTCTTAAATATTATTCACTATAGGTATACATCACAATTTAACCTAAATATTTATATAAATATTTATATATAAAATTACAATATAAATATAAATATTTATATTAATAATATATATAAAATTATACAAGTGCATATTATATAATGCATTGTGTAGTACATTATAATGATTATAATATTTATAATATTTTACAAAATCTTTCACCCATCTTGTAATGTTCTTTTATATCAGGATTTCTATTTTGTCTTCTAATATTTCCTAGATAAAATAATATCTGTAACCTTTTTAAGTGAAGTTAAAGTTCAGATTAATTTATTTTAAACATATCATTTCTAATAATCTCTTCTTGTTTCACATAAAAGAACTTTGGTGCACAAAAGCGAAAGTCACACAATCCATATTTTTATTTTACATATTTATAGGTATACACTCTGACTGAGTTAAGTATTATATAGGAACTTGTTGAAATAATTGATCGACTTATTATTAATGATGCTTATTTATATAAACTTCTAATTAAAACTATATGAACTGGATAAACAAAAAATTTTTAATTCATTTATAGAATTCTGTCGAAAGAGTTTGTAGTTAATTATATATGCTAGGTATTATTTATATTTCATTCATTATTTTATGTATGAAAAAAAACTATGAAATAACATAGTGTCGCCATTTTTTTTTTTTTTTTTTGCAAATTTAGTCTAAAAATATATTAACATGTTAAATATTGTAAATAAATATTAATATGCAACATGTTGATTATAAAATCATTAATATAACACTAAATGATTACTATATTAACAAAGGAAAAATGATGTATAAGAACCTGTTGCTTTCCATTGAATAAATTCTGAGATATACCTATTATATTATCATCGATTATTGTTGTTATTATATTTTATGTAATACACATATAACACATACCTATAGCATATCATCATGTTCAAAAAATAATAATAAAAAGAAACAGACTTGTACATCAAATCATTTCAATAAAATGCTTTTCACATAATCTTTACTATTTTAATCCGGAAAATATATATATATTATAAATTTTTACATATTTTTCCTTCGTAAATCAGACTCATACCAATATACTATATTGTTTTTATCTATATAAATACAAATTATAGACTTGTAGTTTGGCGTTATAATTCTTACGGATGTACTGAAAATTAAAAAATAACTATTATTACATTGTGTTTTTGTAAGTATTAGTTAATATAATTGTTGTTTGGCTGAAGTTTAGTTTTATTTTATAGTTATCTATAGAATAGAAAATTTGACTAAAATTAGAATCAAATTTTTCTTATTTTAGTTCCTGAATTAGTTTAGGTTCCTTCTTGTTATATTCATTTTGGGTATACATAAAACATAAGTATCTTTTGATGAAAAATTATTATTTAGTCAAATATTATTTGATAAAAATTTGTTGGGCAAAAAGATATGAATGAAGCATATTCTTGAAAAAAAATTGTTTGGCATACTATGTTGTGGTATTTACATAATTACAAGTATAAGAAATTTTCTTAAACCATTACGAAACGTTTCTTCCATCAGAATCTAATCCTTCAAAAAACTTATTAAAATAAAACGTCGATATAAATTATTTACAAATTTTAAAATTAATATTCTCTTATGATTTCAGTTTTGTCAGAATACATAGTATAGTATTTTAATTTTTATTTTCGGTACACTCTATCTATTGGTTGAATCTATAAAAAAATACTATATGATTGTATAAACTTATTATATTTATACCTACATTTTCTATTAGTATAATTAAAAACCAGCAGTTTTTGGCTTTTGGCTTTTACTATTTTTTATATTTAAGGATAAAATTTCATTAAACAAATTTCAAAGGCATTGTTGAACAACACTGAACAGCATGATAAGATACGATAAATATAGGTATATTTATAAACATAGACAAATAAAATTTTAGTGATAAGATTATGCAAATGAAGTAAAATAGATCATGTTAGGTTTATTAATTTTATAACACTTTTGAGACTTTAGAAATAATGTTATCGTAGAAACACGCTCATTATGGTAGAAATATATTGATGGACAATGATATAAAGCCTCTTTTGTATATTTAACAAGAAGATGCAACCAAGACATGGACAATGAAAGTTTTATTTAGAAGAACCAAAAGCCAGGAAATTATCAATTTCTTCTTAAGAATTAATAATTAGTCTCACAGATGGCATTTTTAATTCGTAAACGAAATGATCACATTGTTAGCCGTGTAATTACAATGTTACTTAATTAGGTACTTGCTTATGTGGTTTTTTGAATTTAATATTCGTCTCCTAAAAAAAAACAAATCCCACAATAAATCATATTATAATAATAATCAATTGTAAATGATTTGTCAATTGTCCAAGTTTAAGTATTCTTCGGAAAATTGAATAAAACTTTATAATATTAATATCTTCTGTTTATTTTCTAAACATAACAAATAAAAAAAACTCAACTGTGAATATTTGTATATATATTGATAAAGTAAATCGTATTTTTAATTTCATTAAATACAATATTTATTAAATATAAAATCCGATCATCATGAACTCACATTTCAATTTCATTAATAATATACTTTCCAGTCAGACACAATAAATAATAATAATAATATTTTATTTGTACTCTTCACATATATAACTAAGGATGTGTACATATATATATATATGGCATTTCTTATTATTATTATTTTAACAAGACTCATTTAATAAGAGGATAATACTTGTTAACACCACCTTTATACTGAAGAGCATACTAAACAATCATTGAGTTGTTTCTATTTTCCTTCAAGGCTAAAAAAAAAAATGTTTCTCTTTTCCTCAATTTCAGTACAAAATAAAAATAAAAAATAAAAACGATTTTTTTTTTAATAAATTCTATTTTTATTTATATTTTCACTTTATTTATCTGAATACCTCTCGTTTTCAATAAACTTTTAAAGTGCTATTGCTACACATATATTAAGTGTACTAACATTTTTCATATCATTAATTTTCGATATGTTTCTTTTCTATAATATATACCTTAAAAATTAACATTAAATTTTGCTTGAAATATTTCATTATGCTTCGGATACTGATGTTTCGGTAATATCTACATAAATGTTGTTTCATTCAAATTGTACGCATATTGTCAAATTCATATGTACGGAATTTTTGTTTAACATAAGTATTAAGAATAACCAGTACTTATAAATTTATAAATAATTCTTTTTTCAATTAAAATATATAATTCTCATCTCACATTTTCTAACTCTTAGAAAAATATAATATTTTTTAATCTCCCTCATCTCATAAAATAATTAGTTTATAATTTTTAATTATAGGGACTGTTGTAGATTGCAAACGCAGCAAATACAATTATATGAATTAAAAACCATGTTGGTTTGTTCTACCAGCAATATAAAGTTATATTACAAACTATTTTAATTACATTAACTTTATTGAATACACCTTGCTACTATATATAGCAAAATAACAAAAAGTTGTTTATTATATAAAACATAACATAGCATATATACAGACATTATGTATAAATAATAAGAGTTATATAAAAAAAAAAAAGTAATGCAATTATAACATTAAGAAACCCAGAAAAAATTATAATAAAATAAAAGTTTTCATAAATATAAATTAATATTGACAGTAAAAGTATAAAGTTGAAGGCAAAAAAAAATTATAAAAGTGAAAATTTTTGATAAAGGAAGGAATCCTAAAACATACAACGCAAAAAAAAGAAGAAAATTTTGTATTCATTGGTTCTTAATTTATGATTGATTTAAAGGGCAAAACATATTTTTTTTTTCTTTTTTTTTCCCTGAAAAACTTTTCTATATTTTAATATAATACTCTTTTAAAACTTTAAAACACAAGGAAAAAATAAAAGTTAAGAGGAAAAAATAATAATAAGAAACTTTTTCTTAAATTAAATAATAAAATACACAACATATATTTAGAACGAAAGATTGCTGATATTCTCCATAATATTAACCACAAAGTGTTTTCCTTTTTTTTTTTTTTTTTTTTAATTTTATGAAGCCACGTATTAACTGTTTTTCATGTCCTGGAAGAAAGTAATTTTTATATATATGTAATATATATGTAGATGGATTTGCAAGGAAACAGATAACTTGGAAAATTTTTATATAGTTTTTAAACATTTTTATTGATTTAAAAATAAAATCAAGCTTTATAATTATATTTGATTGGTACTGTTTTCAAGAATTTTCAAACGTTTTCTTTTAATTGAATTTTTCTATTAAAGCAATAATTTTCTAAGAATAAGCATATTTCATCAACGTAGTTTTACATTTAAAGAAAAATATTAAGATAGTATTTATAGTAAAATGTATGGTAAAATGGGTTTTAATGCTTAACTATCCGGATTTGGGTTTTTTTTAATCTTGTTGTTGTCAAATAAACATCGTTTGATATTAATTATTAATTATTTATGAAAAATTGAATTATATCAGTAATTTTTTTTTAATTATAAATAACAAGTTTAACTATCAATCACTTGTTGTTGGTATATTAATTGCAGCAAAGGTACACTTATGTTTAAAGTTTTAAAATCGACTAAAGCTGAAATTTAATATATTTCATGATCTAATTTTTACAACTTGAAACAACCTCCAAAATGTGCTGAATCAGATTGTTTTGTTTTAAAGACTTTCACTTGCCTTAAGCTACCAAATATCTTCACCATCCAAAGGTAAGTTTTATTGAAATTTTTAAACGACGAGTGTTAATATTTAAAACATTTCTACAGCAAAATATTTATCTTTAAAGCAAAAAAAAAAAAAACAAATTCTCTGATCACTCTTTTAGTCTTATCAAACACAATTTACAATTTTAAACTAATTTTGGTAAAGGAAATTACTTTTCCATTTACTATTTTTTTTTTTTTTCATTCAACAAATAGTTTATTATTTTTTTTAATAACTTTTCTTTATTTTAGATCAAAGGGATTAAAAGATTTATTATAATGTATTTTAACTAAACTACGAACATAAATAAATTGCTGTAGTTATTTGGTATAACTAAATCTGTATATATAGAACACAATAATATATAAAACCTATTTCTATAATATACACTGGGTTAAAATACCATATCGTATCCTGTAAAAAAAAAAAATATTCATCCTGAGAAACAAAAAAAAATTCTATATGAATCTATGAGAAGAAAAATTCCTTGGAAAACATTTTCTATCATCCCTTTTAAATTTTAGAATTTTTTTTTTTTTTAAATAAATTCTATAAGATTTAAAATTTCCAAATAATAAGAGTATTTTCTTCAATTTTTTTTTTCTTAAATATATAATAAAAAAAATTTTCCTGCCATTTACATAATCGGAATTTTGAATTTTTTTTTTTTCTTAAAAATATATATTGGAACGAACGTCATTATCAAGAAGAAAATTCTGTACTTCAGTCCACTATTTACTCGTTGCCTTTAAAATCTATTATTTGTATTATATGTTATACATGTATATACTTCTATATCGTTAAAAATATAACATTTGTGTATGAACATATTATATTGATTATAGCAATTGATATCCTTTTAAATAATAATAATAATTCCAAATCAACGTATATATATATAATATAATAAAGGATAAAAAATGTAAAATTGTAAAGAATGTAAAATTTGAATAAGAATTATGTTAAGCATATATAATAGAAAATTTTATGTATTATAAGGAATAATAAGATTCATGATATTTTTAAAATAATTTCGAAGAAAAAATATATGTATGTAATTTATGCTTTAAAATAAAAAAAAAATATATTTTCTTTACATCTTGCTAATTTTTCCAGAAAATATCTTAAATGTTTTAAAAATTTTTATTTTTTTTAGTTATCACATTTTATAAAATATAATATTTATTGATGTTGATTTATAAGTACATGTATAACATTATAGGAATTAAGCGTAAAAATTTACATGAACTGTCAGTAGTAATTTTCTGGTAGTAAATGCCATGACATTGAGTTCAATTTAAAAGTGTTATCTCCCTTTTACTTGAGCAAGATAAATAATAAAACAAGTTTACTTATGTTTTCATTCAACAAGTTTTCATCTTTTTCAATGTTTAAATAAATCTCAATATTGCAAGAAATTATTTAGGTAGGTACTATTTTTGTTCGAATAATATATGAAACGATAATTTTGTTTTTAAGCCCATTTTGAAACTACTTTCTTTTTTTTTTTCAATTATACCAAAAAAAAATATATTTCAATTATAATTAATCACTTTTTAGACATGTGGATTTAAGATTTGTCAACTATTGAAATAGAAAATAATGTAAAATATGTCTTAAACATAAGAAATTTCTTTTGTTTTTTATGTATTAACGATTGTAATAGATTTTAAAAAAAATTTGAACATAATAAATAATAGAAAATTGAGAATCTAACGAGTTTCCTGAAAAAAAAAGTCTGTATAATAAGCTTCTTAAAGATCGTGTGGCAGGAAATTAACTTTTGATTATTTTCTTTGTGCATATAAATGGATATAATATGTACTTTAATGATAAAATTTTATGCTATTGAAAGCATTATAATATTGGCAAAGGTTATTTTATTTTCTAGAAAATGTTATTAATTGTAATTCAAATAAATAACCAAGATGCAATTTATTTCAATTAAAATACTAAATAGTAATTTTGCATATAAAAGTACTTAATTATGTATTTTTATTTAATAATTATATTATTAAAAAATTAAAAAGCATTTTATTTTTTAATAAAAAATAATATACAAAAATTCTTTGGGTTAACAATAAAATAATAATGAAAATATAAATAATGTCAATCATCAACAATTAAGCTTTCGTTTCTATATAATTAATTTGCCAATAGTTACTGTTTGTTTGAAGTAAACTTCGCACATTAGTATTATTCTTCAGACTTATATCACAAAACTACAAAACCATTCTCATGCTAAAAATAAAAAAATAGTAGTTAGAAATTTATTCATCGGCTGATAGATAACATTTATTATATTAAACTTTAATTGTCTAAGCTACTTAACAGCACTTTTATACTTTTCGTTTCTAGGTTTTTGATGTATATTGTAGTTAATTTGAAAAGAAATTGATAACACCCACCAAACAAAACTCTACTTTATGCTAAATGTATAACTATCAACAGAAATACCCAAAATTCAATGAGACATAATAAAAATAAAATTTATAATATAAAATTATAATACTTACTTATATAAAATGATAAGGATTAACTTCTACAGTTGGTTGTTCGTGATTTACAATACAAGTTAAACATGTTATAAGTAACTAAATGTATATATACAGACAATCAATTTTATAAAACTAAAAAACTAAATTTCTGCTTTTATTTATTTTAAAAGGGTTTTTGAGATTTATTATTAAAGCTAAAATGTCAATTTTATGTTACCGGAGAGATTAAATTTGAAGACCACAATATAGAAAATAAAAATTTTTATTTAAATTATATTAAAATAGTTTACTTTAAAAAAGAATTTAATCAAATTAAAATGAATAATATAAAATATGTAGGTATACTACACATTAACTTTGGTATATAGTGTTTGTACGCAAACACAATGTGTACGTAAAGAAGTAATCCTTAGGATTAAATTTTTTAAATTTTGTTATAAAAAAATTATAATCTTTGTAATAAAAAAAAAATAATAATAATTTTAAAACTAAAATATTCAACGTACGTCAGTTAAACAATAACTTTTATATACATAAATGTATATATTTATGTTATGAATAAAAAAACTGATAGAACGATTCATATTCTTATCAAAATTATATTATATACTATTTTATAATTTATAAGGCATTAGGTTAACAAAAATTTTGCAAGTTATTTAAGTTTGTATCCAATTTATTTATACAAGAAAAGTTTGAATACCTATATATTATAGAGTAAAATTAATACAAAATTGATAAATTGAATGCATGTATTGTGTCTTCAATGTGTCTGCTTGTTATTGAGTCTTAATTCATGCCATTAATGTACCAGACTCAATGAAACGAAATACTACTTACAATTCTCAATTATTGTATACAAAAAACAAATATCATTATGTGCTTGTTCGTGAACAATAAATATAATGTATTGAGTAATTTATATATAATAAACATTTATAAAAATATAATATAACTTTCTTATAACAACACTAGAATTTAAAAAAAAAACATATTTGTCCAAAAACTTTAGATAAAACTTTTAATCTTCCTTCAAATAAGAAAAAAAAGTCAACCTTCGAATAAAAACTTAATTATTAAATAAGTTTATGTACTATGTTTGAAATTATGTCGTAATCAATGTTGCCTCTAAGCTGCGCGCCTGCCGCGCAGCAGTTTGAAATCTACCGCGCACTCGTTTTTATTATCCGCGCACAAAAGATTTCTTTTAAATTTTTAAAAATATTGCTACAAAATAATTTATATTCATATTTAAAGTTCATACAATCAGATATATCAATCGAATGGGAGAACTTGTAACCTTTTCTATTAATAAAAATTAAAAAAAAAAGTTGGAGAAAAAGTACATAAACAAGAGTTTCTCATACAAATCTTTAATATTTTTGTTATTATGCGTGGATTCACTTTAATGAATTCTATAAAAACTAAATCTAGAAAAAGAATTGAAATTTATCATTTGGAATGTTTGATACGAATAAAATCAAATCTATTGTCTCAAAAAATTATTGATTTAGACCAAATTTATCAACATTGGGCTAGAGAAAAAGACAGACGTGCAAAAATGCTGTAGAAGACATTCCGTGTTTAAAGATTTCCTTTTATAAATTCAAATAATTAAATTTTAAAAGAATATTATAAGATGATAAGTTATGAAAAGTAATTTGAATAAAAATAAGAAATATAAATATGTATTAATTACTAATTCAATGTATTCAATAACTTTAACTATAAATATGAATTATATAAGAACTTGCATGAAAAAATGAATTACATATAATAAATTAATCATCTAAAATAAAATTTTTATTAATTTTTATGCAAATTTTCCGCTCACTAAATCTTGTTCTGAAAATTTACCGCTCTTTTTCCACTCAGGTATTTAAAAAATTAGAGGGAACATTGGTCGTAATAGAAATGTTTTCTGAAAAAAAGAGTTTCAACAAAATATATAATACATAATTTAATTTATAAAATTCTGAATAATTTTTTAAAGCTTTTTGGTTCAATAATAATTCCATCATTTTTATATATTATTCGTATATATAAATTATGTGAAAAACCCTTAAAATATTCACAAATTATATTAAAATTCATATATCAGTTTTTTGTTTGAAGTTTGAAAATATTTTGTATATGTGTTGAATATGTTTAGAATTTATATTATTGAAAAATGTATAAAATTTATGTTAAATATTTATATAAAAATCCCAAAAATAAAAAAAAATAAAAAGGGAAAAACAGGACATTAAAATCACATTATTTTACATATTTTTATTGTAATAATTCTGTCAAATAAAACAAAGTAATTAATAGCTTAAAACTTTAAACCAATATTGAATCATCAAACATTTTTAACTTTTCTAAAAATCCGATATAATCATAATCCATTTCATTCGAGTGAAAATAGCAATGAATATCAACACTGAATAACATCGAAATATAGAAATTTGAGAATAAAATTTTTCGAAAAAGTTCCCCTCCACTCACCGTAAATTCAAGAAAAATTGCAGACTCTTTTAAAATTTATCATTAATATATTCTGATATAAAAGGCAAATGTCATATAAAAATTTAAATAAAATTTGTTGGTCATATTAAAAAAAAAAGAAAATAATCTTGCATTTACTCAAATTAATTTTCTTTTTTTAATCTTTCTTATTGTAAAATGTTAAAGTGATTTGAAAAAAAAAGAAAGGAAATTTAAAAAATTACAATATGACTATAGATTTTTTTAGCAGTCATTCAAACCATTCGAAAGGGTGATATAATGCAAAGAATGAAGTAATTTCAAGAGAATTTATTCATACTGCCTTGAAGACTGAGCATAATCTTATCTGAACATTTATATAAAAAAAAAGAATACTATTTTCCGTGTAATTTTATATGTATTAAAAAAATTCATTCACAAAATAAAATCACTCTGTATACCTATAAAGAAGATTAAAATAAAATCTTAAATGTTTTTTATTATGCAAATAAAATAAATGTAGGTAGGTAGACTTTATAATATTTATTTTTTATGAAAAAAATAAATAAAAAAAATGTTTCTTTTAAACTGGTAATTATCCTCATTTCAAAGAAATAATTTACTTTTATATGAATATTAAATTTACTGAAATTATTATTTAATTTACCAATATTATTAGATCTTAATAAAATATAAATATATATGTAGTGTAGGTATGTAGATATTTATATCAAAAAATTTTATTATAATGATTTTTTATACAAAAAAAAAAGAAAAAAAAACTTTTAAAAAATAAATTTTACTTCCGCTTCAAATAAAAATATAAATAAGGTTTTTAAATCAGAAAAGATTTTTTATGAGGACCAACAAATTTTTTTTTTTTTTTTTAATACAAATCAATTAGGTACATATGACAAAATAAGCATTTTCATCATTATTATTGATTGAATGAAAAAATAAAATTGCTTTTTCTATTAACTTGATTGAATTAAAACTTCAAATTACATTAGGTTCAACAAGTGATTACAACAAAATGCATTATTCTTTGTTTTTTTTTGCCCAATAATTCTGAAAAAGGAATAAAATTTGTATATAAACAAACCACAATTTGTGGACAATTGGAATCATATTACTCAAATCTATTTATGTGAATAAATTATTCTTTAACCTAATAATTTACTATCCCTATACAACAGGTGGTGTAGAGAATCTATATATATTTTATATTTTGTACACATTAATAATAAATACTATATAGCTCAGTGGTAGAGTGTAGTGGACTGGGATGCTGGAAACCAATGTTCTTGTACCCCGAAAAAGGGCTTAAGAAAATAAGAAATCAATTAAAATAGATAATAAAGAAAAAAAATTTAAAAGATTATATATTATGAAAGTGGATCCTGACTATTATCCAAATAATGATTTAGTTGTTTGACTTCTTGGAACTAGTTCTTCAATACGGTCGGGATATTAAGAGAAACATTATATTTGTTTCTTCAGTAACATGGAGAATTTTTTTTCTTATTTCAAGTACTTATTTTATCACCCTAAAAAATTTTGTAAATAAAAAAAAAAAATTGGAATTCTATGATGAAGTTGAGTTTTATTATATAAAATTGAATTTTATTACATTTTTGTACAATAATCACACCGCACATTTTAATATCACTTGGAAAACTCTTGTTCCATTTTAATAAATTATATTAAACTAAATGATCTATATTTTAAAATCCTAAATTTACATATAAATTGTGAAAAATAGAATACTTTATATTATATTATATTATACTATACATTCCTTAAGATATATATAATAAATATACAATATTTTAATATTTAAGTATTACGATGAAAAAGTTTTCAACTTTTTGTCATAATTTATAAAAATAAAGGGATTTTTATTTGTGGAGGCAAGTCAAACTTTGATATTGAAATAAAACTCATCAGATATTTTAATTTTTCAAACGATTAAGGTTACAGAAAGCTTTAAAAAAATTTATATTTATTTAATTTTTTTTTTTTATTCTTCAGTTTCTTGTTTGTATAAAAAAAAATTTTTTTTTTTTTTGAAAAATTATCAAAAAATGTAAATAAATATTTTTTTTGTTAAATCCATATAACTTTGCATCAACATTTAATCAAGAAATCTTTACTTTTTTTTTTAAATTATCAATCTCCATGAACTCCCTTATTATTATTATTTTTTTTGTTTATAGTAATTGTATGTTTTTGAAAGAGGGATAAAAATTAATAAATGATGAAAAAGTTTAAATAAAATTTTTACTTTTTATCATATACTCTGTACGAAAAAGAAAAATTAATTGTCAATTGGTTAATCACATAAAAAATATAAATGGAAATAGATTAAATTTTCTAGATTTCAGTGTACATAATATATAGATAGGGCAGAGGTTTTTCGGATGAATAATGACAAGAAAACTCTTAATTGTTTTTTTTTTAATAAATTTTTATTAGAAATTTTCTGTTCACTGTATTTTGGGCAAATTTAAAAAGACAGCCAAAAGATATTTAAAATTTTAAAATTAATATTGTCCTTTTTTTTCGGCAATAAGCTGTCACTCTTTATATAATTAATTCTTAAGGAAAGTTAATTAAACACAGAAATTATATTAATAATAATATAAATATTTTTGCAAAGCGAACTGTATAGATTTTTCATCAAACGATCGATTATGAATAAATGACAAAAAATTTACATAATGCTCGAGTACGTGAAATTGTTTCACGTTTTCTTTTGGACAAGTTTTGTTTGTAACGAACGATGTAACACTTTTAAATATTGAAAAAAATGGTGTATCTTACACTTATTTTTTCCACAAAAAATTCTCAATATTTTAACATGAATGATTTTAGACAAAAAAAAAATAAAATAAAATTTTATCTGTTAAATTCAATCATCCAGAAACATCTTATATATATTTCGGTACAAAAAAAAAACGAACCTAATATCATAAAAATTAGACTAAAATTTTGCATAAAAGATATAAATATAAAATTTTTCAAGAATTTTTTTTAGAAAAAATTTTTGCTCTTGATTTTATTGAATGAATATATTATCTAAAAAACCACAATCCTTTGGTTTTCATTTTCATTTTTTATTTTTTTGTTAAATATATAAAAAAACAAAAATTTAGAATATTTTATTTGATTTAACTCACCTGTCAAAGTTGTTTCGGGTTTTCGTCACATGTTAAAATCCCTTTTTTTTTATTTTATTTATTTATTTAAAAAAAATAAAAATACAGAAGTATAAATTGTTATGTTACATATACATATGTATATATTTTATATAAAAATACGAATTTTATTTACCGCGAATAATTTACCAATTTTTTTTTTTTCTTTTTTTGAATATTCAAATTTTAGATATCGTTCCCATATGGGTTATTTATATAGCACCGGACATTAGAATAGTCGACAAAAAAAAAAATCGTCCTTTTTATATTATGTACAATACACGTTATATACACGCACTTTATATTTATGTTATTTATATTTATGTAAATAAATATATAATTATATATATACTATATATTTTTTTTTGTTTTATTTATTTTATTAAGTGTGCTTTTAATTTCGAACAAATATAACATTCATATGTAAAATATTCTATACACGTTCACATAAAACATGATTTAAATGTAGGTACCTACATAATATTCTTTTATAAAGCATAGGTATATTATATAATATATATCTAATATCTGCTTTTAATTAGCATTATTATTATTATTATTCGTTAAAACATAAAAAAAATACAATAAATAAACCTATCATCTACCTATCTACTAAATGTTTAATATTCTTTTGAATGTGCATAGCAAAAATAACAACAAAAAATTAAATTATTGACTTACTGACTGGCAGGTTTCAGATTTTATTTTTTTTTTCTCATTTTTAAACATCAATGTTACGAACAATATTCATTTAATTTCAAATATTGTTGATACTTATTTTCTTGAAATGAAATTTATAATAAGAATATCTATATATTTCTGTTTCGGGGAAAATAATATCTTTTGTATTGTTCATTGAAATTCATTGAAAACTCGGAACAAAAATTTTTGTATTAACATATGAAATTTTAAATTAACTAAAATCTGATAAAAAATGAGATTTTTATATACATTATTTGTGAAGATCTCAATCATATTTCTTATCAAACAAAACTCATTGATTATCATTGAAAATTGAAAATAGAGAGTTATCTTTGTATTCCTTATAAAAAAATTTAAAGTACGTTTTCTAGATAATTTCACATTTGAAACCTTGTAAATAATCTTGACCGCATCCCGTGTTAGAAATACTTATTTTCTCACTCAAAAGATCTTAAAAGTGCAATAACAATAAACATATCTACGTGAATATCTCAAAACTATCAAAATAGAGTTTTGTCCTTCTTCTTACTTCTTGCTTCGTATAAAGGCATAGAATAAATCGTCGAGTTAGTATTTATTCAACTATTCCAACTTCTAAGACAAAAATTACGTCGCTAGTTATATATTTCGAATGTTAATATTAACTATAGAATTAATTAATTTAAAAATGATGCACTTCACTTCGCTATTTTAATCAGATTTTCATACATTAAACGGAAGAAGCTTTATTTACCATGAATTACATTGTTTACTTTTTTAAACATAAAGTTTTTGCAAAGTATACATTTTCCTGTTTTATAAAAGCTTGAAATCTAATTATTACGAGCCCTGCATCATAAGACCTCGTACGGGTTTTTTTTTTTTGAGTTTGTTCTACTTTTTTCCAGTTTTCTCCAGTTTTGTATTTTTTTCGTTTAAACCAACCTTTTTTAGGAGTTTTTGGTCTTTATAAAAAAAAAAATTTTTTAAGTTAAATTTTGAGAAAAAAATTATTTTCCAAAAGTCTACTTTTTCAACTTTTTTTATGGGCATCGCAGAAATTTTCGAAAGATGCATTTTGAAGGGCATTTGGGAGTAGTTAATTTTAGCTTTTTGGGTTTTGTCGATAAAATAAAGGAGAGAGTCAAAAAACGCCTTTGAAAATCCAAAAAACAGGTCAAAAACGCGAAAAATAGCAATTTTGGCCTGCTTTTTTCGAATTTCAAAGGCGTTTTTTGGCTCTCTCCTTTATTTTATCGCCAAAACCCAAAAAGCTAAAATTAACTACTCCCAAATGCCCTTCAAAATGCATCTTTCGAAAATTTCTGCGATGCCCATAAAAAAAGTTGAAAAAGTAGACTTTTGGAAAATAATTTTTTTCTCAAAATTTAACTTAAAAAAAATTTTTTTTTATAAAGACCAAAAACTCCTAAAAAAGGTTGGTTTAAACGAAAAAAATACAAAACTGGAGAAAACTGGAAAAAAGTAGAACAAACTCAAAAAAAAAAAACGTACGAGGTCTTATGATGCAGGGCTCGTACTATATGATTGCTAAATATATATTTATTACTTTATTAACATAGCAAAATTTATTCTTAATTTAGACAACAAATTATATGAAATCAATTAGCATTTAAGCAAAAAAAAAATAAATAACTATTTTATTGCACCTATATATGATATTATCTCCTAGGCATGTTTTATTTAACTTTTAATGATTTGACATTATAATAATTAATCATAGTGTCATAGAAATGTTTTCATTTTCTGCGGTGGTGAAAAACAGTAAAAAAACCAAAAAAAAATTTGATAACATTTATCGTGTATTACATTCATAATAATATCATCAACAGAAAAAAAAAATTGTAATTAAATTATATTAACTTCTGAGTTGAATGGCACATAAAGTTATGTCATCGTTTGATCACAGAATGTCCTAATCAAAGAATGAAATCTCCGTTTCAAATGGATACACCTATAATTGAGTTTCACAAGAAGTTTTTTTTTCTGAGGGACCATGCATTATATAGATTTAATTAACATTATATATGTATATTATTTAAGTTTCTTATGGTTTATGTTCATTATGTATATACTATATTCAAATTGAAAAAACATTTTGTAATGTAATAGGAACCATAGTTTTTAATTAAATTAAATAAATTAGGAGATTTAAATTTTCGATATATGTACGGTGTTAAAACATTTATCAAAAAAAAAAAATTTCCAATTATCTTTATTAGTTAGAAAAGCGGTCAAATAAGTTCACAAAAAAGTGAGTCATAAACAGGAGAACTTTTAAAGAAACATGAAATTTAGAACTAAATGTGTAAAAGTCCTATACAATCCTGTAATCACGCTGAACACTATTTCGGAATTCAAAAAAATTAAGATTTTAATTAATTATAAGCATTTTAGATGAAAACGAATTTAATGAAAACATCTGCCTTACTAAGCAAGAAGGTCGTAACTAACTCTTTTTAATAGTTTTGAAATATTCAAGTTTTTCCTGTTTTCATTTTAGAACATTTATACGGAGAGGTGATCAAGAATATTTACAAAGAAGCAATTATCTCAAAAATTGTCTAAAATAAGGCAGATATATAACCATTTTTTTTTTTCATTTTTGATTGAAAACGTGCCGAAAATTAAATAAATTCTTCTATTTATTAAAAGCAAAGATATTTGAAAAGGATTCCATTATTTTTTGACATTAGAAGTCGCGTAATTTCATTACTCCAATTTCATTACTCCAATTGTTCTTGAAATTTAAAATTTCTTATTATTTTTTTTAAATTCCAATTATAACTCTGAAACCTGTAGTTAATCAGCCATCTGGAAAGAAAATTTTTTGACAATTTTTTTTTTCTGTAATTTAAAAACAAAATTCTTTTATTCAATATTATTATAACTTTTTTTTCTTCTGTTTTTCATTTGTATTCTTTTTTTATATAATATATGTATATAATATTGAAATCAAAAAATAAATTTACATTATTCTGTCATTAATATTTATCATCAAAAAGATACACGTATCTTTATTTTCGTTTTTTTTACAGGCGATAAGTAAAATAAAAAAAAAATGTATTTTTTTACCACAAAAGAAATTATTGTTCCAAAAAAAAAAGAAAAAAAAAAAGAAGAAGAAATTTAATTTAAAAACTTATTATTAAATTTCACATTTAATTTTAATTTCAATTAGAAGAAAATTAGGTGCCTAATTTTAATTTAATTCAACAAAGAAACCCAGTTGAGTTGGTTTTTTTTTTTTTTTTCTTGGTGGGAGAAGAATGTTAAATTTATGAAAAATGCCAAAATAAAAAGATTGATCATAATATTTAATTAAATCCCTAAAAAAAAAAAACAGGAAATTAGAAAATTTAACATTTTGGGTTTCGGGTACATTTGGGTGTATTTCATTTGACTGTAATTATATTTGACTGTTTAAATATAAATTTGATAGTATTTCGCTAAAAGTGAATTTACAATCTATTGAATTAAAAGTCAAAGTAACTTACAATCAAATGAAATACAGTCAAATGTATCGCTCACGAAGCATGACTTTTGGGTTAGGTATTTATGAACCAATTTCAAACTAGAAACTGGATATTCGGAATTTTTATAACTAAAAACTTATGCGACAATTTCTTCCAAAAAAATTAAAAAATGAAAATCTTTCAAGAGAAAGTCTATTTCTCTGTTTCAACCCGATCATGAAAGTATAGCATATGTCAGCAGTCTTTGAGAGGTAATTGACCGTAGACAAAACGTAAAAGAAATGTATACATCTATAGATAGATATGTTTATAACTTTTTAAATTTATAAAAAAAAAAACCAAAACAAATTTCACAAAAAAAAAGTAATAAAACTTTTTTCTTTCAAATTTTATCAATCACGAATTAATTTGTTTTTTTTCTGAAAAAATATTTTGAAAAACAACATAAAAAATAAAAAAATTACTCATTTTAATATTCCACAAAAAAAATTCACTTAATTTTAATATTTTTTTTTTTTTTCAACTTTTATCTTATTTATTTTTATTATTATTTTTATTTATTATTTACTTTTTTTTTTTTTGCTTATAATCCATTTAGGTATATTTTTTTTTTTTTTTGCTTTTCATTTATGTGACTTTTATATTTTTCGTTACTTTTTTATTTATTTATTTTTTTTTTCTATTTTAATTTCACTGAACTTATATTTATTTTCTCGATATTTTCAATTTTTTCAATTTTCAATTTTTTTTTTTTTGTGTATTAATCTCACATCCCGAAATAAAAGAATAATTAAACTCCTCAAAGCATACAAAAAAGAATCAAAATAAATAAAAAATAACATAAAAACATAAAAACACGAAAAACATAAAAAATAAAAAAAAATATATATATTTAACTGATTACTATTTCCGCTTGAAAATAATTTTTTTTTTTTTTTTGGTTCTTATACTTTCAGCCCCAATAATAATAATAAAAATTCTATCAAATAATAATACCCTACACTTAATCGGAAAAACAAAAAAAAAAATCAAATTCTATAAATAAATTTTGCAAAAAAACGAAAAAAAAATAAAAAAAGTAAGTAAAATAAAAATAAATAAATAAAAAAAAAAAATCAGTCAGTAATGATAAGAATTCGGGAAAATCAAAAAAAAAAATTTCCTTGGTTGAAAAACCGAAAAACCAAAAAAAAACCAAAACAATGTTTCGCTAGATTTTCTTAATAAAAAATGTGTCTCTTTTAACAGATGTTTGCCCCTAAACTGATTTCAATAATTTTTAATTTTACCATTTCGAACGAATATAAATTTTAAATCAAACTTTTCTGTTATTATTTTCTTTTTTTTCTTCTTTTTTTTTTTTTTTATTCACTTTTTTGATTGAAAAGCCACAAATAAAAATAATATATACATAATATATATTGTATAGATAGAATTAACTTCGCTCGTAAATATATGTTTTTCCTATTTTTTTTTTCTCCCAATGAGTTAACAGGTGGAAAATTTTTTGGGATAAGAAAAAAACAAAAAAAAAACATTTTCTTTTTACGGCGAATTTTCTAACAAAAATTTAACACTATGTTGTTTTGTCGTTGGTAGTGCATATTTTGGATTTTGTTGGAAACGTTTTTCTCTCTCATGAAAAATTAGTAACGAAAGTGTTTATTTTTTTTTTTTCTGAATTGTATTCTGAAGGTTTTTATTTTTGGAAAATTTTTCCTGTTTTTAGCTCGTTTTCAATGAAAAAATTAAAAAACGGACTGTAATGTCCACCACTAAAATGTACATAACTAATGAACTGCCTATAATCGGTTTCAATTCTTTGAATGCCAAAATAAGCGCAATTTCGTTCACTTTCATTTCGACTAAATCATGACGATTTCGGGTTTTGTAGTTAAAGGCTATCAACTTGCGAAGTTTCAACTTGGTGGAGTTTCGTCAGAGTTTAAAAAAGATATCACACAAAATATCACAGGCCAATTTATTTTTTTTTTTTTTGTATTTCAATAATCTAGCTTTTATCGGTTAAAGAAGATGAATTTCAATTAGGTATCAAATTTCAAAATAATAATTTAGAAATCTTATTCCAAAAACAAAAATTAATAGAAGGTTTTTTAATTTTTCCTTTTACATATGTAATAAGTGTTCTCTACCTATTATATTTTTTTCTTTCTAAGCATAGCTCAGTTGATAAACGTACAAGGTAAACTCTAAACTCTTTAATATTTTAAGTAATATTTGCCTAATATTTAGGAAACATGTAAATTATATGATAATAAATAAATTTGAATTTGAATTTGAATAATTTTAAAATGTTTTTAATGGTTTCCTATAGTTGATTTAAAATTGTTATTCCCTTAGCTGAACTCGATCCATTCATTCAAACCAAATAAAATCCAGGAAATATATAAATTTAGAGGTTTTTATTCTTATCAAATTGTTTGATTGTGATTGCGCAAAATCATTAAAAATTCTAAGAATTAAATAGAACATTAGCATAATAGATTTAGAAAATACTTATTTTTATGTAAATCAAAGAAATTTTAAAATTACCGAATACTTTTAATTTTTGAGGCCACAATTATTATTAACTCGTACACGAATTTGTCTGTCTGTATCTTTACTTTTTTCAAATTTGGCACACAGGTTCATGTCGTGTGACAATTGAATCTATCAAAATTTGAACCGGAAATTTTCATGGAAAACCCGAAAATCGGGAAAAATCATTTGAAAATTTGGTACAAATTTGATTAGTGATAAATCCGTTTCAGGAAAAACGCAGTTTTCTAATTTTTGCGAATAAAATTTCCGGAATTTTCCGACTTTTCCGGAAAATTTTCCGGTGAAAAAGTATTCTAAATTATGCAGGACCAAGTTCCCTATCAACTGGCATCATTTCTTTCTCTCCGACAATGGTGAAAACTTGCAGAAAAAATCGAGGAAAATTCATTTAAAACGCTTTTCCGGAGTTTTTCCGACCAAAGAAGCGTTTGAGCGTTTTGCAACCTGAGACAAAGTTGTAGAGCGAAATGAATTGCATAAAGTTGCTTTTGTGGAAAACTCCATGGAAAATCCGGAACAGCGGGAAAATCATAGGAAAAATTTTCATCGATATGATTAGTGATAAATCTTTTTCAGGAAAAATGCAGAATTTTCCACTTTTCCGAAAATTTCCGGAAATTTCCGACTTTTCCGGAAAATTTTTCGACAAAAAAGTTTTATAAGCTATGCGGAATCATTTTTCCGTCGTACTGGCATCAATACTTTCTCTTCAACAATCATGAAAACTTGCATGAAAAATCGGGGAAAATTTGTAATAACAATTTAGTTAACGTGAAAACGCAGAAAATAAAAATAAGTCGTATGAAAAAGTAGAAAATAAATTTTTATTCACACACAGAGATGGACTCAGATTTTTTGATTTGTCTTGAATATTATTTTTAATACCATACTTAGTCTAAGCTGAGGGACAACTTACATTTTTGTTAACTTCATCATGAGTCCGCCACTATTTATAACATTCCATCATGTTAAATATCAAACAAAACTGTTCATGCATGCATTTTCCTTACTCAGCAATCTTACATGTATGATATATATGCATGCATATCGATCCGACCCTTAATAAGTCTACAAAATTTAATCTGGCTTATTGAATATTACAAAAAAAAACTGATATTAACTTTTTACCCATAAAATTTTTAGCTCAAATCTAATTTAAGAAAAAATAAAGTCCTTATTTTTTTTTATACAACATGTCCAAACAATGGTAAATAATGGTAAAAGCTTATCAGTCCCTATTCTATATTGAAAGGAACCACATTATTGAAATTATTTTCCAAAGACAAAAAAAATCTATTTAGTAAAAATATTATGCTTTAAAAAGATTATAATATTCTAATATGTAGATATTCCCGTTCCCATATGACCAATAAAATAAACTTGTTATTTTGAAAATAAGTATAAAGTATATAGAAAATATTTTCATTTTATCATATTTTGTATAATAAATCAAATCAGAAAAGCCTAAAATCATTAAGTAAATTTAAATAATAAGAAGAAAAAAATGGGATGAAATATGTATGTACATATTTACGACGACGAAAGTGGCAAATCCGTGAATAGCATAAATAATAAATATAATAACACCTAGCTACGTTATTATGTTAATTTAATTTTAGGGCAGATTATTAGGTAATATTATGCTCCTGTCCTAAGTTACGCTTTTTATGTTTTACTACATATTTATGTATTACTTCAGATTGAAAATAACACTAAATAAAATAACAAAATTCCTAAAAATTTAATAAAATAAATATTAGCAAAATACAAAGAATAAATCATTTACAAACAGAAACAACTGTAATTAAGGTACACCAATTAATTTAACATAATATTATACTTTCATGTTCATGTAATTTTACTTATGTATTTAGTTTTTATATTATATTGTTATGCACATATACTTTTGAATGTACGAACATATAGTCGATACCAAATTCGTAATTATTGAAATAAGATATTTTTATTAGTTTTGCAAATTGGTTTTCGTTGTAACATACACACAAATTTCATTTAATATATTCTTAATTTTAACGAAATATAAATTAGCTTATTCCGCTCTTAAATAAATTTTTGATATACATGACAAAGATGAATTATTTTATTCTGACTTTAATTTTGGAATTAAGCCGAATTTAATATAAATATGTTCTAATTATAGATTGTCTAAAATTTAGTCTCTATCTTATTGAAAATATATTTCGTTTACGCCTTTTGAAGATGATTCGAATTTCATTATTATTACAAGATAGAAAACAAAAACAAATATGGAACTTACTTTTCATGAAAATGATTAACTATATTAAGTTAATATTAAATTTAAGGTTAATAAATAAAACAATGCTATTTTTATTTACCACTTCAAAAATAATCTAAACTTAAATATGAAGTCTTAAAAAAACCCAAAATATCCACAAGATATACGATGCGATGCATAATACTTAGAATTATTAGAATTATTAAGAGCCCTCCATGTGAAATTCTGTTTTCTATTTCTGTTTTCTATTTTTGCAGTTTTTTTTGTTTTATTTTACAGAAAATAAACGGCCGTGAAAAATGCGACAAAAATTGTACGAAAAACACCTCTACCAGAAAATCGCAAAACTATATTTGAATTTTATTTCTGTGCAGAAACTGTTATTTATCAAAAAAATAAAAAAATTCTTAGAAATAAATGAAATTAATTAAAAATTGTTTAGGAAATTAAAGAAATTCAAAATTTCACGTCACCAGCCCTGGAGAGTGGTATTTTAGCTTTATTTCTTCATTTGAGATTTTTTATTATCTTTTTCCTTTACTTCAGAATCCAAGCAAATATGTTCAAGTTTTTTAAAGCCTCATTTGGGACAAAAAAAAATCAAATTTTAAAAAATCCGCCTCACCTACCCTGGAGCCAGTTATATACTCTCTAACATATCAAAAAATCACTTCAGTCTAGATTCTAATAACCCTACAATCAAAGCCAAACTAAGACCAATTTTTTGCAATTTTTCACATTGAGGGCTCTTAACTCCAGGAAAAAAAATATCCTTCTAGTATACAAATATATTATTGGAGATATACTAAATCCTTGTCTTGTCTTATGATAAAAGGTTTAAAAAGAAAAGCATTTAAAAATATACCCTCTAATCAACAAAAAATTCAATTTTGATTATTCTATATTACATATTTTGCAGTAATATTTTTTTTTTTTTTAATAAATATTTGCAGTATTAATTATCTGTGATTATTCGTTATCCATACATAAAGCTATTCCGATAATTGAATTTATAATCATTATTTTTTAGAATTGTGTAAAATATATAGAAAAAAAAGATAAAAAAAAAATATATATATATATAAACAACTTCTAGTAGTTCTTCAAAACTAAATTGTGTATATATACGAGAAGGAG
Organism: Hybos culiciformis; assembly: GCA_964007475.1. Lineage (NCBI taxonomy): Eukaryota > Metazoa > Arthropoda > Insecta > Diptera > Hybotidae > Hybos > Hybos culiciformis. The sequence goes on along the minus strand of OZ023275.1, from coordinate 15,830,028 downwards.
TTTTCAAGTAATTTATTTCTATATGGAAGAATTTTTTATTTTTTTTAATTCTTTATAATTAATTATGCTTATGCTTTTATGATTCTATTCGGTAAATAAAAATTTAAAGAGAAAAATAAAATTGCATCATTAACACACACAATGAGAAACAAAACATTTGCTTGCAATTTCCACATAGTTTTTATATTTTTATAATTTCCTTAACAATACTAATTTTTAATTTTCATCTTAAAAACAATTATTGTTAACAAATTCTATGCAATTATTATATGTGAGGTAAATTCATATAAGTGTTTAGGAAAAAATAAATTTTTTCGGTACAAACAACACACACGGTCTTTGTCAAAAGTTCTAACTATTTTAGAAACTTGAATAAGTTTATTCGCATCATAATAATTTAATTCATAATAATAATGTTATGGCAAAGCAAATTTTTAAAAGTTATTTGTTTTGCAAGAACATCAATCCCAAATCTATGTAAATAAGGTCTTCATTTACTTCCAATCTTAAATTGTATGAACGCAATATTTTGGCGGCTATACTATAAAAAGAAAATTTTAAAGTTTGAGAGTGATTTTTTGCTATTGTAAATTAAATTTCCTTTATGTAATAATAAAAATATATTACAAATTTTTCCCCTATTTTTTTTTTTCCTTTTTTTGTACTGATAAAAGACCAATTAGTGGTTGTATATATATTTTATATGTGCATAAATTGTATCTACATGATGTATAAGCTCTTAATTTAATTTAACTTCAGTATATCTATTTTAAAAATATAAAACTACATGATGCTTTATGAATATAGGTACCTATGATGTGGTACAATACATAATGTAGATAAAGTCAAAGGTTTTAATTTTTTGCTATATAGAGGTAAAGCAAAAATTTTTGATTAAAATTCATTACATAAATCCTAGAAATATAATCAAGTTAGATTATAAATAATCGTAGGAATTTATTTGTACACATTTATTTAAAAGCATGACATTATGATTCATTTCATGGACCTTCTTTTAAATAAAATTCTTTGTGTATAAAATTTTTAAATAAAATTCTAACTATTGTGTAACATTTTAAAGAAGGGTTTAAAAATTATATTCTCGTTTTTTAAGATAATCATAAACGTCAAAAGTATGTGATATGAGATCTGTTTACAAAAAGCACATAACTATTCCAGTAGTCCGTGGATGTATTTCACCAAAGACATGGAGGAAAAAAATTAATAACCTTTTCAATTTATTTTAAATCGTTGCCCTTTAGATTTTTTAATATCTGGATAGATAATGCCATTCTTTTTCCCTAGTTTGAAACAAAATATCAAAATCAGTTTCCAAAGTATCAAAATCAGATTCCAATTATTATAACTAAACACCTCTTACAATCTGTGATGAACACTCAGACAAACGGATGGAATATATAGGTCTTTTTTATTTTAATGGAAAGCGGACTAAAAAGAATATTTATCTTCTGTTTGTGGACTTCTACATATCTAGCATCATCTTTTTGTGTAACATCTTGTAATTCATTCGGAAATTTCAGGTAAAATATCATTTTGCTAAGGAAATCAAAATTTCTATATAATGATTATTTTAGAGTTTATATTAATAAAAAATCATTTTGATAACACATGTACTGTTAAAATTTATTCATCAATATAATTATAATTTGACATATCATATTTATACCGCAATCATAAATATAATATTAAATAAAATAATATAATTATACTGTTAAACTGTAAATTAATAAAATTGTCTTTCTTTAAAAAAAAAACATTTTATGATTTAAACTTAACAATTTTCTATGTATATTAATTTTTTATATATATTTTTTTTTATTTATTAGGTTAAATGAATTCTAAATACACATAAGAATTAACACAATTTTTTTTTTAAATTAGCTCTTACATAAAATAACAAAAAAAAATATGTTGTCAATTCGAAGCTGTTGCTGCCTTATATGACCCTCTATCGTTTTGAAAGCTTGATGTTGCAGTCCTACAACTTTCTTCCACTATTTCATTAGATACCATGATACTGTTATTGTTAAAATTTTGTTGCGATTGATCAGTAATTTCGTTATTAACTATTTCGGTAATAATTTTATTTTGTTTTTGATTTTGTTGCATCTAAAAATTTTAAAGTAGGTACTTTATAACACATACAAAACGAAAATCTAGTCTCATTTAACATACCATGCGTGAGGTAACAACATGATAACAAGCACCGCATAATCTAACAGGATTAAATAGTCGTTCATCTGGTAATGGTGCCCAAAACTCACTACATTCGGAACAAAATATTTTTCCACATGATCTAAAATTTAATATTTTCTATAATTTGAACCTAGTCAATTAAATTAAAAAATTAAATTGAAATTTTTTAGTAGCATAATATAAGAAAAAAAAACGTATTTTTATAAGTGGGACTCACTTTTTTTAGGAATAGGAAAAGAAGTCCGATAAGATATATTAATTTTTTTAATAGAATATCTCAATGAAATAACATCGACCTTTACACGAATTGCATTCAAATTTATGTAGGTATATATTTTGAATTAAAAATTGGATAAAACCAGTATTTTTAGACATTTTGTAGAACTAAATTTATTAAGTAGGGAAAATCAAAAAAATGTTATAGAATGTTTCTTTTATCTAGTTAAATTTAAATTTACGAAAACATGTTGAGATCTCAGTAAGTTAAATAATTGTAATCTATGCTTTAATTAAGCTGTAAATAAAATAAAAACAATCATAATCATAATGGACAAGATTGGGTGAGGAGTAATTCTTTAAAGCTTCTGCTAAAACTCTTTTGATTGAAATGTTTATATTACCGACAATGATGTTTCCGTCTACCGAGCCAAAAAAAAGCTTGACAACTTGTGCATTTAGAAACAGCGTGATCTGGTACCCACAAAGTACCATTCGTTATTTGTGTCGAATTGGATGATGCAGCACTCCTATCTTCAACAGCTTCCCAAGAACAATTCGAAACAGATTCTATATTATCCAAACCATTATTCTAAAAATTTAAAAATTAGAATTATTAATTTAAGTAGACATTCTAATAGACATTCTTATTTAAAAATTAAGTTATGTGCAAGAAAACAAATAAACTATATCTTCAGTGTTGATTATTAAAAAAGAAAAAAATAATAAAATTAAAGAATTATTTGTGCTCTAAAAAAACAATCATTTTAATTGTATGTTGGTATTGTTTAGTTAAATTATTGAAATTACACAATATATTGGTAAATTATTCATAACACCACTTATCAATTGTAATTGTACCCTAACCACAAAAATTAAATCTTACGAATTTAAATAAATATATTTTATAGGTTTTTAGCACTTATTAATTTAAAAAAAAAATTAATAGAAATGTTCTAAACATAAAAACATTTGAATTTTTTTTTTACTTATTTTTGATCCATGTAAATGTGAGTTTTTAAATCGCTGAGAATATTTTTATTATCAAATGTTTCGTGAAATATGGGATGATAGACATTATTAAAACTTCTTAAAAGAAAACAAAATTTAAAACTCCGGGAATGAGAAAAATAATAAATACCACTTTTTTAACTTGAACTTACATTACATTACATACAAATTATGTTAGAAACAAAAATAAAGCTATTACATGAGTGGTAATAACGACACGTGAAATGTAAGCTTTACAAAATTTCGACATACTAAAGCAATATTTAAATGTTTTTAGTGAACTTACATAAATAAATATTTCCAATTTATAATTTAAAAGATTATTTCCTACAACAAAAAAAAATCGCATCTAAAGCAAAATTTTATAATCCTTCTTGAAAAATTCATTTAAACTTCCCAATAACTTTGTAGAAATAAGAAATTGTTATTGATTCTAACAGTTTTTGATATGCTGGAGCTAGATAATCTATTTTTAAATGATATTATTAATTAATTCCAATATTTAGAAATGATTTTTTTTTATGGAATATAATTTTGTAAATGTGAATTTTTTTTTTAAATTACGAAACAAACCATCCCAATATAATAGAATAAAGTATTTACACAATAAAAATTATAGCAAGGTTGCGTGGGGTAAAATGTTTGAAGTATCTAGTAGATAAAGCTAGAAATTTAAGTAAAATCTTCAATTCAAAATTTCAATATCTTCTTTTATTTGCTTCTAGCTGCATCTTTGTTTTTTTTTTAATCATATTACAAGAAAAGGCGTGATCATGTTCATTATTATATTCCTTGTATTCTAAAAAAAAAAATCAGTTCCAAATAGAAAAAGTATTCATAAGTTTTGAGTCTTTGATTTGTGGCACATTGGTCAATTTTTTTTTTACCCTTCCTGGTGAGTGGGCCTAGTTATAAACTCTGAGCCATTCAAATATATTTTAAAATTCCTAGTAAGTTGTTTCCTGTTTTATGTCAGTGCCTTTTAAAGGCTCTTCAATATAATCGAAAATTGCATTTATTTTTCTTGCGTCAAAAATAAATAAACTATTTAAAAAAAAAAAATTAAACTAAATTAAAACTAACCGAAGAATCTGGGCTATATCGATAATTCAAATAGCTCTCACCATAATCTCGATTCTTAGATGAATACAAATTTTCTTTACAAAATTCGTCAACACACTTCACATCTACCTTTTAAAAAAAAATAAATAAAAAAATAAGAAAAGTGAAAAAGTACAAATAATAGTAATAAAATTAAGAGAACTTAAATAAATTATAAATTTAATATAGATGTTAAATAAATTTTTCTTTATATTATTTAAAACAAAAGTGATATTAACATGCAACAACTATTTGTAATAATAATAAATTTATTAAGTAATAAGTATAGATACAATAATTACACTAATTACAAAAATTTTATTTATTTTTTTTTTACCATGTGTACCACAGTTAGTATTTTTACAAATTACGAACTCTTGAAATAAAATTTGTATCATTTGATTTGTAATCTACAACTCTTGAAATAAGCTGTGAAAAATATTGTATTTGAAAATTTGTGACAAAAATTTATTGAATTTATTGAAGATATATAAAATCGCTCAAATCAAAAATTCTTATTTCTATTTTTTTGTCCAATAATAATTAAATGATCATGGCAAATTGGTGAATTTTAAATATTTGAATGTTTTAACAATATAATAAACTTTAGTTTTCTTATGCAAAAAAATAATAAAATCAATTATCGTTTACTTAATAAAATATTAGCACAGAAAAAGTAATTATTTCGATGTGATAATTTGTTATAAAAATTGAATTCATAATTTATTGCATAATTGAGTTCGTAATTAGTTAGTTCAATTTATTTAAAAAAATATATACATTAGTATAGTTAACATCAAACTTACCGATTCTTCATTTGGCATGTTATTACAATTTGGACAAATCTTTTTTAATAATGCGATACGCATTCCATGTAATTCGTGTAATAAGGCTTCTTCTCGAATCTAAAATATTTAAATTAGGCACTAAAATAATGTAGAAGCTGAAAAAAATATCTTAATTATTTAGATAAAGGTTTTTGAATAATAATAAATTGTTAACATTGTTCATTCAATTTAATTGATAACAAAAATATTCCAACAAGGAATAAAAAATAATAATATATGAAAATCCTAAAGAAGGAGTGAAGTTGAATATCGCTGATAAATATTTGAGTCAATATTTTTTTCTTTTAATTGCAAATTTTCCTGTATTGTGAATTCCCAAACGTTCTCATATTCAAGTCATTTTAGTTAATTCGATTTCAGTTTTTAATATAGCATAGCACGTATAACAAACAGACAGCAGCAATTTTTTTTTTGTCATTAAAAAGTAATTTAATAAATGAGTCTAATTTACTACAAATTTACATATTATATTTACTAGTGATTTGCTACTAAATTTAAACTTAAACTTAGAGTATTCAAAATCCATTTATCTAAGCATCATATTACACAAAAACGTGTGTAAAAATCTTTACGTTTATATAAATATCATACCTTATGTTCGTATACAATTTGTTGCAGTCTAATGTTTTGTTCACTAAGTGCATGAGATAAACCGTCCGGACAAGATAAAGCTGATAAAACTCTCTCATTTAACGCTCCACTTGGGGGAGTTAATGGTAATGATCTTAAGCCTGGAGTTGAAAATCGAGATGTAGGGGCACTTGAAACGCAACTACAATTAAAAATAAATTTTAAATATCTTTTATTTTAAAAAAATTTATAAAAATACCTTCCATTAAAATTTTTTAGACTTATATCATTTTTGTATGAATTTGTTGAAGATGTTCGTCTTCTTCGAACTGTTGTTGGATTATTTAAAATAGCTTCACATTTTCCACTGCTTGCTATTTCTAGCTTTTGATGTTCAGGTACTATTAAAATGCTTTCCTCCATAAGATTACTAGATTCACCATTCGAATGTAATATTTTTGAATGAACACCAGGTAATACCATAGAAGAGTTACTAAGTTTTCTAGAAAAAACCGTTTCCTAATAAAAAGAAAGTGAATTTCATGTCATTCTTTCAATTAAGATTTTTATTTTTCTTTATTGATATGTTATTTAAAAAAAAAAAGGAAATTAGATAATATGAAAAAAAGTTATTATTAAGGTTTGAAACATCTTATCTAACATTAAGTATCATCACCATGTAAGACCGCAAATAAGATATTTGAAAATAAATAAGTTAAAGACATTTTATGCTCCGACAATACATTTTCTTGGAATACATTTTCCAAAAAAGAACAATCGACAGTATGAAAGAACATTTTCATAGGAAATTTTCATATTTTTATAATTTCCACCCAATTTAAATTAATTATATGAAACATACTTCAGGTTTTGAAGAAATTAAACTGCTCACTAGATCCTTTTCATTATCCTTATTTGATTCAATTGGCACCAGAGTATCAGTGCTTGTAGTAACTGAGCCATACCATTGATTTGAAGGATCTAAAATGGAAAAATGAATTTTAAATCGTCTTAAATTTTTTGTTACTAATAGAATATATTTTGTTACCTTTCGTTTCAGTATTTTTAGGTGAATTATCAGTATTGTAGTTGCTTCCATTATCAACACAATCGATATCTATTAGATTATCGCTTTCATTCCGATAATCTTCTTCATTTTTTTCAGAATTTTTCCTTCCATTTTGACTTATATTATTCAGACTAGTTTTATCACCATTCACTAGATTAATTTCATACAAATCTTTTAAGCCTGTAATGTTGTTGCTCTCGTCATAGCTGTCATCATTATCACTTTTCTCATACATCATATTCAGTTCTTTGATACCTAAAATTGAGAAATTTTCAATGAAATCTAATATGTATATGATAAAAATTCATCAATGAAGGAAATTAAGTTACCTGATTCTAATCCATTTGTAAAGTTGCATAACTCTTGAGATTGATTTAATTCATTAGTCAAATGTTGTAGTTTTTGTGTGGTGTCATGTATTGTGGCAATAATTTCATCTGAAGGTTTTATTTCGCTAGATAGATTATCATTACAATTATTTATTTCGGTAATCAAACTAAAAATTTTAAAAATGAATTTAAAATTATTCAAAAAAAAAAACCCAGGTTGAACTAATTAATTTACTTCGATTCTCTAGTCATATTTGGATCACTTGAACGCCGTATTATCCCATTTTGATGACCAACAGCAATTAAATCACCATAAGATCTAGTTTTGGTTACAGGACCTAAATAATATTTATAAGTTATATGTTATTTTCTCTGTTATATTAGTAATATCGCAAGAATAAAAGCTGACATCATTTTTAAAAATCAAGTACACAATTTTGCCGGCTGCCAAATTTTTTTTGATATCGTTCCATTGCAAATCCAAAAAATTCATTTTAATTGTTCTCTATTAATTTTAATATTCGTTCCTTTTTTTTTATTTTCAAAATCTTTGAATTTTTTTGATTCTGCAATTAACAAGTATTTAAAAACTTACTCATTGATCCAGCATTGTTTGATGGTTGCGGGAAATCAGATGTATTTTGATTTCCCAAGCTTCCTAAATATACTTCAGTCCATAGGTATAAATCACGTAAATTATGTGCAGGCCAAAGCACTTTTTCTTTATTAGGGACATACAATGGATTTTTATACATAGACCCAGATAAAAATGGCCAAACAGAAAAACTTCTTTCAAATAATGAGTTCTCAGTTCGTTCCTTGAACGTGTTACATAAAAATGTTCCGAACAGGCACGAATGTGAATGTTGAACAAGTTTAATCTGCAAACATTAAAAAAATAAAAATATAATATATGAAAGGTATGATAATTTTTATATTCAAAACTTACCAAATAAGCCATACTAAATTCAAAACTACACGTGAATTGCTTATGAATTTGGTGAACTATGTCCAACCATTGCAGAAATATTGGACACCTTTCATTAATATCTTCAGAGCCGACTCCGTGGCCACATCTATCGCCAAATTTATGACCAAAATTAAGCCATTCAGTTTCGACCAGAATTCGAAAACCTTCTACAGTTCGATAATATGGGTCCAAGCAAAGTTTAGCTGTCGCAATTATTTGTGGTGTCCTGTCCCATCCATCGGAACAGTGAACAAGAACTGGACGGCCTTTCTTTTCAATAGCGTGAGAAACAGTCATAGCAGCTGCTAAAAGTCCAGATAAATGTTGTAGCCAAGCAGTTTTTTCTAATAAACCCAACCAACTGAAAATAATTTCCTTATTTAGAAACAATATTTATTTATAAAAACACATTTGTATAACTATAGTTTTTTCCCACTAATCAATCAACAGTAGGTAAGTAAGTACACAATATTTTTCATTTCTATATTTTCGTTATTGAGGAAAAGGTCACCTTAAAATAGAGATTTTTAGTAACTCTTTTGATAAATTCAATTAAATTTGGAATGAAAATGTTGCAACAAATATTTTTAAAATCTAAGGATGAAATATTTAGATGTTAAGTCCTAAATATATTTATTGCAAATTATAATTATATAATTATAATAAGAATACTATTGTAATTATATCCAAGGCAAAATATTGCTCAACCCCTGTCAATAATTGGAAGATAATTTTATTTTCCGTTTCTTACTTTGGATTATCTGGCGGGGACGCACAAAGCTGCCGAAGGGCATGAAAACTTTTCCGAATCGCATGAATATTTCCAAGATTCATAAACTCTATCTCGGCGCATGGATAGTACTCAATACATTCACAACCACCACCTCTTGCACGATTTGTAACAGCTGCTGAGTAACTTCTGGCATCAACAATCAAAATTTTCTACAAAAAAGAAATCATAAATCATTTTAAATATAATCTACAAATAAAAAAAACTCACCCTTACTTCGTCCATGGGCACTTCCTCGTGACTACCGTCAGGACTTGAAGATGTACTTTCATCGGATGTAGTGGATAAGTTCCTCCTTCGATTTTCTTCACAACGATCAAACGCACATGCATCCGCCAGAGCTTTAAGGAGCTCTTCATCCATAGAATTTCTCCATCCTAAAAAAATGAACGTTAGCTTATTAATAATACTTATTTTTTTTTTCATTTATTCTTACCTAACCAACCAACTTCAGGTTGGCTGCATCTAGCAATAACTGCTCCCGAAAGCTTATGTCGCCAAGTAACCGCTGGTAAACGTCTTGATCCTCGAAAATTTGCTACAACGTATAATGTGTCATCTGATATACAGAAAGGAACTAAAATTTGTTGCGGATAGGACGGACACAGTTTAAATTCCGAGTTAGCGTTGCTTATCCTCCAAGCTCCCTTTAAATCGAATTGTAAACGTTCCACTTCTTTGCGGAAATCGTCATCAAATCTTGTAGATCGTCGTAAACGAACATTCCAGTCATCATCTAATAAAACTTCACCATGTATACCCAAATTAATAGTATTCAAGCCATTTACATCTGAAGTCCATGAATAAAATGGAAAAGCAAATAATGATTCCAATGTTTCGGGGACCCCTATTTACAACAAAAAAAAAAAATTAACTATTAAGTATTTTACAACAATTTTAGATTTTTTTCATTAAAACCCTTACCAACTGACAAAGTAATACGACGTTGCCATTCAGAACACTGTTCAGCTGTTTCAAACGAACATTTCTCTGTGCTAGCATCTTTACAACTTATTATCAAATGAAATAAATCCCTAATTTGAGCTGATTCAATTAATCCCAGCGGTATAGAAGTTTCTGATGATGTTTTTGTTTTTAATAAAAATAAACGATAATTTGATAATGCAACAACTCCATCATCTGTTCTACCCAAATAACGAACGAATTCTCCAGCCACTAAAAACAAAAAAAAAATAACCATATTAAAAAAGTTAATTAAATATATGTTAAAAAAAAAAATTACATTCTTTAAATGGAACTGCCAAGCCATCTTCTCTTTCCATTTTCGATTTTGGAAATAACTCAGCTGCACGTATCATGCACAGTGATGGCGGAGGAGACCCTTCATTAGATCCCTCCATAACCTGAAATTTTACAATAAGACAAAATTTACGTTAAAATTGAATCAATTCCTGTAAAATAACAAAAGCTCTAAAATTAATCTGAATAGAAAGAAATTTACATCTATGACGGCTCAATGAAAATATTACTCAGAAACCAATGTTATGGAAATACATAATATACATACAGTTCTGCCGCTCAAAGCATTATTAGCAAACCAATTATTTTAAAATTTTTGTCCAAAAAACTTAAGTTTTTAATTTTCGGTTTAATGATTTCGAATCTTAGGGGAACCTTATAACTACTAAATTTTTATTAATATATTTTTTTAGAACTTATATAAATTTAAAAATAAAAATACTAAGAACATTGCTCGAAAAAATTTTGTTTTAAAATTATCGCAAATAAAAATACTATAAAGGTACATAAAAAATAACTACTTATGTAGACAACACAAAGATTAAACAAGCTTTTCGATTCAAAACTCTTTCACAATTCAACTGAATATTTAATCAACCTTTGTTTTGTGAATAAGGAAATACTAAAGGAAGATCATCATTCATATTATTAACTACAAATTCACATTATTTTATAAAATTTATACTATTCCATAATTTATATTATTCCATTACAATAATTAGAAGTTCTTAAAGAAATACCTAGTATATAATTGGAATATCTAAGCCCAAATAATAATGTTGAACTATTTGTATTCATTTAAAATGCATTTCTATCAGTTTGTAGTTAACAAAAATAAATAGGTTTTAACTACTATTTTAACAAAAACAGTGTTATATATACCTATATTGAGATTTACATCGATTCCTTTACAAAAAAAAAATAGTTTTTCATATTTTACAAGGTAGGTAGGTATTACAAAAAAAATGTTTTAGGTAATAGGTAAGTAGGTTACCTATTTATCTATTTTGAAAATAAAAACAGAAATTTAAGGTGCACAAGAATATTTTTTTATCTTAGTAAAGAAAAAAAAGTTTTGAAAAATTCGACAAATTACGCATCATTGGTATCAACAAAAGAAAAAAAAAAGTAAATCACAAAATTTATCTACTAAACATCTATCTGTCTATACCAGGGCTTCTCGAACTTTTTCATGTTGTGACTCCCTAAATTTGGAATTAAAATATATGGCTCCCCAAAAAATATTCAAAACATAGGTATAACATATCACCAAACATAAACATAATTAGATACAAGATATAAGCTTATTGCAAGCTGACTTTATTTCAGTATCATTTATACATATCATTTATGGTCTTAAATACTTAAATATTAGGTACATATCATTTATGTTTTATGGTCTTAAATACATTAATATGGAAATATTTTCAAATTAGTTAACATGAATCAATTATAAAAATTATAAATATTATTTTAATTTTAACTAAAGCTTTACAAAATTATAATCACAAAATTCATCTCAGACGGTCATAAATACCATTTAGTCTCCTCAACCTTGACTTTAAACTAGATTTAGTATCAGTGACCTAAAAAAATATCTGAAATTTTATTGGTCGATGTACTTAATAGGTATCTATTAATTTATTTTTTAAGCTGTACTGTACCCAAACAATATGAACATTAATATTTTCAATTGTTATACAAATATCATTTTTATAATTGCAATGCATATTATTTTTTTTTTTTTTGAAACTCTTCACGGCCCCTTTACAATATCTTCACGGCTCTCAAAAGAGTCGCGATTCCTAGTTTGAGAAATTCTGCTCTATTCCACATAGATAGAAGTTCCAATGAAATAAAACGAGTTAGTATTAAGGTAAGTATAATTGGATATGATGACAGCAGGTGAACAAGAATTGATGGAGACTTATAACAATAGTGTAAAATAATGCCAACATTCTGTAAAAACCATTAAACCTATGGGGTTTTTTCCCTCCAATAATCATAATCATTAACTGACCAAATTTCCTAGAATTTCAGGCCAAAAGTAGAAACCTACTTAATTTTCTTTATATTCGCGAAACGCAAAGTAATGAAAAAAAAATTGTAATTAGCTTTTTAAAAATGTGTAGGTACGTCTATTGTCACATCATCAGTGTCAAAAGATATAAAAAAAAAACACTTAAATTATATTTTTCTCTTCCGCATATGGAATTTAATGTTTTTCTTCTTTTTTTTTTTTCTGATGTGAAAACAAAAAAAATAATAATTTTTTATTTTGTGTCCTTGTTACGAGATAAATTTTTATTATTTTAATTTTTTTTTTATATATTTTTTTTATTACCGTATTAAATTTATTGTCCCTGAAATTTTAATAAATTGGTCAGAATTACTCACACGTCACACAATAATTTAAATTTTACCTTACGTTTCTTTCACAAAAAAAAAATAAATAAAAATAAATAAATATAAATAAAAAAAAAATACAACTCAATGAAAACAGCAAAAGCAGCAAAACAAGACAAAAAAAATTATGACATTGCACTTTGAATTTTTAGTTTTTTTTTTTTTTTGTTTTCAATTTCAAAATATAATTTTCAAAAAAAAAAAAACAGCAAAATTTAAAGAATAAAATATAGTTTATTAAATTTTTACCTAAAATAAATAAATGATTTTTCTTTGTGATTTTCAAAAAAATTTAAAATTGTTAAGATTTTTCTTATTTTTCTTCTTTTTTTTTTTTTTTGTGTTGATCTGATGAGAAAAGAAAAAAATGGCCAAAGCAGACAAAAAAAAGGAAAAAAAAATATTAATTTTCCGCAGTGCTTTTTAAATCATTTTCTTTCTTTTCACAAATTTTCAATTTCAATTAAAATAAAGTTTAATTATTAACTTCTTGTTTTTTTTTTAAATAAATAATAAATTAGTTTTTTGTATTTGAGATATTGAAATTTTTTATTAAAATTTAAAGAAAATTTTGAAAAAAAAAATTTCAGACAAAACTCAAAGGTTTTTTGTTTCTCTTTCTAGATTTAGTTATCTATTTCATTTTAAAATTCTTATTTGTTTTCTTTTTTTTTTTGTTAATATAACACTCTCTCTATTGTGATGACGCTAGGCTGGCATTACACTAGTCCAAATTTTTCTTTCTTGTTTGCGCAAAATAAATATGGCTTACAAGCAAGTTATGATAATTATTTATTCGTGACATGTATAAAAATGAATGTATAAAAATAATAATTATTATTCTGAATTAAATAAACTCCAGTTCTTGAAAAGATTAAAATTATTCTTATATATTTAACTAACACTAGATAACTAAAAAAAAAGTAATATTAAAATTATTTTATTACATAAAATTTGATCCCACCCAACCCAACACTAGAATTTATTCAAGTTTCCTTTGCAAGTGCATTCGATGTAATAAAGACGGCTGCTTTCACATATTTATTTTATTTTTAAAAATGCTTTGCAGTAAAAATAGATAGGCTGTGATAAAAAGGGTTGCTTTACTGCATTATAATTCCCCGAAAAGTATTTTCGTGAAGAAAATAAAATTAACATAAAATGTTTATTTCGAAATCGAAAATATATTTTTTAACTAAATTTCAGCTGTTCGACGTAAGATGTCCAAATTATTTGTGTTATTTTATGTTAGAATGCAGGATTTTATAAACAAACTTTTTGTTTTCTAAACCACAAAACACAGCATCTTTTATAAGTGTGTCAGCCTATTCGTCAACCTATTTTGCAACCATGAAATTCATTATTGGTAATCTGGTCTTAGCTATAAACGTTAACTATCTATTAAGACTCTAAAGGTAATGGATTAGCGAGTTTAGAAACTAGTACCACAGTATCACACACATCATTTTTTGTCCCTTTTTTTTTTTTGTACTATTTTTCTTTTAATCAACTTGGCAACTCTCATTGAAAAATAAAAAAAAATCAAGTGAAGAAAGGAAGAAAAATTTTTCTAAAAAAGGTATTTTTTTTTTTTAAATAAATTTTCTATTAAAAAATTTAATCTGAAAATAAAAATTCAATAGGAAAAAAAATGAAATATCTTTAATAAAAAAAAAATCGAATAATTTTCAATTAAAATAATTTTCATGGCTAAGTTCTAATTTCTAATAAAAAAAAAATTTTTTTTTTTTAATTTTTTGATTTCCAAAAATCTAAAAATATTTGTCAGTCAGTTCAGCAGAGAACAGCAGAAGAATCACACACAATCTAATTTTATTTTGGAAGATCTTTTCTCTGCTGTCAGTAGTCAATATTGTCCACCAAAAGGAACTTTGTCAAAAAACAAACATTTTTTTTTTTTTACTTTTTTTAAATATAGATTCAAAAATAAAAAGGTGAGTTGAGCTGTTCGAAAATTTTATAATTTTTTTTTTTTTTTTATTGAGATTTAAGTTGATTTTGATTTGTTCGCACTTTACACTTGACAGTTGGAAGCTTATAAAATTTTAATATAAATTCGTCAAGGCGAATGAGATTCTGCTGGTTAGAGCCATTTAAAGGAAGTACTACAGATTGGGTACCAGATCTGGAGTACCTACTGGGTACCTCTAAATTGCGCTCAAATTCTTACAAATTTTGGCTAAAGTGCCGTTTCCTTGAAATTGTCAGAATGGCCTGAAACTTGGAGGGGGGGTAGAGGCGGTGCCCAAACTTCCAAAACTGAAATCAGTTTTTGGGGCTCGGGCCCCGTTTTGGAGATAGAGCCCCCCAAAGTTTTCATATATTTTGTATGGGCAATTTTTTTTTTTTTGCTCGATTTGCCCCATTTTTTTTGTAGAGAGTGTAGGGGTACCCCAAAACAAGAAGGGGCGGCGCGGGCGGGCGGTCTGGTGGTTGGTCAGTGGGATTTGCGGCTGGCGCCAGACCGCCCGCCCGCCGCCCCCCACCCCCCCTTCTTGTTTTGGGGCACCCCCTTTACCCTTTTCCCAAAAATAGGGCCAATCGGCCAAAAAAAAAAAATTTCCCATACAAAAATGTATGAAAACTTCGGGGGGCTCTATCTCCGAAACGGGGCCCGAGCCCCAAAAACTGATTTCAGTCTTGGAAGTTTGGGCACCGCCTCTACCCCCCCTCCAAGTTTCAGGCCATTCTGACAATTTCAAGGAAACGGCAATTACACCCAAATTTTCTTATAAAAATAAGAGGTTCCTAGAAATCCTGTAAATATTTAAAAAGAGAATGCTTTAATTATAAATCACATTATTAAATACCTATTGAGAACCTTAGTACCTGCCTATCTTACCTACATATATATAAAATAAATCCTGAAATGTTGAAAACGAAATAATTTGGTTTAACTAGGTATAGATCGACTAACTAATCCACCTATAAAGAAAATATTCCTATCCTCAAAGAGGTAGGTATCATCGATGAAAGTAATAGCCTTGACTACGGTGCGTAGAACATAGATCCACGTAATTACTCTTATTTCCTTAAATTTCATCCTAACTTAATCAATCATCTAAACTTAAAAACGATATTACTGAAATCTCAATGGGTTTTTCATGTAGTTTTATGTTGCCATAATGTTCGAAAATGTCAAAAATTATTTATCTTAGTTATACTCTGATCACATGAACAATAAATTTGAAACTCTAAGCTTACCTTCAATTGACACAATTAATAAGATTGAATTATTATCAACTCTTATACTTTATTTATTTTTTTTAGGTTTTATAGGAAAAACATCCAAATTTCGATTGTCCATCCTCTAAATTTTTGTTCTCTTAGTGTGAAGAAAAAAATTTAGAGATAATGAATACAGTAGAAAAATCTGAAAATAAGAAATTAAAAAAGAAATTGAATGCAAATAAGAAAAAAGAAAAACTTTTAATAAATGGTGAAAAATTAGAATCAAATTTAAGTTCAGAATTGAAAGAAAAATTGACAATTCAATCCGAATTAGAATCACATCAGAATGGAAATCTACATAGCGAATCAACTGAATTATCAGAAATAAATAAAACTAGTAAAAAAATTCATAAAAATAATAAAATTAAAAGTAATATTCAAGAAAATGATACTAATTTTCAAAATTCAAAAGAAAATTCTAAAAGAGATGATGCCACTGCTACCAAAATATTTAATGGTTCCCAAGAAAACGAACATATGGTTTCATTAAAAAATAATTCATTTAGTAATTCGAAAAAAAAATTAGATAAAAAAAAAGTTAATGATTTAGATATCGTAGCTGTCGATTCCAAAAATGAAATATGCATGGAGTCAAATTTACCCAAATCGAACTTATCTGTTGTGAATAGCAATAATAAAAATAGTCAATCCACTGATGTAATGAATGAAGAGGTGAAGAAACATTATTCGAGTTATTTTGAATTAAAAAAATCCCAAGCAAATGAAATAAATAATTCGGGGTTATCTGAATCATCTTCTGTAAATTTACATAAAACTGAATCAAATGGATGTGTTCCAATAGAAGAAAAGTCAAGTAAACAAAGTGATGTTATCGAAAAGTTTAGTAAAAATTGTAGTCTTACATCAAATTGTAGTTTAGATGAGAATGATGATAATGACCAAGAGGGCGCCGTTGGTGGAATAACATTGACAGCGACTAATAATGGTATTGCAGATTTACCTAAACAAATTAGTTCAAAAAACACGAACGCACAATCCAACGAAATAGATCCTTCAAATATAGTTATTGAATATAAGGAATATGAATCGGAATTACAAATGCAGGTAAACAGAATATTAAAAGTAGGAAAGTTAAAAATAAAAATCAATTATATTTTTTTTTTCAATCTTAACTTAAGAACTGTTCTATATTATAAGATTCGTAAGACGTTTCTTTTGTTTTGAAATGATTGTCTTTAATTTTTTGAAGATTGAATATTCCTTGTTTAGTTTTAATTAGTGTTAATTAGTTAAATTTCAATCAGTCTGTTATCTAATTACGGTATATAATATTTTTCTTAATTTTTTAATAAATTTTTTAGGATATAATGCGTCTGATTCAAGCTGAGCTATCTGAGCCATATTCAATTTACACTTATAGATACTTTATTTATAATTGGCCCAAATTATGTTTTCTTGCTGCTCACAATAATGAATATGTCGGAGCTATTGTCTGTAAACTGGACATGCACATGAATGCCGTTAAAAGAGGTTATATTGCAATGCTGGCAGTCAAAAAAGAATACAGAAAATTAAAAATTGGTACAAATTTGGTACAAAAAGCGATAGAGGTTAGAAATAATATAAAACTTAACTTTATTTTTTTTTTTTTTTTAGTAATTTCAAACTACATGATGTAGTTAGTAATTTTTAATAATATACATATAATGTACGGTGAAACACTTTCTTTCCTCTAAATTCGATTATTTTTAATTAAATGTTAGATTTTTTTAAGTTTTCATATAAATTGAGGTGCTGATTTTGAATGAGAACTGAAGTGATGCTTTCGCCAATGAATCTCCTTCAATTCGTTTGCAATTTAAAATAACGAAATTGAAAAAAAACGTATGACCTTTCGTGTTAAGATTTAATAATTGCATTACTTAAAACTTTAATATCTGATGTAGGTAATTAATGTATTTCATTTTTTCAGGCGATGCTAGCAGACGATGCTGACGAAGTCGTATTGGAAACTGAAATGAAAAATGTTCCAGCTCTGCGCTTATATGAAAATTTAGGTTTTGTTAGAGATAAACGTTTATTTCGATATTATTTAAATGGTGTAGACGCATTAAGATTAAAACTTTGGTTTAGATGAAATTTTTAATTTAGATATTTTTTTTTTATTTTTAATTTAAACCGAACGATGAATAATAAATTTTATTGCAATTTATGAAAATAGACGCACTTAGGTTTAATTCAGTGTTGAATAAGTAAAAATTATTCAGTTTTAAAAAAATAATTTATTGAGTTAATTTAAAGATAATGCGTTGGTAAAATTAAGTTAAAGTCAAAATACTAGTTTTGTACCAAAATTTGAAAGAAATGTATAGTTTTGTGTAAAATTTCTTTCCACAGGAAATACATTTCTTATAAAACAATGTGAATACAAAATTGAAAATTAGTTTCAAAAATTTAACTCCTTTATAATAAGAAAACGATTTCTACACAATAATTTAATAACTTGTGAAATGTTGTCAAATGAAACCGAAATTTCGGTTCTGAGATTAACGTCATTACCCACAAAGCATTCAACATTACAAGGCGTCATTAAAATGTGCATTCTATATCTTCGTGATGTGTATTTTTAATTAATATTAGTCATGAGCATGACATCAAAAGACAGTTTTTAATGCCTATTTATAACATTTTTGTTTGAATCAAAAACAAATTAAAATGAAGGTATTTATCACGGCATTTTATATTCATAAACATTATACGTCTCATTATATGAATATATATTTTACTTTCCGTATTTCCCTTTTATTATTTTAATAATATAATTAAATTTGTTAATATTGTAATAATGTTAAGGGAAACTTCAAACTACACCTTTTTAATGATAAAAAAAATTGAAATTTACACTACTTAAATATTCGATTAATAAACTAACTAAAAATTGTGCTTTCCAATGAGAAGATAATAAAATATCGGAACTTAAACACCATTTTAAGAATTTTGTGAGACCAAGAGTTATATGTTTCGAGACTTGAGTTCAGAACACAATATGAATGATGATTAGCTCAAAAATTAGATCACTCTTGTAATCAATAAAATTGTAAATCATGATTACGAATAAGTGGTTGTTAGTAAATTCAACATTTATTTGAAAAATTGCGGTTGACAGACTGACCAAAATGGATTATTTTATTATTTTCATAAAAAACAATTGCGGCTAATATTGTGTCAACTTGATTCATGTAACCGTAACATAATTCTAAATGTACTTAATAATAATATTTATAAATTTTTTAATTAGCTTCATTGGCTTTATGTATTAAGGTAAAAATGTTGAGGAACCGTATTTACATTCATCATTCATTGAATTTATTAAATTTTAAAAATAAAAATTTTTTTGAATTCAAAATGTTACTTCTCAGAAACGGTATTCATGTAAAATTGTAAATAAAGCATACATATTAGTTATTCGTGAATAAATAATAATATTCTAAAATTTGTAAATTCATATACATACATAACATACATAAGGTTTATAAGTACAATATGAGTTATATTTAAACAAAAAACTCTCTTCTTCTGTTGTGTATATTAATATTTATGTACATTTTGTAAAATTTATCAGTTTTTTTGTAATAATATATTATTACTATGCATACCTAACAAATTATAACCAAAACACAAACTATTAAAGTTTTTGGGAAATCCAGGAAGGTTATAAATTACAATCGATGATATTTATTTTCCAAAATCCTATTCTCGAATTTTCTATTTTGATGAATATTCAGTTCTAGTTTTGCTCGAATGATAAGGGGAATAGGATTTTAGAAACATTTTAACGATCCATGGTAATTCATTATTTCCTGGATATGAAACAAAAATGTAATAATTAAAAATACTGATAATTAAAAATAAAAGAATTATGATTTTTTAAACCCAAATTACCCAGTATATATTTATGTACATACTAGACATAATATAATTGAGTGATTTTATTAAACTTAATATTACTAACTAATTAATTAAGTAAGTACCTATGTATTATCAATATTGCAGTCATATTTTTTTTTACTTCAAAAATATCTAAATAATTTCTTTGTATCGGGAATGATTTTTATTTTTTTAATTGTGGATATTTTTAGTAAGCAATAAAGCCTTTAAATGTTTTTAAATGTTCCAATTAAACATAACAGACGGATATCTTTATCAACTTTATTGTTTCTTTTCCCAAATTTATTTAAAAAAATGTATACGTCGATAAAGCATAACTATATTAATCTAAAAATGAAAATGCACTACTATATAATAATAATATTGTTCGATGAGCTCATTTTGCAGATGTATCACCTTAAAAATCATATTATTTTTATGTTTCTAACATGGCGCTAACATTTATCTGTTAAATCTAATTATTTCTAATTTTCTTATAAACTTTAAAAAAAAATAGAAAAAGCTTGTATATCTACTCTTAGACTACGAGTGGGAACTTGTAAACATGATGTAACAAAAAAAAAATTGTTTCTATTTTCAAACAAAATACATTATTCTATATACAAATATTTTTATGCTTACTATTTTTATGTTTTAATTAATTTTATTCTATTTTTGAGGAAAATTAAATTTTCCCCTTAAAATCTATTTAAAAAATAAAAACAAAATAATATTGAACCAAATTTTAATGTATAAAAAATATAAATTTTTAGATATAAAAAAAATAAAATTAAAATACGAGTTTCAACTTAATTTATGTGAAAAGTCTGGTAAATAAACGCAATTATAAAATTGATAAAACTTTTTGTTTTAATCTATAATATCTTGCTGAATGTTAAAAATTAAAATGTAAGCATTTATTGCGATATAGATTTGTAATTTTCTTTGATTTTGCTTCTACGACAAAAAACGAAATTACATTTAAGTTAAATTTAAACCCAGTTCCAAAAACTCTTAAAAAATCCCTGTTGTTTATTAGAACGAGAACATTTATATTGTGTGCATATGAAATCGAGGCGTTATAATGTGCATTTACTAGGTCTGAAAAAAATTCTTTTTATTTTATGATGATTATATAGAACAAAAATAATTTTGATCTATAAAAGATCACTCCACCGAACTACGGTTTCCAATTTGAATATTAAAACTGGATTTGTCAGAAAGGAGAGGATAGTGAACATTTTTATTATTCCAAATATCTAATTTTTTTTTTAAGAATTTAAAATTTGTTATCTGAATTAAAACATCCGATTAATTAAGAACTAGTATGAAATAATGTCTGAATTTAAATTTAATTCAGTGTTAAATTAATATTTTATGAATGGAAAATCTACTAAGAGCTATTCGACTTGATGATATAAATTTTTTAAAATAAACCAATTAGTTTTTTTTATAAAAATTAAAATATAAGAACATTTAATTTTTGTAATTGTCTTTATTAAGTTCTTTCTTTGTGTGTTGATCTTTCGATGGATAACAAAAAAAGGAAAAAGATACTGGTTTTAATACTTTTTCATTTTAAATGGAAACACCTAAATTTAAATTTATCCATTTTAACCACATTATAAAAAAGAAACAAAGATTCTTCAGAATTCATTTAAAAAAAAAAAATTTTGTTATCCGCAGAAACAGCAACGTAATGACAAAAATATTTAACAAATTGGATAAAAAATTGTATACTACTTAATTAAAATCTAATCATCTCTCGTCTTTTGGATAGGTTACAATATTCTGATTTAGCTCGTTTTGCTGAATTTCTTTTAAATCTGCCTTATATTTATTTTTTATATTTTGAATTTGATGTTTAACATTATGATTTTTAAATTTGATTTTATCTAATTTTCCATTTGAATTTACCTTATTAAACAATTCCTTTACGTCTACCATCCTGGGACGAAAAAACATATTTGGTCGAATTATCGTTTTTTCAGAATTTCTAAATAAATTTAATAAGCCCCACGGTTCTGAATCTTTATTGTTTGAATCTTTACTATTATTATCTAACTCTGACTCTAATATCCACGCTGCATTTCGAACTTCAATACGTAATCGTTCACATTCCTCAAAGCTTATATTTTTACTAACATTAAGATCTTGTTCAAATGGATTAACAATATAAATAGCTGAATGATCAGGTTTTATAATACTTTGTCCTTCATTTAGTGATATTGCCCTATTTTGAAAATCAAATTGGGAAAAAAATTCAAAAAACTGTAATAATAATTCACTGGTTGTACTTTCGTTGCTCGTTTTAAATTTCAATTGATTAAAATCACGCAAAAATGTGCAATTAATACCCTCTTCGGTGATTCTAGAATCACCTGGTGTAGCTGATTTTATTAATAAATTTATTGACGGCAAAATTGGTTTCTTCATTTGTTGTAAAAAAAATAGTACCAAACATGTTAAAGAAAAATTTGTTATCCATCGCCCAGGTGAAGGGTTTGTCAACGAAACTGACTGCGCCCATTTACGTAAACAAAATGTTAATGGTCTTACACGGTCATCGATTTCCCCAAAAATATAGAATAATTCCGACATATATGCGCCAGTTCTACAAAGAAAATAAATTAGATATATTCAATTTGATTTCAAGAGATTCAAAAACCTACAAATTATTCATTGATAAATCCACTTCTAAATCCAAGTGCTCATGATGAAATTTTATAATCGGAACTCTTGCTTGCAATATTCTACGAACATTCGATATTCCTGGCAAAAATAATTGTAACATATCACCAATGCTTTCCATTTGACGTTGTATTTGGGAGCGTCCATTACTTAAATTTTCTTTTATATGAAAAACTAATCTTGAATTCGTCATTTTTGTTTCCCTTTCCGAGCAATTATCATCGAATCGTAAAATCAAATCTAAATCACACCCCAGTTTGCCGAAACCATTAACTGATGAACCAAATGGTGTGGCACGGGCAAATGGAAACATACCACTTATTGAATTTTCAATTTGATTTGCAGCAATTAGCCTTAAACGTAACCCCAAATCATTTAATTTAATTAAATTGTATAAGATTTCTAATTGATCATCTAAACTTTGAGCCGAACGTAATAAAGAGAAAAGATCCGTATCACTGAGCACATCCAAACCATTTGTACATTTTAAGATTTTTTCAGGTTTTTCAGTTGAAAACTTTTTCTTTGTCTTTGGTGTAGCCTTGAACCAAAGAAATTGCGAGTATGTCGGAGTACCAGATATGTTTTCATTATGAATAGCTGACTTTATTGAATCCTTGGCACAAATTTCATCATTGAACTCAATAATAATGTAATTTAAATCTTCTGATGGTATTTTATAATGATGTGCCCCAATAACATCACCAAATTGTGAGCAATAATTATAGAGTTCGGCAAATGACTTCTCAGAACTAACCTGAACAACTAAACTTTTTGTTGCTTCTTTTCGTTTTGAATTTATGAAGTCCTCGTATATTGGCTTGCAATCTAAAATTAATTAAATTAATTGAATTTAGTAAGATAAAAAATTACGTAGGTAGCTAGATCTAATTATTATGAAAGATTTCCTAAAAGGTTTTTACTAGAGCTTTTAACTTAAAACTTTTAAATAGAAAATTAAGGCAATTTCAGCACAGTTTACATATAGGAACTGTAGTGTTCACTTGAGATTAAGAATATCGGATCGCCAAATTATGAGAGTTCTGAACTTATTATCTTATCTAGGTGCCCATATTATACAGGTTACAAGATTCATTTCTGGTCTGTAATGACAGATATAAACACGTTAAATCTACAGATTACGAGTATCACCTATTAACCGGTTCGGATAAATCTATTACTGAGGCTAAATAACTAATTATTATTATGTTCTTGAATTATATCAAAATTAGATACCTACCAAACCAACTAGGTAACCTGTACCTACTTATTAAAGAACTACATTAACAGATATCTGTAAAAATTATTAGGTATAAAATAAAGAAAAAAATTCTCACCTCACCTTTGATTTGAGATTGAGAATATTTTCTATAAACTTTAAAATTTAATCTATTAATTAATTTATTCAAATACAATCGATTTATCATTTTTCTACATTCAATTTATAAATTAAAAAAATTAATGAAATTTAATTTGATATTTGATCGAGTGAGCAGTGAATTGAAATTCGATTGAAGAATTATAGAAAAAAGTCTGTTAACGAACAGATGAAATGAAAATAAAATAACATGGACTGATTGACATTTGTAAAATTAGTATTGCCAGCATCCAAAATATTATGCCTTCCAGATTTCAGCTAAATTTAGCTTAAATTTTCGAAATTTTTAAAATCAAACAATTACCCAAAGTAGCCGTTGAATTTACTTAAACTTTTTGCGCCACAACTCAACGACTAACTCTGTTTTAACCCAATATCATGGAAACAGCATAATATATGCTGTTTACATGGAGAATTGAACCAGAGTTCAACTAGAGCTGAGTTATCGTTAAGTTGAAAAATTTCATATTAAAAATCAACTCAACGAAAACTCAACCCGATCATGAGTTGATTTTTAAATTTGAAATATTTCAACTCGACGAAAACTCAACTCTGTTCCAACCCTATCATGTAAACTAGGTACATGTTACCCAAAGTAGCCGTTGAATTACAAACTATTTGCGCAAAAACTCAACGAAAACTCAACTCTGTTTTAACCCAATCATGTGTTACGTTTCCATGATCGGGTTGAAACAGAGTTGGGTTTTCGTCGAGTTGAAAAATTTCATATTAAAAATCAACTCAACGAAAACTCAACTTTTTTTCAACCCGATCATGGAAACGTAGTAACATACACTATACTGTTCGTACAACGCGTTTGTCGTGCAATTTATTTGAAATTAGAAAATTTTTATTTGAATTTAATTTTTTTACTTCAACCACCATTGCGCCGAATTTCAAAATTCGAATTCGCCCACAATTAAATATAGACGATATCGCAGCAGCGCGTGCAGTGCTGTTGCGCTTGCATTCATAGTGCACGTTGAGATTGTTCTTTGTACCGTTGGAAATGGAATGGAATTGAAATTAATAAAGAATAAAGTAGAACGCAAAGAGAAAAACAAGAAACTTTAAATAATTTATTTTTCTTTCAAATTTAATAGAATTTAATTCAATCAAATTATACCCAGTGATAGAATAAGAAAGTTTTCCATTGAAATTTCAATTTTTCAATGCATCGATAGATTGAAGAAATCGACAAATCGAAAATAGTTAGGTAGGTACCTAGGTATATTTATGTCATTAACTTTGTAATGTTATCTATCTAAATACCTATTAGATGCTAAAAGTATTAAATACCTACCCCCTAACTGTCTTGTATTAGATCCTACTTCGTTAAGGAAATTTCTAACAAATTTTTTTTATATTTTGATTGGATGTAGGTAGATCTGGTATTGGAAACTTTTTTTGGTCCAACATTAGGTAATCGTAATACTAATAACTACCTTGGTCAGGGTTTCAGAAAAAATGATTTCAAAATTCTACAAGTAGGTACCTACCTAGACAAGATAATTCGAAAATGCATGTAGGTTGAGTTACAAGCAAAACTCGAATTTGCGATTGCAGATTTTAACCTTTTTTTTTTTTAAGATTAGGTAAGTACCTACTTATACCTTTTAGTCTTCAATCACATTGAAAATAATATCTATATTTTATACATATTGTAGGTTAGAAAATTAACAAAATTTAATCCCATCGTAGAGTACATATCTAAGTACCTAAGTAGGTAGGTTCAACGAACGAGTTAATGTCTATGACAATAATACTACTTATACTTACTTTATGACTTGTTTTTAGACATTTTGTTTTGAAAACATGTCTAAATTATTATCGTAGTCGTTTTTCTGTGGTGCCTCTAGCTACTCATTTAAAAACAAACAATTATTTTTATGAGTGGCCTTTTTTTTTTGTTTTAGCTAATAAAGCATATTTTTTCTATTTCACTTACATAAAATAGATAAGAATTTATGATGATAAACTAATGATGATTGATGTAATATGATATTTATTTAAAAAAAATAATTGTAGGTACAATAATGATAAATTCAATGTATGAAGATCTTGTATGATATTATTTATTATGATAGAGATTGGAAGGCAGGTCTCCAAAAGTGCAAAAATAAAAGTTCGACCTAGAATGCTTGGAACTAAAGCTTTTCCTTATATTTAGTATTTAATTAAGCTTTTTTTTTAACCTAGCAAAGTGTCGACAATGGAATATTTGTGAAAAAGCCTTCCTCGACTAGTTGTACGCTCGTACAAACCATGTGCTCCAATTATCACAGCCAGGGTTGGCATTCACCGTCCAGGATGAAAAAACCCTCCAATTTTTTGCGTTCTGGTAAAAACTGGACAAAATTAAAACACAACAAATTCGAAAATAATAACTTAATTAAATAAAAATTTTATTTTTGCGACAAGATACAAGATACTAATATCTGTCTTATAACTTTTGTTCGAACAAAACGAAATGTTTGAGTTATTATTTCGTATTATGTCGTCCTTTTCGTTAATTTTTTCCAGTCCTCGGAAAAAATAAGAAAAGTGTACGAAATGCCAACCCTGCTTAGCATTAAATCTGTAAAGTAAGTTGTATTATCAAAATGATGCTTAGGCGTTAAGAACTAAAGAGTTCAGTAATTCAATATTTATTTATTTTTTTTCAAATCTAAAAAACTTATATGTACAATTAATTTTATATACCTAGTACAATTAATTTTATATAGTACATGTAGGTACTGACATATTTAGCTCAATTGATATAGTATTGTATTGTTTTCGAATCTTTAAAACACAAACAAAAATTCATTAGATTAATTAAAAATAAAAAATTAAATAACTTTTTTAACATTTTTATGACAAAATGTATCTGGCGCTATAAAGTTAGTGAGTTTTCACAGAAAGCGAAATTACGTATTGGATTAGATTTGTTAAGGTAATAAGGGCAATCAAATCGAATATTAGAATTTGATATTTTTAACCTAAATTATATTTACACAAATTATTTTAGATACTTTAGTTACTAAATGTTTTATTACTACTACTTTTTGTTACTACTGGTTTCGTACAACTTATAAATTTTTATAAAATGATAATATAATAATCTAAAATTTGCCATGAAAGTTTTAATAAATATTTTGATTTTATAAATAAATATGATTTTATAAATAAATATGATTTTTATAAATAAATATTTTGATTTTATAAATGCAAAAAATTCAATTGCTTTCTTTTAGTTTCCCTTTGGTTAAACAAATTATGAATTTTAATTGATTTTTACTTAACGGAATTGTTTGCTTGAAGAAATTCCAGAAATTGAAAAAAATACAATTTTCAATTGAAAAATTTAATTAAAATAATTCATAATCAAATAGTATCAAAAAATCATTGGATAATGATGGATTTTAAAAACTATGATGATAAAAATTCATTAAATAAAAACTCGGAATCAAATAATTTAATTACTCAACAAAATAATGTTTACTATAAAATTAAATTAAGTAAATTTGAAGAGAAATATAAATCAAATTGTATTGTTGTTTCCAATTGCGGCGAATTAATTTATATTTACGATTTTCAGAATGATAAAAAAAATATAGATTTTTTAAAAAGAATTAACAATGATTTTCATCATAATAAATTTGAAATATTTACTGACCAACCGCAACCAAAAGAAATTTTTGGTATTTCATTAAATTATCGATTTTATCGTGCTATTCGAAAAAATAATTATTTATTGGAAGAGAAAACAGATAAGGGAACTGAACTTGCATTAATTGATTTTGGTGCATATGTGAAAATAACAGAATGCAATTTTTATAAATTATCAAAAGAAATTCAAGATGAACCTGGAATAATAATACCATGTAAAGTGAATAATATTTCAAATGAGAGCAAAGAAAGTTTTTTATGTTTAGATGTTTATAAGCGTTACAGTTTTGTTGTCAATAAAATTCAAGAACATTTTTTAGAAATTTCCTTAGAACTTGTAATAACTAATCCATTTTTAACGAATGCCATTGATTATGTAAAATGGTTTCCTATTGATAAAATTATAAAAGATAATCAAGATGAAAATGAGAATTATTCACGCAATCAAGAAGTGTGTAAAAATAAAGAGCTTCTGCACTCAACTAAATCAGAGGTAAATAAATGGTAACCTCGGCTAACGTTGAAAAATATTGTAATTATTTTTTTCATTGCTACGTTGATTAATTTCGTTTATCCTGTGATATATTTACGATTACCGCATTTGTAAAGGTCAAATGCAGGATATTTTTTGTTCTTCTAGAAAACGTTGCGTTTTTCGGTATTTTTAAGGTCAATCCAACTTATGGTGATCATATGAATTCAACTTTTTTAATTACCGGTTCAACAAGAACTTGAAAAACCATAGAATTTTTTTTGTTTTTCAAATTTCTTATCTAAGTAACCCTCTGATAGTTTTTCAAGTTCTTGGGACAAGTTGAATTCATGGTCACCGTAGTTGCACCTTTTTTTTTTTTAGATATTTGCGAAAAACTAAAAATGGGCTGTATTTGTCCTTAATTTAAAAGTCCAAATATGGTCAGGGTATGCATATTGTTAAACTAATCCGATATCTTTATCATAATGTTATTGTTACGTCGTGTTTCACTTGTTACATATGTTAAATTATTTGTTACAGATAACAAGTTACAAAATTTCAGAAAATATCTACAATAATCACCATAATGTATTATTTCCATTAACCAGCGCTATTTTTCGTAGGCTCTTCTTGATTTTATTCACTGATATATTTTAAGCTGTTTATCGCAAGTTCAATTAATGTATATTTTTTTAATACGAATTTACTACCAATCACTATTCCTAAATATTTGTTTTTATTTAAACGTTGTATGTTTCTTTGGATTTAACATTCAATTATAACATAATCAATATTTATAACATTAATTTAGTTTTCAATGTTCTCATTTATTCATGTCTATATCATTTAGGTTTATGTATTATAATAATAAAGCTCCAAGTACTGTTCTTTGAAGCACTATCTCTTTGACTTAGAATTTCTTTCTTCATATTCACCTATCAAATCAGCAGTTAACAAGCTTAAAAAAACAATTTTTTATTTCAGCTGTATACTCCAACAGAAATAAATTTGATAAGTTTTGAAGACTGTCATGAAAAAATAGAAGCCGATACAATAAAGTCATCAAAATCTCAAAATAGTCCACATTCAATTGGTGATGATAATCGCATTGAAAATGTAACTGATAAGCAAACATTATTGCGAAATGCATTTTATATTGAAGAAAATATCGATTTTTTCGAGAATAATCAGCAATCAGTAATGAATAATCAAATTAAAAAACTAGAAATAGAAATACCCGCAGTAGGCGCCAACATTTATATTAAACCTTCTGCATTGGTATCTGTTTCAACTTTTTATGGTCAATTAATTTTAGAAAGTCCTTTAAGATCACCTAGAACAACAATAACACAAGTGATATCTGCAATGAATGATCCCTGTCGCATTAATGATTACAAAAAATTTTTATTAAGCAATCTACCCAAAAAATTTGATTTGATAATAGTCAAATGTACTGATGGATATTTTTATCGTGGCAGACTTGAGTCTGATATAACTGAAATTTATTCTGAAAATGATTCTTTCATGGTTTTTTATTTGGATTTTGGAAATACTTTATTAACAAAATTTTCAGATATGCGAAAGTGGAATAAACTCTTTGAAAATCTTCCTTTTCAAGCAGTTAAATTCCATTTAAATGGTATTACAAAAAGAACTCATGTGACCAAAAATGAACTAAAATCACTCGAAGCTGAACTTTTTTTGGAAAAAAATTTTCTGAATAAAAGATGTAAAGCAGAAATAGTTAAAAATAATGAAAAATTAGTTGTTAATGTAACTATAAAAATAAATAAAATTCATACTGATTTAAGTACGTACTTAATAGAAAAAAGATGGGCTAAAAGTTTGTCTGAGAGCGATGAACAAGCCTATTCATTTTAAGTACATTATGATCGTAGTTACTTATCAGGTAAATGGTAATTATCTATCAGGTAAATGGTAATTACCATTATATCTATTCACAAACCCTTGATCATTCATTGGACATTTTCAATATTTCGTTTTTATTTTTATAATTTACCTAAATTTAGGTTTTTTTTTTTTTTAATTTGATAACCGTCATTGTTCATATTAGTTATGTATTTTAGAGAATCCTGAATTTAATTTATTTTTCTGATTGTTCACTTTCATATGTTTATGCGACAGTGATGATATATTTTTTTTTTTTCAAAGAACTTAGAAATATCATTGTCATGAGTTGAAACTTTGACCATGACATAATCTATTTTATTATATGTACTTAAAAATTTTTTTTTTTTAAACAACTGAAATCTAGTATTTAAAACTAAGTTTAAGATTTTTAGTTAAAGTAGAGTTTATTATTATTTTTATATTTAGTTTAAATAATTTTATAAGTTTGTCAAATTCAAGTATAACCATTGATTAATAATATAGGATTAGTTTCTTTCATATTACATTTTGTTCGACCTACACATTTTTTTTTTTAATTTTACTCTTAATATTTACTTTCTTTCACATATTCATATCGAATAAAAAATATGGGGAGGCGAAATAAGACCGTCCCACTTCAAATAAAAATACAGAATTTACACCAACTGTTCCTCAAAACCTCTAGTACATTCGTGCACGATCAAACTGTTTCTCACACTTTGGAGAGGTCGTATAAGTAAAACAAAATAATAAATTAATATTTCTCGAAAAAGTTTTTTGAGTAATGTATAAAACAAAAGGCATGAAGATGAAAGAAACTTATTTTATACTACATTAATTATTAATCAATGGTGTAACCTAGAAAACAAAATTATTTGGTTTTGCTCTTGCATTAAGTAAATGAATGTATAATTTTAATAAATATTAAAATAATGAAAATTTGTAGAAAATAAAGGTACCTAGGTAAGTACCTATTATACTTGTACCTAGAGAATCTATTGTTTTTCTTTTTATTGAATAGGTATGCAAGTTAACACATTTAAGTTTTTAAATTCTATTTCTTATTGGCTTTAAATTTCTTTAGGCTAGCTAGTTATGTTATGGGCTAATCAAATTTGTAGCGAATTGTGGCCTGAAATACTTAATGGATTAGATTACAATCGTCCTTCAAACTTATTTCACTTAGCTAGGAATTAAAAGCAATCTGGCTGCATTTATATGAATTTTGGTCTTCTACAACCGGAAAAAAGACCTATTGGCATGCACAGGATTTAGGTGAAATAACTTTATTGGTGAGGTGAGAATTGAAAAATTTGACCATGAGGTAAAAGAATACAGGATACAGGGGCCAGATTCTATAACTATGTTGTTCAAAAAAATGTTGCTCGAGCGACATTAATTTTAAGTTTTGCTTTCTGTAACAAAAAAAATGTTGTTCGAACAACATTTTTTAAGCGACATATAATTTGATGTTGTTTTCGGTTTTTTGGTATAGAAATTAAATTTTTTTTTGGTGAATTTAGACATTTGAAAAAAAATCGTTTTAATTTAAAAAGAAAAAATTAAAAATATTAAAAAAAAATTAATAAAATGGTTAAGTGGATTAATTTTTTTATTATGGACGAGTCCGAGATTGAAAATTCAAAAAAAAGTAAAAAAGTTGAGAGAATAATGCGACGACATCTGAGGGACATTTCAGACCCTTTCTCTGTTCCCGATAAAAGGTACTTAATTTTTGCAACAATTTTAAATTATGAATTAAAATTAAACAAATAAATGTTTCCAGTTTTATACAAAGATTATTTCGATTATCGAAACATGACTTCACTTTGCCTTACAAAATATGTTAATTTAACATATTTTTACACGTTTGGAATATTCTTAATTTATTTTCATTTTCAATTTTTCCTCCATAAAAAATTTCTTGAACTCACATACTTTGTATCAAACCTTATGCACATAATATAATTGCATACTCTCTCTCTTTATTTTCGTTATTGAAATGCAATTACCGCAAATACAAATATTCACTTTTTGTAAAATGCGTCAGTATTTTACGATAAAAACTTCTTTAAAAAGATATTTCGGAAAATAAAGATAAAATTAAAATATCCAATTAAAATATAGTTTTTCATTTTTAACAATAAAATTAAAGTTAAAAAATTTCTTATAAATCGATGCCGAATCGAAAATATTGAAAATATTTATTTTTATCAAAATTTTGTAGTTAACCTTTATTACACAAGAAGCACTACCTAACACTGCCTTCAATTTTGTTCTTTTTGACATCAATTTGATAGATATTTGAAGTAAATTATGTTATAGTTGCCGCATTTCAATTTTTTTTTTCTTAGTCGAGACTTATAGAAAACAACATTTATTTTGAAAACAACATTGCTTATAGAAAGTAAAATTTTTGTAACAACACAAAAATGTTGTTTTCAAAATGAACAATGGGGGGTTGGACATTTGTCCGCGGGACATTTGTCCGCGATTTGTTTTTGTATCGCGGACATAAAAATGACATTTGTCCGCGATTCAAAATGTCTTTTGTCCGCCGCGGACAAATGACATTTTCCAAAATGTCATTTGTCCGCGATAAAAATTAATCGCGGACAAATGACATTTTGCAAAATGACATTTGTCCGCTAAAAATCTGAAAAATCAATCGCGGACAAATGACATTTTGCAAAATGACATTTGTCCGCTAAAAAGTTAAAAAATCAATCGCGGACAAATGACATTTTGCAAAATGACATTTGTCCGCTAAAAATTAAAAAAAGCAATCGCGGACAAATGACATTTTGGAAAATGACATATGTCCGCTAAAAATTTGAGGCTAAAGTGCAGATGACGTGAACCAATCAGAATCGGCACACCACTGACCAACCACCAGTCCACCCGCCCGCCCGCCGCCCCCCACCACCCTCTCTTTAAGGGGCAAATCGGGCAAAAAAAAAAAAATTGCATATACAAAATGTATGAACAATTTGGGGGGACT
The DNA here is from genome assembly GCA_964007475.1 of Hybos culiciformis. Taxonomy (NCBI): domain Eukaryota; kingdom Metazoa; phylum Arthropoda; class Insecta; order Diptera; family Hybotidae; genus Hybos; species Hybos culiciformis. Next base: position 15,797,015 of record OZ023275.1, on the reverse strand, counting down.
CTACCCCTCTTCCCTTTTCCAAGCTTCAGACGATTCTGAGTGGTTCACGTAATCTGCAGTATCTCCAAAATTGAAAATTCAATCGCGGACAAATGACATTTTGCAAAATGACATTTGTCCGCTAAAAATTAAAAATTTCAATCGCGGACAAATGACATTTTGCAAAATGACATTTGTCCGCTAAAAATTCGAAAAATCAATCGCGGACAAATGACATTTTGCAAAATGACATTTGTCCGCTAAAGTTAGAAAATTCAATCGCGGACAAATGTCATTTTGCAAAATGTCATTTGTCCGCTAATTTTGGGACATTTGTCCGCGGCGGACAAATGTCATTTTACAATCGCGGACAAATGACATTTTGCAAAATGACATTTGTCCGCGAAGTTTTCCATACAAATTTCATCGCGGACAAATGTCCCGCGGACAAATGTCACGGCTCCGAACAATGTTGTCTTGAACAACATAGTTATAGAATTTGGCCCCAGGTGTAAACAAATTTTTCAATGCATTTTCGTTGCGCATCGTTGCGCATCTGGAATTTGTTTTTGTATCGCGGACATCAAAATTACATTTTTAGCGGACAAATGTCATTTTGCATTATGACTTTTGTCCGCCGCGGACAAATCACATTTTGCAAAATGACATTTGTCCGCTAAATATTTAAAAAATCAATCGCGGACAAATGACATTTTGTAAAATGATATTTGTCCGCTAAAAATTTGAAAAAACAATCGCGGAAAAATGACATTTTGCAAAATGACATTTGTCTGCTAATAATTGTAAATGTCATTTTGCAATCGCGGACAAATGTCATTTTGTAAAATGACATTTGTCAGCAAAGTTCCATACAAATTTTATCGCGGACAAATGTCACGCCGCCTTTGAACACTGCCGTATCGGGCTTGTACACGTAAACTACTGAAATTTCACCTTTTTTTCGAAACTGAAGTTTAGGCTTTAATGTGATTTATACGTTTATTCATTTTTTTAACTAATTCAAACGCATCGAAAAAATTTAGCTATTTTGCAAAAAAAAGAACTTTTTATGATTGATAGCTAATACAAAACAATTGGTCTGGAAACACTGAGAATTATGAAAGCAAGGAAGGCGAATTTATTATTTTGTTTTGCTTTTGTTTTTGTTTGTTGTAAAACAGTGATAGTAAATTAATGAGTGAACGTGATTTAAATAATTTGTTTAATTTTTTCTTACTGTTTGCCTGCCGCCGGACGGACGGTTTAATAAAGAATATAAATATCAAATAAAACACATTTTACTTTTTGAATTAAAAAAATTAAATAAAATAAAAAAAAAAGAAGAATTTTTATTAATTTCTGTCAAAAGCATCATCAAAGTAAGTTCGGCATAGGGTACCTGGTATCTATTTAACTGTAAATTGTGGTAAAATTGAATGATTTGTGGAATGAATGCGTTGCGTGAGCGTGACCAAACTAAGCTTATTTTTTTTTTACTATGGAATTCAATGAAAATTGAGGACATAACACTAAATACTGTATTGGATACATTATTTTAACATTTAGCCGGTTCGGGTAAGCTGCAGTTGATGAATATAAGGGTACGTAGGTAGGTACTACCTACATTTCAATCGAAAGATTTTTAAAATTTTCGGAAATAGTGCAGATGACATGAACCACTCAGAATCGGCTGAAACGTGGAGGGGGAGGGGGGGGGGGTAGAGGCGGTGCCCAAATCCCCAAAATTGAATTAAGTTCTTTCGAAAATATGGTTTCACAAAATTTTCATACAGGATTGGCCGTATTTTTAGAAAAAGTATAAAGGAGTGTCCATCCAAAATGTATGAAAAGTTTGGGAGGCCATTTCCCCGAAACGGAGCATTTGCTCCAAGAACTGATTTCAGTTTTGGAGATTTGAGCACCGCCTCTAGCCCCTCCAAGTTTCATCTGATTCTGAGAGGTTCATTTCATCTCTAGTTTAGCTTTAGCCAAATTTTCATATCCTTCCATGTAAGTAAGTTTTTTTTTTTGGAATTTTGATTTCAATTTTAAGTCAAGAATTTACCAGAATTTACTAGGAACTAGGTACAGTTTTCAAATTAAAACATTTTTACATTGTAAGCAGTTTTTTGCTGTTGTTATGTTGACGACATCAAATATATGAATGTACATATATGCTCATGCAGGCACCAAACACAACACAATAACAAAAAATTTAAGAAAAAATTTTAATCATCATAGATCATATTATAAAATAAATTATTGAAGTTATCTCAGTTATCTCTTCTACTTTGAACTTTTACAATATACATAAGTTCAAATTTCAAGCACTACTACAGACTGTCAGGTCAGCACTAAATAAGAAAAAAACTAACGATCTATCTAGGTCAGTTAAATGGGCATTTCATAGTCATTGTAATAAATGAAGAGGTACAGAAGAAATATTATCTGTCAAAACTATCTATTCTTTTGATTCAACTTATTTTGCTAAATGTAGACCAGCAACTACTTTAAAAATAAATAGTTTAAATAGTTTTGTTATTATAATTATTAAAACTAAAATAATTTTATTTTATTTTTAGAATATCTACCTGTTCAAAAAAAAAAAAAAAATGGACACATCTACAGCTTCTTTAGATTTATTGAAATTATGTGAACGAATTATAAATGAATTTGAATACTTAAAAAAAGGAGTAAATTTCTATGAAAAAACTACTGAACAATTATATGAAATATTAAAATCAAATGTTAAAAAAAGCTCATCAACATCAACTGTTAATTTAGATAATTTTAAAGAAATCTCAAAATCATTTGAATTTGTTCATTATGGAATAATAAAATTTAATAATGATCTTTCAGAATATATGGATTTAATTAAAGAATATGATAAGAACAAATATAAAAATTTATTCTTAAATGAAAAATTCATTTATAATAAAATAAATTTATTAGATTCATTCAAAGATTCCTATGAATCACAATGCATTGTTGTTAATAACATTCAAGATAAATTAAATAAAAATACTACCATTTCTACTCTTTCAATCGACTCTGGTGATAGTGATATAAATTATATTTATGATTTGGAAAATTCTGAAAAAAATGGAAACTTTATTCAAAAACTTTATGGAAGCTTTAATAATAATGAATATGAAATTTTTAAGGAAGTGCCTAAATCAACAGAAATATTTGGAATTTTAATTGATAATCGTTTTTATCGTGCAGTTCGAGAAAATATTAATTTAGATGTTTCCAAGGAACTTAAAATTATGTTAATTGATCATGGACGAATTTTAAAAATCATAACAAGAAATCATAATTTTTATAAATTACCATTGGAAATACAAAAAGAAATTGCAATTGCAATACCATGTAGAATTGTTGAAATATCAGATCAAAGTCAGGAAGAATTTTTAAATAATTGCTTACATAATTTGTACTTTTATAAAATTAAAAAGGTTACAGAAAATTATTTAGAAATATCGATGAAAAAAATTAAACAATCATTTTTACTGAAATTACTTAATGATCAATTGGAATGGTTTCAAATTTATAAAAATTCTGTTGCAACAAACTCAAATAATATCTTAATTAAAAATGAAAATCAAAATGTTAAGGACTTTTTTGAATCTGTATTGACAAGTCATGAAAATCGAAATCCATTTGTACAGGTATTGTTTTTATTTATAATTTTGAACTAAGAAAAAAAATTCAATTCCGAAATAATTGTAACTGTTTAGAATTAATTTTGACCTTTCAGGAAGAACCAGTTTTGGACAACATAAAAAAAAATTACGAGAAAGTTACGCCAGATCAACGTGCTTTATTTTATGATGAACCGGCGATGTTTACAACGAATGCCATTAAAGCGGTAACAGGTTATTCGCCAAAAGATGAAGAGAGATTATGTCAATTCACAGATGATCACCAGTCATGTTTTAAAGGAAATAATTGCCAAAAAGAGCACAAAAAAAAATTAGAAGATGGTTGGACAAGAGATCAGGAAACATGTATCATTGATATTTCTGCTAAACTTGAATTACCAGCAAGCAACTCAAAAATTACTATAGTTCCTACTCATTTTCTTGATCTTTGCACATTTTACGGTCATTTAATTCAAAAGGATACTTGTATTTATCCCATAACATTCAGATCACTAACTGAAAATATGAATGATCCCATTCAAATTCAAAAATATGAAGAGTTTACGTTAAATTCCTTACCAGGAAAATTGGAATTAGTTATCGCAAAATATATTGACAATTGTTTCTATCGAGCAAAAATAATGGAAGTATTGGAAAATGGTCAGTTTAAAGTATTTTATGCTGATTATGGTAATGATTCTGTTTTAAGTTATAAAGAATTGCGCAAATGGGAAAAACAACTAAGCATTATACCATTTGAAGCAGTACGCTTTCGATTAAGTGGTATCAAAGTTAAACGTGGTCTTTCTAGAGAACTACTTAATGAGGCTGAACATTATATTTTAGGAAATTTCCTAAATGAAAAAATGTTTGCTACTGTTGGTGATAATAAAAATGAATTGGTTGTAAAATTGACATTTAGTACCAATGGTATCGATACATGCGATTTGGGTCAACATTTAATTGAAAAAGGATATGCAGAACACAATAACGACGCTATGGATTTAAGCTATATAAGGGAAACTGACAGTATACCAGGCTAATAATTTTCAATATTTTTATAAATTTTAAAATTTTTATGTCACTTTTTATTTTTCGATTTTATATTTCAACAAACTCGATTTTTAAAAAAATTATATTGAAAAAAAAAAAAAATATTATAAAGCTAATTGAAATTTGAAATTATTAAAAGAAGAACGAAAAAAAAAATTAATTTTATTTATTCAAAATTTATAGTTGTTGCTGTAAGTGTGGCTATTTTGGTTCTCATTTAGAAATATAATAGATAATAACTATCTGTTATATTGGTTTTTGTAAATTCGAATCAATTGTAAAAACGAAAATTTCCCCAGACTTATTTTAGATTTGTATTTTTTTCTGAAATTGGAGATAAACTTATAAATAAAACTTTTTTACTTTGATTTTTTTTTTTACTATGTTGCTTCTCATTATAAATACGATTATATATAATTTTTTAAATATATCATAAAAAAAATCTTTTACTTTAGTTAAAATTAATAATACAAAAGAAAACAAAAAACAAATGAAAAATATTAAATACATTTCTAATATTAAACTTAAATTAGAATAAATATTATATTTTGCATTTAACGACATTTATTTCCTAACACAATTTTGTGTAACAATTATTTTATAGCTAAATTTTCAGGGAATAAGTTCGTTTGACTTTTCAAATTAAAAACGAAATTGTGAAAAAAGAACGATGTCCACTGGTGTACTTACATTATTATTATGTATATTGATAAAATAAATTCATATCTTTTTCAAAATTTTATAAAAATTAGTTATTTATACCATTGTAACTCGATAGTAGAAAAATTTAAAAGTTAAATACTTGAATTATGTGGTTTCCTGAAAACTTATAAGAGATTCATATTTCTTTTAAGGTTTTATTTTCATCTGAACTTTAAAGAGAATTAGGATGTATCTTTTCAATAAGTAAAATAGTAAAATACTAGAAAAATTCTTACATAACGAAATTGTAAAGCTTCTCCGGATTTCTAAAATGAGTGCCATTTTTTTAGTATCAATTATTTAAAAGCCAATTTTTTAGTACGATACTAAGAAGTTTTATTTTTTTCGTTATTCATTTTTCTATTATATTTAATTTATACAGATTATTTGGTACTCAAATAATGTTTACTTTGAAATTCATTCGTACAGGAGATTTTTGAATAAATTATTTTTAAAAACAATTAAAATATATGAGTTAGTTAAATGAAAAAGTAAAAAGAGGGAAGTAGGTCATTTCAAATATTGTGATGATTTGAGTTATAAACTTCTGCTTATTTATTTACTGTCTTCTTCCAGTTCTTTCTCTACTCTCTTCCCTGTGTACATTATGACGAGGATTTCTTGATCTTTTGAATTTTGCCATGTCTTCTCCGAAAACATCTCCAGTTCTTAGTGCTGATATTAAGTCATCAAACTCGCCGGCCTTATTATCATTACTATTATTGCTTTTTCCTTCTTCAACATTACCATTTTGTTTAGAAGATTTAAGTCCTAAATTTCTAGCCACTGAACTCATTAAGCCTTCTTTATTTTTGCGCTCTATTGTTCGTTTTTTTAATTCAGCTTCCTGTTTAGCGCGTTTTTCATCCTCTTCCTGGCGTTTACGGAAATTTTCATTATCTTGGCGAGCTTCAGAAAATGCTGTTAAAAAGGTGTCGAATATTCCGAAAAACTCATCAGGTTGCACAACCGATTCACCAAATAATCTAACTGCTCGATCAAATCTAGTTTTCATGTCTTGAAACTGATCCTCGAGTTCAGCAAACCTCACAGATGCTTGAGAATGGAATTCTCTCATAACCGGCAGAAATCTATCACCAGACTGTGGTGGTCCTGCACTACGATGGAATTCGATCTCTCTAGTTACTTCGGTTAACCCAGTTCTTAGCATTTGAATATCTTTATCCATTTCGCCTAAAGATACTTTAGAAGCCTCACGCACATGCGGTACATCTTCTTCCAATTTCAGCAGATCTTTGAATTTTTTGTCTATAACTTGAACTAAATAATGCAACAAAGTTGTTCCTTTGAGTGAACTGGACTTAGTGTCAGCTAAACGATTTAAAGATGCTAAACGAAATCCAGATGCATTTCCTCTGGCACCGCGATTCATATAGTTACCTAAAAGCATGGTTAATTTTTATTTTATTTTAAAAAAAGATAACAATTTCACACAAATTGTTTTACCTAAGGCTAAGACTAATTCTAGCAATTTTCTGAGACGTCGTGATCGTGCTATTTCACGTGATGCTTCCATTACGCTATTAATTCTAGGTGTTAAATCATTAATTGTTAACATAAAACGTTTCTTATAATGAAGGCTCTTCAATCGTTGCTCATAGTGTGGTATTCTTCAAAAATAAAAAAAAATTATTAAACACAAATATTTTGAATCGACACACAGCAATAATATAAGAATTAAAAGGTACTAAAATGTTCGTAAGTACATAATGTATTTAATATCTAAAACTATCTAAACATTTAATATCTAAACATTTAATTTTCGATTTTTTTTAAGAAGGACCAACGAAGTTTAATTTCGAAATTCCTATTATCCATTTATCCGACTGACTGTTACCGTGAATTTAGGAATTTGCCGAGAAAATATTTTTTAATGAATCAATTTTAATTTTATAATAAGATTCTCCTTTGTACTCGAGTGAAACAAGAAATTCATATAAATTGTGTTTAATAAATTATAATTAGAGAATACTATCGATCGTAATTCAAATAATAAAAGTTCTGTTGAAAAAAAAATTCATAAACTTTAGTAAATACGATAACACCTTTTATTTTATGATAATTATTTATCTTATGAAAAAGGGTAAAAAAGGCATGGAAAAAAAAGTTCACTGCTGTTTTCATTCCTAATACTTTTGATACATTATCATCGTATCATCTAAGTTTAAGTTTAGTAATATTTTAAACATACTTCGAAATTTCATATAAAAATCTATCCGCTCTTGCTAATGACTCAATATCTTCACTATGCTCATCAAGCAGAGTTCTTTCCTCAGCTGATGGTGTAAATTTAAGAAGTTGTTCGACCATGTCAATGGGTAATTGCTCATTTGAGTCCATTGATAAAATAGCTCTAAAATTTAAATAATTAATATTATTTACTCGCAGATTTTTTCAAACAGTTTATTTATATATTTACTTTGAAATTTCTTCGTCGCTCATTTTTAATTTACTTAAAAGTATTGTACAGTTTTGTGCTCGTCTGCCATCAATAACTGATAAAATCTTTGCTCTAGTTTTACCCATCAATCTAAGGTCTTCAATGGAACCGTCATTCTGTGAAAAAAAAATGTTTTTTATACAGCATAAAAAAGCGATTAATATGCACTTACAGCGACTCCATTTTTTTGATATGCTGAGAATAATTTATCAATACATTCTAATTCCATAGTATTGTACCATTTCGATTCATCTAATTCACTCCAAACGGTACCTTGAACTTTAGCATCTGGAAGTTTAGACCAATTGAAACTTTTTAATGGATTGGCAGGTTGTGGAACATTCTTTTTTATTTCAACTTTTGGAGCAGGGGGAGCTTTAATGAAAATTATTTGAAATTTAGTTAAAATTATATGTAGGTAAATCATTTTATATTATTTATATTACACTCGAACATTAGAATGTAATAAGTATTTTAAGTTACCTGTTTGATTTAATTTAGGTGGCGGTGGTGGTGCTCCAGGACATGGAGGTGGTGGTGGAGGTGGATTCATTGCAGGTGGTGGCGGCGGTGGAGGTGGCACTGTAGAATACGACAAAAAATTTGCTTTTCTTAATGATTGTTTTTTATTATATTTTTGAAGGTGCATATTAAATAAGAGCAGGTACTTTTAAACTAAAATGTTTTAAAAATTTGGAACTATGGCGCTAAATGATTTTTTTTTATCTTTTTTTTATATTAGGTATTACTAATCATGAATAAAATATTATAATATAGGATAAGCTCGACATGACGTTTTATAAGAAAATCATAAGAATCTGTATAATAATATGTATATTTATAATCTAATCTACTGTTTATTGTAGTGAACCAATTCGAAATGACAAAATCTTTTAATGCATTCTTAAAATAAATAATATCAGATTGATTTGCTTCTCGGTATTTTTGATATACATAATTAATGTATGTATCTTCTTCGTTCTTAATTAACCGAAATAATTTGTATTACTGTAATGCAATAGTGTTTAAATTACTTGTTTTGTTCAATATAGTTTGATTCACAACATTTGATACATTTCCGGTTAAACCAGCAACTTTTTGATCATCTGGAATACTGCCTTCGGTTACTAAGCGTTCTAATCTACTTCTTTCCTGTTGTTCTGCTTGCAATCGAATTTGAAGATCTTCAGCTTTCATTTCAGCATTCATAGCGCGTTGTACTGTTTGAGAATGATTCGTACTTTCTTTTTCTAACCTTTCACGCATTCTTGTTAAATTTGTTTCTAAATCTTCTTTTTCTTGTAATCTCAAATCGAGTTCTTGTTCTTTTTTTGACAATTTGGCTTGAATATCGAAATTCTCTTTTTCAAGTTCATCAGCGCGCTGACGGGCTACAGTTAATTCTTCTTCTTTCACTAATAATTTCACAATTTCATTTACGTTTATTTTAAGCGGTGTAACATCAGGATCATCTATCTGATTAATTTTATTATTTTCTCTGTCAACTTCATCTGAATCAGTATCACTTCGTGGTCTGTCTTTTGTCTGAAGAATAATTTGTTGAACAATGCGATCAATTAGTAACCAGTGTTGAGTACATTGACCAATATCTATCAAATAAAATTGAGATGAATTCAATTTGTTTTTATTAATAAATAATCATTTAGGATCTGACTGTAGGGTATAAAATTGTAATATATTTATATACAAAAACAATTGATAAATAATAAATAAATAAAAATTGGAACTGACACACTATTGGACTATTGGAATTAGAAAGGCGTAATTTTTAGAATTACCAACTTCACTTACATGGTAAAAGTAACATGTGTTGTAATAAAGATAATAAATGTGGATATGCTGCTGAATGACTCAGTTTTCGTCTCATCAAATCAAACATTGTGGTAGCACTTTTAGTATCCACATGCTCATGATTAAATTTCCGAGCTAATTCTTTTTCATCTTCATTTCTTACCATTTCAAAGAAATCCTAAAATTCAAGAAGGTAACCATTATTTTGTCCTCTTATTACTTGAATTATATACATACCAAATGACGATCTAAAGTTTCATTCTCGTGCTTCCTTAATTTATCAATTATTGGTTGAATTCCAAGCATTAGAAATTCATATCGTAAGTGTAAACGAAATTCAAGATTTTCTTGACCAGGCCCATAATTTAAAACAGCATTAATAAAAGACATAATAGCTGTTTTTAAATTAACATCATCTCGATAAGCTCCAGTCGAACGGTCCAAATCATTAACAATGCCCTTTTGTAAAAAGATTTAAAAATATTGAAATTATATCCTCTTATATTAGCAAAGTTTAATAAAAAGGTTATTCTTCAAAATTTATTATAACACAACTTATTGCAAGTGCATAATTTTATTTAAAGCTTAAAATCTATCTACCTGAAATCGAGCCCTTTCTGCAGCAAACTCTTGGAAATTTATCATTGAAGTTAAAACTTTTTTATGACCTCCCGGTACCAAACAAACTGCTCCTAAAATTTCTAAAGCGGCTACTTTTGTTTTAATATTATCAGCTGCCAGTGATCTAGCTATTATGTCAATACTGGTTGGATGTGCTAATACATGAGCTCTTCCAGTCTAATTTTGAAAATAAATTAGAATTAGAATTCGATAATTTAGTAATAATAAAATTTCGTACTAACCGAATTATTCATTAAAGCTTTAATGCAACCTATTAGACTAGTATGAAGTGAACTATTTGCAACTCTTATATCTAGATTTTGTAATGTATCTAATAGAGCTGGTAAACCTTGTAGTTCCACAAAACGTAAAACAAAACTATGGGCAGACGTTCTAAGTGCAGTCTTTAATGCATCCAAAAATGATGTATTCGATTCAATTTTGGAACTATATTCATGGCACGGTGAGTCTTCGGGATTAATTTTTTTCAACTGATTGGTTATTTCTTTCAAACGTTCAATATAGTGTTCTGATGTTGGTGGTGAAGTCACGGACGATGGGGTATTTCCATCGATAGTATCAAATGTACTCTTACGGGAACAGTATATTTGCCATTTTTTTTGCGGTGGTAAACTCAACATAGCTGCCTTGTTTGGTGCTGTTAAATCTAATTCTTCAACTAATTCAGCGAATTTAGCATCTAGTTCAGCAACATCAGTCGGCATAGGTTGTGTTGGTGTTAAGGTTTGAAGTGTGAATGCACCTTCCACAACGCAAATTTCCGGTGGTTCATCATCCTAAAATATTAAGAGAATACTTTGATACATACAATCATAAAAGTGTTATAACAACAATGTCAACAAATCAATAAATATTTTTAATAGCTAATTAATTAAAATAATCTAAAAATATTTTGTCATTTTAAGATAACCCAATACTCATTCTTCTTCTTAATTCTTTTTATTAATTAATCAATCATGTAGTATCATTACAATGTAATAAAATAATGTTATATTAAATACTTATAGGATTAAAAAGGTTAGACGGTTAGAGCTTTAAAAAAAGCACCAACTATTACTTTTTAAGAAATTACTCATTCATAACAAACCATTAGAGATTTATTAATTTAATCATTTAAAGATTTTAGAGGCAAGGTAAAACGAAATACAACAAATCATTCTTTCAACCTAGCGCTGCATACATATTACAAAGAAATGACATATTTTAATATTTTAGAAAAATTTATTGAAAACATTAAACAAAACAAAATTTTATTATCAATTTTACGCTTCTTGTTCATTGCGGTGATTTTAGTTCACTATAATTTAGTTCAAAATATAAACACTTCACAACTATGTTAATGTGTCAATATAAATATTTTTTGGGAAAGTATCGCGAGTAAAACTAATAACTTTTCATTTTGAATTTAATAGACATCTAAGTAGGGTTTTAATGTAAAAAGAATAGCCTGTTATATTTTTCTAATTACTAATTATGTATGAATTCGTATATAAAGTAATCCAGTATTCTTGCCACTTGGCAGCCAAATTAAAAAAAAGAAAATATTTTATTTTCCTGTTTAATAATTACTACTGTACAAAATAAAAATAAATTATAAGAAAACTTTTATTTTATACTTTTTTTAAAGTTTTAATTATAAGACAATTCGTCTGCTAAGAAATTAAACAACGTATGACATTTATACATCATTATTTGACAATAGCACCATTCGATTCCTCGTACTCGATTTTATAAGTACAACTACTTTGCAATATTCTTAATGTTGATTAAAATGTGTTTTTTAGATGAAAATTGTACGCTACTTGATATTTTTTCATACGTTTTTTTTAATTTTCAAATCTTTAAATTTAAATTACTCGAAACTAAACTTTTCATTATACGTTGTTTCATTTCTCAGCAGACGAATTATAAGATTTTTTTTTTCGTAAATGTGAAATATTTTATGAAAATTTGAAGTAGTTGGTATTAACAATAAAATTCAAACCGGGCCGGATGATTAGCGGATCGGAAGTGGTCCTCGGGACGTAGTTTGGGCACCACTGGTTTACATTATTATTATTTTGTTTGCCTTTGTGTATAGTTTATGTTTTGAAAACGTATAAATAACTTCTAATATTATATTATTTGGATTACTTGTCCTAATACCGTCATGGCGTTGTATTGTCATTGTCCTCAGTGTGTTCGGTCGTGGGTTCGATTTCCAGCTCAGGCTGGAATTTGTGTGAATTTTTGTTCGTGTTTGAGTTGTTTAAAAAAATTGATACCCTCGAAATTCGTTCAAAAATAAAACAATGATTGCGTTAAAATCCTACCGAATGTAAATATATTCAAAAATACTTCAAAATTATAACAATTACCTATTTAAAAATAATAATTTTAGAAATAAAAATTTGTATGTATTTACTTTTCATTTAAGGCCGGTATTCAACCGATAAATTAAATTCACTCAACTAAAATTTATCTCAGATAAAATTTTATATGAAAAAGTTGATTTTATCTCCAGTTGAATACCGGCCTTTATACTTTAATAATGTTCAATTTGAATGTGGGATAGAAAAATCATCATCGTTTTGGTTTTAGACGGATCTATCAAGAATCAACTTCATGAGAAAATTATTATTTTATTTTCGTACTCAATTTAAATATCAACTTCTTACATAATCAAGTATCATATAGTTTAGTTAATTAAGTAAGGAATTTTAATTTAAATGATAATATTATTAAGTTCATCATCATAATTTTACTTTAATAAAACTATAAGCTATGAAGCTATAATTTTATAAAAATGTAATTAATATTTATTTATATACCCACATTTATATAATATGTTTTTTAATTTTTTTTATTTAGTTTTAAATTAACATAATAATGTACATTTTTTCTCGTGGGCAGGAAACTTTCCTTCTTTTTCTGAGTTAAAATGTCCACAAACTTGTAATATTATACAAGTATGTTTATGTAATATGAATATTTAACCTCCTTACTGGACTACAGTTATAAATAATTCTCAAGTTTTTTTTTTTGCTCCACTCTAATTGTTTGTAGTTACTTATTATGGAAGAATATACGTAGAAGTTAAAGATAAAAGTATCTATTTGTAAAATTTATTTATTTAAATTTGAAAATTTTTCAATATGTTTCATTTGTTTTCTTAGTCTCAAAAAAAATTTAAAATGAACGATGATAATATTTTAATTTAATTGTAATAAAATGCCAAAAAGAAGTATACGCTATGATGACGCTATGATCTCTAACACTTTTAAATGTACAAACCGATACTTTTTATGATGCATTAAAGATCTTTAGAAGAACCCAATTTTTTAATAAACAACGAAAATTCAAAAAATATTAAAAAAAAAACTACAATCGGCTAATAAATTATCAAACAAAAATTTGTTTAATTATTCTGGTCATAAACAAATAATTTCAATGGTCAATAAAACAAATAATTTCAATGGTACGTACTATAACACTGTCTTTATTTTTAAATTATGAAAAAAAAAAATTCCATCGGTACCTTAAATGTAAAATGAGTATGATTAACATAATTTTTAGATTTCTTCAAAATTTCGATTTTCTAATTAAGACAATAATAAAAAGCATTTGAACAACTATTATGAAACATCTGGCGACTTTTAGTACTTTCTGAACTGAAAAGAGTTCGTAAGCATTTAAGCTTATTATTCCTATAATTTAATATCCCCAAATTACAAATTATATTATAATTAAATAAAAAATTTCCTAATCAATTAATTTTATTTTATATATATATTAGATATTTAACTCTTTTTGTTATACCGATTCTAATTTTTAAATGTTTGCCTTTTATCAAATTATGTTAAATTTCTTTTTTAACAGAGTTATTATAAATTTTGGTACTCATTCAAAACATTTATTACAACAATGATTATTTCAAAATTATCGCCATAATTATGTTTCAATTAATACTTATAGTCTTACCATCTATCTTATTAAAAGTGATTTAGTAAAGCATAACAAAAATAAATATGTTTTTTTTTTTTTTTGAATTATTGTATTTATGTTGAAGAAAGAAACATTGTATAGGTATATTGATTACCAAAAATGTTTTTCCAATCAAGCTTCAACTTAGTATTTGCGTTAATTAAATTTTTATGTTTCATGCTAATCTTAATTATGTTTTTTTTTGTTGTTATGTTTCATGGTAGATAATCTAAAATGTGCATCAAACTGAATGCTATGTTACATGTATACGAGTTGCCCAATAAATTTTTCGTTATGATGGTATAGTAAGTAGTTTTATTACAGATAATAGATTTTTTTTTTTGTTTTCATGAACGAATCTTTATCAAAAGGGTTCAAAAATAATCAGTATAATATTAACCATGGATAATAGGATTTCTATTATTAAAAAATGAATAGTTAAAAATAATGCTTAACAGAGAAATTGTTTAAAATTTTTGATAGCTGAAAATTTTCTCGAAAAAGCGTATTTCAACTACAATTAAGAAAGTTCTGAGTATTCAAAGTATTAGGTACTAAAATGTTGAATTTTTCAATTTTGCAAATAAATGTACCTGAAAACATCCACACCATCCTCGTTTTCCTCGAAATGCTGGCATTTTTCTTTGCTGTGCTTTATAAAATTTTTGTAATGGTGTTTCTTTTTGTCTATTTTCAATGGATGATGTTGTTGGATCAAAACTATAATCTAATATATTATTTGAAAAATGAGTATCGTTCTTATCTGGACTATTTGTGCAATAACTAAATCTTAAATGATTTTGTATTGAATTCCAGCAATTCAATTCAGTTAACCGTAGTTTAATTGACGATAAATTGAAGACATCATTGCCGTCTGCAGTGATGCCATCATTTAATCTTTGTGGCTGCTGATCAATAACTGTTTGATCCTTATTACTATCGGTGTCCGAATTTGATGTACAATTATTGATGGGACAGTTTTGAAAAGTCTGAAATTAATGAAAAAAAAACATAAAAATTTAAATTAGCAGTAGAAACCAAGTATTATATTTTTTTTATCTTAAAAATTATTGTAAATAATTTCAATCGATAATATTGTATGCAAGTAACTTACATAACATATTATATTATTTATGTACCTAGTTATTTTTATATTAAACTTTTTCTTTGCCATTTTTTCATTAAAGCTGCGAACTTATACACTTGTTGCTTTTAGAAATTAAAAGTGAGATCTCATTGATATTTTGAAATAAACTATATTTAAAATTTGAATTTTCTCCTTAATATCAAAAATTCTTCAAGTTTTATTTGATTAAAAATATACCTGAATGAAAATTTGAATTAAAATTTATTCATAAATTTATTTCGAAGATGGAATATATTTTGTAATCAATTTATCAACAATGACATTTATGATAACCTTTACAACATTTACAATTTTTAAAAGTTTTTTTTTTTTGTTTTATGATAAATATGTTGTTTTTTGCATGAATAATATGTGAATATTAAAAATTACTATATAGTGACTTCGAATCAACTGGTTACTTCATCTTTACTTAAAACTGAATCTTGTCGGTATAAATACAAATTTTTTTAAATCTCTTTCTCAAAGTAATTGCAAATTGTTAAGTTAGATCGAAAGTATAACTTGATTTTTAGATTTTGCGAAATAACTGAAACAATCGTTTCAATCTAAAATGAATGTATCTATAGATGAAATTGATCATATGCTTAAGTAGTAAAATTTTTATTCATTTCTTATTAAAATTTAATAATAATGGAATTGAAAATATTTTCAATATCCTTATACATTTTATCCGATTTTCTATAATTATTTCATCATCCTTTATATTATCTCTTATAAAATTCATTATATTTAAATAGGTGTACTCATTAATGATATAACACTCTTTTTCAAATAATTGATAACTGCAAAATCAAAAGTTGTTGCAGAATGAAAATGTTATTTAATCAATTTTCTTTATAACAGAGAAAGTTTACATGAGTTTCGTGCAATTCAAAAATAAAAAGGAAAACACCATATGATGTTTAAAATGCTTAATGAAATTTATTAAATTTTTTTTGACTTTTATATATGTTTTTGCAATTTTATAATCAAAATAATCAACTAAATGTAAATATAAAATAAAATAAATTACCATATTTTGATTAAAATTTACCCCAAAGTAAATGAAGCGGCTTATAATAAAAATTACATAATTTTAATTTTTTTATTTTATTTTATTTTGTGTACCATAATCATACATAGAGCCTTAAATTTTAACTGAGTTTTATAAAGATAAAAATTATTTATATGTCTTTATAAAACTGTAAATTTCCAGCATGGAATACAGTTTGGTGCCAGGGTAAGCAGACATTATTTTCTTGGGATACTCACCCGGGATCATATCATATGAAATCTGTTTTATTAAATTCAAGTATGTAACAGACTTACATTATAGTACTTCTAAATAAATATAAACAAAATATAATAGAAAAAAAGATGTTGTTCTCCTAATTTTATTCTTATGTTGTGGAATATTAAAAAAAAAAAGTAATTGAAAAACTGAAAATTGTTTGGCAGAGAGAAAACGGATTTAACCGGTACGTTTTTATTTTGGGAGCGGCAAAAGTTTAAAGTGAAGTCAGTCTTATATAACAAAAAGAATTATCTTAAATATACCAATTACATGTACAATTCTTAACTTTTAATCTTATCAAAGTCAAGTATATAAAATTAAACTTCCATATCGTTTTAAAACGAATTAACTTGTAATGTCGTTAATTAAGATAATGCGCTTTCTTATAATGATACCTTTAAAAAAAAATTTTTTTAAATGTTTAAGTCATAATTATATATTTAATCGTAAAGATTAATATTTTCTGAAATGTAAAATGTGAAAACTTTTTTTCTGTTTTGAATGATGATTTTAAGAAAAAAAAAAAAAACAAAAAAAGCGCGGCAGATAATCATAATTGCAGACCAAGATTATGAATTATTTTACATCAATTTTTAATTTCACACAAAATTAAATGTAATTATGCGGAAGCATAAATTTCAATTTTAATATCACAACAAAGTACAGAAATTGTACTCTAAATTTTCTTTTAGTGTAACGTAATTTCGTGAGAAATTTTATTTTAATAGAATTTTATTGTGACTTTGCAATTTTGCTTTTCATGAATTTTAATAGTAGGTAAATAGGTAAATTCGTGGATTATAAAAAAAAATAATAATATGATAATAATAGACACTTATAGTTTGACATATCTTATATACAACTATTTTATTTTAATAGTTATAGTGTAAACATTAATCTACTGTGTGTTATTACAGTTCCGGAGAAAAATATAATTTCAACATATTTATTATGAAAAGTCAAATTATTATGGTGACATGACCTTTATAGCTAATCGGTGCCTTAATTTTTTTTTTTTGTAATAAACCTAAATCTACAAAAAAGATTATCTTAAAAAACAAAAAATCAGAATGTGCTAGTATGCCGTTTTCCATCACTAATAATCGATTTCAATTTTTTGGAAAATTTTAATGGATTGTGATGAAAATTAGTGTATTGGGTTGATAATGTCGATTAGAGGAACGTATTGATGTCGTTAATACGTTAGTAGTTAACATTATCTAATAATACCTACATTGTAACAATATCAAGTAGTGTTCAAACATTTTCCTAATTTTATGTTTATAAACACTAGCATTAAGATTTCTGAAATCCTACAGTAAATTGGAGAAATATTTTTCGACTATAGAAATTAAATAAAATTCTACAGCCTGTAAAAAATATTATAATATTCTATAATAATAATTTTTCAGAGATATTTGTCTTATGTTTTAAATTCCATAAGTACGCAGAATTCAATTGAATTAAAAGAAAAAAAATGCTGAAAGCGATTATTGGCGACAGAAATATTTCTCACTCAATTCATTTTATTTTTGGCTATAATAATGTAAATGAAAATGCTTTAGAAGAAAATTTTTATTTATTTTGGCATACAGAACAATTATATAAGGCAAAATATTTAGACATAGATTCGCCTATCTTTTAATCAATATTTTAAACTTGAGAACTGTTGTACATATTTTTTTTAAGGAAAAATTTAAGCCCACAAGTATTAAATATCAGAACGTGCAATTTTTTTTTTTTTTTTTTATGAATTTTAAGGTTGGTATTACTAAAATTTGCAATTCCAATAAGTAGAGGTATAAATATATGTATAATATAGTAAATAAATATTTAATGAGAGAATTGGGTATAGAATGTATAATAGCGTAATAAATATTGTATATTATTTATTATATACACTAGAATTGATGTAAATTATAATAAATTTTTGTAACTTAACATCCTTAGTTTACTATAAAATTGCCTACAAAGAATTTGTATAAGTTATTCTTTTTCTGTTAAAGCTTATCAAAGTTTATAATTGATCTTTTTTTTTTTGCTATAATCCTATTTTTATTACATAAAAACATTCGAATTGATTAATAAAATAAAATAATTGAAACAGAAACTAATTTATGACTTATTATCAAAATAATATTCATAAGACAACAATATTATTTGGTGTTCGATCGAAATCTTGACTTTTACAGATTTAAAAGATAGCATCAGTTAAATTTAAATAAATATCATTCTGATGAAATAAATTTATTAGCATAAACAACATAGAGCTATAGCCAAGCCACACGTTTTTAATTTTATAATTTTCATGTAATATGTAGAAGAAAAAAAAATTGTTACACGAGTTTTTACAGACATTAAATAAGTAATTGTAACAAATAATAATTATATATATGCATTGTATGCATTCACATTTAGTATTACATATTTTTTGCATGAGCTTCTTATAAATAATTTATAAATTAGTTAAACTTTCTTGTTAAAATAAAGAAATCTTAGCAAATAGTTATAAAATTCTTTGTATATTTCCCCATATACAGAAAGTAAAAAATATAATCGCACTAGCAAAATAAATATTAAATAGAATGGTATAATTAAATTATTTCATTTGAACGACAAAAATTATTATGGTTTTAATTAAATCACTTCAGGCGTTTCTAAATAGTTTATTAGTTTTCTATTAGTTAGGGTGTAGTTTTAAAATTAAGACAAAAAAAAAATAATAATTATAAAAATTCAACTGCATAATTTTATTAATTCGTTCTGTTAATGGGTTAAGATACGAACTTTTAAGATACAATGTACGTGTACAGTCATTACATTTAATATTAGCAGTTTCCTTATTTGTCAAATGATAAGGATTATAATAAAAGAAGAAGAAACTTTTTGTATAACAATTTAAGTTATAAATGCTAAACTGAATGTTAGTTTTTCGTTTTATTAATTTTTTCACTTTATTAATTTTTTTCATCTTTGATTGATTTTTTCATCTTCGAGTTTTTTTTTTTCTGACATTCGTACGATGGACAATAGTTTTTTAGCTTTAAATATATATGTTCATGCAATAATAAAAATGTTTAGATAAAACAAAATATAATAAACTTCCAATGTCATAATTATAATAAAAGATAATTATTGTCATTTAGAACCTACATGCTTTTGTTTCAAGAAGTTAAAAAAAAGTGTTGATAATTTATAATTTATTATATACATATGTTTAAAAAAAAAACAAGAACTAGATTTTTAACTATATAAATAATTGCATATATTATTCCTTTGACATTTATTATTTATAATTTACGTTTTAATACGTTTACATCCAATAATGTTCAATTAATGATTTCTTGTCATTCATTATCTATTCCAAACTAACTAACTAATAATAACATACCTGTTTAGTTTCAAAAGAACTCATACGGTAGGTGCACATATGAATATGTACATGTATATGAGTTATTAAAATTAATTTAATGCAATCTATTTATACAGATATACATATATATGTAACTTTTATTATATATAGTTATATATTTATTTTATTAGTTATTAAAGCGGAATTCAAATAGTTATGCAAATTAAATTAATATTACCACATATGTATATTGAAATAATTTTCCGCGTATTTTTCTTCAGCGATTAAACATTTTTTAGTGACAAATATGTTTAGAATTTAGTTATCAAATTATATATATATAAAAAAATCAAACTGCGATAATGTTGTTGTTATAAGGAAGTTTTTTAGTTCATGAGAAAGTTGTGTTCTCGTAATAATGTATAAAAATTGATATTTAAATTCTGTTCCCTTTTTGCAGTCTAAATTTTTATTTTTTTATAAGTAGTCGCCACGGTGCGAATATCGTTTCTCTCTAACCCAATCTTTATTAATAAAAGTTATGGTCTTCATAAAAAATTATACAAAAAAAGAAAGAATATTGATTGGTTTCCTATGAGTAAGATTTTTGACGTAAATTGAATTTTTTTAATCAAAAACATTTTATAGGCTTAGCGTTTATGATAGCAGTTAGGCTGTGGTTATAAGGGTGAGTGGTATCAAAATGGTGCGCAAGCTCCAATTGGAAACTTCCAAAATGTTAGAGCCAACAATTGTAATTCTGTTTGTAACGCAATAAATGAGTTAATTAATCTATTGAAATACTATAATAATTAAATTTTATTTTTAAAATTAAATCTAAACGAAAATATTTTTCTTTTTCGCAATCACGTCAACAATGTGTTACTCCCTTATGTACAGAATTTTTCAAACACATCTTGTGTCATTTATTTATATTTGCAAATTATATCTCAGTTTTGAGATGATTTAGTTAAAAGATAAGATAAAATTAAAGAATTTATTTTTTAAGATATAAAAGTTTTATTTATTTGTTTTTCGTGCAAATTCGAAACCCACTCAAAAAATTCCTTCCAGCAAAATTTAAATTTTTACAAGATAAGTTTTTTTCTTTTTATAAACTAAATATACATTACATAATAAATTTTCAATCAGATTAAAAAAAATAAAAGTTCTTTTGGGCTAAAAAATTCAACTAATAAAATAATTAACGATTCAATGAAGCGGTTTAAGTTTTGGTTTGGAACGTACATGTAAATGTGTGCCAATATAAAATTACAAATTCATTAAAATTGAAGTACATACTAAAGTTATACTTTAATGATAGGTAACGTCATCATATAAAAAAAAAAATGATCTATTTCAGCTTTCAATACTTTTTTAACTCATAAAGTTTTGTACCTTTTTACCTTTCAACTTATTATTATTTAATTTTAAAGGTTATATCATACACTGAAGTACCAAAGTTTCGTATATCTATCCTAGATCCCGGATAAATTAAATCGAAAACAAGAATTTGAAATCATTTGACCCCTGGACGAAGTTTAACCCACAAAGGTTTAATGGATGAAACAGTACAGAAATTTAATTAAAAATCCAAAAACATTTGGAGTCCCATATATAATGTCCTTAAAAGTTTTTAACAAAAATATTTAACATTTTGATGAATGCAAGTTAAGAGTATACTTTTTAACTTTTATTTTCCATATATACCTTAAATAAAAATCATGAAAAAGTTTAATTTTAGCTATAAGTAATCTGATAAAATACATAATAATGTGTAAAGAAATATTAAGACAGTGAAAGCTATATATTTTTGTTCAAATATATTTTAAAACAATCAAGAAAATTGCCTAAAACCAAATATTTCTCTGTATAATATATAAATATTAAAAAGTCTAAAATTCCATACAAATGAAATTAATATTTCAATGGTTATACACAAAAAGCAGATTATAAAAACATTATGATGTTGGATTTTGTTTAATTGGAAAACACTGTATTTATTAACCACGTATTTTAAAAGAGTTTTTATATATATTCTTTCTTGTTTTTGTTTTGAACGCATTAAGGTTTTTCTTCAATTTCTTTCAATTTATATTTTATTATTTTATTTTTGTCTTTAATGTCAGTAGTTGCAAACAATAGCTGTAATAATGCCAAAATAAAAACCCGTATATAATATACTCATTAAAATATAGCACCTGCAATATATATACTATACACATTTATATGATAAAATAAAATGTAATAAGATATTTTATATTCAATTTTATCCTCATTACCTACAAAATCATTTATTATAAAGTTTTGACTATTATTATATTTTCACCTGTTTTCTAAACAATTTCTTCTTCTTATTATTCTTATAATGGTTTGAAAATTATTTTATTGTCATTTTAATTAAAATTATGAATTGTGCATGCCTAATTTTTTTTGTCATGAACTAGATTTAAAGTCACTTGGTTTTTTTTTTTTGTTGTAATTTAAGTCATATGTAAATATAGTTTTTTTTAAGTACCTGAATAAAAATATAATTACAATTGTTTTTCAATTATCGAAATTTTTGGATTTCAGGGAAATTTATGGAACATTTATAAGGTTTTGTTGAATCATTATAAATGTCAAAAAAAATTATTATATCGATAAGTTTAGACTCGAGCACGTATGACATTTAAAATTCGCATAGATCATGCAACCTCAAAACAAAAATATAGAGTCGCAAAAGTTACTATGATTATTTTGATTATTTCATTTATAAGAAAACTTTGATAATATAGAAATATGTTTGTAAAATAGCTGAAAACCCACAACAAGAGTTTTATAAAGTTTTTGCTCTGAACTCTTATTGAATAATATTTATATATCTATGAAGTTTTTAAAACTATTTTAAGATTTTTATAATTTTATCATTTATATACTATTTGTATACCATTCACTCCAATTTCAATATTGCACAAAAAAATTCTAGTTTCCAAAATCTTTAGTGCAACACAGATAGTATTTATAAATATGTATCTATATGTAATTCAATAAAAAATGTTAATAAATATTTATTGAATTTTCAGTTCATTTACAAATAACTATATAAATAAATTTGGGGAAACAAAAAATTTAATTTACTAAAAATGAAATTCGAATCTTTGCGCATGTAAGCATAAATTGTATAGAATATTTGATATTTTTTTCTCTTTTTCATTTTATGGGCTATATATATATTGGCACGAAATACTGATGACCACAATGATGAAGGATAATGTTGTCGTATTCTTTCATTAACTATTTACGAAATATATATACAAAAATAGTGTTATAACATGATAGTTTTTATTACATTATTATTATCATATAAATTGCGTCTATTTATTTTCTCAACTAAATAATACAATTTGAACTATCTGAAATCTGCGAATAATTTAAGAAAACCATCATGTAATTTAAAATCACTCACATAATATGCAAAAAATTATGAAAAATAATTTAGGCATCTTAAAAATATTAAATACATTATTCCACAACTTTAATTCTGTCAAAATATTAAAAGATATAAAATTTATTTTTTTTTGTTAAATTCTATGACAACTTCATTAACAACTTTTTAAAATTAATAAAAAATATAATAACAGAAAAGTTCAAATGAGTTTATAAAACTCTCAAATAAAATCGAAAATAATAAATTAATTTCCTTTTTTTTTTTTTCTTCTTTTCTTTAAAGTTCATAATCATATAATTAATTTAAATAAATAATGATTTTATATGATATTCATATAAAAGTAAGAGACTTTCATATACGCGTATCAGAAAATCCATATAATACTATACAACAAACAAATCGAGATATATTCGAAAAAGAAAAAGAAAAAAAAAAGAAATAACCGGCTATTAAATTGTAATAATAATATATAAAAATTATAATCAAATAAATAAGAAAAAAAAAAAACTTAAGGAGATTTCTGCCGCATTTAATCTCAAGAAAAAAAAACAAATTTCTTTTCACTTTCATATTGTGTGTATGGGATTTTACAAAAAAAATAAGTTACATATATTTTTGGATAGCTAAATTGGGGAATCTATTCTGCAATTAAGATCCAATAACATATATCTTATTTTTACGGCATAGCTATTGGGCCAGAATTTGACGAAAAAAAGTTATTGACATACATAAGTAAGCGCTTGTATTATTTTAAAATCAAATACTAATTATTGCTTATGGTACACTGTCGATGTACTAGCTAAGAAGATCATATTAATTTGCTATAATGTTTCATCTTTATAGTAAGTTAAAGTTAAATTGATTGAGTCTTATAATTTACATATATGTTATATTTAGATTTCTATTTTCTAAGTAAATATTTCATTTTAGTTACCTGCTATTTGGTGCTATAATATTTTACATAATGAACTGTATAAATACATATATTGTAACCAAGGAGGACTTTAATGGTTACAAATTAACTTAATTAACTATCTTGATTTGAAATAACAATTTCATGTACCATAGATCAATAAAATTTTCCAGCTGAGGCAATTTAAAATATGTATGTCAATAATTTTTTTTTCGTCAAATTCTATATTGTAAAGAATTTCATATGCAAACACGCTTAAATCCGTAAACGTAAAATTTTATACAGTTAGATCCTTTACGCAAAATTATATTCATCTGCCAAACATTTTAAACTTTAAAGTAAATTTAATGAATGTAAATTCTCAAAAAGAAGAAAAAAAAAATAAATCTATAAATATTGTATAAGTATGTATAGTATTTTTAGTAGATTGTTTATATTATTATTATTATTTTTTTTCCTTCAGATTTAAAGTAAAAGTGTTATTTTTTTTTTTTTGGTGGTTAATATAATAATAATACCGACTGGTTTTTTTAATGACCCTATCGCATCTATGAATTTGAATTTTAAAACTTTTTAAAAAGAAAATCGATTAAGGCGCTCCTTTTGAATTTGGTATGGAGAGACGTGCATTAAGCAAGCAGTTTCTTTTTTTTTTTTTCTTTGTGAAACTATAGCTGATAATTTTGTTTTATGGGTGAGCCAAAAAGTATTTTGATTTAATCGCTCCTTAAAATAATTTTTATTTTTTTTTAATGAAATTTGCAAAATTTTGGTATTCTAAAAGCTAAAAATTAAAAAAAAAATAAATACATATTGCAAATAATGAGAAAAATTTTCTAACTGAATATTTTGTATAAAGATCTAGTAAAATTAGATAAAATGTCAAAGTGTGCAGCTTCGTTTGTTGACATTTTCTTCTTTTTTTTTGTGTTTTTGTTTGCCTTGAATGAGTTTTATAAATTTTTTAGTTTAGAACTGTGGTTTAGAATAATTGCAAAAATATTTTGCTTGTAAAGTGTTTCTATATCTTGTAAAATATTGGCTGTGTGATGTGAACAAAATTACAAACTAGAAATGAAAGTTGCTTATTTGGAAATTGGATTCGTTGAGAGAGAAAAGCTCATAAAACTTTTAAATTTATCTAATTATCATTATCTAATTATCATTTATATATATATGTATTATATTTAAGTTGCTTGCACAAATGCAATTGAAAGAATCTCATAATTACCATATGACTAGACTACGATTTACTTAATACCAGTATCTAAAAATTATTGTATATATTAAAATTTTGATTTCATAGCTTAATGTTATTTCCTGGCTATAACTATTAGCAATGAATAAGAAATATATTTTTTTTATAAAGCTTTAGATTTTTTTTTTAAATGGTTTGCAAACAATTTAACAATATTTGAAAGTCTTTCAGAATAAATTTTCTGCTTTGGATAACAAATAATTTTGTAATGGTAGTTGCACATATAAAAAAAAAGAAACATGCTATCAATATTATAATTTATATATGTTTGATATTTATAAACATTGAAGAGTTTATACAATATTTTTCTTTTTCAACTAAAGAAAAATAGCAGCTAGTTAAACTACTTTTTCTAATGTTAAGGAACCGTTTCTTAAAATTGCATAATTCTTTGAGTTTTATGCTCTATATATGTAATAAAATCATGTAGGAAAAAATATTTGTAGTAAAGTGTATACTATTACAAAATAAAATGTGTAAAAAATAGTCAAATAAATTTTGTTACACTTACATCTAGATTTTATTAAATTCTATAGTGAAGACTTATAAAAATAAATAACTATCGTATTATTGGTTTTTCACAATTTAAGAAAATTTATTCATAATAAATGGAATGGAATTTTCTTGCAATCAGAATATATAAGATTATGAAAACATTATAATTTACAACTGACATGAAATCAATCCCAGAATTATATGTCAGTATTTGATTTTTTTTAAATTGCAAAAGAGATAATATTTTGCACTATATGTATATATTAACTTAATTTAATATACAAGAATAAAATTTTAAGCTTTTGAGATCACGTTCTTAAAAGTTGCTGTACAACAGTGCATAATTCGTCCGTCCGAGTTGTTCTGTAAGAAATTGATTTAAGTAAGGGTCGGGTTTTGTTTTTGACCAATAATTCAGAAATTAGCTAAATAAAGTATGTAGTGTTATACATTGTTTTAAAGGTTATGTTCTCTAACGCATTTTTTCTCCGAAGAAAATATAGTGATTCAAAAAACTCAAAAAATTTTATGACCATTTTTGTGAATACGTGAAAAAATTTCGAAAAAAAAGTGGCTGGGTTGTGGGTCACCTAAAAAACCTTATTAAAATGGAAAAAATTGAAGTAAAACCTCGATAAATATCAAAAATAATAATTTTTATTAATTTTAGAAGCCGTCAATGGCAAAAATAATTTCAAAAAGTGACAGTTTTCAATAATCATCATCAATTGCAAAAAGTTGAAAAAATAATTTCAAAAAGTGACAGTTTTCAATAATCATCATCAATTGCAAAAAGTTGATTTTTTGAGGTTCAGTTGTCTTTTTCGGTAAAAATATGACTAACAATAAAAAAACATGCATTAAAATACTGGTCAAATCATAAAAAACACTTTACACTGACAAAATTAACGATAATTGACACTCATATATGGTGTGTATGCCATACAGTGGAAAAAAAATGGTGACCCACAACCCAGCCAATCGCTGACCCACACCTAACCATGACGCCATTTTTAAAGTTGAGGAAAAAAAAATTTTCCACTCTTATATCATCTTAATGTCATATTAATTCGAAAAATATAAGATTTTAACTAAACGTTGATGCATTCAACTCACCGTTTACAATTCATTTACTCAACAAAATGGCACTTTGAAGAAATCTTAAAATCACTTTTTTTATCGATTTTGACACATGGTGTATGCAGCTTGTATAAGCAATACGTTCATTCACTTCGGTGTTCGCTTAAAAACTACCTTGGGTCAAAACAAAAATTTGACAGTAGTAAGATCCGCCTATTTACTTAGCATGACAGAAAAAATTAGCTGACAACACAGCCCGACCTACAACCCAGCCCTCTACCCTATAACTATTCAACTGAACATCAACTTTTGGTGGGAATTTGGGATATACAACTTAAATTCTCCAAAAACGAAGTTGGTGAGTTTTCACAGAACTGCACAAAAATATATTTTTCATTTGTCAAACATAAATTAAGTTAAAAGTCAATGAAATCAATAAAAAAAAAAAAGATTGGAGTGAAATTTTATACTTTTTTTTATGGTAAAAAGAAATATTTTCAGAATATGGAAAAAATATATATACCTACTTATATATATTATCATCTTCATCATTTTGTTATGGTTAAATGTATAAAAAGAAGTTATTGAACAAATAATTAAGAAATAAATTCATTACTTTTTTTTTTCTCCAATATCTTTATAACACTTTCTGGTATTTTTTTTAGAAATTTTATTTTTTTTTTAAGAAAACAAAGTACCTTATGTTTATGTACATTATGTATCGTAACATTGACAGATTTTACACGGAAGTGATTATAATTTTTTTTTTATTTTTTTATTTCTGCAAAACTGCAATAATAGAGTTTATACAGAGCATTAAATTATACCGGTTAAATTATTTGAAATATTTTTATTTACTATCATTTATGTTTTTTTTTTTTTTTTACTATTAAAATGTGATAGTTTTTTTTTTTTGTAATGATTTTAACATTATAAAATAGGCAAAAAGATTCCGTTTTTATTATGGTTTTTAATAGGAACTGTGTAAATTGTAATTAAAATATTTGCTTTTTTATGTATAAATTTTTTAGTTTGATATAAATATGTTAAAAGCAGCAAGGGCGAGCAACTATTTTTCTTAGGTAGAATATAAGAAAACAAAATAATACTTGATTTTTTTTAAATTAATACGAATTAACTTTAGTGGGAATCGCCCACATATAAGTTAACGACAACTTTCAGATCAAAAAAAAAATTTGGGTATATATAACATACACATATTCTCCTTGCTTCTCGAAAAATATAAACATTTCAGTTTATCTAATAATAAATAAAAAATCGATCTTATTAATTATGGATTTGAATATCGATAATTACAAGCGAAATCAATTTTTAAATTGTTTTGATTTCCAATTATCTTGATTGGTAGTCTATTATTAGAAAAAGCACATAATAAGCATATTTGTTGTCACAAATCATAAAAACCAAATATAATTCCAGGAAGAAAATAATAGTTATTCTAATGTATGTGTAGAAATTGTATATTTTGCACATTTTTCGCAGAATTCATTCAAACACATTGTGAAGCATAGAGCTTTCACGTACAATATTATTAAATATTATAATAATTGTTAGTTACAAGCTTATTAATTAAATTGTGATAAAATGTTTTTTCTATAATATATGGAAAAAAAATTAAATTTATATTTTTATGTTTTTACAATTATGTGTGCCCAAACAAGTGGAAAATAATTGTAGGTGCCGAAAATTATAAATCCAAAAAAAATTCATAAAAAGTATAATCGCGATTTTATATTTTCATTATTTTATTCCGTAATTAATACAATTTTTTTTTTTTTAATAATTTTAATATTTTTATTGGCTAAGGAAAACAGGTAATAAAAATTAAAATAAAAACAAAAAATTTGAAAGCTATGATTTTGAATATAAAAGTCAATAAATATATTGGAAATTTAATGTACATATTTATATATTTATGTAAAGTAAAAAGTTGTTTGACTCCTATACAATTAAGTAAGCTGTATAGATATTTCTGTTAAAATAAAAGCATAATGATTAATTATTAAATTTTTTTTTTGTTGTAAAACAGTATGTTACAATATTTATAATTATCTAATAAGCCTAATAGACTATAAATTTGTATATTTTTTTTTTACATTCTTTTTTAATTTTCGTAATTTTATATATTATTTAAAAATGTTTTTTTTTTTTTTAAATATGTGTAAACTGAAGGTCTACCAAATAAAAGATCATATTCCAAAAAAAAAAAAAAGAAATAATGCACTCTATTTTATATTATCTACTACTGTGTTTGCAATGTTTGTAAGTCAGAAAAATCGAATAACAAAAATGATGAAGTTGACAATTACATTTTTGTCAATTATTCAAACTTATTTAGAAAAAGAAAGCAAGGTAGAAGTTATATGTTAGTTAATGATATCCGTATGTTTTGTCCGTTTCAATATATACCCAATTTTCCGTGGAAAGATAAATTTATTTACACATTTATTGATAATTATATTTGCAATAAATTTATTTAAATTTAGGTCTTAACAACCCTCGAAAGATAAAAATTATTTTTAAATCACAGTTTTTTATCTTAAATTGAATTTCTTATTTATAGCCTTATAGGTACTTTATCTCAAATTTGAAGAGGGCAAGAGATTACATATTTGTGTATAGCAATTTTATTGTTATTATATAATTAACAATTATTGCTATCTACTACAATATATATAGTTTTTTTTGAATGTAAACACACCCTAGTTATTTTATAATTTATTTCAAATCTTAACTATTAATTTGTTAGTTAAAATATGATATTATATGAAGATGTAATGTAATTTTACAAAAGCAAATCATTCAGCAGTAAATAATTTTTATTTTTATGTGTATATTCTTCATATTTATTATTTTATAATACATTATATAGATATTATTATAATAATAATAAAAATATGCAAATTTCGACAATTTTATGCTTCTGATATTTTATTTCATACAATTTGTATAATATACAAGAGTAAAAGTATAAAAAAAAAATTATTATGGGATGTATTATTTTAATTAAATGTTTCATAATTAGCACAAATTTTTTGTTGCGATTGCAATATAGCCTAAAAATTAAATTGAAAAATATTTAAAATTAATATTTATCATTATTATTATATTACAATATATGTACATACATAAATAATAGTACTTAGGTAATTTAAATTGGTTTCTTTTTATAAATCGACATTCTAATATTATGTTTTGCATAATAATGTAGATGTAACAGAGATACTTAATTAATAGAAAAATTTAATATAATGTAATCTCTTGCGAATTGATAATGGTTTGATTCTAGAACTAGAATCGGTTATCGTGGGTCAAAAATTTCTAAACAACATCAAAATATGTGGGTAATATTAGAAATTTCGGAGAGATGAAATTTTTGAGAACCCCACTATCAATTTTCAAATAATTATTAATGCCTTAATTAATTTAAACATACAAATTTTAATATTATGTCGCAATACAGAATCGGAACTCTATAATAACAAAGAAGCTTTTAATTAGTAATAGTAAAGCAAGGTAATTTAGTTTTAAATTTAGATGTCTTTTAGAAATATAAGCTCTTAAATCAGAAGTAATGATTAATGTTTAATCGATTAATTATCATAAAATGAAAAAAAAAAACTTACCACATTTAGTTTTTGCATTAAAATATTCATTTGATTTTTCGAACACATTTTGTTCAGATTTTATGCAGTTTTGCTCTAAACCAATTATGGTAATTTTATAGAAAATTTTATGTGTTAATTTTTTATTTTTTTTAATATTCTAATTGATGTTTTTATTAAAATTTCTAAGTATAGTGTTATCACACGGATTCATTTCAAGTTTTGCTTTGAGAAAAAATTTTCAATAATTTTATTAATCAATATTCACTATATATATTTATTATAGCCATGAACCAGTATACAAGTTTTTCTTGAAATGTTTTCGATGCTATAAAATATAAATATTTAAAATAACATATTTTAGCAAAATTTATTACAATTTTTTTGTTTGGCTAGAATGCAATCAATATGTTAAAATTTGATTCTATATATTTTACATAAAAATATGTTATTTATTCTAATATTCTGTAGATGATTATTAGGATTATTTTGGGTTAAATAAAGTAATTCGTTCTAACAATGTTTTAGAAAAAATAAGTTGGTATAGATAATTGTGAAGTTTTGTGTGATTTTTGGGAGAAAAAAATTCTGACCAATAGTTGTTTGATACTAAAATTATAATGTCAATTAAAATGAAAATAATACTCATTATGTCGCTGGTAGTTTTGAAGTAATCACGGGACTAGATTACGTATTTAGCAAAAAAACAGTAAAAGCTGGATATTCTATGCAAGGATTTTAATTATGCAATGAACAAAACTGTTGCTATAAAATGTAAAATTCTATTGTCCCAATACTGTTAATAGGTATACAATTCCTGAATTTATACTGATAATATATAAAAACTTAATTGGGGCTTCAACACAAATTATGCGTAATTTCTACTATACTATTCAAAATTTTCTGCAATATGTATTTTATATAATTTTTGAAAATATTTATATAATATGAATTTTTTTTTTTAATAAAACCAAAATCTTTATTCCACGCGCCAAAAACAATAAACTAAATTGAAAACAAAACATGACATTGTTTTATTGACAAAGTTGAATTTGATGTTGTGGAAAAAAATTGTAAATTTCATGTTTTCTATATTTTTGGAAACATATTGTTTTAATAATATTACATAAATAATTTTTTATATAAATTTTATGTATTTTGGTTTCTTAATGTAAGAATAAGATTGACAGGAAGATTTTCTAAATGACATGCATTTTTTTTTATTATTTTTAATAAAGTTCATATTGTTATAATAATATAATAACTGCTTATTATTATTTTTTTTATTGCAAATTAATTTTTGTAAAATCTTTTATATGGAAAATATTGTTTTCACTTTTATTTGATAGGGTCAAAACGATAATAATTATTATTTAAAAATTTTCTTGTTCAATAATTTTTCCATTATTTGAAAATTTTTATTAAAAACTTTATCTTTTCATCTAAATTTTCTTCTTTTTTTTTTTAATGTTTTTTTTTTCTCAAATTTTTTAATATCCATGGTACGTACAATGCAATGTCAAAAAAATAAAAAGAGAAATTTTAGTTTTTTTTTTTTTAATTACTAAACAAAATAAATGAAAATTAAAAGAAAATAAATATTTTTATTGAATAAAATTTATATTCTGCGACGAATAAAAGTTTAACGTTCGCTCAGTATCACGTTTAAATCACGATTAAAACTAAAATATAAATATTAGCTTTTAATTCACAGGTGTATTATAATAATGCTCTCTTCTTTTTAAAATTGTGGTAGACCTGTATTTTAACAGTATTTCGCTTGAAGCATATTATTTTTTTTTTTATGTTAATGTTGTTTCATTTTTTTTTGTATATAAATATGTGTATATATTTGAGCATATAAATTGTTAACTGCTGCCAAGTATTTTATGCACTTAAGCTATTTTTTTTTTTTGAATAAAAAATGTACATTTTAATGATTTGACATTATTATATAGTATAAATATAAATGTTGGCTTCAGAATGGTGTTTTGTTGTAAATGGTTAAATAAAACTTTAAAAACTTTTCCCAAGTACCTTATGTTGGTTCATGAAAAGCTGCAACAAATGAAATAAAAAACAAATTTTAAGTATAATTGGGAAAAATTGTGAAAATATTTTTAAGAAAACTGTTCCTGATGATTATAAGACCAACTCAAGTTCTACAGACAAAATAATTTAAAAGTATTCTTAAAAAATAAAAACATAGATATTATTTTGGATTTTAAAAGTTCATTCAAAAACAGTTCACTGTATCTTCTATAATAAGTTAGATTTATACACTTGCTCTACCCTGCAATATGGCACCCATTAGTCATACAATTTTTAAAATTTTGGGTAATTTTAATTCTAGTAATGCACTCAGAAATTTTTTAAATTATTCTAAGGTCATACAGATTATTTGGAAAACAATTTGAAGTGGCTAGAAGAGATTTCTGTTGAAAGAACAAACAACAAAATATATTTCTAAGCAAAATTTAATACTAATATAAATTGGCATTTGGAATAAGTTAAATCCATTAGCGAAATTTTCACATGATAATTATTTTTAAGCCTTTTCCTTTTAATCAAATTTAAATTTTTGCGATTTAACACTTTAAAATTAATTTCGTACATTATGAATTTTAATTGCATTTCACTGTTTAATGGATAGTCCTGATCAATATTTTATGAGTCTCAATTATAAATTATATTTTAGAAACTCTATTTAGGTTTATACTTTCTTTATGTAATTTAAAAAGTTAAGTTATGTAAATTCAAAAATATGAACGTATAATTTTCTAAGATTTTAATAAGGCATTTAAGAAGTTTTTGAGCTGCCAAAGCTATTTATAAATTTATTATCATATCATTTTAAAAGGAATAAAATTTTTTTCATTGCAAATTAAAGTGTGGCCTTTTTTTAATTATACAATATTCGCACTTAATACGATAACACAACTTTTTGTTGAGAACAGGTAGTTATCTCGATTTTTCAGATTCTTATATCATAATATTATTTTTATGAATGACATACAAGTGTACAATAATGTATGTAAAATAGATGAATTTTCATATGAAAGATTTAAAGAAGTAAATTATTGAAAAAATGTAAAAAAAAATACCTGTTTAACACCTTAAAAAAATAGGTTTAATATTTTCTTAAACAGATAATATGCATTTCGCTATCGATTTTTTTTTTAAAAGAAGTTAAATTAATTAAATGCATAACACGAAATTTTATGCATAATCCTTACGTAATTAAATATGTAATATTTTACACTGTATGCAGTCATCTCTTACAGAAAAAAAATTGTAATAATTAAAATTATGTCAGCTGGAGTTTTATCATGAAAGGTACGACACGACAGTACGTAAAATATTAAAATTTTATTAACATTAAATTTGTTTTATGAATTATTGTCCCTTTTTTTAACTGAAAATTTTATTTACATAATGTCTATAGTGTATGTGATGTGTTATCTGAAATCTACTATGCTTGGGAAAATGACTATCTTACTTTTTCCGTCATACATAATAATGACGAAAAAATTCTCATTAACTTAGTTTAAAAAATAAACGAAACGTTGAAATGTCCTCAAACCGTCTATTATTATCCTATCCAGCTAACATCCAACAAATAATATCGGTTATTAGTCTTTGAATCGAGGATAGTAGTATTCTGTATGTAATTAATAAAAATAACTTTTTATTTTATCTGCTCTATCAAATTGTAAAATTTGTTTATATTTTTTGTTTAAAATTTATAATTTTGATCTTGTTATTATAAACTGTCAATTAGTTTGATTGATGTTATAAAATTTTTGAGACTGTAAAAGAATTAAAATATGAAAAAAAAAAAAAATATAAATTGTTTACTTAAGACAACTTTGAGATAATTTTTGTGTATACATACATATATAATTTTTAATATTTTCTGTTCACTTTAAATTACTTATTCATTATAGTATTATTTGTTTATGATGATACAAAATTTCACTTGATAATGATGTATAGGTACTTCAAATCTGAAATAACAATATGAAATCAAATAATAAAATATTAGGCTACAAACCTATATTGTGTAAAACGTCTTCAGAACATAGTGTTAGTTTTCTAAAATTTGTGTAAATTTGATAGACTGTGTGCAAAAATTAATATTCGTTTGGAAAGTTCTTAAAATAATATTTTTTTATTTAAGAGCAGAGCACCAACTAGAAATGTGAAATAATGAGTTAATAAAAGTACTATCAACCTATCAGAGTTGGCTCTACGTACACTGTAGTGTAATAATTATATAATTACAATATGTGTATTGTTACGAAGCTATAAGTTCTTTTTGCAGTAAATTTATTTATATTATAGGGAACACAAATATTTATGTAATAAAAATTACATAATTGAAAAAAAATTAAAAAAAAATTGTAGTGACGACAACGTTCATAAAAAAATAAAATTAAAATACATCATTAGTTATTAAAAACTAAGTAGGTATATTCTGTTAACTTAAAAAATATCTTTTATTTAAATTTTTTATATTTCTTAAGCTTCGAAGCCTCAAACATAGAAAGTTTTTTAACTGAAGTCTTTTCTTATGAAATATGAAGTTTATTTAAGATTGCTTTATTGGCAATAAATTTGTCATATATATAAAGTATTTAATTACTTTATTAAAAGCATAAAAGCTGCTTTTAGCAAAAAAAAAAATTATATTATATATCCATTAAAAATTTAATTAAAATATTTTTAATAAAAGATGAGTATTGTGAAAATAAATTTGTTATTTTCACTTTTTTTTTTGAAGTTAAATGAAAAAGCAATTTAAAGGTTACACATTTCTATTAATAAAAAAAAAACATTACGTATATTTCATTTAAAATACCTTATAAAAATTAGTGAATGTATATAACTCATGATACATTTCAATTTAAAATCTCAAAAATTCAAAATAACTACATAAACTTATTTTTATTAATTTCCACCTTTGTAATTTTGTAGAAGTGTAGAGTGCTAATTTTGACAATTGTGTAAAAAACGATACAATATATAAAAGATTGGACAGTCTATATAATTTTAATTTTTAAGAATAAAAGTAATAGAATAAAATATATATATTATAAATATATATAGATTATAAATATATTATAAATAGTTAGTATCTTTTTTTATTATTACAATTCAATTACAACCAAACGAAAATTCTTTACATAGAATAAAATATTTGCTATGCGAAGTATTATTTAAGAAAATATATTTAATATGTAGTATTTAAAAATTTTAGTCTGAAGAATTTTCAAAAATCCCTCAGATTATGCATTGCGCCTAGTTTGGTATAACTTCCGAACTATTTCTTTAAGTTTTGGATTAACAATAATTGGATTAAAAAAATTGTGAATGAGCTTTAAACTTACATTCATTATTCTTCATTATCAAAAAAAGGGAAATTTTTAAAGAATACAAATTAATCTAAACGTAATCGGACAGATTGAACAATCTTTTTTCAATTCTGTGTTATAATTTATTTTTATAATAAAACATTATAACTAATAATTAAAAACTTTTTATGCAACCCTTATTGATCAGGTAAAGAATGTTGACCGGATTCATAACAATTTTGAAAAAAAAAAAAAAAAAAAAAGTATATACATATATATTTACTCGTGTGCATATACAAATCTTGCAACCTATTTAAAGCGCTTAATCATCTGAATGTCAATTAAGTTGTTTATTATTCCGATCCTTTGAAATTTAATTAACTATACATATAGTTAAATAATAATAAAAAAACATAAAATTCTAATTAATTTTGAAATGATAATAAAAATGTTTATGATTTAAACAAGATAACTTTATAATGAATCCGATCACCGATCCCATTTTCAAGTATAATTTTCATTTCAAGCTTAAAAAAAAAAATAAATAAATAAAAAGAAAAAAAGGTTAATAAAAAAACTCTTAATAATATAATATGTACAAATAAAAAATTAATATAATTTCTTTATTTTAAAAGATTAAAATATCATTTCTTATACTTTTAGGAATTGAAGACTCAGTTTTAAACACGAGATGATTATTACATTTATTGTTGGGGTTTTTTTTTTTTTTTTTTATTTAATTTTATTATGAAAAGCAAAATAAAAATGAAAATATAATAAACTTTATATTTTATTCACAAAATTCGGGTCATCACGTACTACAGAATTCGGTGAATTTATTTATTATCGTTTCTGTTTTATTAATTTTAATTTTTTTTTTTTTTCTGAATTAAATTTCAGAAAATCCACCCAAAAGTGATTTAAACAATAATTTTTATTTTTATTTTTTTTCATTTTGATAAGGTTATTATTTTTTTTGACGTTAAATAAGAGTTTTGTTTGTGAATTAAAGACTGACAAGTAAAGAAATTTTTTTTTTACCACAATAATGATAGATAGAAATCTAAATATTTTGGAATAAAGGTATCACCGAAAAATTTGCTCTAAATATTTTATACTTGTTAAAAAAAAATATCACTGAAATTTAATGATGACCACAAATTTAATTTTGTAAAATTTATAGTGTTTCCAGTTAATTATAATTTTAATTTGTTACTCAATGTCGAAATGGAAAAAAATCTGCATTATTTGTCATATGTAATTTGAAAAGTAATAATTTGCTGGGATTTGAATTCATTTAGCGTTCAAAAAATTACTGATTATAAAATGCCGGAAAACAAACCGTGAGAAAATTAAATGAAATATATGATCTGGATTTTTTACATTAAAGATATGGCTGTCGAAAATACTATTTGATTATATCAAGCTCAAGAATTTAAACAAATAAATGTGGTAGCACAGGGAATATAGTGAAGCATAGAGAATAAGGTGAAGCACGAAGAACTTAACATTATTTGTTTCAGATAATTCGGTCCTTCGGTTATCAAACAATAGCAGTTTCTGCTCAATGAGAAGTTCACACAAGTAACTTGATCACAAAGTTTTTAATTTCCGGGTTTTTAAATCCTAGTTATTTTTCCGGGTTTTTATCCTAGTTATCTTCGAAATTACATCATTTCTGAAATAAAAGATTAACTATATGATTTTTTATTCAAACAATTTTAGCTTATTAAAAGTATTAATAATTTATGAATGACATTTTGGCATTTCTTTATTGTTTCTTATTCAAAAGAAACCCTCATTAAAAACCATATATTTCTGTGCACTGCTCTTTTAAAATTTCATAACATTGTACCTGCATAAAAGTATCAAATTTTCAATTAAACTTAAACATTTTTGAACAAAGAAATGTTAAGATTATGCATTTATGACTGAAGAAATCTATATATACTTGTAGAGTTTAAAATGTAATCATCAAATAATACGTATATATACTTAATTAATGGAAATGCAAAAATAATGTTTTCATACCATTATTATCTTATATTAATGACAATGTTTATTATTTTTCTTTAACTTTAAATTACCAACTTATTTTTTTTTTTTGAAAGAAAAAATAAATTTTCTTTTGACCTAATTCAACCTAATTTTATTTGGTTGAATAAGAATTTAATTCGCTTTACGTTTTGAAATAATTATCATCAAAATGATGAATAAAATTTGAATGAATGAAAAAATTTATTACACAAAACATATAAGCAAAAATAAAAAAACTTGTGATGATCAAATTGTACATTTAATATGTGTTTAAAAGTTTTAAATAAGGAAAAATTAATTTTATTAAAACTTACTAAATAACACACTTAGCCGTATAATAATAATTAAATTTTATCGTTTATCAATTTTGTGTAATTCGAATCCAACATGTAATTTTTGTAATAACAAAAAGTTATCAAAAAAATATATATGCATACATAACCAGTTTTGATTAACTTCATACTTTAAGTATTTGTTCATTATATTCCTTAATAACAAATTGGATATTTCACATTTTTTTCTCCTTTCATTATCATTAAGAGCCCTCACTGTGAAAAATTGGTTTTGTTTGGATTGTAGGGTGTATTAAATCTCGACTGAAGTGATTTTTTGATTTGTTACAGAGTATTGTTGAACTGGCTCCAGGTTGAGTTAGCTGGATTTTTTAAATTTTTAGTTTTTGACTCAAATTGGTCTTTGAAAAACTTCGACATATTTGATGAGATTGTGAAGTAAAGGAAACAGATAATTGAACGCAGAAATAAAACAAAAAAACTGCAAAAATAGAAAACAGAAAAAGATTTTAAAATTTCACAGTGAGGGCTCTTTAGTTGCTTACAATGTTTGTCTTATAGAGTGAACTACGGACGTTATTTTATTACTGTGCCAAAGTTCACGGCATAGTATATAGTTCGGTTGGGAACTTACTTTTAAACCTAATTACATAACAATAAGGAAAATAATAATTCATTTATTTTATTTGAGTAGGTATAATACTTTACTTTCTCCTTCTCATTAAATTATCCACAGATAGTTAAATCAAATTTTCCTTAATTAAATAAATTGAAAAAAGAGATTTAGTAAGTTGATTTGGTAAGTAAGTAAAGATTAAAAATTGATTCTAATTCATAATGATAAACTTTGAAAATGAATGTTTTAGAATTTGCTACTCTATTCTAAATAATTTTTATTTTCAAAATAACAATTTTATTTTAAAAGCATCTATTAAAATCTTCATTTATGTCTTAAGTATTGAAAAAAAAAAAATTGAAATTAATATTAATAGAAGAACAAAATAATTATGTGAACGTTATTAATTAGGTTTTGAAAATGTGTTTATAGTTAACACACAGCATGAAATCAATTGATTTCTAATTATAAGATAAGAAAATAATTTTTGTTTTTTTCTCTTTTCGAAAGTTTCTTAAAACTTTAATTCGATTCATAATAATTTTTAGTCTCTTTAGCTAGCTTTTTTGAGATTAACTATAACAAATTTATTATTATTTATAGATTTTATTTTAAAACATTAAAAATTCCAATTAAAAAGAGATTATAATAAAAGTGAAATTTTAACCATTCGCTTATTTAAATTATAGCATAAATTTGTTGAGTTCAAAAATAAATTTTGTCTTATTTTATGAATATGCTAAGAAAATTGTAATTTTTTTTTAAAAGTTATAAAAAGTTATTTAATAGAAAAAAAACTTTAATTTGAGTTAAACGGTAATTAGTTAAATGAGCCCTCATAATGGCACTCAGGTTTAATATGTTATTGAAGAAAAATATTATTCCTTTTTCAGTGAGCTAAATAAACTTCGATGTGAGTTTGTAATCCTTTTTCAAATATATGTACTTTGAAATACAAAAGGTAATTAACTTCTGATTCTTTGCTATAACGCTTGCCATCGCTAATTTTACCACAGCATATTTATTTTTTTTTTCATAATATCTGAACTATGAAAAATATGTAGGTTTAACTTATATATAAAACCTATTAAAAAGTGAAATTTTTGTTTAATTATAATCTGCGGATAGTTTAAATTTTTTTTTTAGTTTGATTCCTAAATTAATTAAATAAAACTTTTATGGTCAACAAATGTAATAAAAAATTATTATTTCCTATAATACTAGAGTATCACAGAAGCGTTCAGAGTATATACATATGATTTAATGTTATGGTTTCTGAAAGTATAAATATCAATATTTTGTCATCAAGATCATATGAATAAATTGTTAGGTATAGAGTTTTAGTTTAATAAATAAATCATAAAAGTTAAAAAAAAAATAATAATAATTTTTACACTTAGATAAATTTATTTACGGTTTAATATAATTATAAATTTTATATAAGTTAACTGTGCGGTAGTTATAATTTTAGTTTAAACGAAGGTTTTAATTAGATTTTTTATTGATACGTAAATAAAATTTCTGCAACACTGATTATAAAAGAATATAGCAACGCTTTAAGGAAAATAAGCGCGCACTATAGTAAGCTTGTTATTTAATTTTCTAGGGCCAATAAACAGATTTCAAAAATATCTCAAAATTTAAAGGTTAATTCTCAAATTTTAAGCTTTTTTGAATTGGCTAAGTGAATTTTGAATTAGATTGTTAAACAATTTTCAGCTTTTCTTACTTTATACCAATTTTCATTTCGCTCATTCATACTTTTTAATAAGTTCTAATATTTCTAACAATAACTCAATTTCAGAATTTATGCGTTTTTATTTATTATTACAACGAGACTTCACAGCTTGGGCCGTTTATTCTTTGACCATGAAAATTATAGTTTTTGTTAAATGGCTTTGAATAAACATAAATATTTTGAATTGTTTTTTTAAGTGCATATTCAAAAGATTGATTTATGGCTACAGACCTACGTTCTTATTAATTATTGATTTTGTTTTAAATTGAATCCAAAAAAGGTTTTTATTCATTAAGAAAAAATTATATTATTTCAATATCAATAAAATGATTTATTGATTGCCAAATTCGTGTAGGGACAATAATTAAAATAAAATGGTAATTATTGGGAAATTATTTAAATAAGGTGAATGGGTTTTTTTCATTGGTCTTTTATG
This sequence comes from Hybos culiciformis, assembly GCA_964007475.1. Lineage (NCBI taxonomy): Eukaryota > Metazoa > Arthropoda > Insecta > Diptera > Hybotidae > Hybos > Hybos culiciformis. Next base: position 15,755,711 of record OZ023275.1, on the reverse strand, counting down.
TGTTTTCTGAAGGATTAGTAAGCTTGTGAAAAAAAAACTATGCAATTTATATATTTAACTTTATCAATAACAAATTAATTTATATAATTATAAAATACTAAATCATACAATTTTATCTTTGATATGAAAATAATTTTAATTAATGAACACATACTCTTACCTGAGTTTTATTAGAAGCAATAAATTTTATGTAAGTATTTCTTTAATATTTTGATTAAGTGATCAAACCATTTTTAATTAACTATTTCATTCACATTAATGAAATCACAATAAATAATAAATTTAGGTTGAATCGGCACAGAGGCGTTAAAAACTGAAATTAGATAAAAATTATAAAATTATTTTAAATTCAAAAATATAAGTTTAATTATTTTAAGATTTTTGATTACCAGTCGATTCCAAAAAGAATTTTTCAGAAAAAAATTATGTTTTAAAAACTATTTTTAATACACAGGTTGGTATATAAAATTCTGCTCTATAATTTCCGACGATTATGTAACTGTTTAAATAATAAAAACAATTTTTAATGAACGCATAAAATTTAAATTTTATGCCTGACATTAAAGGACTTTTAAAAAATTATTGAAAAAATTATTGAAACAAAAGACTTAGGACAGAAACTTCTATTTTTTTAATTCTAATATTCATTATAATCATTATCCAAAGTAAGTGTATTTGTAATGAAAATAATTTTTAAGAAGCTACGATATGCCTATTATATGTATAGGACAGTTTCGGAGCTTAAATATAGGAAAATAGGAACATCAACATTATATTGTGATTGTTAACTAAGGTACATTACCCAACTTTAAAAATATTTTGGATTATATTATTAGTCAAAATGTTATAGTAGTTATATGTTATGTAAATAAAACTAAAATTTGACATTGTAGGTGGTCCCAATGTAGTGAGCATTTTATTGAGTGAACAAAATTATTAAATAATACTTAAAACATGAATTTTTATATAAATTGCTTATTAATTTGAATCGAAACAGTTTAATACATTAGGAAGTAGCTTTATTTTCACTTTCAACAATATTAGAGAGTTATAAATGTGAAATGAAATAAAATTATGCATGATATTCATTAAGCCTATAGTGAATTAATTAATTTTATACTAAGTTTTTTTGAAGTATAAGTTTTTTTTTTTTGTTATTTTTGTTTGGAATTTAGGAAATTTCTCATCAATGTCATTCACCTATAATTTTTAAGTTTTTATCAATCGTAATATAAATTATAGTGAATCATAATTTGTTTTTGTTTATAATAATGTCTACGACGATATTATATTGATATTATTTCGAATCAAGGTTTTGAAGTTTTATAGTAAATAATGAAAATGTGTAAATGGAAAAATCTCAAAGTCGAAGGTCAAAAAATTTCAATAAAAATATTTTTTACGAAATTTTTACTCGAATTTTATTGTAATATTTATTTATTGATTTTTCGATATAATAATGTATTATTTTCTTTTCGTAAATATTTATATATTATACTGCAATCAAAATAGTTTCAATCGTATCCCATGACCTAGGGTGAAGCTTTAACCACGATTTAATGCATCGATTTAACAGAAGATGTCGAAGATGCTTAATTGAAACATATATATACCTACACTTTTTAATATACACCATTAGTTTTTTCTCTAAATATTTTGCATGCCTACATAATTAATAATTTTTTTTCTTTTCGTTGCTTTATATTTTAATTAATTATACCATTATAATATTAATGTGTTAATTTTGTAAATTTAAATATTTGATTAATTTTTTTTTAAAAAGATTAAAATGGTTATATTTTTGCTAAAAGTGAAAATGAAGAATGGCAATATTTCGAATTTTTTAAAATTAATAATTATAATGCACTGACCGGTCGTGAACTTCATTTTCTTTATAAATATGGACAAAATTAAGAAATTTTATAAAAATTCTTTTGGTATAGAATTTTCTTTGCGTGATAACTGAAATATGTTATCCGGTGTTAATAGAAAACCAAAAAAGAATTTTTCCCCAAGACAAAATTAAGTCAAAGATAATCATAGTGCTAACGTGTGATTGAGTAAATTTATTGAAAATGTTTGTATAAGTTTAAAATTTCCTCGAAAAAAGAAATTTATGGTCATAAATTCTGGAAATCGTAAATGCATCGGAGCTCATTTTATTGATGTAGATATAAAAATGGAACATTATGGACGTTTTTTCAGAATAAGTTGCAAAACTGAAATGTAAAAGCATATTACATAACTTTAACATATTTTTTTGTGTAGTTCATGCAGAGAGTACATATTGTGAACATTTTATTGAGTTCGATTAAATCCTTTTATTAGATTATTTATTATTGAATTTGTAATAAAAATATTTTCAATTTTGAAATAGTATTTTGTTTGCTTTTTTTTTTTTGTAAACGAAAAATTGTGGTACCCTAAATTCATATATACATAATTAAAATGATTAAAAATTTTGAAAACACTTTTTATTTGATTTTAATTTTTTTTTTGATAGATTTTATGTCTCGGTTTATGTATAAACTAAAAAAAATGTTTTCAATAAAATCATAAAATTTTTTAATGTTTTCTAATTTTTATATGTTGTTAACATTTTTCAATGTTAACAACATTTATGAATAAAATTTATGTCTTTTACATTTTTTTAACAAAATTTAAAATGCAGTAATCTCAGCAGCATAATAAATTCATTAAAATTTATATACTTTTTTTTTTTTTGCTGAAAAATATAAGTTCAAATTGCGTGGATTGATTTTCTAATTATGTTTTTATTTTGTATGTTAAAACTTAAAAGAAAAAGTATCACCCTAATAGCAAGTAATATTATACTACTTATATCTTTTTTGAAATAGGGAAAGTGGACAAATTTACGTTTTTAAAACAAAAAATAAATTCTATGAGAAAAAGAGAACATAAAATAATAACATTTTGTTTACGTACCTTAATTATTATTCCGAACAACACCCGCATAGACTCAATCATGTCTACGGATTTTTAGTTTTACAAAAAATATTAATGTTATTGTTTTTCTTTGAAAGTTATTGCGCTAGTTTTACCATCTTCTTTCTTTTTTTTAATACTTAAAAATATATTATGAATAATTTGTACTTTTAAATTGAAGAGAAAAGTATTGTATAGTATAGACGTTATAGCCAAACACATTTATACTTATTTAGAATGAGAGTAACAGAGATTTTTTTTCCACCGTGAACTGTTAATATAATGTTCTTAAGGTTGTGAATTCGAGACGGCGCGACTTGGCTTTCCTGAGACAATAACGCTGATTCTAAATGCAAGGTTTTAAAAAACCTGACATAAATGTTATATCTTTGTTATTTTATCAATATTTTTTTTATAATTCGGGATATTTAGTTTTGCATTTCCTGAACAATTAAAACAAAATTCAAGTTTGTTTAAACAATTAATCAAGTTTCACATTAAATTATATATTTAAATCATCATAGCCCGGACCTGGGTAAATTTTTATTTATTTTTTAACATAAGTAAATACGTAATTTAGTACATTAACGTGACATAATTCTATAATTGATCGGAAATTTTTTATTATCAAGGTTGGAATCTCTCCAAACATAATATCATTATAGTAAATAATTATAATAATTTTAAGGAACATTATTTTAACCTTTTTTTTTTGTTCAGATACCTACTAAGGTGGTACGAGGTAATCTACTAATTTTTATGTTTTTCTTAAGAAAAATGAGATCATAATTTTCCACAATTTGACAAAAGTTTGTTAATTCAAACAATGCGACTCTCATCGCATCCTAATTTTTGGAAAGTTAAGACAAAATAAAAGAAAGACTTTCGGAAATGCTTGTCAAATGGCTGAAAACTAGCATACACGTAAATATTATCTTTAAAGTTTAAATGGTTTTTTTCATGTAAGACAAAAAAAAAACAGGAAAAACATAGAAGTAAACTTTAAGAAAAAGTCAGTATGAATATTATATTTCAAAATTTTTGGAACTTTTCTTTTATTTTGAAAATTTATACTCAGAATTGAATATATTCCAATATATTTTAACTTTTAATGAAATTAAAATTGTATATAGAGACAATTATTATACATATATAGCTTTTAAAAACAAATCATAGGTTAGATAAAAGATCTTTTGTGAAATATCAGATCATTGTTTATTATATATTATTTTCATGTAACTGATTATAGTTTGTATAGTTCTGCTTGAGATAAGGACACTTACAAGAAACTTAAAAATCATAAGTTAAATATAATTCGAATCAAAAGAAAAGTTTAGATGTTTGTATTTATGTTCACCCAGGTTCCTAGTTTTAAATTTAACATGAATTTTTGTAGCTATTATTAGATTAGTTAGGAATCTGCATGGGGTTGTAAATCTGTATAATGCTAAAAAATTGTTTTTTGATTTGAAATCTTTCTTTCTATGTTTAAAATAAAATAAAATAAAAATTCCAATTAGTTAAAAAAAAAATACAGCTTATTTCAAAAGTACAAAAAGTTATATTTTTTATCTTGGTCAAACAGTTAAATGGGTACTTATGAACTTGGAACTTGAAATTGAACTTGGAAACAATTTATCAATCAGAATTTCCAATCAATTAATTCAATAAAAAAATGTTATGTTTAAGTGAGAGTAATATCCTTTTTATAAATTCAAAATGTCATTGACCATATTATTTTTATTTATTTTTTTGAAAGTAAAAACGTGAGAAGATTTGAAACAAAATATATACTAAATTAATTTACATAGGTTAACAACATTTATAATATTTTATATACCTATTTTGATGTTTTTTCTTTTTTTTTTTTTTTGCAAAATTAAGTTTTTGCTTTTTAAACGACATCATTGAGCATTTTAAAATTTTATTTTTATAAAAGTTATTCTGCGCAAATATTTATTTTTTTAGTCAATAGGAAGTTAAACTTTTAAAGCAAGATAGTTATGATTAGAGCATTGTTATGTTAATTTTTTTTTAAAATTCGTTTTGATTTTTTTTTTTATATTTTGAATTCGAAAATATTTAATAAATATTACTTTTACTTTTTTTTTTTTGCAATGATTATATTGATTTTTATGTAACAGAAGCTATAATAAATAAATGACAGAAGTTATGCAAATACAAAATTAAACACATTATGTAATTTAATTATGTAATTTAAATTTATAAATACGTATAGTTGCAAAATTCTTTAGAGTGAGTACTATAGAATGATAGATAGTAAATTCATATTGGGTTATTTTTCACCTTCAAGGATTAAGTAATTTAAATGTAATAGTAATTTGTTACTATTGTTTAGATTAGAAATGAAATTAGAGATGAAATCACAAGAAATTGTCATCTCAAATTAAAATGTTTTGATTAATGGAATGAAGGAAAATATAAATAAAGAATTATTTTATATGTTTATTATTAAAATAATTAATTTTTGATAAATTTCTAAGTTAATTTAGTTACAAGCTGAATTGAATACTTACTTTCTAAGAAGGCCAAAAACATAACTATATTTTATTACAAAAAATTCAAGGCAAGAATTATTCATCAATTTAAATAATTTTGTCAGGAACATTATCTTATCACTCTAGTTTAACTTCTTGGTTATGTACTGTTATTACATTTAAATCATATTTTATATTAATTTCTTAATGAAAACTATACTCCTGAAATTTAATTAGTTTATTTTATTGCATACCAACAGGCTTAAGTTTTTTTTTCCTATTATTAAAATATTTAAAAACACTTCTCTGTTAAGTGAAATGTTAAAAATTCATTGCTGTTAATAGCACAAGCATAGTTGTTTTAAGTGATATAATTAAAAATATGCTAATATAAAAATTTCTACATCAAAATTAATCTAATATCAGAATAATAGTGACTTATCCTCCTTTTAGTGTATTATAGTTACAGTTAGCCCGTTTTCCATCAAAAATAAAAAAAGGACTGTATATTTTCACTTTATGTCTGTTCGTCCGTTTGTCCGTCCGTCTATCTATCAAGCACTTAGAGATGCTTATAACTTTACAATTCTTAGACGATTAGGATCGTTTAAAAAGCAAAATTAGAGTAATTTCGTTCACTTTCAGATAAGCCAATTACTGAGATTCTCCTTAGTCCAGACAACGGAGTAATATGCTCAAAACCAGGGAGGTGTCGAAATTATTCGGTAAAAATTAGTATGTGAGAAAATGGAAACTAAATAAAATAGAAATACTCCGATGTCTCCAAGGATTTGGACTGAAAATGGGTTTGCATAAAAATTGGTATAAGAGTAGATGTATACTCAAGAAGGGTTTTAAAAAACATATGTGAGTCTCAGGACACACGGAAGAAGTGAAACTTCATGGCAAGTAGTATTTTCTGGGAAGGCAAAATGAATATTTTAAAATGGCCAAGTGCATATAAGATATGGCGCCGATCGACTAGTTGATTTTTTTCCTCCGACTGCTACGGCCAGTCGACTTAAAATTACTTGTTTTAAATTACACTAACAAACTAAAAATTACATTAAGAAAAATTAATATCAAAAATAAATTATCTACAAAATAGGTGCATGTTGTACATTTTTATTCAGAATACATATTTGTATTCCAAAAACTTTTTGAAAATTAGCACTAATACTTAATAAATGAAATACTTTTTTTATTATTGTTTAAAATAAATTTCTCTTTCAATCGAACACAAAAAATACTATTTTCGACTTTTATTCTGAGCCAATATAGAGTAGGTTATTGCGCTGATAAGCTTCATTTTATTTAGTTGCTAGCGGCTGTCGGTTTTATCATCAGCTGACACATAATTTTTTTTCTTTTTCTTTCTTTTTTTTTTGACAATAATCGTCACATTTTTGACACTAACATTTTTTTCACTCTCAATCACAAATTTTCACAATGCCCCTAAAGAAGTTCACTTCAAAAAATACTAAGCGTTCGATTGTGGAAGCAATTGAGGGGGAGGCTGAAAATGAGTTTCAATCAAAACTGGTATATTAATAGAAATATTAAAAAAAAAAAAAAAAATTGAAAATATTTCAAATTGAAATGTTGAAAACGGGCTCCATATACTTTATATATTTCTGTATTTTTTTTCTATATTGTGTATATCAAAAAACTAATACAAATATTTCAAATGTGATGAGCGATAAAGACTAAACTACAAATATGTTATGTACATAAAAAATGGTCACATCTGTTATAAAGACAACAAAATTGAATGTTAAATATTTAAATTTCTGCAGTAAAAGAATAACTTTTGAAATCAAGAAATCTTTTATCTTGCATTTGAATTTATTTCCGCTTCCTTATTCCTGTTTATTTGTATAAAGTCGTATAGTTGAAAATTGAGAATTTATATTTTAATTCTTCAATATTCCTTGTATTAATAAAAACTTTCAAGGGTGTTGTTCAAGTTTCAAAGAATAAATAATTAGTATATATATTACAAAATGCTTGTTTTTTGCATCATTTTATTCTTTTTCTTAACTTCTTACTTAATATTGTTAAAGAAAAATATAATTTTATTGTTCCACAGAAATTTTTTTTTCTAAATTAAAAGTTCAGGGAAAAAATTATACATGGATAATTTTTCACTATATATATAGATTAACACAGTATTATTAATGGAAATATTAATTTTCTTTTAAATTGGAAGTTTTATATTTCTACACATTTTCAAGATAAGCGGAGAGCAAAATTAAACAATAAACGTTAAATCGTATCACATTATACGAATAAGCCCGCAAAGGACGACAACTAGGTGAAAAAGAAAACTGCGATGAATGATCTGACTGCAATTTGAGTTTGTGTGTATACTTAATGAGCAAAAATAGATAGTAGAAAAAATGCTTAAAGCTTAAACTCTAAGATCAAAATCATAATTATATACATAAAATTATGTTCACCATCAACACCCACAATTCTTGACAGTTTCAATAACTGGTTACACTACAAACAAAACAACACTTATTTATGAGAACATGATATTAATATTTGATATGATCTAAAAATTTTATTTAGAATGATAATTTTTAGATTTTGAAGCAAGATTGGCAAAAATAAAAAAAATAAAATAATTTACAAATTTCGAATACCTACAGAAATGTATTCGTTTTATGTACATTATGTATATATCGATAAGATAAGATATTTTCAATCCATTGTAATTAGATCTATCAAGGAATCCTAGAACAAAATTATTTTTTATTAAATTATTCTAAATAATTTACTCATAAGAACATTAAATATTAAGGTAAGTTGAATCTTTAATGCGAAATATGTTTCAACATTGTTAATATTGTTTTTCTTTGATACTCATATTCTTTTGCGGCTGCGTGGTTAAACTGTGTGAAATTGGAAAAGTTTATTTTTAAAGAGTCATGGTTAATGAGTAAAATTATAGCAAAATAATGTTTTTCTTTGAACTGCTAAACCAAATCTAATTGTAATAAAAACCAGTTTATTAATTTTTAAAATCAATAATATTCATTTTCGGATGTCAGAAAGAATAAAACTTTTCGACATGAAAATATATGTACATATAAAACCTTATGTGTCAACTTATAAATCTGAGCCCGATCACAAAAAGAAATATCTAAATCTGTAATCAATAAGTACCACAAATTTCTTTTAATAAATGCTATAACTAGTTTCCTTAAATAAGAAATAAGTTTTAAGAAAATTTCAACTTAATTACATAAAAAAAAATTTTCGCAGTTGAAATGGACTGATTAGACCTAAACTCTGCAATCGCCAAATATATGTCATAAGAAGCAAAAATAAATTACATAATAAATTATTCATACATAAAAAGTTGGATAAATTATTGGCTTATATTACAAAACAAAATTAATTGTAATGACCACACAAAAAATAATAATTTTGTCTACGAAAATGCTAAAAAAGGTATATAATTAGAGATAACTTGTGAAGATAGAAATGCATAACGTGACGTAAAGATATTTAGAAGAATTACAAGAATAGGCACGTGCTTTGAAGTAAATTTATAACTCAAAAAAAAAAAAAAAACGATGCACATTAAAAAAAAAAAAAAAAATTTTAGGACCATAAAAAACGTTTATTTTCCCAAGCATTATTTTGCTATGGGTTTCATAAGAATAACTATTTACCATTTATACATATGTAAGTTAAAAGGTATTAAAATGACAAACATGAAACCTAATTATTGAAATCTTAATAGTTTTCACAAGCTAAAATGAAACTGTAACAAACGTTTTGATAGCTTTAATTTAAATATAACAAGATAAGTATGTAATATATTTTATTAAAAATATATGTTCGAACTTAATTATGCTAATACTAACTGATTGAACTAAATTACAGTGGTTATTGCTTTTTTTATGGTAAAAGCATGATTGAAAATAAGTTAATAATAAGTTCCTGAAGTATCGAAATGAGATCGATTTAGACCACAATTACAGATGGTAAAATATTACGTAGGTTTTAAATAATGTGAAATTAAACGTCGAACACTAATTTTATTTCCTCTTATTGATGCATATTTAAATGTGTAGCTCAATACTTGTAGCTCACTACTTTAAGACTTAAAAATCTTCATCAATAAATTATTGCAAGACTGCACTTAATTGGCATTAAGTGCAGTCTTGAAATATTATCTTAAAAAAGACAGCATTCAAAATTCTGTTTAAAATTCTACTTTCAATAAAATAAATCTTAAGCTTTTTTATAATGACAAAGAATATTCTGAAATACAAGTTTATAGTTAATTTAGAAATAATTGGCATTTTTGCATTAATTTAGCAGGTAATAAGAATATTTATAATATTTTTATTCATTAGCGCATTACTGTAAGAAAAAAGTCATGACACAAAGGAGAAATACCTTAAGTATATTTCAATTGTATAAAGGAGATATAAAGGAGTAGTTAATTAAATTACCATAAGTTAAAAAAAAAAAGAAAATAAAACAAATATATGTACAGAGGTTTTAAACCTTTTCTAAAAATTAATTTATTTTCTTTCAACATATAAAATATAAGCGCGAATTTTCTACTTGTTCCCCTAAGCCGAATACGCACGATAAAAAATAAAATCTATTAACATTAAAATCTTAAATTTAAATCTAAAATTAAAAACTTATTTCTGAACCAATTTACTACAAAATTTTACGGAAAAGAAATTTTACTTTTTGAATTTGAAAATATTGTTGATTCACACATTCATGTTTAATTAAGAATATACTCTGTCAATGTGAATACTTTCATCTTATGTGTAGCAATATTTTACGCAAGTAAAATATTAATTTTACGTAAATTCTAAAATCTCTAAATTCTCATAAAAAAAAAAAAATTTCTTTTCTAAATAATTATTATTATATGGATATGAATATTCTTATAAATAACTCGAAGCGAAAAATTTAATAATATATATATAATCTTGTGTACAATGAAGACCTTCTTAAAATACAGAATCAATCATTCACCCTTTTATTTTACGTTGATTTTTAATCTGACAGACGCCTTTTATTTACATCTGCAAGATTGAATTTTTTATTTACATTAGATATTCTCAGAAATTTAAGAAAGAACTTTTATATTTTTTTTTTTATTTATATTTATTTTTTTAATAATAATTACGCTTTGATTACATACAAAATAATTAAATCGTAAAAAATATTTTTGTTCTTTAAAAAAAAAGAAATTATTATTATTATTATTAAAGTTTAAAAGGGAATTGTAGAATCTTAATGTATGAGCAATGTAAACAATAAAAAAAATATATTTATTCTCATACAAATATTTACATATAAAATTTTATAATAATAATTATTTTATGCGATATACTTACTCACTTAAGCATACTTACATGAGACGTATATTATACTTTCTTATAAACGCCGCGCCGAGATAAAAGTAAACATTTTTCAATGATTAATTTGATTAAGATAAAAAAAAGCATTTTGAAGCTTAAATTTCATTAAAAAAGTATAAATAAAAGCTATTTAATTTCAATACTTGAGTCAGAGTGGCCAACACTAGTGTGACTAGAGAAAATTTACGTATTTTCTTTTTAATAATACAAGGATCTGCAAAATATAGGTACCTACTGAACGAGGTTAAAAAAATAAGTGAAAATTCGAGTGAAAATTACATATAAGTATAATTTTAGAACCGATTGAATTTATTTGGAAAGACAGCAGTATAATTTTCCTCTCTAAATCTGAATTGATAGAAAATTGTACCTGTCACAATAAATATTTCACCAACATTTCTGTAACAAAATTATTTAGTTACAGTTTGATTCAAAATAACTAAAACTTATTTGATTTCTTGAACTTAATTTTAGAATTCGTTCTGTGTACCCTACATAGTTGTATAATAGGTAATGATGATATTGTAGGGGGTATACCTTGCCAATCTCGAGGGTAACTGAAAATTCTTATTCAAACAAAGCCAATTTCTTTAAAAAAAAGTTTTATTAGTTTAATTTCACAAATCTTTTTCGGTTTTTCACATAAGTTTTATTATTTTTATTTCACAGGTCTTTTTTCGATTTTTCAGAAACAAATTTTATTATTTTAATTCTTTCCTCTTATTTTCTCTCCTCTCGCAACGAACGATCTTTCTCTACTCTTTTTATTCTTTTCTTCTTTCTTTTCTAACTCTCTGTTTATATCTATTTTCTCAAAAATGCCTTGTTTATACGTATATCCTCAAAATACGTTATTGTTTACTAAATATAAACCAACAACCAACAAACTTATCTCCTACAGCTTCGGCCAATCTGACAAAATCATTCGACCTCGAATGATTGGATTAAAATTAAACATATTCATTCCTCTTATAATAAGTTTCATTCCTAACTATAATATTATTTTTTAACATAAAAATATTTCAATTCATAAAAATAAAATACATTTCATTTTTCATTTTTTTTTTTTTTTTTTTTTTTTTTTTTTTTTTTTTTTTTCTTTCTTTTGTTAATTTTTAGTTTCAATTAGAGATTGACCAACTGACCAACGAGCTAATCTACTAACGTCAAAAACACCTTCAAATGGTCTTTGTGTAACCTGAAAACCAACTAAATCTTTAATTAAATACCTGTCATTTCCGAGAATTTTTACTATTTCGTATGGTCCTTTTGTAGCTGGTATACACTTTTTATTTACACCTACTGTAGTATCAACGTTAGTAATAGTGACCAAATCTCCTACCGAATACTGCGTCGGAGCCTTTCGTTTTTTATTATACATTTTTTCATTATAGTTTTGGCTATCTGAGATTTTCTTACTAGCTTCTTCCCGTCTATCTTCATGATTTGTTATCTCATCTTCAAAAACAAACTCTTCTAAGTATTCCTTAATTTTATCATTGACGTCACCTCTCTGGTTAATTCCAAACAACAACATACTAGGAGATACTTGTGTAGTTTTAGAAATTGTATTGTTCATACCAAATTCAACCTGATCTAGAACATCATCCCAATATATTTTCAAATCCTTATTAATCAATTTAGATAACATAGGCCCCAAAGTTTTGTTAAACCTTTCGACTTGTCCATTAGCACGAGGACAACCACTAGCTACTAAAATATGTTGGACGTTGTTATCTTTCAAAAATTGTTCAAATTCACTAGATTTAAAATTACTACCCCTATCAGTAATCAATCTTACCGGGCGACTAAATTGAGAAAAATAATTTTTTATGCATTTAATTGTATCATTAGTATTTGTAGTTTTGGTTGGATAAAGTTTAACGAATTTAGTAAAAGCATCTACTACAGCTAATATATATTTTCTTTTATATTTAGAAACTTCCAACGGACCATAAAAATCCGCATGAATGGTATGGAATGGTTTATTACCTTTAGGGATTGAATTAAGAAAACCCTCTTTTTTTCCGCTATGGGGGTTGAAAGTAATACATTTTGGACACGTTTTAATATACTCTTTAACCCGTTCGGTTAATTTTGGAAACCAGTAAGTTCTCTTTACAACTTCACAGGTTTTATCCAAACCCAAATGGCCTAAAATATCGTGGCAATTTCTTAATACTTGAAAGATCATTGAACTTGGAACGTAAAAGCGAATTTTAGTTTTATCTAGTTTTCGGTATACTAAACCATCTCTCATTTCAAATAAAGGGTGATCTTGCTTTTCTAATAGTTGTTTTAATTCTTCGATTTCTTTATCTCTACTTTGACAAATCGCTAAAGTTTGTTCGAACCCATTTTCTTCCAACACTAAAATTGACTCTGACCGACTAAGAGCATCTACGTGTTGCATACGTTTTCCCTCTCTATGTTCAAGCACATAATCAAAATTTTGTAGCTCTAATGCCCATCTTGCTATTCTGGGATTAATAATTTGTTTTTTCAGTGTTAAAGCAAGTGAATTACAGTCAGTTATAATCTTAAAAGACATACCCAGTAAATATGTTCGAAATCGTCTTATTGCGTATATGATAGCTAGAGTTTCAAGCTCGTAAGAATGGTACTTTGATTCTTGAGCCGTTGTTCGCCTAGAAAAATAAAATATTGGGTGAAGTTTTCCATCCGATTTCTTTTGCATCAATATCGCACCGTACCCGACACTACTTCCATCGCAATGTAATTCTGTCTCAGAATTTGGAGAAAAGATTGCTAGAACCGGTTTACTCAGAAGTTTTCCTTTTAAAGTATCAAAAGCATCGATATGTTCCTTTTCAAATTTAAATTTGTTACCCTTTCTCAATAGATTCTGAAGTGGACTAGCAAATAAAGCAAAATTATGAACAAACTTTCTAAAATAAGAACACAACCCCAGAAATCTTTGTACTTCTCTCAAATTTTTTGGAACTGCAAATTCCTTTATTGCTCTCAAATTATTTTCATTAGGACATATTCCATCTCTACTTACTGAGTAACCCAAATAATCCAACTTAGTAAACAAAAATTTACATTTTTCCAAATTCAAAATTAATTTATTTTCAGTTAAAGTTTTGAAAACATGGTCAAGAATACGTAAATGTTCACCAATACTAGAAGTTGCTATCATTATGTCATCGATAAAAATTGTGACATCTCCTTTTTCCACCAAATCTTTGAATATTTCATCAACATACCTCTGAAAAACCATCGGAGCATTTTTCAAACCAAAAGGCATTTTACAATATTCAAACTGCCCAAAAGGCGTAACAAAACTAGTATATGGTATTGATTCTTCACTAACACTAACTTGATGAAAACCAGCTTTGAGATCTAATATAGTAAAAAAACATTTCTGTTCCAATCTATCAAGTAGGTCCTCTATCAACGGTAACGGATAATTGTCTCTAACTGTTAATTTATTAAGGGTCCGGTAATCTATACACAACCTAAATTCATCCCTATTTTTTTTCTTTATTAACACTGTAGGTGAACAGTAAGGTGACTCACTACGCTGTATAATTTTTTGTTCTAATAAATCATTAATAATTACTTGCAAAGCTTTATTTTCAGTGTATGATAATCGCCTCGGTGTCGTATGAAAATATTCATCCTTCACCAGTCTAATATTCATTTTGTATTTTAATTTCGGTTGGTCAACCTCTTCTACATTTTTTAAATAATTTGTGTACAAATTTTCAACTTGTTTCTTTACATCAATTTTCAAACTATTATCAAAATTTAGCATAACAGTATCAGAATTATCATCAATATTTATATTTAAAATTTCTTGTTCGAAATAATTTTCTTCATTAATTTGAAAAATTAGTTTTGCATTAACTGAGCTTAAAAAAGTTCGACCTAAAATTAAATCTGAGTGCATCGTAGAGTCAGGCACCACATACATATTCACATTAAAAAATTTTTCTTTGAACTTTATAATACTTGTTATTGAACCCAAAATTTCAACTTTACTATTATTTATTCCAAATAATATTCTATTAATATCAGTTTTTAAATTAGTTTTATTTTTTACGTATCCTTCTTTAACTAAATTTACCGGGCTGCCCGTATCCACTAATGCACTTAGATTTTTAATTTCTCCATTATTATTAATTAAATCTATGTTTACAAAAAAATCACTTACATTAAACTCTTGAATATTTCCAATATTAGTATCACTAGTACCTGTTGCAGCTTCAGTTTGTTTACAATCTTTAATAAAATGGCCAGTCTTACCACATTTAAAACACGAACCATTACTCTTCTTTGGCTCCTTACAATGAGTTGAGATATGGCCATCGTTACCACAATTGAAGCACTTGATTTTTGAATAACTACTTTGTTGCGCATTGAACTTTTTATCTGGAACACTACGATCTGCGACCTCTCTTGGACCAATTTTTGAAAATGCTTTCAATAAATGTGAAGTGGACTCAAAACATTGAATTCTGGCTTGATTTTTTAGATTTATATTTGTAAATCCATCGATTATTCCATCAACCAATTCGTCATCACCAATACTTACTTCGTTAGCGAGGCACATTTTTTCTTGAAAATATGTAACAAAGCTTTCATTTGATTTCCATAGACGAGATTCAAATTGTTTTCTAAGTTGGGTTTTCGTTGGTCTGGTATAAAACATAATTGACAAATTATCCAATAATTCTGCTAAACTGATGTTAATATTTTCTGCTCTAGAATGAAACCATTTTTGGGCTTTACCTTTCAATTTTTTAACTGCCAGTAGTTTCATTTCCGATTCACTCAGCTTATAAGTTTCTTTGATACTTAACAATTGACTTTTCCAAATTAAAAAATTTTCGTCGCCTGAAAATTCGTTTAACAAATCACAAAGTTCTGAAACAGCTGGCTTTTTTTTCATTAAAAATTCTTTTTGGATTAATTTATTTTCACGACGAAGCAATTCGTTCTCCTTTTTCAATAAATCCATTTTTTGTTGAGCATGACTTGATTCATTCCGGTCATCACCATCATCATCGCCGCCATCATCATCGCCGCCATCATCATCGCCGCCATCATCATCACAACCACCATCATCATTGCCACCCTCATCATTGTCATTATTGGCTATGTGATCTGGAGAATCAGCTTCTTCATTGTTGTCACCTACTGAATTAACAGCTTTCCACCTTTCATAGAGAACTGTTTTATTACCTTTCGTGCTCAAACCAATCATTTGTAATTGATTTTTCAGCTCTTTTATTGTAAACGATGAAATCGGGAACATTTTAAAAAAAATTCTTAAAATTCTAACCTAAAAACACGTTTTGGCTTGATTTTTTTTCAGTTGTACCCCACACCTGAAATTTTGTAGGGGGTATACCTTGCCAATCTCGAGGGTAACTGAAAATTCTTATTCAAACAAAGCCAATTTCTTTAAAAAAAAGTTTTATTAGTTTAATTTCACAAATCTTTTTCGGTTTTTCACATAAGTTTTATTATTTTTATTTCACAGGTCTTTTTTCGATTTTTCAGAAACAAATTTTATTATTTTAATTCTTTCCTCTTATTTTCTCTCCTCTCGCAACGAACGATCTTTCTCTACTCTTTTTATTCTTTTCTTCTTTCTTTTCTAACTCTCTGTTTATATCTATTTTCTCAAAAATGCCTTGTTTATACGTATATCCTCAAAATACGTTATTGTTTACTAAATATAAACCAACAACCAACAAACTTATCTCCTACAATATATAGTTTTGGCAAATCAGTGACTCCGGAAAAGAATTTAATTGAAAAACATTTGAAATAAGTAATTTGATCATAGCAGCTAAAAGTGATAAAAGAGTAGACACATAATGTAATTTAATACTATACAAGAGCAACAATTTGTTTATATTATTTATACTAATTAAGTTTAAAAATATAAGTATAAAAAGTTATTTTCCATTGGAAAATATGTGTAACATTTTTTTTAATTTTGATTTATATTCGTATATATATATGTACTTATAACAAGAAAAAGTTTTTAATATGGAAATAAAATTTATTTTTAATTTCTATACTATGTGTTAAGGTCGAGGTGAAAGATTTATACTATTTATTTTGCTGGCACATGCATATAATATTTTAACTTAAAATATCGAAAAATTCACATTCTAAATAAGTTGTATTCATTATTTAATCACATTTTTTGATATTTTAACGTTAACGCATTAGCACATTTTTAACGGATTATTAGATTTTAGGCTTCACCAATTATTGACGGGATTCTGGTACTAATTAATTCAATTGAACGAAACAAAACCAGTTCTATAATATCTATCACCTAAGAATTCTATGTAATTGACTAAAATTTATGAAAGAATTTCAAACTTTTCTTATTATTAAGTACTAGTTGATCCCGGCGAGAATGTTGTTTCGCTCCAGCGCTGTCTTGATTAAGTTTGTAAATGTTTGAACATGGTTCGAAAAAGTTTAAAAAGTTATCTAATTCCAAAAGTAGTCGACTAAATAATAGACTAAAACCATCTGCGGAAAATAACCTTTCCAATAGTACCAGTTTAATCAAAATCGGTTAACTGGTTCAGAATTTTATAAGTTACATACAAAAACGGCCTTCCATTTTTATATATATGTATATAGCAGATAGATGTACATGATAAAATGCATAGGTATACTTAAAAAAGCTTTTTCTATTATATTTTAGAAGAAAGTTTGATGAACCAAACAAATATATGAAAATTTCATAGAAAAATATATCCTTTGTCAAGTTTCTATACAAAAGATTATGAGGTGTGTAATAGATGAGGATGATGATGATGATGATGGTTGTTGCACTTAAGAAAATAATGATATTTTATACAAGTACCATATTCATCATAAGAATAAATAATATTCTGTTAGAAAAAATAAACAATTTCCCCTAACTATTGCATAATTATTATGGGAATGCATTTTCATTATTTAAAATATATATAAAGGTCACTGCACTGAACAAAAATAACGACAAAAACAAAATTCAATAATTGAATTAAAGATGATGATAATATTTTTTTTTGATACCATGTTTTTTTTTTTTAAAGTATAAGTATTTAAGAAAAAAGAAACATTCCTCTTTTTGTGTAGGTAAATTTAATAATTAACATCATATGAAGCATGTTACATTAGAGAATTGAGAAACATATCATCATATTTTCTTTGAAAGTAATATTTGTCATCGGTGGATACACAATATATGTATATATATAATATATTTTTGGAGTGAACTTATAATAACAAAATTCTGAAGTGTGGATTTCGTTATGAATTCTTTTGGTTGAAGTGTGAAGAGCTTTTATATTTTGTTATTTTTCTTTGCTCAAATTTTTACAAAAAAATATTTCATCTTGATTCATGATGTATTTTAATTTTTTGTTGGGAAAACAAAACACACATATTACGCATCTGAGAATTCTTTCAAAATTTCTTCCGCGAATAATTTGATTTTTTTTTTTTTTTAAATTAAATTGAAATAATTATGAGAAAAATTAAAGGTGGACAGAACACATTATCATTATACCATTAAGGTATACCAAAATTCCACTATAAAACTCATGTCCCAAGAAAATTAATTCCAACTTCTAGGCGCAATAGCGAATGATTTTTGAATTTGTTCGAGATAGTATCTTTGAAGCAAAAAGCTTCAACTCAAATATTTTCTGTTAAATCTAGCAAAATTTTCCTAGACCTTTTATTTTCTTAAAAGTATGTTAGTTATGCTGTCAGAGCAGGTCAGTGACGACAAATTTTGAAAAGGGTCACAAAATTCGTTTTAGAAAATTATACTACATGCTTACTGAACTTTTAAGCACCTATTGGGTGACCTTTCGCTTTATTATTTATATTTTTACATTAAAAATAACATTTTGTGTGTTAACAAGATGTGGGGTCTTTGAAAAACAAGTTACGCTTATATGGGTTTTTTTTATACTAACTCTATAGGTACTTAAATGTATATTTATTAATTTTATCTGCTTATATTTGTAAAAGAAATGTACAAACTTTTCTTTTGTTCAAAAAATTTTAAAATATTAATAATAATGATCGATAAAATATTAGAAATGAAAACCTAATTCATATTTTTTATTATAAATGAATGACTATTATATTACTTTTTTCTTAACTTATTTTTTCTTATATATGGGTACATAGTAACTTTTTAAAGTATACATAGTAAGTAATTCTATATTAGTGATTAAGGTATAAGATTATGAAAATAACAAAAATATATGTTTTTTTTTTGCGTTTTTCAAATATTAAGAACTATGTATAACTAATGTAAAACCAAAGATGAAGTAATAAAAGTAAATTTCGCATGCTATTTTATGGCTTCCTTTCTACATATAACTAACTACCTATAATACACTTGTATACATGTACATATATGTATGTTTGTATAAACAATTTATTTTTTGTTCTGATACAGTCATAAAAAGGTTAATTTATTTTTACCAAGCTCAACTATTATTATTTTCTTTAATTTATGTAAGTTATGATGGTGTAATATTTCAAATTGATTTTTAAGTACGATGTTATATATTATTGATATGCATTTCAAATTATTGAAATTATTATTCAATATTTATTAAGTAAGTAATTTATCAGTATTTTGTAGATGAAGAATATTCTGTAAGCACGACAACGTACAGTAGATATTATGTTCTGGTAATATACTTTTATGGATTTTTGAAGCTTTTGACATCAGAACAATTTCCAATTATTCCTTTTATTGTGATATAAAACTACTTTATTATTTTATATTATTTTAATATTCAATTTTATAAATCTAAGTTCAAGAGAAATAATGTTTTTAAAGTTTTTTTTTAAGTTTATATTTATATATAATTATATGTATATCAAAACTCTGCGGATTATACTAAATAAGTATGTAGTTATCGTAGTAAACAGCTGTCTGAACTTTAATCTTTATATATACTTTTTAATAGATAAAAATAAATAAAAAGCAACAATAATTCAAAAGATGTACATACTTCTGAGTAATTGAACTTATGAGGATGAGAACATTAGATATTAAAGAATTATAAGTACATAGAGATCCATTTATTGAAAAATTAATATTACTTTATTCTCCAATTACTTTATTTTGTTTAAAATTTCGGATAATTTTGTCTATCAACCCTTAGAAAGAAATCAAAAAGTTGAAAACATTACGTAGTTGTTTTGAATTTAATATCTGAGTACGTAAATTGTATATACAATTATATGAATAAAAAATTTAGATCAATGGGGCATCATTAATTTAATCATCTCTATTCTAATAAAAGTCATGCATAAAGGTTATAAAAACAATTGTGGGTGCATATCTTTTTTTATTTTTTTTATTAAATTTTTATTTAACTTCCGTCTTAATTAATCCATAAAATAAAATATAAAAAAGGTCTAGAAATAAGCTCATTGCATTTGTAAATTAAATTAAATAAATTTCATGAAAATTCTTTAAAAAAAATATTTTCACAAAATAATTTAAAAGAATTCTTCAGTATTATAATATTTGTGACCGCCGAAAGGTGAAAAATCAAATAAATCAAAAGTATGGTTTCTTTAACATAAATTCAAATGTCAGCTACTCAATGTTAATTTTGACCATGACTTACGTATAATTGATATATAAATCAAATATACTTATATCAAATTAGGGATACGAAATGACAACATTATGTACTTAGTATTAGATATTAGTAATATCAATTAATTTTTGTCATTTTTTTATTTAAGTAAGCAAGTATTATTTTTAAATTTTTTTGATTAGGTATTAAAATTTTCGTAGTATAAATATTTACCACGGCATTTACATAATGTACAAAAAAATGATAGAATAAAATTTAAATTATTTTTTTTTAAGTTGTGAGTTTACTTTTCTAGCATGTCTTACGACATTATGTAAGTATCTTATCTACCGCACACAAAACAATAACCACAAATTTGTATTCCACTTGTTTAGATAAATCACACAAGTGATAAAAACTTAGTTTAAACTGATTTATATGAAATTATTAAGTTAATTCCTTAACACTTCCCTTAACAAAAGATATTTTTGCGAGAACATGTTCTTGTTTTGTTTTTTTACATGGGAAAACTACTTCAAAAACATGATATGAAAATGTAGTTTGTCAAAGGCGTTATAATATAATAAAATGGACCAACGCACCTAGATGCAATATAGCTCCCCGAACTCTCCGTTCTTTTCAATTTTAAATTACCTACTGTTTATATTTAAAATTTTCGAAAATTAAAGTGAACATTTTTTTGATTGTTTGTAAAGAAATCTTATTGTTAAAACATCTGGTATAAACAGTGCAGTTCGCCAAAAAGGATTCTTAAGATATTTTTTGAGTCCACACATTTGATTTTTAACTACAAGCCTTTGTAGCCTTGAATTTACAAGTTCATGTTATATTTATAAATTATATGTTCATGTGTTATTTTGGAAAAAAATTTATCTATGTATATTTTGTTTTATTTTTAAATTTATTTCCAAGATCTCGAAAAAGAAAAAAAAAATACAGTTACGGTTTTCAAATTAATTTTAGTCATGAAAATTATTTAAAAACCGTGTTAAATATAAAAATAAACTGATGAACCATGAATGATGATTCAATTACTTCTTATATGTATAATATCTATAGTATCGCTACATTTATGTTTCCCCAAACTTAAAACACACCTAATTTAATTTTTTTTTTTCATTTTAATTTTATTTTTAAAATTCTTCAATTTTATCCCATTCTTGATAACATAGACTAGTTTATATATGAACTATGCTATAAAATGTAGTACTTAAATTTATATGTATATGTATATAATAATTTAGAAAATATTAAATATAAATGCAGAATAATACCGTGAGTTTAAAAAGTACATTATTAGAATTTTCTATTCACGCTAAATTTAAAAAGAATAGTACAATAAAAATGAATTGTTTAATATTGTCACTTATTGTATTGAATTTATAAAATTAAGATGAAATGGCAGCGTGAAGCACATAAATAGTATGATTCGAAGGAGTATTAACTGGAAAATGCAAATGATGACACAAGTCCTACATATACTATATCGCCTGCTCAGAAATGAAACAACGTATAATGAAAAGTATAGTTTCGAGTAATTTGAATTTAAAGATTTGAAAATTAAAAAAAACGTATGAAAAAATATCAAGTGGCGTACAATTTTCATCTAAAAAACACATTTTAATCAACATTAAGAATATTGCAAAGTAGTTGTACTTATTAAATCGAGTACGAGGAATCGAATGGTGCTATTGTCAAATAATGACGTATAAATGTCATACGTTGTTTCATTTCTCAGCAGACGATATTATTGATATCTTACTCTTAACAAAAACTTATTCAAAACAAGATTTAAAAACAAATTTCAGAGGCAATCGACCATGATATGAACACATAATATGAATTACGTACATTGTAATAATAATTTCCGAAGTAAAAGCTGAGTTTTTCTTTCAAATTGATCACTCGAAAGTCTAATGCAAAAAACCCACTATTAATTATTGTAATATTAAATGATTAAATGCGTGTACGACCAACATTATTTTTTTTTTATCTGTATTTGAAAATACTTTAATTTTGTTGATCCATTTGTGTGTTGCACGTATATTTTTAGAAAATTCAAGTGTTTTAAACTAGAATACATGCTTCATTTTCCATAACGATTATAAATAAAAATGAAAAATGACATCACCCTCGCTTGCAAGTAAAAAGACTTTTCAACGCTTTAAAACTCAAGCAGTAATATGTATATTTTTACTTTTTTTTTTTTTTATTTAATTTCCATTAGACGTTTTTCACAAGGTGATTAAATGATTTGCCTTTTTAAAAAAAAAAACCATATACGCATTCACTGTTTTGTGTAGGTACAATGTGCATCTGCTGCATAGGTATTGTGTAATCATAAACTGCCAATTTCATTGAAACTGCACTGATTTTAGCTGCCACAGCTATAATTTTTGCACTTTTGCCAGGACATATACTGGTCAAAAGAAATTAGTGAATAATTTTAGGACGATGAGCCATGAAAACAAGGAAAACTAGCAAATCCTTTAATTTTAATTTATCTGTTCTTGGGATTATAGCAATGTTCTACATATAAATTGCAGAAACTCATTCTGAACACAAGTTTTTTGACTACATACTTCTAAAAATTGAAGTTCACAGCTACAATAATAAATTCCGAACCAATAGAAAAAGAAATATGTAAATCCTTTTACTTTTTTAATGAAAGTTTGAATTATGATAAACTGAATAATATCTATATAATGTAAATAATTTCTTTTGAGATAAGATTAAATAGGAATTTACGTAAATGAAACATTTTTTTTAATTTGTGATTTGATTACCTTTTATACCTTACAGTGTTATTGATTATTTATAAGCAACTTGTTGTCGATCTGATTTCCACTTACGAAGAGATTATAACTTTTATTCTGTAAAAAATTCTTCTCTTTCAAGGATTCTTCAACCCATAAAGTCTGCAGTAACCTAAATGACATGAGAAAGTCTGCAGTAACCTAAATGGGCTTATTATTCATACATATGTGTATACTTTTTTCATATCTTTGAGAAAACAAGTTTATTAAATTTATTTCGAAAATTTATAATTTACAAATAAAAACTATAAATAACCACACCCTGTATTTCAGGAATTATTTCATTATTCATTTTACTAAATTTTTTGGGAATTGAAAAATATGTATGTACACATAAAAAAAATAAAATAAGTCACAGACGTAGAGGGCGCCCATTTATATGATCACAGAAAATGGTCATACTTTTTGGGACATTATGTTGACTTGATGTGTAAAAAAAATAAATGTTCTTTATATAGCAATCGCGCATTTTATTTAGCATATATATAAGTGTACATTGCTCTGTATATATTATAATACATCGTCTATCCTATATACACAATATTTTTATGTTTACGATTATGATGCATATAAATATAATACAATTTTATTTTTATAAAATCTTTAGGGATTTTCCAATACCTTTTAATTGTTCATTTGGCGTTGAAAAAAAGTATAATAAATTTTAAAGTTTGATATTTGTGGTAGAAATTTAATCTACTTAAATCAACTGTAGAACGCATTAGGTAAAACATATTTTTAAATTTTTAATTTTGTTTTTATTATGGCTATACAATATCCCTTTAAGTATATATATAGAAGAAATTATGATATTCTGGTTTTAATTTATAGAAATTTTAAAACATTTTTTTATTATGGGGCTGCTACATTGTGAGTCAATAAAAATTTCGCAAAATAAAAAATTTTAAAAATTATACATAATTCATATATATATGTCATATTTAGTAGAAACAACTAGGACACCCAATTTTTCTTCATTATATACGGGGCACTGAATTATGACCGCATGAATTATGACCGCGGAAAAAGTTTGTATGGGCGGGCAAAATTCATTTTTAAAATGAATTTTGTCCGCGCAACAAAATGTCTTTTGACCGCGCGGTCAAAATTCATTTTATTAATAAATTGAGTCGCGGTCAAAATTCATTTTGAAAATGAATTTTGGCCGCCTATTTTCTCGCGGTCAAAATTCATTTTTTTATAAATTGAGTCACGGCCAAAATTCATTTTGAAAATGAATTTTGTCCGCACATTTTGCCGCGGTCAAAATTCATTTTTTTTAAATTGGGTTGTTGCCGGGAACGCGAGTATTATGCACAAAAGTTATGGAGAAGATACAATTCATTTTAAATGACTTATTTTGAAAAATGAAATCAACCCTCCGATAAAATATTGTGTTCTAAGCAAAAGGGCAAGGGCGCCAGCCGCAAATCCCACTGACCAACCGCTCGCCCGCAGCCCTGCTGCCCCGTTCTCTTTTTGCTTAGAACACAATATTTTATCGGAATATATTGTGAGGTACACAAGGGGAAGGGGGGGCAGCAGGGCGGCGGGCGAGAGGTTGGTCAGTGGGATTTGCGGCGCCAGCCGCAAATCCCACTGACCAACCTCCCGCCCGCCGCCCTGCTGCCCCCCCCTTCCCCTTGTGTCTACCCCACAAATATTTTATCTTTTTTACTCACATACGATAAATAGTGTCGTTTTAAAAATGATTTTAGGTCTTTTCCAAAAGGATGCCGTACAAAATGTATGAAAAAGCTGTTTTTATTTTCAATATTTGTTAAGTAATATTTTTGATGAAACTATTTCTGCATAATACAGCCGCAAATTTTGTCGCGGTCAAAATTCATTTTTTTTCTAAATAGAGTCGCGGCCAAAATTCATTTTGAAAATGAATTTTGTCCGCACATTTTGCCGCGGTCAAAATTCATTTTTTTACTAAATTGAGTTGCGGCCAAAATTCATTTTAAAAATGAATTTTGTCCGCACATTTTGTAGCGGTCAAAATTCATTTGTTTTCTAAATTGAGGCGCGGTCAAAATTCATTTTGAAAATGAATTTTGACCGCCAGTCGCGGTCATAATTCATGCGGTCAAAATTCATGGAGCCATTATATACATTACAATTATAGAAGTGGAGAATTTGGACAAATAAGTGTGCTTATATTTCAGGTTAAGAGTGGAAGCCTGTCTACAGATGATAAAATAGATGAGATATTTCAAATAAACATTTCACATGTCAACAACAGGAGCCTGACTTTTTAACTCGGTTGCGATAAGTGTAATACTGGAAACTAGTCTGCTTATAGAGCGAGGTTTTCGATGTGTTTTTCAATGTGGCTGCTAGATAAGTCTAGTATTGGAAACTATAGTCTATATAGATCGATTTAGTTAACAAGTTTTCGGTGTGTTTTCAATATTTTACCACCATAGCGATTGAATAACGAAGTAAAATTATTTTGATCTGTGTACAAAAAGATATTTTCTCCCCGTAGTCATTGTTCAAATAGGGTTATTATACCTTTAAAAAATTTTAACTGCATGTACTATTCTTCAATAAACAACGTAATATACAAAAACGAAATATAAAAAATAAAAGATTTTTAAGTAATTAACGAATTCAAAATGCATACAGTCTAGCACCTTTAATATTATATATAAAGTTCTTTCATCTAAATGCATGCAATTCATTGTCAGTTGTTTTATATGAAATAGAAAGACTGTGATCCAAATTAAAACACCCGCTTTATTGCATCCACTTCCTATTGTGATTGAAGAAAAAAAAAAAACACATCAGACGGGAATCATAAGGACTTTTTTTTTACTATAAAAGGATATTATATAAGAAGAATATACATATATTTTTATATAATTATTACGATTTTTGTTAAGAAAATACAGGAATTATATATATTTTTAACACAAACAAAGGAACTTCTCATTCATAGCTCACTTTATTCGACTAAAAATCATTTGCTGAAGTGTTAAGTTATCGGTCTAGTATAATATTGGGGATTTTAAATTCTTATTTGGTAATATTAATTATGGCGGATGTATCTTTGTTTGACCAAATTTTTGTATATAAAATAAAATGCTTGTAAAAAAACGTTAGTTTTATTAATATTATGTACATAATTAGTTGTCAAAAACGTTAAAAAAGAATTTTAAAATTAAAACATGATTGTCATTCGCCATACCAAGATATCAAAATGTTTTTTCAATAAATATTATACAGCTTTCTAGCTCAAGGCACTGAACGCATTTCTGAATACTGAGCTATATATGTTGAGCATGAAGATGATTACTATGAATGATGACTATTATAACCGAATACAAATTTCAATAGGTACGTCGACATATGCTATGCAAATCATCGAAATTTAGCTGTATGTTATAATACTTAACAAAGCCTTTATAAAAAATTTCATAAAACAAAACGCCCTAGGATGGTTGATATGCTTTTGTTCCTAAAACATAAAATTCACAGCATCGTGATTAATATTGATGTATCCATGAATTCAATTACAGTTTCAAATGTCACTCAAAAATACTTTATCCTTAAACAAGTCCATAGTCGAAAACAAATCTTAAACTCGAATACAAATCTTAAATTGCAAGATAAATGAAATTGTAGATTTTATGAAATTATATTCGCAAAAGGTTCACTATCTATACTCTTCAGCTTCCGTTAATTGTAAAATACAGCATAACATAACCAATATGCTACCAATACTTCACAGACTTGGTCAGGCCTTGGTTACGAGGGCAGTGATAGCAAAATGGCGCGAAAGAACTAATTGGGAGCTCTTCAGATCGAGGGGTTCCGACACTTCAACCAACCAACCATGATTTTTAATTCCAAATTTGTACCTAGTCTGCAATTTAACAACATTATAGTAAGTATATATATTTTATTATAATGGAAAAAAGGTTTTAATAGTTGAATAATAATAAAGTTAATCAAATTTTTTTGATTATACAATATTCCATTAAAATTATCTGAATACTTATAAAACCCAAAAAAAAAAAAATGTTTATTTTATTGCGAAAAATTTAGTGCTAAAACACCAACACATCTATAAAATTCAAGGTTATAGTTTATATAAAGTATGACATTCTGTACACAGCCAGGAGAAATATTATAAAAAGAGTTTTTTTTTTTATTCATTTTGTAGGGATCACACAATAAATAGAAAAAATAATATCGATTTTTTTTTTCCCTGTGCGCATAAAAATTTTTTTTTTTATTATTTTATATAAATTTTCGTACCATATTTTTCTAAAATTTAGAATAAAATAAAATTATTTAGAATGTAATATTAATTTTGCAAAACCGGCAAAAAACAATCTTAAAAATTTGACTTACCAATTTTCTTGAAAGTTAAAAAAAAAAAACAAATTTATTCCCAAAAAAAAGAAATTCAGCCAGGCGTGTGGATTCTTAAAAGAAATATTTTTCCTGATTCTTATTAAGATAAAAAAAAAAATTGTTTTTTTTTTTCTTATCCAACAAGATTCTAATTTTGTGACAGGATAAATATTTTCTTTTTTTTTTTATTATTATTTTGGTGACTTATTTAACCAATTTTTATTTATTTTTTTTATTCTTAATATTTAAATTTTTATTTTATAATATTGTTAAAAAAGAAATATTATATTTTCGCCCACACTAAAAAAAAAATATTTTTTTTTTCCTTAATTTCTTTAATAAATATACATTTATTCTTTTAGTGTTGAAATCTATAAACTTATATATTATAACTTACAAATAAATTGAATTAATTTTTATTTATTAATTTTAAAGTGAAAAAATTATTAATAATTAAAAATTTTAAATTTTATTTTTTAAATAAATAATTAACTAGGTATAAAAAAATTTTTTTTTTTTAACTGATAAGACCGACCGGCACGAAATTCATCTGTATACTGGAAAATACAAAATACAAAAAAAAAAACAAAAAAAAAAAAAAGAATAAACAGAGTCAGAAGAAATTCTCATATTGCACTATGTATATTTTGTTTTTTTGTTTTTTGTTTTTTTCTTCGTTGTTGAATAAAAAATATTTTCTTATTATTACATGTATATTCAAGAAAAATATATATGCATATTTTTTTTTCTTTTCTGTCTGATATTCTGTTTTTATATAGGATTTCTTATTTCCCTTTTATTTATTCACAAATACAAAATTTCTCTTTCTCAAAAGAATTTTTATAAACATTTTACAATAATCGAAGAATTCGCCAAGAACAACTTGTTCTCCGGAAACAATCCCCCAGTATGTTACTGAAAGGTAAATAATGATAAAAGAGTATAAACATTCTAGCAGAATTCTATAATAATTATGTATTGGACTAAATGTAAAGAAGTTTTCAAAAATTTTGTTTGGAAGAAAAATAACCAATAAAGGGGGAAGCGTGAAATTCTATAAATAAAAGCCTATGATAAGACATTTTATATATGTACAATAATCAAAATAGGCACCTTGATCTAAAATTAACTGAATTTTGATTTTTTCTATTGAAACTACATTACTTCTAATATTACCTAACGTATTTAGATAATAGTGCTAATTGATAAATTGTTGTGTTTTGTTTTAATTAAAAACCAAGCAAACTATGGAAAAAGTTAAATGCATTTAAAAAGGAAGTATCTTTAAAAACATTTTTTTCCTCAATTTCTTCAAATAAATTTTATTTTTGCATTGTTGTAAGTAAATATTTCTTGGTTGTTTTTTTTTTTAAAGTATTCTTTTAGATTTAGATATAATACATAAAAATTATCATCAACAATCTGAGCGAAAACAAAAAAAAACGTTCATATGATATCTGTTAATAAATTTGAAAAGATACTCTTCCATCTATAATACCAGGAACTGTTATACGGCCGTTGCACAAATAATTTCGTACAATATAATGAATGGTAATGTTTGAAGAAATTCAAACGAGTTTTAAGTTATTTCATAAACGATATTTATTATCAAAAAAAAAGAGAAAAAAAAATTCGAACATCTTCGTGCAAATAACTTACTAAAGTAAGAGTTTTAATCTATTAAAACGAGAAGTTGCACATGTAGATAAATATTTAATGAAAAAATAGTACATTCGAACCTTAAACTAGGGGTTTTAGATATCTTAATTTGAATAAATAAAAAAATAAATTAAAAGAAAGTATTGAAAAATGTAATTTAAAAGATTTTATATTCTAACTTCTAAGTATATTTAATTTTTTTTGAGGTGTGACTTCCGTCACTTACTTATTTACTAAGTGGTATATTGTACGCGCATTTAGAGTATAATTAAAAGAACATTATGGTCAAGATTTTTTTTCTTTGTACAATATTTTACCAGCTTTGAATTTTGAAAAGTTATGCAGTAATGCCAAGTGCATAATGTAAATGTTCTGGAACATTTGAAATTCGGCTGACAAAAAAGGATGAATTATTAAGAAAGATTATTGACGTACATTATAAAACTTTTAAGCTGCAGACTGAGTTTCGTTTAACTTTTTGATATTGGGAAAACAGCATACATACATTGATATAATTTCAATAATTTTAGTTTTCAAAATATATAAATTTAAAAACAGTTTATTAATGCCTATATCTACTTTTTATTTTATTAATTAAAATAAATTAATAATTAATAAATTATTATTTTAATATATAATGTATTTAAATTTTTAAACTTAATGCAAATTCAATTTGATAGAATATGAGTTAGTTATACCCTATAACCAAAAAAATTTGATATTTAAAAATTCTAAAAAGTATAAAAATGCTAATTTTCTCTAACTTAAATGAATTATTAAACTTAAATTGACTTCAAATAACAAAAATTTGGGTTAAACTTAAAGTTTATATTTTTTGGTTACATTTAGTTTTACATGATAATAAAAAAAAAGAAAAAGAACTAGCAATTACAAGTAGAAGCCCCATTATGATCATCTGAATCTAATGCAATTCCATTTGGATTATGTCTTGGTTCCCAAAGACCATCTGTTTCAATTATCTGAAAAATAATGAATCAAATAGTGAAAATACATTCTGGAAAAACATGCGAAATATTTCGCAAGCAAAACTAAAAAAATATATGTACATACTTTTCTCACAACTTCTTCAAAAGCTTCCTTAACACCTTCGCTTGTCTTCGCTGATGTTTCTAAAAATTGCATTCGATGTTTCTTTGCGAATCTAAAACCATCTTCTCGGCTGATTTCACGATTTTGTTGATCAATTTTATTTCCAACTACCATTTTAGCCATATTTGTTTTTGTTCCATAAATTTCTAATTCATTCAACCAAGAGTCTAATTTTTGAAATGTATTTCGCTTTGTTACATCATAAACTAAAATTGCTCCTTGTGCATCGCGATAATAACTTGGTGTTAATGTACGAAATCGTTCCTGTTTATTTTTTAAGAATATTAAAAAACATTATATATTATAATAAATATTTTTTACATTTTATGTTTTTTTAAACTAACCTGGCCGGCAGTATCCCATATTGCTAATTTTATATTCACTCCATCTAATGTTAATATTTTGGTCTTAAAATCTACACCTATTGTTAATGTTTGGTCCTGATCAAAGTCATCATCGGTGAATCGTAACATCAAGCTGTAAGTTAAAAAAAAAAAAATTGTTGATTTAAAAAAATATATTGAGAAGTTCCAAGAAAATTATTTATAATAGGTAGTACCTATTCTACAAGTTTTTTAAATTATAAATTTAATAAAATTGCCGTCAGAATTGTTTATCATTGAAATTTGTTCTGCAACAGATTTATATCTTATTCGCGATTTAATTAGATGCAAAGACAATACAAATATTAAATGACTCTTAAGCAGTAATATTTACGTTCATTAAATAAATCCTGCATACCTATTTGCGGTCATTTACGAATTCTTATTTTAATTTCTTTGTGTCTTGTATCGTCAATCAACGTCATTTAATGAATATTTAAAAAAAAAAATAATTATTTACAAAGGTTACAAAGGTTAGTTGTTATTGCAAACTTCAATTACTGCTCAGTTGCAGAATTAGATAGGCATACTTATCAATTTCTTTTTAAAGAAACTAATTCTTAAAATCTTCAAGTGGAAGTATGTACAGAAATTTGAAAAAATCAGGGAATTTTATTTTATGGAATCACTTTTGGAATCATTTCGTCATTCAGGGTGCGATGTATTCTAAAAATAGACAAAGAAAAATATTTCCATAAAAAAAAACAAATTCTAAGTAAATTTTACCTAGATTTTCCAACACTAGATTCGCCAATAATTAAAAGCTTTATTGTCGTCAAAATATCGCCATCCATTTTAATTATATTTTAATTTATTTTCAAGTTATTTTAATTAAAAAAAAAAAAATAATTGAATGATTGAATCGATTTAAAAAAACGCAATAAACAAAACAAAAAAAAATATTTTGATTTTTATTTTTACAACTTTTTAACTTTTCTTTCAATTAATTTTATATTTTATTAAAAACAGCAGTGTTTGTTTTAAATTTATTTCTTTTTCTTTACAAAAAAAATTTGTATTTAATTAATTTTTTAAATATATTTTTTATTTTTGTGATGTGTGGGAAAAAAGATTTCTACAAAATTTTCTAATTCTGACAGAAAGTCGTCTGTTATGTTTTTCACTTAACAGAGAAATTTCTTTAGCCACAGAACAAAATTGTCTGTTAACAGGCAGTGATGTTAGGTGGCGCTCTTGTGGATTAATTTTGAAACTTAGGTGTTTCACATATCAACGCTTGAAAGAAAATGTTTCTGCATAAAATAAATTTATTATAAATATTTTTAATATGTAATTTCTTCAACGTAAAATTCTAAAGATAATAATAATTAAAAAATATTAAGATACAGAGTTTTTTTCTCACCCTTTTGCTCTAAATAAATATTTTTTTTGACATTGTAATGAATTAAAATACTACCCAGTGGATAATATTAATATTGATTTAAGTTGTAAATGCAAATCCTGTAGCTCTTAATTAATAATTGATTGTAAGGTATTAAATAATCATGGTGAATAAAGAAAAAGTAAAAAAAAAGTAAAAATCTTAATAAAACTATAATTTCGGGATAAATTTTTAGAACTCATTAAATAATTTCAGAAATAAAATTATTATGTTTATAAATTGGAAAATTATTTAAATCTGTATGAAAAAAAATTCCGCTAAAGCCGCAACGGTATCACTTGTTGCGGAAAAATAATAATTTTTGAAAAATAGTTTAAAAGTTTTCTCCTAGAACTTTTTCTCAATATTAGATCGAAACCATTTAAACCGTGACAAGAATCATTATAAAATTTCTTAATTTTAACGGTAATAAATTCACATTCCAAAACCTACATAATTATAATAATTACTTTATTAAAAGAACATGCAAATATAATAAAATTTAATAATAATACCTAGTAAAACTTAAAACAAAAACTATTTTAGTCATTAAAATTAATTTTATTACAAGAATAGAAATTATTATTTTATGTCCACTTTTTATTATTGTAAATAATAAATAATAACAGCTGCTTACCTATTTAACCAACTTAATTTATCGTTGAATGCTTTATTTTCTGCTTAAATTATTTATTATTTGAATTTGAAGATTTACAAGAGCTCACACAACTAAGATAGACCTAGTTTCAAGATGTCAAATAATCAATTCTAGTACAGATCAACGTCCATACCATTATCTGCAAAGTTCACTTTTAAACTTGAATCATCACTTTATAATTATATTTTCAATGATAATTTTTGTCAATTGAGCTATCGGATTACATTCTTAATTTTTTTTTAAAATTATTAAAGTTTAATTTAAATAAAATAGAAAAATGCAAGATGAAATAATTAATAATAAACAACAATTAATATAATAAATGTTTTTAGAAATAGATTGATGTTATTTTAATTCTTTAAATCTTCTGCCAATTCATTGAACTACTTTTGGACTATTAATACATTTTCATGTTTTTTGTATTTTCATTTTTAGCTAAATCTAATCAAACTGAGATAATATTCTTAACTAACGTGTATCCATGAACAACAATAAGCATAACATATTTATTTAGGGTACAGCCTCATTTTGAAAACTATCATTCAATGCATTCATGAAAATCCTTTCCTGAATTGTCGCCCATTTTAATGGTTCTAAATTCAAACATTTAATTAGTAAGAGTACATCTGCCAACTTTCAGAATAATCCTTATTCCTCGATTCTAAAATTTCGAAAATATCTCTCCGTTTGCGACGATTGTTATGATGGCTGAAGCAATAGTGGTTTCGCAATGGGTTATTTATTTATTTATCTACTTTATTTATAAACCTTACAGATATAACAATTTTAATGTTCTTATCACTTACTTTCATGTTTCATTAGTATCCAGACAGTCTTTTCTGTGTAATATATTTACATACCAATAGTAGAAATTAGGTTTTAAAAATGATATTTTAATTAAAAAAATGAGTTTAAAAAGTATTCATTTATAGTTATAATAATTATCACCATCAATTAAATTTCTTTGTATATCTAAGTTGGATACCCAAGTAAAATATTGAAAAATAATACACATCAACCAAAATAATAATAATTTACAATTAAATGTGGTCCCCTTAGATTATGGTCGGTCATTTATATCAAATAATAGCTATCTAACTATACTATTCCCATTATAACTCACGAGTGTTATATATATTGAAAGAAAAAAACACCGAAATAAGAACTAAATAGTGTTTTGTTTAATTGTCGAAATATTCCTTTTTTCCCTAAAAAATATTGCAAAAAAATAGAAAACAAAACAGTAAACTCAATTTAATTTTATTTTTATAATAATACAATTAAAAATTTCTCCAAGTTCTGCGCATTCAACTTTCAACAAAGCATGTGGATAGTATTGAATAGTGTCTACCTACCTATCTGTAGTGTTCTTCTGTAATTATTTATTAAAACAAAATTTTATTTTAAAGTAAAAAAAAGTATTTTTTTTGTTTTTTTGTTATTTTAATTAGATTAGATTTTTTAAAATTTCAATAAAAATACTTAAATTTTCATAAATAATGGTAAATAAATTTTCTTGTAATTCAAATTTAATTATCCGATAAAAGGTCCGACAGCATGGGGTTTGAAATTAATAATGTCTTAGCCACTTCTACACCAATATTAAATAATTTTTGTTTTCCATTGAATTAATTTACCTCTCCAAAATTTTTCATAAGCTGTACATTGCAGTTTATATATTTTGAAATTATACCTAATAAAAAAAAATTAAATAAATTATTAAAAAGTAGGTATCATAAAATAAAATATTTTTAGCGCGAAGTTATTTCTATTCAAGTTGGACAAGCTGGAGCTCAAATTGGTAATTCATGCTGGGAACTATATCTTTTGGAGCACGGACTTAAACCTGATGGTACTCGAGATGAGGATTTTAAAATAGATGATGAAAGTGAGCATACATTCTTTCAAGAAACTAGCACAAATCGATATGTTCCGAGAACGATATTTATTGATTTGGAGCCAACTGTTATAGATTCTATTAAACAAGGTCCATTTAAAACATTATATCATCCAGATCAATTGGTTACTGGAAAAGAAGACGCTGCCAACAATTATGCTCGCGGTCATTATACAATTGGTCGTGAAATAATTAATAAAGTTACTAATCGTATACAAAAAATTTCTGAAAATTGTGATGGCTTGCAAGGATTTTTAATATTTTATTCGCTTGGT
The DNA here is from genome assembly GCA_964007475.1 of Hybos culiciformis. Lineage (NCBI taxonomy): Eukaryota > Metazoa > Arthropoda > Insecta > Diptera > Hybotidae > Hybos > Hybos culiciformis. The sequence continues at coordinate 15,720,692 of OZ023275.1, read as the reverse complement.
GGTGGAACTGGGTCGGGTTTTACAGCCCTTCTAAATGAATGTTTAACTAATCAATTTTCTAAAAAAAGTAAATTAGGATTCAACGTATATCCATCACCAAAAGTTTCTACTGCTGTTGTAGAGCCATATAATGCTGTGTTAACTACTCATTCAAATATGGATCATTTAGATTGTGTTTTTATTGTGGATAATGAAGCAATTTATGAAATATGCCAGAAGAATTTAAGTGTTAGTCTTCCACAATATATTAATTTAAATCGTTTAATAGCACAAATTGTTTCATCAACAACAGCATCGCTTCGATTCTCAGGTTCAATGAATGTTGATTTGAATGAATTTCAAACAAACTTGGTGCCGTACCCAAGGATACATTTTCCATTAGTGGCATATTCACCTTTATTGTCAGTTGATAGATCTGCTCATGAGCAGCATTCAATTGCTGGAATAACAAATGCTTGCTTCGAAAAAGGTAAGGCGGTACTTAATTTATAACAAACACATTAAATAGGATATCTCCTCAAGTAAAAGACTATCTTACAAGCCTTTTTTTTTTTAAAGGTAATATCATGGTTAAATGTGATCCTAAATTTGGAAAATTCATGGCGTGCTGCATGCTTTATAGAGGTGATGTTGTTCCAAAAGATATTAATGCGGCAATAACAGCAATTAAAGGAAATCGAAATATTCAATTTGTTGATTGGTGCCCAACTGGCTTTAAGATAGGAATCAATAGTCAGCCTCCCGCTGTTGTAAAAGGTGGTGATTTGGCGAAAGTTGCTAGGGCCGTTTGTATGTTATCGAATACAACAGCAATTGAGGTTGCGTTTTCAAATTTAAATTATAAATTTGATTTAATGTTCAGAAAAAGAGCATTTATTCATTGGTACGTTGGTGAAGGTATGGAAGAAGGTGAATTTAGCGAAGCCAGAGAAGACTTGGCAGTATTAGAAAGTGATTTTGCGGAAATTGCTCAAGATTCAAACGACGACGATAATGGTGAAGCGGATGGAGGGTTTGAATTTTAAAGTTAGATTAAAAAAAATATATAACATAATTATTCATTAAAACATATTTGATTAATTTAAAAAAAATTTAATTTAATAATTTTAATTTCAGATATTAAAGTTAATGTTTATTAAAATAGTTGATTCAAATGTAAACATAATCTATTTTCAGTTGATTTCAAGATAATAAATGGAGATTAAAAATAAAACAAATTTTTATTATTTTGGCATATTGAAACTTTATGTACATTGTACATGTATAAATTATATTAACATGAAATCCGAATAGTCCGAAATTATTTTAAATCGAAAAAAAAATTTAAATTAGATTAAAATTATTACTATTAATTTAAAATTGATAAAATTAATCTAGGTTGTTATAATAATTATACATGGATTTGTACATAAATGTAAACATACATTTCATTTAATGAAAATATAGTTAATTACAGTGTTTTCGATATAATCTATAATGCATAATTTAACTGAGACAAAATACTTTAAACAATAATTTAATTTATTATTATTATTGTTTGGTTCTCCATTCTTGGAAAATTCTTTAATCTTACCATTCCTGCAGTATTACGTTAAGTACAAATAATCAATTTTTTCTTCTCATTGAGTAAATACTTTTTTGACGAATTAATAAATAATACAAATTTTCATATTTTTATTAGTCACAAATATTGTTCTACTAAATTCTAAAATAAGTTGGCCTAATGAGATCAATACAATCCAATCAATAAGCAACTGCACAATTATAAATATATATACTATAAATCTCTAATCAAATGATATATATTATTTTTGTGAGAGCCCCATAATTTCAAATATACATGTATTTTTAAACTAAATCAAAGCAATTGCATTTCGAAAACTGAGGCATTTTATCAAAAAATATATTATTTACCTTGAATTATACATTATGTGTATGAATTGAAGTAAAAAATTATCTGAAGATTTTATTTGAATTTTTTTTTTGTAAATACTTAATGTAAAAAGCTATATTCATTATAGCGCACAACAGTAAAGAGAATTCGCTAAAGGGAATTCAGTACTCTTTATTAATACAGAAATAGATCTTACAAAATTATCATAGTCATTCATAGTTATATTAAAAATCTATACAGTAATGTAATAAAAGTAAGTAACACAAACAAATCATTCAAGTAAATAAAAATAAATTAATTAAAAATTTAAAATGGCAAAACAATGGAAGAAGTTGATGAGACGCTAAAACTTCTGTTTTAATTTTATTTATTTTTTTTTTATTATTAAATTTATGGTTTATTTAAATTAGCCTAATTTATTAAAATATCTAATTATGTCTTGGAATATTTTTTCATGGTTAGACAGAACTAATGACCGTATTGTCCAATAGCAAGTAATATTTATTTTTTTTTTTTATTTTGATGCAGAAGTAAATGAAATGAAAATTCAAGCATAAATATTGTTTGAGATATAAAAAGTTTTATATTTTTGTGTATAAAATTATTATATTTAGATAGGAGGTTCTCAAATAACTTGTAATTATGAAAATGAAACTAAAGCCTTTTAATACTTAATAATATTGTTTAATTAATGATATCTACTTTAGGGAAATGGGCACTATTACGCTCAAATTTAGTTACAAACAATAAAATATTAAAAAAAATTAATTATAAAATAGGATTGAGAAAATTTGTATATTTTCTCTGTATATAACGAAGACAATTTGAATAATAACAAAAACCTTACTGTCAGCCTCCCTATTATACTATCATACCCTAGTCACTATAAGTAGAAAACAAATAAGTTTTCAACATTGTAGATAAAAATTAATCGCAGAATGAGTCGAACATTTATTTGTATTTTAATGTAGTATTAGGACCATTAAAAAGAAATTACAATCTCTAGTTATCACAAGATTAAATTTTAAATCTATGAATTAATGTAAATTTTTTTTAGTACTCGAACATTTATTGACTTACAGAAATTTGAAACTTTACAAAAGGGAACCAAACTCATAATACCAACTAAAAATAAAGCATCAGTAACATTTCAATTCTCTGTAAATATAATATGATTATTCTTAGAAACGGGAGACTTTAAATTAAACTCATTGAAGGAACATAAATTTAAAAAAAAAGGAACAAAAGACATCTTAACTAGTTTTTAAGTTTTTTGTTGTTGTTAATTTTAAAAAAATATATGTACGTAATGTATGTGTAGTGTTACGAAAAAAAAGAAGTTAAAAAAGATACGAAAAAGTCATTTGTATATTTTTTGTGAATAGTATTAAAAAAAAATTTAGAACTGCCGCGATGTGTTTCCAAAATTTTAAATTAATTTGTGTCTGATTTTTTATTTTCGTCATAATATACAAGTTGATTTCATTTCAATTTTCAGATAATATATACATACTTGTACCATATATAATATGTATCTGTATATTTGTCCCATTTATCTATTGCATCAAATATACTATGAGAGCTGTGTTGTCCTATTTATTTCTTTCAGAAAAAATAATTTAAAATTCTTCCAGGTATTTTGTTAAATTCAAAATGATTCATTGATTCCACTTTATTATCAAGAAAAAAAATTATAATAGATATGCTGTAGATATCTTTAATTATTTCTGTAGAAATGAAAAATTTAAGAAACAGATAGATAGTTATTATTTCTCATTTCTGCGTAAGGTAAAATAAATTAAAATCAATAATATTATATAATGGTACGAATAGTGATTAAAGGAATATAAAATTGTATTTACTATTTAATTGGAATAAATATAATTATCAGTTATTGAAAATGTTTTGATGATTATGAAATAAAAATAATAGTTATATCGAACTTTATCATTTTCTATAATTTAATTATTTTCAAATGTGTATCGAGAGATATTTTCGATTGTATATTAAAATTTTCTAAAATAAACTGTTCAATATATTTTTCCTTCACTTTGTTGTTTAGGAACTTTGCAATGAGTTATACATAATTATAATATCTTATTGAAGCTAAGACCTACCACAAAAGAATATATAAAATATAATTTTGTCATGGTTATGTAAATTTAATAAATATATACATAATAGTTTAATAAAACATCATTTTGTTAACAAGATACAAAAATAAAACTAAAGTAAAACTAAGCTAGCAAAAATATTTTTCAGTATCTTTACTTAAATAATCACACATACTGTGCCAAAAGAATTAATTTAAATAATTATTGCATATGATTTATTCGCGCTTCATAATTGCCTACGGCAATTTAATCGTCCTTGTTGAGATTCAATTGGCTTAATTAATACGAGTGTTATTTTGTCAAATTATAATAGAGTAATTTTAAAATATTTTTTGTTTATGTTATATTTATGTTGGCACACTGTATAAGATGCTAGTACATATACATATATTTTTTATTGTATCATAAGCAAAATAAGAATTTTTTGGTCAATTTTATTCTTTATAAAAGTTTTTTTTTTGTACTTCTTTGAGAGGCGTTGAATATTTTGTGGTTTTTAAAACATAAATATTATAAAAACAAGAAAATTTTATTGCTTATATCTGATTGCAATCACGTTCTAGCCGCAATCTTTTTTTTTGTTTTTTGTTTCTTCTTCTGATTATTTTTTTTTTTTTCATTTTAGATTTTATAATTTTTAGCTAGGACGACAATAAAAAACTTGAGGTAATTTTAAACCCAGTAGATTTCATTAAGAAACTTCCATTTCATGCATTTTTAGAAGTTTTTTTTTTAATTTTAATATTTAACTTAAAGGTTTTCGGTTTCTTTAATGTATAATTTTGTTTTCATTAATTTTAGAGAAGAGTTTGTTTATTCTGTTGTGGTTCGTTATTAGCCATAGCCTTTTTTTTCCCACGAATTGAGGTTATTTGCGAATTCACGGAAGAAGTTTTTAACTTATTTATATATATATTTTTTTCTATCTTTTTTCATTCTCGAAATATTTAAACGTGCACTTTGTCGTCACGGTTTTTGTTCTATTTCATGCTTGAAATATAAATTTAACTTGGTGCAGGAGTTTTTATACTACTCTTTTCTTTACACACATCAGATTCTTTACTTGACACTTGGCCAAGTACATTAAAAAGAAATTAAAGAACAATAGAAAACCAGGAGCATGACACATTGTAATAGTACGAGAGTGGCGTTATGTTATGTTCTTCAAGTTCAAGACGAGTTGAATGTTTAGTCAACATGAGTTCGCCAGCTTAAAATTAACTCGTCTGTAAATTCTGTAATGTTGTTGTTAGTTATTTTCTAGAATTCTTTCAATCCAATTGAATAAACATTCAACTACCATATTAGATAATGCACACAGTTTAACAGATAATATATTTATAGGTTGAACCCTTACGCTCCCAAGTTTTTAAATAAAATTAAAGAAATTGAAAAATTTATTGTTTTCTATTTTAATATATACGTATTCGTTTTAAATTATTTTATTTCTTTTAAAATTTTATATAAGTACATATCGACCCATCCAAGGAAGATGTTGATAAGTCGACTTGTCAACTTCTTACGGGAGTGTTGTAATACGTAAGCTAATAAATTTTCCTATCTGAATCAAAAACCGGTTTTTTTGTAACCAAAACTATCGCTGAGATAAGTTCAAAAACAACGTAATGCATTGTTAGTTTAGGTTTTAAATCTGCCTGCATAAAGTTGATAAAAGCAGTTATCAACTTTTTACATTACAAAATAGTTTTTAAATAATTGTTATATAGATTTATCAATTTAATGCACGTACTTTTTTTTAATTCTTACGGTTGCATCTAGAGTTGTAAACATAATACAAAAACTTTCGGTGAGTTCTTAACAGTTTTACACTTACTTGTCAACCCGGAGTTGGATTTTATAAATTTTTTACTTGGACAAAAAATAATCCAATCGGTTATAAATAAAGTTGGCAACATTTTACATGGAGTGTGACAGCAAAAAAGGCGGAAATTACTTAATTATGTTTACAACTCGATATATCAATCTGTATTAATGAAAACAGTGCAGTGCATTAAGTTGTTTTTGTAAAAAATAGTACTTTTTAGTTTGAATAAAGAGTCAAGAATTTGTCTCCTAAACATGCTCAAGCTCTTTATCATATGCCGTGAGTTTCGTTGAAATCGAACCATAAACATCCTGTTTATTCAAATTTTGAACTAAATTGCGTTTTTCTCAAAACTATGATTTTCGACTTATCAACATCTTCCTTGGATGGGTCGATATATATTTTATTCGTAAAAACTTTTTAGCTTCAATTATATTATTTTAATTCGGTTAAAAAAAAAAAAAAGTTATAGCCCAATTATTTAAAAAATTTCCTTCAATGATTATAATAAAACAATACAGTTTGAAATGTAGGTTAAAATAAATTAAGATAATAAGATAAAACAAAATAAAATCTAGCTTTTATAATGATTTGCTTTCAGAAATTCTTAAGATAAAGTCCTTGAAAAGTTGTTTCCAGATAATTTTTGGAAATCGTACATTTAGTTTACCTATAGTTTTAGGCATTTTTATTATTATTTTTTTTTTTTAAATTGAGTAGAAATATGATTGAAAAGATAAATTTGGCAAAAATATCAAGATTTCATATAATAATAATAATAATAATAATAATAGTAAAAAAAAAGTTATTATTTCACTCTACTAATTTTTTTTTTTTCTTGCAATATTATTATGATAATCATGTCATTTAATTTGTTATTGAAAATCAAATAAATAAATTAGAAATTCGTACACTTCATAGATTTAATTGTAGATGCCATTATGTTCTTGGTACACACCACCATAAAGAAGTAATTAAAAATTTTGGTTTTTTACGACAGAACTTAAGGTAGTCCTCTGAATGGTTTGTGTATAGAATTTTTGGTATATTATTATTATTATTATTATTATTATTATATACATATAAAATTGCTTCAATAAGAACTTAAAATTGTGCTTTTTTTTAGTATGCAGGGAACATTTTTTTATATATCTGATTCCTTACTAATTTCATATTAAAATCAAATAAGCTATTTCCTTTGATAAGTTAAAAATTAAATAATATTAAAAAAAAAATAAGTAAATTTAATATTAGGTACCTATATAATATATTTACTTAAAATAATCAAAAAAAAAAACAAAAAAATATTTATTCAAAAAATATTTTTACGGTGTTTCTAGTAGAAAAATATGTCAGAAACTTATTTATGGTTAAAAACTTATTTTGTGAGCGATATTTTAAAAATTTATTTATTTATTTATTTTTATTTTTTTAATTTTTTTTTGTTTCATAGAAATAACTCTCTAAAACATTATAAAATTCAAAAATGCACAAATTTAATAAATAAAATACATTAAAAAGTTATTCAGTGTTTTTAAACGAAAAAGTTTTAATTACTTTTAATTTTTTTTTCTTTTTTGTATATGTTTTTATAGTTTTTGCATATACATTACATATATAAATTTGTTATTTTAAAAAAAGCTTAATGGAAGGCCATACAATTTCTTTTATATAATTTAAAATTTTTGTTTAATTTTGTTTTTTTTTTTTAAATTTTTATTTCGATGACTTACGAAATATTCGCCCATAAAAGTATTTTATGTTGTTTTTTTTTTTTGAAGTTTATTTGATATTATTATGCTTTGAAAATTGAGGTGAAAATTTAATAAGAATTTTAAAGGATGTGCAGTATAAAATTAACTTCAACTATATTATTTTTAGTTTTTAATGTGAATGTAATATTTTGTAACTTAGAAAGAGAGTATGAATTAAAAATGTATAAAAAGTTTATATTTTTCATTTTTAAATCATTCCTAGATGTAGCTAAATGTATATTTATACTTTTGTAGTTACACAAAAATTTATGTATTTCATTTATCTTCTTGTTAGATTAAAATCCGAACACGCTCTTCGAGTTATGCGACTACTTTAGTTTTTCTACATGGAGAAAACTATCAAACAGAAGTTGTCGTTTTCAAATCTCTTCACAATTTTATTGTTTATCTTCTCTAATATTTCATTAAAAAAAAAAAAAATCAAAATTGAAAACAATTAAGAAAATTATATTTTCCTGAAATACGTTAAAAAATTTTCTTTTGAAGTTAAAAATTGTTTTCTTTATTATTTATTTATTTTTTTTTTGTTTTTTGTTTTTTTTTTTTATTAGATTTTCCGTAGACTAAAACGACAAGAAAAAAAAAAATAAAATGTTTTCTTAGGAAAATAAGGAAAAGTGTTACAAATCTCTTAAATTCATTTCAATCGCGTCGTGTAAGCTTTTTCACTTATGGGTGTTAAGGAAAACATTTATTTCATTTTATGTTATTTTTTTTTATATCTGTAGATTTTTTTTTATTTTTTTTTAAAGATATTATTCTATTAAATTTATAGCTTTATATAAAATACAAAACTTAAAGAAATAAGCCACCAAAGAAATGTTTCTGATTAAATTGGATCATCACCTTTAATCTTCTTGTCTACAACACGAAAACTAACTTTTCTCATCATTATTCTTGTTGGTTTTTTGTTTTTTTTTTTTTTTTTTTCAATAGATATACGTTTTTCTTTCAATTTTCTTTTGTATTTATTTTATATCATTTTTCTTTGCTATTCTTGCTATTACAAAAATTACAAGAAAAGCTTAAAAGTTGCTTGGTAATATATTTTCGTGAATAAAAAATAGAATGTTCTCTGTAATTTATTCGTTTTGTACTAATATTAACATATAAAAAACTTTTTTTTTTTTGGTTACACATGGTTCAATCTATACCATTTCCGATAACTAATAAATAAAAGTTCGAATTTTTCTGAAATCGTAATTTTTACTGTGGTATTATATCGTCAAATTAATAAATAATTCTGAAGTGAAATAATTTACAAAAGTCTTAATGGTCAACTGTTGAGGAAATTTGAAACATTAAGATTTCCGAACATTAAGAGCTCCAGAACAAACTAAATTTTCCAATAAATGAATAAAATTATAATTCCCTCAAAAATACTGAAATTAACGCATAAATGTAGCCAGCCGTGATTCTGTAATGGTATTCTCATTTCAGACTGGAATTTGTGTCCACCTGATCTAAGTGTTTGTCGTATACGACCAATAATGCAATAATATCTTCAACGTATTATAATTTACATATAAAAGTTTATCTTATAATAATAGTGTTATAGTTATAGGCAAGTAATTGTTGTGATTGCTGACAGTATGTTAAGAAAATATCTTTTTAGCTAATTTAATTTAAAGTAGTCTTTAAATAATTTTTTTCAGTGAATACAACATCTTATCGATAATTCTCTGTAAATATTCTCTATATATATGTATAATCTTGGCGATAAAATAGTAAATTTTTTTGTACTTTTTTTTTTTTTCTTTTAAAAAATAATATTTACAGAAGAAAATAATCCATCTTATTAACTCTTACTTAAATAAGTGTGATAAAAATAAAAGGAAACGAAAACATTTCCAGTTTTTCACAGGCAATAAAAAAAAAAATAAAAGAAAATGTGAGAAAAAGAAATATATGTATTATAAATATAAAATTATAAAAGAAATCCACTTGTCAATTTAAATGAAATATATATAGATTTTTTATTTCAAATAAATAGAAGAAATTTTTTGTTGATTTAGTTACTTCTTGCAAGTGGTCAATATTTGTTATATATATATAAAATTGTAATTGCCTTTGATGAATATTGAGGCGAGCAAAATTTGGAGTTTTGAGTTAAATCAAAACCCTTTTAGTGTACTGAGAATTTATGAGTATGTATTTAAATTTTCTGATTCAGATTTTTAGTTTTATAACCATATTTCCTTGTTTGTAATTTATGCCTTGAAGCTGCTATTTTGAAGTAGGGGTTCAGTGTACTCTTCAACGTCTCTAAATCAGTACCATCCTATCCAATGTGCTAACTGTGCTATAGCAAATAGGGGCCAAAATACAAGGGGCGCAAACTAATAACAATAAAACAAGAAAAAAAACCAAAAAGAGGAATTTTCATTTGGAAATCTGTGGTGAAAATTAGAAGTCCGAAAATTTGCTTGTATGTTTTTTAACGTGTCGCGTCAATTCAACGAAAATAGTATTAAACGATTTTTTATAATTTTCGGTGAATTGCGCTTTCGGTGAATTGTGTTTTCGGTAAATTGTGTATCAGCGATTTTTTAACCGAACTCAACCTGTCTATAATTTTCGGTGAATTGTGTTTTCGGTGAATTGTGTTTTCGGTGAATTCTGTTTTCGGTGAATTGTGTTTTCGGTGAATTGTGTTTTCGGTGAATTGACGGTAAACGGTTTTTTAATATTTTATTTATTTATTTTTTAATATATGACATATAAGCCTTTAATTAATTTTTCTATGATTTGAGCGCAAGGAAATTATTAGCACATAGGTACGAAATACGTTAGGACGGCTCTGCTAAATTAATATTTTATTTCTCAATATGACCTATGTCCTGCGACAGAGGTCTAATTTACAAGTTAATGAGCGTATAAAAAGGGCTGCGATATCATAAATTAGTTAAAAGTAAATATTGGCTAAAATTAAAGTGATTTAAGGTTAAAATTTCGTAAGAAATGGTTGAATTAATTATACATACAGATACGCATATATCTATTTAACCTACATTTTCAAAAATATATGTTTATTTGAATATTAAAGAAAAATTATAATATTATTTGATTTATTTAGATGTGTACACAACTAAACACATGCATGCAGTTTTTTTTATATAAATGATGCATTATTTAAAAATGCAAATTTTGTTATTCCATAACTTTACATTATATTATATAGTGTGTATTATTATTCAATTTACAAAAATAATAGAATGTTATAAGAAAATAATTGGAATAGCAAATATTATGTAATGTTATTTGAAAAATATTTGTCGGAAATAAAAAAATATTTACTGTGAAGCTTTTTACTATTGACAAAAAAAAACTGGACTTAATGGAGTATTTAAATAAATACTATTATCAGTAATTTTCTTTTCACACAAAATTTTGTAATGGATATTTAATAATTGGAAGCCGGATTGATTTAAGCAGAAGAATCGAATTTTAACGTATTGGATATTTGACGCATGCAGAGCTTTGCGACAAATATAAAACTGAAGATTTTTATCATCCTATACCTGTTGTAAGAATAGTTTCTAGAAAATAAAAATTGAAATAAAATAGGCATAGATGACAACAAAAATTGTTTTAACTCTATCGCCCCAATATAAAGACAATATATGTTCCACAGACTTTAATCTCAAAGCACTGGGAATTTCTAAAGCAATTTTTACTAATCTAATTTCAGGGCTTTATTATGACCCAATTAATCCAGAATTTCTGCCAGCATTGCCATCACAAAAATGGGAATATTTCATATTAGCGATTAATTTCCCGTATATGTTGAAATCATATAGGAATATAAGAGTTAAACGATTAAAAAACCATTAACAATAGTATATGTGTGCATTTGGAATTTTTTTTTTGGGAAAACTAAAAAAAAATGTTCATCCTTTTTAAGAAATTTTTCTTACTATGTAAAGAGAAAACATTTTTTTTTGTCGTAAAACAAAAAGCAGAATCAATTTATTTTTTTATATTTTGTTCGATTTCAGCCAAAAAAAAATTTCATACAGAATTGAGAAAAATTGAAGAAGATGTAAAAATAAAAAAAAAAAAATTTTGAATTATGTTTTTTTAAATGATAAATCTATATGAATGTCTTTTTTTTTTTCTTTTCTTATCATTTTTAATGTTGCAATCGATACAAAATAAATTGCCATTTTTATAGATTTTGCTAAATTTTTTATTTTTTAAAATTAATGGCTCAGACATAGACTTTTTCTATGTGTATAGACGAAAGTATAGTGCACATATTGAACATGAGTCCAATAATATTTATTTAAAATAAAAAAAATAAATTATTATTATATTTTATATTTAATTTTCTTTTTGCTTTAAGAGAAATTCATATGCTTTGCTTTGAAATCAAAGAGTAACAGTTTTTAATATTTGGTTAAGTGCAGTATATAACATAGTCTATTGAATAAACGACATGTGCAATGTGCATCCTCAATTCCATATTATTCTGATTCCCTGCGAATCGGTATTTAATTTTCAGTAAAATTGGTATGAAAGTTATTTGGCGGCATTTGAAAACATAAGAAGACAGACAGGCCTGTAGAGAGGGGAGGAGGGGGGTATAATTCCCTGGGCCCACAGAGCTAAGGGGCCCGCTTGTTTGATTTTTTTTGCGACAAAAACAATATACATTATACATATGTGATATTAAGTTTCATTCTTAAACGTGATATTAAGTTTCATGCTTATCACAGTCATTATTGGAAAAAATTTACATTAAAAAAAGTGTATGAAAATTTTATCATTAGTAAGTATAATTTTAAGGTGTTGATTTTGGAGCTTTTTTTCAGAAAATTAATTTTCTATTTCTACTATTACTAGACATCCAAATTGTTTCCATTTGTTGGAATGTTTGGACCGCGGTCCGAATTTAAATAATCTAGGAGGGGTTGTCGTTACTAATTATTTGTAATTTTTTAAAGTGGTATAAATTAAAGTGGAATCTATAAGTTTTTATATAAAGCGAAAAAACTTTACATTCTGATTCTCATATGATCTTATTTCCTACCCTGTACACCATAATTCTGATTTCACAAGTAGATTTGTACAAATGTACAAAGTGTGACTATTAATGATAAAACTATTTGTTTAGAAGGCTCAATTAGTATTATTTTCATAATTAAAACCTATAAAAAACCTACAAATTTTTTTTTTATTTGTAAGAATCTTTTCCCGGGCCCGGTGTTGACTATCGACGCCCCTGAAGACAGGACGTACTTGTGATTTCTAAGTCCTGCTATTCATGATATCGCTTTTAAGAGAGCGGCACTTAATTTGACTGTGATAACGGCAGTCCTTTCTTCAACTTGAAATATAAATGATATAAGTTCTTCAAGTTAGTACGGACTACTTAAAGAAGTTCATAACAGAAAGCAATTCATGTATTTTAACTAACAAGTTATTCAAATTTCAGTTTCTTTTCCTTCTTCAATTGCATAGATTTCTTTTTATCATAATAACTGTTAAATACCACAATGATGGGTTGCTCTGGATTTTCAATTTTAATTTTATTTATCAGTGGTTTATACAAACGACGGCCAAATCATTAGCAATAAAAATTTCAGAAATCACATGAGAAATATTCTGATGCTGGATCAATTGGAATCCCATGACAAATAATATGGTTGCATAGTTAACTTGAATATCAAAATTTAATCCGAAAATAAAAAGAAAAAAAATTTCAATTTCTTGGTAATTTCTTGGCTTTAATAAATTTTGTTCCATATTGAAATTGGAACAATCTTTATATACCTATCCAATAATTTTTGCATTGACAGATTCAAAGGACAATTTTAACATAAAATGTAAATAAAAAAAAAAATATAAATACCTTAACAAAATGAATCGATTTTTTGATAATTTTCTACTTTTTTTTTTTTTTTTTGTAAATAACTTCCAGCATTTTTTTTCTTAATTTTTTTTTTTCTTTTTTCTTCCCAATAAAGTTTTATATAAAATTTTTTATCAAAAAACTTTAAAAAAATTTTTGTTTATACCTAAAAATTTGTTTTTATTTTTTTTTTTTTTTCATTTGGTTTAACCAGAAAGTTATTTATTTTATGATTTTTAAATATTCTAGAGGCAAATATATCAGAAACTAAACCAACCGTTTAACCAAAAATTCCAATGTGAAAATAAAGAAAATATATAAATATATTTGTATATAGAAAAAAAAAAAGAAAATTCTTTTGTGTGTATATTTTTTTTAGCCTTTTTTTTTTTTTTGTCTCTAAAGACAATCTTTAACATAACATGATTATGAAAAATTTTTTTTTTGGGTTATTAGGACGTATTAGATTGGAATTCAAGGGATGATTTTCCTAGATTTCAAAAAAAAAAAAACAAGAAAATATTTGTAGAAAGATTTCAATTTTTATTTTATATATACCTATATATTATAATTTTTTTCTTCTATATTTTGATCTGAAACTCTTTGAAGGCACAATTTTTTTATTTCGTCTTTGTGTGTCATATATTTGTCAAAATACAAGAAAAAAAAAAGAAAATAATTTTCATATGCAAAAAAGGAAAATATAATAGAAAAGAGTTATTTAAAAGGGTGGATTACTTCTTTTTTACATAAATTTTATTGTTGTGGCATTTTTTTAGATTAAGAAATCATTAAGTTAGTTTATTTTCAGGATAAAAACAACATTTCTTTTTTCTTTTTTTTTTTTATGTTGGGATCAAAATTGTACATAAATATTATTTTCAATTCTTTTTTTTTTTCGAAAATTAAATTGTTATTGAGGGGAAGAAAATTATAAAGAAAAAAAAAAAAGAAAAATTAAATGATCTACATATTATGTTAATTTAATAAAAGTTTGGAAACTCATTTCACATTCATTCGGTTAATTAAAAAATTATGTGCGAATTATGTAATAATCGGGTTTTCTTTGTTCTTTAAAATATTAAGACAGGCTGTTGAGGAAACGCATAAGATTGAGATCAAAGATGCATGGAAACTATTGCATTGTTTGTTTCTCCGGCGAAAATGTCTGTTTTTAAAATTTTGCGAAAAAGGAAACTACTGAATGAACAACACGGACATAAATATCAAGCTTTGTAGGGGAGAAAAAAAAAAACAAAGTCTCGTAAAAATAAAAATTATAGTACATGTACATCATAAAAGCTGTATGATAAAAAAAAAATTAAAAAATAATGATTTTTTAGTTTCCGGATTAAATTTGTTCGATTTAAGTAAATTATTATTCTATTTTATTTTGATTTTAATATTTATTTTTACAAATCAATATTTAATATTTCTATAGGTATTTTTATTTTTGCTACCATGCTTTGAAGGTTGTTAGGTTTTTCCTATACATGGCTTAATGTTTATGCACTTGGCTGACAGTAAACATTCAAACTAACTAAATAGTGATAATTTCGAAAAATAGTTTTCCAAAAATTCGAAAGTAATCAGAAAATCTATTAAATATAACACAAAACAATCAATATTAATATTCTTGAGGACCAATTTTTATACGTACATAAAGCCATAAAGGTTATTTGTTGCTGTCAAAAGATAATTTTTGTCAAAATCATATTTTTTTAAATTTTATTTCTAAATTTTTGATTAAGCATTCAATTTGAATTTCGGAGATTTTACTATTACTTTGGGAATGATGTTAAAACCAAGTTGTTAAAAAAAAAAGTTTGAAGCGAATTCTATATAAAAATGTTTGAATTGCTTTATTTCGAATCATATATTTTTGGAAATACGTATTAGTTTGCTTTATACTACGTAAATTGTTTTACTTACTTTAAAAAGTTCATTTTTTATTTTATCAACAAGAAAACAAATTCAACAGCAATTTGTAATGATCCACAGAACTTTTTTGAAGTTTGAAGTTCTTTTTATTCCAAGTTTCATATCAAATTTTTATAAAATTTGTTATGAAGAAAATATGCCAATACGCATAGTTCTCTTTAACGCGTATACGTTTTTTATTCAATAAAATTATTGGAATATTTATTCGATATGACAAATAGATTGTAATTTAATTGATTACTATATACACATATATAAAAAAATAAATTACTTTCAATAAATATTTGTAAGAAAGATAATGATTCAAATTATTGCGATCACATTATTTTTTTTTATTATTTATTGAATATAAATTTATTTACATTATTTTTTTCATAAAAAATTGTAAATAAAAAAATACATAGGTGCTGCTGCCTAATGTTTGTTTTATTACACACGTAATTCCATATTATTATATAAAATAATTTGTATTTTGAATAAATAATAAATATGTATTACCTTTTTTTTTTTCTTGATAACATTGTAAATAGCAATTTAACACCTGTTTTGAGGTAAAAAAAATTGCACCCCGTTTGTTCTTATATATATTTTTCCAGCAATCTGTCTACGCCTTGTAAATATCTTTAATAAATAATATTAATGTTCAAATACATATTTTGCATATACTTACTTGTAGGAAAATTGTTACAAATAATGTAAGCAGGAAAAATTTTCTTTATGTATATGATGAAGTATAATTTTCACACGCCGTTAAGTTGAAGAATTGCTTTAAGGCGCGATTTCAAAGAATTTCACTCTTTTTTTTATTTCAATTTTGTTGTTGTTCATTTCCAAAAGAAAAAACGGAGATTACCTCTTTAGATTTTTCCTTAAATCAATCAAAGGTTTTTTTTTTTTTTTTGGTGTTTGTTATAAAAGAAGGATGTGATTTGGTTTATTCCGTAAGATTTTTTATTCCTCAAAATTTGGAATTCTGCACAAGAGGTTATTTGTTGCTGTCAAAATATATTAGATATACATAGCTGTGCTTTGACATTTTACCGAAAAAGAAATTTAAGGAAGTTGTTCAGAATCTTAACTTTTTGAAGTTTGTAAGAGAGATGTTATTTCATTAGGGTTTTAAAACATTAAAAATTAAACTAAATCAAAACAAAGCGCAAGGTGGGCCAAGTTATCTAGAACTACACAAACATAATATAGCCCGCAAAATTTGGAATTCTGCACAAGAGGTCATTTGTTGCTGTCAAAATATATTATATATACCTACAGTATAATGTTGTGCTTTGACATTTGGCGGAAAAAGACAGTTAAGGAAGGTGCTCAAAATCTTAACTTTTTGAAGTTTGTTAGATGGATATTATTTTATTAAGGCTGAAAATAAAAACTTATTAAAAACTAAGCGCAAGGTCGACAAAGTTATAAATATAAACAATATCCCTTGCTTCCAATGATAGTACTTCATGAAACGACTCATAAGAATAAATTCTAATCTTTTAATTCATATCAATAATAGGACATCGTATAGGTCTCTGTAATGAAATTTAAAATCTACATCTTTTTTTTTTTTTTGCATAAATAATCAACTTCATCGTGAATATTATTAATTAGAATTATTGACAATATTGTAAAATTGTTGAAATCTATACGCAGTTTATGAATTCTGATTTCTTGGTCATCATATAAAACTGCTTTAATGGTCAAATTTCAAAACAACAAAAAAAAAACACTTCTACCACTATGAATTATTCAACAATATCAAAATATCAGATTGAATTTTTAATTTAATCCATTGGATACGTTTTTTTGAATTACCTATTCTTAAAAAAAAAAAAAAAGAAGAATTTTCATGAAAAATACCTTTTTCATTCTTATAAACGTAACATATGGATGAAATTGCTTCCTCTTAAGGGAGAATAATTTTTTAAACGAAAATGTTTCTAAATCAAAATGCTGCTTCTTTTTTTTTTTTTTTTATTTTTTCGCAATGAAAATAAAAATGAATTACCAGTTAT
The DNA here is from genome assembly GCA_964007475.1 of Hybos culiciformis. NCBI lineage: Eukaryota > Metazoa > Arthropoda > Insecta > Diptera > Hybotidae > Hybos > Hybos culiciformis. Next base: position 15,703,277 of record OZ023275.1, on the reverse strand, counting down.
GAATGTCAATAAAGATAATACGGAAGGATTCATAATACATATTTTTTTCCTTGAAAAATACAACAAAAAAAAAAAAGAAGAAAAGTAAAAATGATAAGTCCTTTGACCCTCTGTTGTTTTGTGAAAATGAATTCGCATTAAAAACATCAGGTTAGGTTATATAGAAAGAGTTTTCCTAAACATTATACTTTATTTTTTGATTGAAAGCCAGAACGAGATTAAGAACTTTTGTTCTTCATCAATATTCTTTTATAAATAATGAATTTTTAATTTTGCAAAAAAAGGAAAAGGGGGTAAAGATAAGTTTTTTATTGGAAAAATTTCATCATTTAATATGATTATGATTTTACACATTATACATATATATAGGTTTTGAATTTAAAGAAAATGCAGTATTTAGGAAAATATGATTTTATGAAATAAAAAATTTTAAATGAGGAATATCGCTAAATTGTCTAAAATAACTTTCAACTATATTAATTGAATTTTAATTTAACTTATAACTAAAGGCTATTAAAAATATATTAGATTTATTATTTTTACAAGTGCTTAGACCTGAATAGTTTTTTAAATTAAAATTTTTATATATTAGACATTAAAATTTAATATAATTTTTGTTTAACTATTTTGTTTGCATTATGATTAGCAAGGCCGACAGAACGGACATGATTTGCTGGAGTTGGAAAATTACGAACTATACTCTTATATGTAGTGCAAAAACTGAGCTTCTTCTGGAATTTCGAGGTCGAGTTTGTCCACTGCATCAGAATGTAAGAAGTAAACATGATTCAAGCAATTTTGCATCATTGTCGAGCTCACGAGACGTAGCAAAACAGAAAATCTTCTCTCGTTAGAGCAAGATGATCCTGGTATGGTCATGAGAAATTCTATAAAGCTTAAATATTGAGGAACAAGCTCCCCGTGGGTAACTACCCATCCAATAACATCCACATGATTATATAAGTATACGTTTTTGGTTTTAGTTTATACAATAAGTACATAAGTCAGTATTCAAAAATTGAGATTATATTGTAAGCTGTCCTTTATTTCCTTCCATAATAATAATATTGACATAGTGAAGTTTTCTTATCATATGGAAATGAACCCTTCTTAATTGAAAGAATCTTATTTACGCTCCAAATGAAATCAACAAAATTTTGAATCTATAAAAACTAGATTGTATGAAACCAAATAATTTTTTTATAGTCTGAACATTGTTCTTAAGCCAAACTGTTTATAAGTATATAAGATGTGCAATATTCCACAGAAAATTTTAATAAGAAAATGTATACTAGAATAAAATTATATTGACAATATTTTCATCATATTAATAAAATTGTTTCTTTTCTAGCTTAAGTTTTTTTATCCAAAGGATGATTTTAGAATTGTTAACATTTTCAGGACAATTTGCAGGAATCAATATTATTTTTTTATTTGTTTTTTGTTTCTTTTCCTTTTCTTCTCTGTCTTATAAATATTATCATTGCTTATTTTATATTCCTATAAGAATAGAAATTTTCAAGACAAAATAAAAAAAAAAAATTAGAAATAAAATATTGTCAAATAAAATACTATTTAATGTATTGTTAGAAATTAAATTATTGTACATATACAAATTTTGTTTTATAATATTGTCGGAAGTAAAAAAAAAAAGAAGAAAATGCAAGATTTTCCTTTTTTTGAATGTGTACTCGTTAAATTTTTGATAGAATTACTACATTATTTTATTAACTTTTCAATATATAACAAAAGTTTATTAACATCCTGTTCTAATAAACTTAATACTAACTATACTAGATTTATGATGACATTTCAATTAACAAAAAAAAAATCATTAGTAAAAAAAAAAGAAGAAAAATAACTTCACATTATAATGCAATAAAACAGTCAAAACGGAAATAATGTATATAAAATAATAAAAAGAAACCGAAACCGATGGCAGAAGAATTAATAAATATACGTCAGATAATTATATTAATTTCTTAATAATCAGCAATATATTATTAATACATTATTAAAGTTTGAATGGAAGTAAAAATTTTTTTTTGATACACTTCGACAGATTGAATTAACTGATTTCCGTTGTAAGTGGCATGGGTGATAATATCTTATTATTCCTTTCTATGGTATCCATACCATATGAAATACAATATTCCTTTTTCTTTTTTTCTCACTGAGTTATTAACTTAGATTAATATCTGTACATAAAGATTATAAATTATCTTTTTTTTCCTCAGCTCTATAATGTTATGTCATTTAAAGTTGTTCAACGGGTATACTTAATACTAAAAAAAAAATGTGGGTATATATATTTATAAAATGCAACATTTAAAATCTTAAGTATGTGTAGTAAATTCAGAATTTTTTTTTAATTAATTAACGTCAAATATCAGTTCCATACAGAAAAAACATATACTATGGTTGTATATAAAATTTTGTATTCTTAAAGTTTTTTTTTTGAGTGATAAATGAAATTAATAAAAAATGAAAATGTAAACAAAAAGGATATAAATGACATGTATGCATTTGATAATGCTTGTAATATATTATACATTTAAAAAAGAAAAGAATTATGAAAGAAAAAAAAAAAAAAACAGGAAGTTGAAAAGAAAACCATAAGAATATTTTTTTATTAACGAATTTTTTTTTTTTTTGAGAAAATTTATGTATGACTCTATATTGTATAGTTACACATATAATATTTTTATGAAGGATTGGGGGTTTATATTGCTTATTTTATTTCAGAATCAGCAACAAATTATTATTCTTAAGGTATTTCAATGTAGTCAGTAGTAGTTGAAAACTGATTTTGAGCTGCGCATATAATTTCAGTTGACAGAATTGCAGTCATATTTGAGTTTAATATTTTTATAACATTTTCATCTCAAAAGTGATGAACGAAATTTTTTTTTATATTCTGAAAATTGGAGCATTTATTACTATTATGTCTAGCAAGATTTTATTTATTGAATAACGTCAAAAAAGGAATTCAATCTTTCGAAAAAAGAAAAATTAAATGTTGGTTTTTTGGCTAAAAGACTGTTCTGGTAAATTTCGTGATCATTTGGGAGCTAGTTTTGCAATTTAATTTAATTAATTGTATTTTTCAACCTAAGATTCAATTTCTAGGTTTGGCAGTTCGGCTACATTATTCGATAAATTTTTTCTGTTTTAGAGGAATCTATTTTATGTTATTGAACTATGGAAACTCATTTTTAGTTTGAATATAACAATATTTTGGTGAAACACATATTATTATTTGAAAGAAATAAAATTTTTTATTGACAGTATAATAATATTAGACAAAGCATGAAAAATGAGCTTATGCATCAATAGGTATGAAGCTGTATTGATAATCTCTTTATTTAATTTCAGTTTTTGTCTTTTATTTTTTTTTGCAAAATCATTATCCTTTTATTTTCTTAAGGAATTTGATACGCATTGGACTTCTGGACTATTCATAATATAAAAGAATAAATTTTAATATTTTACACGCATTATTTTATTATAGTTATCTTAGAAAAATAATTTCGTTAGGGGGAACTAATATAATGTATTTTTATTTAATTTCTAAGACACTTGTGTTTTTCTTCAATTTTTGTGGTTGGTTTGGAAATTGGAAAGTCACATTTCATTCTTTTTTTCTCACTAAATATATATATAGAAAAGTCTTCGATTTTGTTAAATTATTATTTTATTGGAAAGAATCATTGCATTAAATTTGATCTTGCAATTTGATCTTTTTGTGTTTTTAAGTTTTTGCATTCCTCGGCCTGGGTAGTACAAATATGGTCGTCCTTTTTTTTGCCTTTGCAATATATGAAAGTTTTGAGCTTCCGTTCTGTACTGCCAATAAGAAGTTTCTTCTGATATTTAGTCTGCAATATCATTTTTTACAAAAAATATGAAATAATCAATTTACATTAATGAAAACTACATTAAACTTGAAATGAAAAATTCCGTTTTGCATTTCCGACATAAAAATAATAATAAATTTAAAATTTATTGTATTTTACATTAAGTTTATATATAAATTTAAATGCGAATTTTATTTTAAAAAATCCTTTAATCGAATTATCGAACCGTGACAAATTTTTAATTTTTCCATAAAATATAATATATGTATATAATATTGCTTTAAATTTGTATTGCTTAATGGAATGTTTCAATATTCTGTGGAAATTTCTTTAAAAATTTCTTGAACATCTACAATGTACATGTAAGAGTATTTTTTTCTTTCTTGCATTAATGTGGTGATGCGAAAATGTACAGTAGATTAGATATGAATTTATTCAATAAACGATCTGTTTTATTATTTCATAGTCTACCCTCCCCTATAACTATCTTTATTACTCGGTATTCTAGGATTTTTAACCCAATAATTGATCGTTGAATAAAAAAAATAAAAAATATTGCCAGATAATCCAAACCTTAGTTATCTGCGGTTTATTGAAAAATATATGCGATTAATGTTAAAAAAAAATTTAGTCCTTATATTTTTCTTTTACATAAAGCAGTAGTGTACTATCAAAAACACTGTATACTAATCGCAATCATATTTATGTCAAATATTCACATTATCTGTTATGTATATACACAATTTTTATTGTCAAAGTAAATATGATTTTTGAACTGTCGTCTTCTTGAAAAACAAATTTCCGTACAATTTTGAATATATATATATAAAAACAAACATTCTGAGTATTCCAAATATTTTTACAATTCATTTGTAATTCATTCAAACAAAAAGAAAAAAAAAACAAATTAAATGTAAATATTATATTTTTGTACATATTTATTTTTTATTTTTTTTTTATAAAAATTTGCTTTGCCAAAATTCTATTAAATGTTTAGTTAAAAAGTGTTTGTTTACAAATCTATATAATGCACATAATGTTTATAAATATCGTATATTTTATCTTTCACTTAAGAATTATTGTTAAAAAAAAATTAAAAAACATTTTACAAAAAGCATCGAATAATATAAAAATACAAATACCAATATATACGAATTCACAAAAATAATGATGAAAAAAAAATTCGAATCCTTTTGTATATAAGTGAGTTTTTTGGCGCTTTGCGTCATGCTTGTAAATTTTTGGTTCCCATCTATTATATGTATATATTTTTAAATGCAATTTTTTTTTTTTTATTATTCTTATTCCTCTCTCTTTTAACTATTAAAAAACTATTTTCTGATAAGAGTAATGAAAATATATATTTAATGATATTTTTGGGTGTAATTTTTTTTTTTTTTTTATTTTGATGCAACATAAAATTTATTATTTTATTGCTACACAGATTGTTTTAATGAAAATTGTATTGACTTTATTTCACAGATCATAAATTTGTATTTATAGAATAATAACAATAATCGAATAATATATATTTTATTTTATCAACTTTTAATATCAAACATTTTGATTCCTAATAAATATCGAATCCTAAGATTTTGGCAAAAACATAATATTAGTCTTGAATTATTTAATGATGGTATAAAAAAAAAATTGAAATAAATACTGTATGTTTATATCGAATCGGTAGGCTTGCTACTCTGTCATTATCATTCTAATGTAGGAAAGTTTCAATTCTATACTACATTAGAAATAAGTGTTAACACAACTTCGAAAAATTTACAACAAAAAATTTAGTTGTGAAAACTTTCAAAATTTAACCAATATAAATATTTTTTTAAAAGCTAGCTATGTAGATTGATGAAATTAAAATGGCCTTGATTCATTTCTGCTTGAGAAGTGTTTTTCCATGAAATTGTGGAAAACTTCATCTTTCCATTATTTTGGTAACAAGTCATAGTTTAGTGTACCTTTTTTTGTACATTTTGTTATTAGAAAAAGCTACAATTGCAATTTTTATAATATAAAATGCATAATTTACCAATTATATTATATAACTACTGTATATATATAAAATTTTTTATTTTAAACACTCTGTATTTATTCTAATTCTGCAAAAGAACTATTTTTAGATATTTTTGTAAAGAATGCTACTGATGTATGCAGTTATTTTTAGAAAATAATTCTGGTACATAAATACTTAAAGATATTTCTGTTCATTGACTGAGATTTTGGATTATAACTTTTTTTTTTGTTTTGGTTTTTAGATAATACATACATATAAAATTATACATTGAAGAAATATTTTGTTGCTTTTACCATTGTGAAGTTTTTTGGTTTTTTACCACTTTAAGACATTTTTTCTTATATTTTAAAAGATTTGGTTTTTAAACTTTATTCTCAGTAAACTTTTAACAATTAATGGATATTTTTTGACAAAATGAATTTGTATAAGATTTATATTTTCTTTTGTAAGAAAAGACAATAAATATTCCATAAAATATCCTTGAATTCATTTTACTTTATAACTATTAAAATATATATTTATTACTTCGTTGTCATTATAATGCATTAATTTGTTAACTGAAAAACAAATTGGTATATAGCCAACACTATAACTTTTGAGAAATAAAATAAATAGCCATAATCTTCTTTTTGTGTATATTTGAAGTATATAAAAAATCAAAATTACGACTATTAATTTTATTTAACTTTAATAAGAACAAAATTGTACAAATAACAACATCTGTCGCTTACGATCAAAATAAACTATTAATCCACTAATAACAATAAATTTTTTATCAGCAGAATATTAAGAATCTAAAAATCTTTACCATAAATGTGTAAACTATTCCCACAAAGATTTTAAATTTTAAATATTATACTTGTATGTATATAGATATCATTTTAAGCGAATACACACTGACCAAATTCGGATAACTTGAGCCATTAAAAGTTAACTATAATAATTATAGTTAGTATGATAAAATGTTGATATTTTTATAATATTAAGTATATTTATTTTGAAGCCAATTTTAAATATATCTTTGATTTTATGAATTTAAAAAACAAAAAAATCAATCACATAACTATATGCTTTATAAAAAAATTAATTCATATTTTTAATGAATCAGTTTCTAAATTGTGGCGGAATGTAAAATACAAATCTGTAGAAACTTTTATGATTCTGTAGTATTGTGATTCTTTAGTCTTGTGATTTATGATTCAATTCTATTCCTACGGGACGTATGTGCAGCAAGAACTGCATACACATTTACGTGCAGCCGTTGAAGTTTAAATATTATATTAAACATGTATAGTTTTCTGTAGGGTTAAGTTTTTTATTTTGAATTGAAGGTATAATTATGGAGGAGCATTATAAGCGATTTGGTACAGGCTGTAAATTCTAAAAATATAATGCATCAAGCAGTGCCGGCTCTAGCATTAGTAGCGCCCCGATGCGAAATCCATTTTAGACGCCCGTTTTTATTGGTTTTTAGGACTTAAAATAATTCAATTGGCAATGTTAAATTTGTGATAAAAATATATTAAAAAATTAATAATTCTTTTTCAACTAAAATACAAGTTTTATTTTGTTTACATATTTTTTTATTTTATTGAAACAATATTATTCTGTAATATAGCATACGATGAATAAAATTTTGTATAAAAACAAACAAAACTATCATTCTACAATCTAGATATTCACTTTTCTAGCTTTTAAACTTGCAAATTCATCAATTACATTATGTATTTCTAATTTGTCGCATATATCACTTTCAATCGATATCATTGCTAAACCAACTAATCTTTCTTGCGACTAAAATTCTATTTTTTACAAGCGCCCTTTACAAGAGGCGCCCCGATGCTTTGCATCCACCGCTTCCAGCTTAAGCTGCACTTCAATATTGCACTTCAATTTTGCAATATTATGCATTGCATTTATTCATTACATAAATCCTTAATAAAAAACTGAATTCAAATAAAATTTAAGTTTTTTTTTCGCAGGACTGCAGGAGTTTCAAATTATTAAAAAAAAAACTTTGTTTTTTTTTTTTTTTTAGAAGGAAAAATGTTATAATGCTATTTGGCAAGTTTGCGGCATTTAATCTTTTAAATAAAAAAATTAAAAAATGAAAAAATAGAAGAAAAATAATGGCAGAAATTTTAGGTGCCAATTTTTTGGGAATAATAATGAAATTGGTAATATTGGGGTCTTCGTCCTTTTTACTGCTTAGAATATTATTATTATTATTTTTTTTAGATATAATATTTTTCCATTCATATCTATGTTTATTTTGAAAATATGTGTATAACCTCTATCAATGGCAGAATTTATATTTTACGATGATTACAATTCAAAAAAAATATATATATATTGAAAATAAATATTTAATTTAAATTATAAATGAACATTATAAAGATTGTTATATAAAAGTCATAGCCTAGGAAAATTTTGTTTGTTGAAATACAAATTATTCAAAATTAGTTTTAAGTCTTAAAGACATCGAACAAATGAAATTTGCTGTGAGTAACTTTTTAAAATCTTTATCTTTTAAAGAGCACTTGGCTTTTATGGCACAATTTTGAATATTGTAAACAATTTTCCAGTTACTATAATGTTGCTATAAAAGCATACTATCTGCTTTCAGACATATGCTACTTTTATATGAAAGTTCTCTAACTCTTTCTGTTTTTTTCGGGATCCGGACAATTCACCGAAAGCAATTCACCGAATAGCAATTCACCGAATAGCAATTCACCGAATAGCAATTCACCGTATGAGCAATTCACCGTATGAGCAATTCACCGTATGAGCAATTCACCGAATAGCAATTCACCGAATAGCAATTCACCGAATAGCAATTCACCGAATAGCAATTCACCGATTAGCAATTCACCGAATAGCAATTCACCGAATAGCAATTCACCGAATAGCAATTCACCGAATAGCAATTCACCGAATAGCAATTCACCGAAAAACGTTTTTCGGTGAATTGACGGTAAGTCATATACATATATATATATATATATATATATATATATATATATATATATATATATATATATATATATACATATGTATATATATATATACATATATATACATATATATATATATATATATATCTATTTATATATATATATATATATATATATATATATATATATATATATATATATATATATATATATACATATATGTATATGACTTACCGTCCCACTGACCAACCACCAGTCCGCCCGCCCGCCGGCCCCCACCCCCTCTCGTTTTTCGGTGAATTGCTATTCGGTGAATTACTATTCGGTGAATTGCTCATACGGTGAATTGCTCATACGGTGAATTGCTCATACGGTGAATTGCTATTCGGTGAATTGCTATTCGGTGAATTGCTATTCGGTGAATTGCTATTCGGTGAATTGCTATTCGGTGAATTGATTTTCGGTGAACTGTCCGGAAATCGTTTTTTTCATCAAATTGTATTTGCTCGATTTGTGTAAATCCATCTTTACTTACTTTCATAGTAGTAAAAAAACAGGCTACGAAAACGTATTTCATAGTTACATAAAGACTCCTTTTTTGGTCTCACGACCAAATCGTTATTTAGATTTTTTTTTTATTAAACCCACAGATCACTTTCAAAGTAAATTGATGAAATGAATTTTATCTTCTAATCAGTGAAAATATTGGAAAATAAAACCTTTCGAATGATTAAATATTTTTCGTAAAATTTGCTTCTTTCAAAATAAGTATAGATTGATTGACTAAGATTGTTGATTCAAGTGACATGAACATTTCTCTTACCTTATAATATAAGTTCTCGATTAGTGTTTTCTTCCACCAGTTTTCACTATCCAAAGTGTAATGGTCTTTTATTAAATTGACTTATATTCAAAGGATTCCGGGCTCCAATTTTGTGTAATGTCGTAGTTGATATTTTCGGAACGAAGAAAAAATTAAAATGCTTAAGCATAGTATCCACTCGTTATTACATCGATTTTAATAATTTTTGTAATTCACGTAATATAACCCAAACAAGAGTATACAAACGTATATTTATATGTGTATTTATGTGTACTATAAACATAACTTTTGTATGCCAATCTTATATGTGGTTTCTGTTTTAAGTTATATATATGTATAAATAAGAATGAACATTATATATACATATCTACAATAACTATTATTTACATAACTGAAACGATAAAATGCTTAAATTAAATTTACCAATTTGAATACCAAAATATTTAAAAATAAATCATATACATGTAAAAAAGATGGTGCGGTTTTCTTTTCATTGCATTTTAGATCAGCTTCTATTGTTAGAATTCATACTGGCTCTATGGGTTAAAAATAATTTTTATTAACTTTTATTTTCAATTTAAGAATCATAGTTTTGTTGTTTATTTAGAAAATAACCACAAACCGTTTAAATATTTATATTTTTTTTACTAAGATTTTACATGTTCCAGCTTTTAGGCTCTTTAAAACTAATTCTTGTATTATATACTTTTTTTGTATTATATGTTTTGTATGAATTAAAATTTTAAAACCACAATTTTTTCATTATCTTCGTCTAAAAAATAAAAGGTGAAAATTCTATATATAGTTATTTTTTTAATAACAGCCTTTAAATTAATTTCACTTATTGTTTTACTGTAATTATTATGTTCATATAGTCAAATATTATACAAAAATTGTTTTTGTTGTTGTCTCAGATGTGGAGATATTTTTCTAGCCAATCATTAATGAAAATTTCAACAAAAATAGAGAATATAGAACTTGTAAATCCAACAAAAATTTTCTTCACTTTATTATTTATCATTTATAAATTTTAATTTTTAAATTCAATTTTAAATTAAGAATGTATTTTTTTTTTGTTTTGAAGGTCTAATTATGAAAATTTTGCTGTTTCACTATCCATTATTAATTATAAAAATTTCGATGGTTCGAATGCTATAATCTATCTAGCGTCAATACGAGTTATTTATGAAACAAGATATTATACTACGAATTTGGAATGTTGTTTAATCTTTAAGATTTACAAAAATTATGATGAATATGAAATGTTTAACTATATAAATTTAATAGAATAGTGAAATGTGGACTAAAAAAAAAAAAAACTAAACCAAATGAATGCATTGAATTATAGTTACTATGATTTTGTTCTCCCTATACACAATAGCTGAAAAATAAAAGAAACTATTTTTCTTTGACAATAAACATAATATCTAATAAATTTTTTATTTTTTAGTTGAATCTTAAAAAAAAAAATTATTAATAATGTCAATTTAAAGAATAAGGAACTCTGAATAAATTCATATACCTACTACATACATACATTTTGTATGAAAGAAAATATTCTATTATTTGTATTCTTTAATAAAAAATATCACGTACTTTTATACAGTAATGCAGTAGACAAATTTATGATTTTTTTAGGTTAAATTTTTTATGAATTTACCAAAATTGAATTAGCAATATAAAATAGGTTTTTAGGAACATTGCCTGAAAAGTATATAAAATAGATCATGTAAACTTTTTTTTTTATTATTACAGATTACAATTTTTTTCTTTTCATTCATAGAGATATTATTATTATATAGTGAGAAAGGCAGACGATTCAATAAAAGGATAGGAATATCTTCCTACTGAATGGTACTATTTGAATGTGGATTTTGTAGAGTTCATCTTATATATGATTGTTCTAAGTTTAGTCTAAATTGGTAAAATTTTATCAAAAAATAATTTGTGAATAAAAGGCGAAATAATATTTTGTAAAATCTAACTAAAATACAACTAACTATAATTTCTCCTAAACTTTATTGCGATTTATGTCACATTTTCAGTTTTTTTTTAACTTGGTTCTATTTGACGTGTAACATTGTAAACAGTGGAGTGAAACAAGAATTTATTTCCTTTTAAATGTTAATAAAAATTATTGCAACGACCTCAGCATATTCTGTTTTCATCTATAATTTTATTCTTAAAAATATTAGGTTAGGTTAGGTTAGGTTGTAGCGGGTCTGAAATTGCCAAGATCTCCTTGTACATAGGCAATTTGCCCGTTGTACTGTCCTACCCGATGGGCCTATAATTCCCCATCGAACCAACTCACTCCTTTCACAAACCTAATTAAATCCGTTGGCATAAGCCATGTCTTTGCAGGTCCATCAGGTCCTGCAAGAAATAATCCCTTAACATCCTTGCTCTCCTAGTCCGAATCGTTGGACATTGGCAGAGCACGTGAAGTATAGTTTCGGCTTCTCCTGCCATAAAAATATTAAGTAAAACATTAAAAAAATTATAACTATCAATTCGAATTGAGCTAAATAAAATTTTAATAAACTTTTTTATATCTGTTGAAATCAAAGAAACACGTCCTTAATGCTATAAGAAAGCAAATTTCAAAATACTATCTTCTGACCCACTAAATTAAAATTCCTATTACCGGTCCACTCCTAAAAAATTACAGCGTATTAATTATTGAACAATTTTTTTTCATTTCTGATTTAATTCCGGTTCAAATAATTAAGTATCTATTGGAATTTTATTTTAAATTCATTTTCTTTTTTCACCCTTGAATAATAATTAGGTCAGAAAGTTTGTAATAAGTCAATCAAAGGGGACAATTTTTTACATTTAGCTTTTGTAAAAAAAAAAAATTTTTTTTGCAGTATCGCAATATGAATCGAAAATTGAAATTCATTTAACAAGCAAAGTTAATTCTTTCTTATTAAATTTGTATAATAAAAATAAATCTATGTGCAATGAAAAATGAACTTTTTTATTTCCTTGACAAAAAAAATGAAAAAAAAGAAGAAAAAATTACATTTCTATAAATTTTCTTGAAAAAGAATGAAAAAAAAACTTACAAAAACAAAAACTTTTTTCTTAAATATTTTTTCAATAAAATTTTATGATTAATAGAGTTTTTCATATAGTTTTTTTTATTCTTTATTTCAAATTGCTTTAGATTCAACCAAATGCGACAAAAAGTTTTACAATCGTTGCAATCGTCGTGTCATAGTATATTGTATATTAAATCCATGTAAATAATGATTATTTAAAAGAAAACTAGATAGTAATATTTTTAGTGTGTTTTTATTTCTTCTTAATTTTACTATCAACATATTTGTTTAATTTTTCTTCACTTCTCTGTTCTGCACTCCCAACACAGCTCATTCCAACATAGTCGCCATACTAATCTTAATAATAGCATGGGTAGTAAGAAAAATTTCAAAAATTAGCTAATAAGAGGATAAAATGTTTGAACCCGAATTTCGATGATGTCAAAATTAATAGCCCTATATATATAAAAATTTCGAATTGAAGGAAATCCATAGTGGATTGTGGATAACAACATAGTAAGAAAGATTTTGAAATAAAATTGGTACATAATGACCCCGTAACTTTAAAATTTTGAAGAAAAAAGTTAGAACCAAAATATTGATAATATCAAAATTAAAAGCCGTGTATAATACTACTTACATAATAAAAGCCAAATTTTGACTTATGAGTGAAGAACAGTTTAACAGCAGTTCTAAATGCAAAGTGGATTTCGATGCCAAAACTGAAACATTTTATTTTTATATTTATTTTTCTTCTAATATTTTATTTTTTATTATATTTTTGGAAAATTTTGTATTGTTTCACAATTTAACGAAGCATAAACGTAGTATATATAATAATCAATTCAATATTTTTTTAATATTAACAATATTCAAAACTGAATTCTTTTCAGTACATATATCTGTAATGTGCATGCATGTATATAAAACAATGTTATGAACATGATTCTTCAAAAAAAAAAAATCTGATAAGAAAATGACATAACCTATTTTTTTTTATAACTCATATTATAAGTAGCTAGTCTTGTAGTTTTATCAATTATGAATGAATTTTCTTGGGATTTTTATACAGGTTTATTTTTATTTTTTTTTAAAACACCTAAAATTAAATTGTTTGCTTTGGGTGAAAAAAGTACTTGTAAGAATTGCAATCGAACGAGAAAATCGTATATAAATTGAGAACATGATGGAAAGTACCTACATCTGCAGATTAGATTCTTATTATTCCGATTCCAATTTGACTTTGTGCTTATTTTAGGGACTATTTTATTAAACTTGCAAGCATCAGAAATATTTAACATTTGAAAAAGAAATATACAATCTTTTATGTGAACCTATTCTCAGTTCTTGAAACTTTTCCTATATACTAGAATATGTTTATTTAAGTTGCACCATATGTTAAAGTTTTTTTTTGTGTATGATGAATCATAGAAATTAAATGTTTTTTTTTTTGAATTTGTAGTAAAAATGAACTTTTTACTATTTATGTTGTGATGATACATTTTAGTATGTTAAAGATCTCTATAGATAAGTTTATGTAAAAGATCTATAGGGATTTGAATGTAAAAAAAAATGTAACGTAACAACAAAACTGGCTTATTTAGTTATTTTGTAACGTTATTTCTTATAAAATTTATTCACACTTTTTTGGTTCTTGAAATATAAATATTTTATATAAATTAGTAAAGCTGAATTGGAGTTCGGTTAGGTACATGATAAGTGCAAATAGAATTTTGGTTCAAAATTTATTAAATTCTTAATATAAAACTTAGGCCTATCAGATTATATGCATAGTATTTGAACTAGATTGGCTAACATACTGCTAAATGAGAATTAATAAAATAATTTAATTTTTATTTTAATAAAATGATTATAAAAACCTTATCAAAATAATTGGAAGAACTTAGTTGGGAACGCTCGATTAATATATATAGTGTTCAAGATTTTCTTAAACATGAAAATTGTATACTTTTTCAAAAAGAAAAAAAAAAAAATCTTCATAACTAAGTTTATTCCCTGTTTTCATCCCTCTTATAAAAAATAATATAAAATTTTTATACACATAAATGTATTTATATCCTTTTATTTTTATTTAACTTGATTGCCAGAAATATGTTACAACATTAAATAAATAATTTTTTTTTGCACTGCAGTGTAATATTTTGAAATTTTTGCATTGAGTGCTCTTATGCTTGAAAAATTTGCAACCATTTTTATTTTTTTTTTTGCTCCTTTGAATTCAATAGCTTGTTTTGTGGTATAAAACTAAAGTAATTGTACGAATATGTATTTTAATTTGATAAATCCGTTTTCTCAGGACGATGCCACCGGAAAGAATGTCATATTGAAAACAAAAAAGATGTGCTCCATTTTCACAAAAACACGTCAAAATTTATAAAACAAAGATGTTAATTTAGAAGTTTCAATCTTATATTTCTGTTAGGTAAAAATAGATAAATTTTGCATTTCAAATGAGAGATAATGGAAAATGGAATATGAAACTGATTAAAATTTCTTTAAAATTTATGAGAATCATTAACAGAAATATAAGGTTTCAAACATTTGAAAAAAAAAAAAAACAATTTTTGAACTTTAATTAAAATGTTAAATGTTTAAACATAATATAAAATCTTATACAGACAAGCTCAAACTGCGGCTCATGAGCGGCATGCGGCTCTTTGACAATATTTTTGTGGCTCAATAAATTATTAAGTTGTACGTGAGATTTTGTATTTTATTACATGATTTTAATATAATTTTTAAATGTATTAAATGTAATATTAAAGTTTTTTTTATATAATAAATAAATTTATTGAAAGATAAGAATTTAAAAAAAAAAATGCTTTTAATTAAGTAATAAAATTCAAATTTAAGTTTGCATTAATAATTTTGCGGCTCTACAGTATTTTACGATTTTCGAACATGGCTGCCCATGCATGAACCTTTGCGCACACCTGAATATATACACTTAATACTTAAATATGTTTAACATTTTTTTAATTTATGAAACTAAATTGACTAGAAAATTACACGAAATTATGATTTTACTGCATTTTAATTTATTGGATTTTTTCTGATAAATTTATTTTTATTGATTATGCAATGTGTGAATATTCCAGATAATACACCTGCTAGTAATAGGGTGTACAACTTAAGATTATAACACATAAATTTTTAACAATTTAAACCTAACATTTTGGTTCATTGTTTTTATGAAACTATATGAAAAGGATTGTTAGATTTTAAAATTAAATACGTATAATTTTTTTTTCATATATATTTTTTTCTCTTCTACCTACATACTTTATGTATATAAATATATATATATATATATTATGTATTTTATTTACACATATGTGTTGAAAAAAAAGGACAATGAGAGTGAAAAGAGTTTTTAATAACATTATCGCACTGCTGATACACTGTCCCATATTTATTCAGTATTTTATTCAGATTTTTGTTATTTTCAGTTAAAAAAAAAAAATAGATTTCAACTTTTTCGCTTCTTGTTTTGAATTTTTTTTTTTTTTAAATAATTATTATTATTATTATTTTGGTCTTTTTGTTTTTATATACACATGTTATAAAGTGATGAAAATTTATGATAAATTTTGTATTATTATTGTTATATTGTTATTTTTATATTATAATAATAATGATAAAAAAAAATTTTAAAATTTATATTTTTACTGGTAATAAATTATGATCAATTTCTATAAAATTTAATCCCAAGTGAGAAATTGTCAATGAAAAATTACGATTTTTAATTTTTTTTTTGGGCCTAAAGTTATTGTTTTATACTATACATAACAATATTACTACTATAGGCGCGTAGTATATGGGAAAATTCAAATATAGGTCGCGATATTTCAGTTTGAAAAGGTTTTAATTATTGTTTTATGCAGCAATATAATATGTATGTCAATGAATTATATTTTCAGTTAAATATTCGTTTTTTAATTATATAAGAAAAATAATTTACTATGATATTAGTTTTGGAAAATTTATGATAATATTAATATGTATTCCATAATATTAGAACAGCAGGGCTTTAAAGTGTCTTTGCTTAAAATTATTGGTATTGTTCAAAATCTTAGCAGTTTATTGTGTGTACTGAAAAAACAAATAGCTTCTTTTTTACATCCCTTGCCAACGAACTAGTGAATTATTTTAGCAAAATTAGCTGATTAACATAGCAATAAAAAATAGTTCGTATTTTTATTTTTTAATACAACTTGTTCATATGTTTTTCCAGACTATAATAATTAATGAAGTTAATATTTTTTTTTGACTACCTATGTAGGTATCTTATTATACATAATGAAAATTTCCCAAGTCTTCTTCATTAACAATCTAAAGACTTGGTTATAGCTTCATTTCTAATATTTCTTAAATGACACTTTAAAGGAGATCATTTGATCGTGTCAATATGTGAAGATAAAAAAGAAAAAATCATAATATTCATTTCTATTTTTATATTTACTGACTGTGCTTCGAATATCATTTTTACCCACTTCTTTTAACATTAGTCCTTTTTTCATACACATCGGTTCTTTTGCAACGAAATACCATTATTTGTGATATAATTTGATAATATTACAAAAATAATAATTTATGATACTTAATAAGTTTCCCAAAAAAAAAATTCTTTTTTTTAAGATTAGGAATTAAATCTTTGAGGAAATCGCAGTTACGGATTAAAAACAAAAATAATATTCTTATGATTTAAATTTAATAATGCAAACATGGATTTTCATATGATCTATATAGTATAGCAATTATGTATAATGGAATATAATGAACAAACAAGTGAAATTATTGGATATTTGAATATAATACTATACTATAGCATAGTTATCCCTAATTTACGTTTATGCAAGGATTTCAATGTATATTTTTGGGAAAAAAAAAATTTTTAAATTCGTTGCAGATTAATTTCGAAAATTCTAATTTATTATTTTAAGTATTTGTCCTCAAATGCGGGTAAAAATCAATTCTATGGTAATTAACCTTAATAAAAATAATGCGGTGGACATTATTAGCTCTTTAATGTATATATATACTATATAGCATTCAATTTAATGATGATATTTAGTTCGAAATAAATTGCTTTTAATCATCATATCATAATTATGTAATAAACTTGTATAAAATTTCAAATAACAATTGAAAATTAAGCAGAAATTATTATAATTATATTATTAAGGTGGTAGAATAAAAGAGCTCTATTATGTTGTAGCGGTTATTAATATCAAAGAGTTTTCTTAATTATTAAAAATAAAATTAGAATTTTAAGGAAAAAACTGTTCCAAGGATCATATGGGAAGATTAAAACATTTGGTTGCAAAAAAATTGTATATACAATCACATCAACAATATCAATTTGATTATATTGAAGAGACCATAAGCTAATTATTCTCGCAAGAGCTAATCGACTTAAATATAACTTTTAAACATTTTTCGACAAAACAAAAGTTAAAAAAAAAAAAAAAAATTGTTGACTTAAACGAAATAATTGAAATTGATGTTACTTTTATAGTTGGAAAAGTTTAGCTTATATTTTCATGTTTTCACACATTACATTTTTTTTTTACGGCGAAATAAAAATAATCAGTATACTATTAAAGTGAAAAAGTATAATATATGTTTTACATATTATACAACATGCATATTTTATTTATTAAAGAACACGGTAGAACTATTAAAAATATCAATAAAAGGATTATAGTATATTTACACATTATGGAACTTGTGAAAATCATTAATCCGAATTAAGATAGAATTCAGTTCAATTTACTTGTATACTATAAACACATACGTATGCATAATGCCCTTTAGGTATTTTTTATCACAATATTGTTTTTGGTACTATCTCATCAAAATTTATGCTTTAACAAGTAGAAAATTAATGGTTTGGAGTTCTAAATATGAAAACGATTTTTTTTTTTACTTAATATATAAAAATGTACTTGATACAAATTTCTAACAAAAGACAGTTGGTTGAAGTTCGAAATATTTTAATTAAAGATATAAGAAAACTATAAAAGAAAACTACAAGCTCTGGTACCTAATCGAAACCATGGATATTATGAAATTTATTTACTTTACTCTATATTTTATGTCTTCTGTCCTATTTTTTGTCACATATTATTTTTATATTTTTAAATCTACAAATCGTCGGTCGGCGACGCAAACCTCGTAAGTCTGTTTTTGAAAATTTTACAGGAGACACAAAAAACTGTATTATTCTTATTATTATAATTAGCACAAAATTGCTTAAGATTGGCTAATTTCGAAGCGATATGGATTGAATAAAATCTGTAGCTTCTTACGAATATTAGTACATTATCTTAGTTTCAAAAATGTGCAATGTTTGGCCACAAAAGATACCCACCTAAATTTTCGAATTTTTTTTTTTCGACAATAAAAGTGCGTTAAAAATATTTAGAGAGTTTTTATGAATGTAGATCGACGCAGATCAACAAAAAGGACAGGAAAATTAAAAAAAACACGTTTTGTAAAAAACAAGACTTACGAGATTTGCGTCGCCGACCGACGAAATAATATTCTTTCAAAATGGATATAATAATATTTAGATTATATGTATATTGAAAACTATATTCCAGACAACAAAAACTATTTATTATTATTATCTCTCTTCAGATTAAAATCATTATTATTTTGGTATTATAATAATTAAAATTTCGCTTTTGTGGGACAATGCAGAAGCTATAGCCGTAAATGGTCCATTGTGATTTAACTTTTATTGAAAGCTCTATCAAAAAGAATAAAATAACATACCTACATAAAAAAAAAATAAACAAAAAAAAACCATTATATAACTCATTAATTTTTACTCTATAAAGGTGATATTGGTGAATGGTGACATTATATTGACAATGGAAATTTATGAAATTAAATTATGTCAAAATGAAAAATAGATTGAATCAAATACTGAATATATTTTTTTTTTTGTCAATCCGAATAGTTGAATATTGAATTATGTATGTATGTTATGTATTTATGCTATGTAATTGGCATTTTTATCGACATTCAAAATGAAATAATATAATCATTAAATAAGATAATTGTTTATATAAGGAAATTGACAAATTTTTCTGCAAGATTTAGAGAAAAATAATTTTTGATATTTTTTTTTCTAGAAAGATTAACTCAATACATAATGAAGTCCAGCTTTAAATGTAAATGTCTGAATTCTTCAGTTTTGGTCATGTTGGACAACCAAGTCACCATTATTAATTATCCTTTTAAAGGTTATTCATATAGGCTAGGGGTGTCAACTGATTTTTCTATAAGATCTAGCACGCGCAGTAAAAATCCTCTGCGATCTACTTTTTTTAGAAGTAGGAGTAAGACTAGACAGCAATATTTCGGGATTAAAATTCCAAGTGTTCGTCTGTTAAATTAGTTCGGTACTTTAACTTTATTATTTTCATTTGTGAAAATGCTGATTCGCACAAATATGTCGAACCAAAACAGCGCGTAATTTTCAGCACATTAAAGATTCGGATATTTATCTTCTGCTAAACATTTCCAGAATTAATCTTCGAAAGCTCTTGCTTTAATATAAATATCATTTTGTAAAGTAATAATTTCTGCTTCAAGTGTAATGTTATCCATATCAAAAATAGTTGAAAGGTTTTCTGCAATAATTGTTTCTACTGTAATATTGCTCTCAAATGGAAAACTCATAAATAAAACCACATTATCAAGTTATTGAAAATCTTCGAAACGGTTACCAAATTCTTCAATAACGTTCTTAATTTCTTTGATGTATTTATTTTTATCATAATTAGTAGAAGCAGAACTTTTTAATTGCGCCAACAAAATAATTGGAAAATTAGATAAATATTTTTGATTCTTGAAATTGAAAATGGCAATTTGAAAGGAAATAAATATCTGAAATATAAATATTTATTGGCGATCGACCTAAAATCATTACAAAATATTTAAATACACATATAACTTTCATATTACTTATATATTTCAAATGATTCTTGTTATATTAAATTATCACATATAATCTATAAAGTTGAAATTAATATCTTTTCTGTTGAATTAATGAAAAATTTATCGTTTTTTCAGATAATAATAATATCTTAAATCTTATATATAGTAAGTAATAAAAATTGGTTTCACTTTTCAATTTATTCTTTATGAGAAAATTAATTGCTTAAATATTTTTTTATTGCTATAAATAGAATTTATTGTCATTTAGACCTACCTATACCTAATTTATATGCTTATTAATTATTGACTTTTAATTACAGAAAATTATCATACTTATTTTTGTGTACATAATATATATATATATTCTCGGAAAAAGTAGAATAAAAAATAATAATAATAATATAAGTTTTTTTTTTATCTTTAGTAAACTGTAACATTTATTATTCATCCAATTTATGATAAAAACATAAATTTTCTATAAATGCTTTCATCATTATTGATTATTCTTTCATATAGTTAATCAATCAATCTATTAGTTCATAATTATACAGAGATACGACACACACATTTGATATTATATTGACAGTAAATATTTAAATTTTATAAAAAAAAAATTTGCATAACGATTATACAAACTCCGTTTTAAAAAGTTCGTTTGAAAAGTTTGTAAAAAAAAAAACTTTATCTACAATTTGCAAGAGATATGTGTATATCATTTAATGTAGTGCTCACAATAAAAATTTCTTCATTGAAACCATGCATAGGTACATTTTACAATTTTAAATTGATCATTTTTATTTTAAATCAAATGACAAAAGTTGCATAGGAAACAGCTTTACTTACACAAGCACAGTAAAAATATATGTAATATAAAGAAGTGTTTTATTAATGTTTACCAGGCGGGAGTTTGCAATCTAATATTATTAGTTACATGAAATATATACAAACAAACATAAATGTTAAAAAAATAATTTATTCCGTCCATTTATGATGATATCCTTGAATATTTTCTATTTTAGATAAAGGACATCTAATAATGTAGATTACCTGCAAATATTAATTTTCATTACAATAAAATATCAACTTTGAAACACTTAAAATTAATTAATTATTTGTAATTTTTATTTTTATTTTTTTCCATAATAACTTTTTTAACCAATAATGGTTTTACGGTACGAATTTTCAATTTTAAATTAATTTTAATTAAAACAAAAAAAAAGTAATAATCATATAATATACCATAGCATGAACAACATATGCATGTAATCGAGTATCTGTGGCTTCAAAAAAAAACAATAATAATTAGGTTTAAATAATAAATTTTAAATATTTATCAAAACAAAAAAAATATATTATTTTCTAAAATAGGAAGTTAATTTTGATATGAAAAAAATTGATGCTAAGTATTAAAATGTTCCAGATCCTCTACTGTCTACCATACTAGATTATAAGTTCAATGGACGTAAAACTAAATCGAAAAACTTCACTTTCCATAGTTAATGCTGTAGTGAAGTAAAAATAGAATTTAAATATAATAAAAATCATAACGAATCATGGAAAAATATATTCTTCATATATTAAAAAAAAATACAAAGATTTATAAGTTTTGCAACAATTATAGGGTTCTTATATAATTTTGAATTCAGTATCGTTTAAAATATATAGTTTATATCATTTTGAACGATTTTCTATAATAATTATAGATAATTAATTTTTTTTTAGATAAAATACTTGTAACATCCTTTTTTCGTTTTGAGTAGGTCAATGTCATTATGTCTACAAAAAAAAAAAAAAAAGAGGAAAATTATGGGTCATTACTTTCATGCATTTTATCTAAATAAAAAAAACCAAAATTGATTTGATAAGCTTTTTATGTTACATTTTCAATGAAAAATCTGATGATATAAGACATAATTTTAGTTTTCTTTGTATATTTATTTTGTTGATGGAAATCTGATTTCGAGTTAGTTAAAATTATAGAATGCAAAAAATATGCATGATTTCACAATGTCAAATTTTTCTATTCTATAGTAAAGTATTGGAAACCGGAAAAATATGAACAAACTTAACAATATATTGAAATCAGTGCCCTTATCGGCTTAGATATAGTTTATTTTAAATACATGTTTTATGGATTAATTTTTAATAATTTGAACATAAATTAGAGCCAAAGAACTAGTAGTTAGCGCTCAAATATGTAATTTTTATTGTAATTCATTACATTAAAAATGTAATAATAATAATAATACATTCAAATTTAGATCCTTGATCCTTACATCTTAAAACTAGTATAATAATGTATAATACATAGTGTGCTACCATGCCATTCCTTACTTTTCGCAAGTTAACAGTACAAAAAAGGAGGTTTTGTAAATATGCCACTTTAATTGATTCAAGGGGAACCATTCAATAACGAGACTTAACGCCTCAAACAACTTTAATATAATAATATGTAAAAATATATTTTTTTGTGTTGAAGTTAATTATTTCTAAATAGAAATTAATGAACTAATTTTGCAAAATTCTTTATATTTCAAGGACTTATTGTCACAATTTTATACATATATAAGCAAAGTATTTATTTTATTTTTTATTATTATTTTTATTTCGAAAAAACATTTTGTTGTATTTAATGTTAGTCCTATCTTTTTTCACATTGCCTTGTACTCATTTTCTTTGTGGCCTTTATTTTATTTTTTTTTTTTATTCTGTTGAATTTTTGTATATATGTATATATAAAAAAAAACATAGAAAATGTTTTTAGTTTTTCCAAGTTGATAAAAAAAAAATTTTTTTTTTTTACTTTTCTTTTTTCTAAAGAAATAATTGGCATTTTTTCTGATTGATTTTATTTGAAAAAAAAAAAAAAAAAATGAAAAAAAATTAAGTAAGAAAAAAATTTTTTTTCATTTTTTTAAAGCACTTTTGATTGAAAATTTCCTAACAAAAAATTTTTATATTATTAAATATATATGGGCCATTTATGCTTTTAAGTTTTGAATAAGCTTTGTCACCTATTCAAACGAAATTTGATTTCCATAAAAGCAAATGATGATGAATATTTGTGTCCTTTTCTTGTGGTCTTAAGGTCAACTGTAATAAATGGGTTTAAGCTGCATTTAGACTTTCAAAAATTTTCTGAATTTTTTTTTTTATTGAAATATCTAAAATAAGTTACTTTTTCAATCTGCATATTTGTATATGGGAATGTCCTAAAATATGGGAATTGAAATTGTTGAAAATTGCAATCAGTTAAATTACGTTTGTTAGTGGTAGGGTTATATATTTTTTGTTACTTCACTTATGAAAAAAATTTGTAGAAACAAAATTATGTTTAAGACTGTTAAGTCAGGAAAGTGTTTGTAAAGCCTATATATTGCATTTCTTAGCCATGTGTTATCATTGGATCTTGAAATAATAAACAAACACTTTTACATGCAGCTCGTCCTGAAATATTAGCTTTTATAGCTTTTATAGTTTTAAATGGATATATTTAAAATTGCTACGATATCATTATTATTTAATATTGTTATCTTTCCTTGATTAAGAAATTTTTCTTTATTAATACTTCCTAATTGATTTAATCTCAATAAGATAAATTTCAATAAATCATGTTGACAATACCTTGAAATACAAATTTTAATTAAATTATTTATTATTTATAGACTTTTGGCTGAAAAAAATTTGTATAATTCAGTTTTGTCATTACAATATTAAAGTTAGCCTTCAAAATAAAAAAAAATTATTTTAACTATTTTGTCTTATTGTATCTGTGATATCTTTTACAATTTGATTTTGTTAAAAATAAAATTTGTTTATTTTGTTTTGAGAATTATACTACTTGTGATCTAACTAGTTTTGAGTAGAGTTATCAGTCACAAGACTTTCATATATAAAATATGTACTAACAATTTAATTTACTAATTTTTTTCGCACAAGCTTTCTCTGCAAGATATACGTTCAGCTGAGCAACTTTTAACATAACTATCTTCTTGACTAACTTCTAATTTTACTTGAAAACCGAAACTATAATAATATTTCTATATAAAAAAGCAACAAAAACATTTATTTTTATAAAACGTGATAATAAATTATGCAATATTGTAAATTTGAATTTGACATGAAACTGACATAAATATTTCATATATTTGAATGATTTGTTCTTTTTTATTTATGGGGCACTGAATTATGACCGCATGAATTATGACCGCGGAAAAAGTTTGTACGGGCGGGCAAAATTCATTTTTAAAATGAATTTTGTCCGCGCAACAAAATGTCTTTTGACCGCGCGGTCAAAATTCATTTTATTTATAAATTGAGTCGCGGTCAAAATTCATTTTGAAAATGAATTTTGCCCGCACATTTTCTCGCGGTCAAAATTCATTTTTTTTAAATTGAGTCACGGCCAAAATTCATTTTGAAAATGAATTTTGTCCGCACATTTTGCCGCGGTCAAAATTCATTTTTTTTAAATTGAGTTGTTGCCGGGAACGCGAGTATTATGCATAAAAGTTATGGAGAAGATACAATTCATTTTAAATGACTTATTTCAAAAAAATGAAATCAACCCTCCGATAAAACATTGTGTTCTAAGCAAAAGGGCAAGGGCGCCAGCTGCAAATCCCACTGACCAACCGCTCGCCCGCAGCCCTGCTGCCCCCCCTTCCCCTTGTGTCTACCCCACAAATATTTTACCTATTTTACTCACATACGATAAATAGTGTCGTTTTAAAAATGATTTTAGGCCTTTTCCAAAAGGATGCCGTACAAAATGTATGAAAAAGCTGTTTTTATTTTCAATATTTGTTAAGTAATATTTTTGATGAAACTATTTCTGCATAATACAGCCGCAAATTTTGTCGCGGTCAAAATTCATTTTTTTTCTAAATAGAGTCGCGGCCAAAATTCATTTTGAAAATGAATTTTGTCCGCACATTTTGCCGCGGTCAAAATTCATTTTTTTACTAAATTGAGTTGCGGCCAAAATTCATTTTAAAAATGAATTTTGTCCGCACATTTTGTAGCGGTCAAAATTCATTTGTTTTCTAAATTGAGGCGCGGTCAAAATTCATTTTGAAAATGAATTTTGACCGCCAGTCGCGGTCATAATTCATGCGGTCAAAATTCATGGAGCCTTTATTTATTTATTTTTTTTTGTTTGTTTACAAATTACTAAGCCCCAGATATTTTTTATAATCTCTTGTAATTTACATTATTATTACATACATTATATAATAGAAGATATAATTTTAAATAATAAGAAATTTTGATGAAAATTCTTCTATATATATATCATTTTTATGTACAAGAGTACTCTCTATATAACAATACATGCCATAAAAAATTAGGTGACTTTTCCCTTTTTCTTATGAAAGCAAAATATAAATAATAATAATAGATATTCTTTTTATGGGATGCTGGTTTTCTTAAATTAAGATATTTTTTTTTTGTTATATTTATTTTTTTACTATACAGATATTTTCTTGAGAAATTTTTCTTTTAATAAAAAATAGGCATATAATTTTCAATACTTAAATTTTTTTTTCTTTCTAATAATACGTGTATAAATAAATTAAAAAAGAGGAAAAAAAAATAGAGCAATCATTACTCATCTTTCATAACTAGGAAATATGTTATGATGCCATACTTAATATAAAAAAAATTAGCAGACATAAAATGACCGCATATTACAACGTATATATCATACATGCATAATATGTATAGTATGTGGATAAGTTATAATTAAAAAAAATTGTTTTTTTTTTTATAAAAGAATCAGATATAACGAGAACATTGATAAAGCTATGCTATATATATATATATAGATTAATTGTAAACAGAAATAAAATTAAAAGAACGCAAAAACAGGCGAAAAGATTTAATCCAAATATTTTAACTTATTACCTTATTTAAGAGAAGTTTAAAGAGTGTTGTCCAACTGCTATGTATTATAAAGTACAGAAAGATTTGTGCATTAAGTCCATTAAAATTAAAAAATAAAAGTTGAAAAAAATATCAAAAGATTATATATACATAAGGTCAACCAAAATAGTCTTCAATTGAAATTTTGAATCATTACACTGGCCTACAAAAAAAAATGTTTGTATTGGTGCAGCTCTGTTCGCATCTGTAGTCGGTAAAGTTGTTAGTATGAACTACATTGCTGCTACTAGATGTCAGCTGACAGCTCTTATTTCAAATTTTTTACGGTTTTATTCACAATCAGTCCATGTTATAATTACTTTTATGACATTAATCGTATAAATTTATGATGGCAAGTAAGTCAAGAAGTTGCATTAACGATCCTGATATGTTTTGTTACATATGCGGTGAGTATATAATGAAAGATCAACGGAAACCGATTAATGACACGGTAATTCGCTTGTATTCTGTGTATAAATTTTGCATTTTACAATTAGCTACTGAAATATTTTTTTACTGGAATGCAACATTTTATGGCTATCACGATTACTGACCAATGCCATATTACATATTAAAAATGAATAAAATTTTCTAATTAAATAATTTTTTATATTACACTTTATACTAATCTACTCAATCAAAATCTTGTCCATTAATATTTTCTGAACAAAATTTCTATTTAACTATATTATAAATGATATAGAAACTATTATGCACGTTATGTCAATTTACTTTCTTCTGATTTGTTCATTTATTTATAAAATACAATGCATATAAACAAAATTTTCAGTTAAAAGAGCAAACAAACACTTTCTTTTATTATTTTTAATATATAAAATATGAGAGTTAAAATAATCAGAAGATATACAGAAATATATTATACATTTTTTTCTATTTTACTAGAAAAGAAAAATGAATTGACATTTTTTTTTTTCGCATAAGTATTAAATAATCGTGTTATATGAAGAAAACTGACTATTTTGATGAACTATTAGAACTAGAGTGTAGTATAACAGAAACTAAGACTCTGATATAAAGATTACTTTGACAGTACAGTCGATCAAGAAGGAACTTAAATCTTTGCAAAGAAAACGCAATCAAAAATTATTAACACTCATAATGAAAAATCATCAATTTTCTAATTTATATTTCTTATCATGTTTCTGATTAAGTATAAGAAATAGTTAGAGTTAAAATAAAAACTGTGTGTAATTTCAAAACGGCTCATTGCCATAACCATGTAAATATAGGCTTTTGATTTTTTTTGCAGAATGATTTTCATAAAAAAAATTGTTTCTTTTTTTTTTCCAACCGATTTTTGAAAAATTCTCTTATCTTGAACAAATACCTTATAATATTTTTTAAGAACACATGTGGATTTTTTTTTCATTCCTTAGAATAAGAGATAAAATGTATGAATTTTCTTGTTGTTTTGTTACCAAAGGATCTAATGTACAAGGTATGAGTATATATTTTATAATGGAATTTTGAAAATAAAAAAAATTGGTTTTGTGATTAATAAAGTGCATGCATTTTTAAATATAACCATAGATATATACCCTAGCCCTAACTTACGGCCCTCCAAAGATGGACATGGGGTTAACTTCCACACCTCGTAAAAAAAGACAACAGTTACGAAACCTCAAAACAAGCCTCGGATACAAACGGAAAACCGGAAAAGACCTGGAAAATCGAAAATAGACATGATATTTGGAACATGGAATACAAGAAGTCTCTATAGAACAGCGGCCCTCAAGTCTCACATTGAGGAGGCCCAAAATTATTAACTAGATCTCGTTGCATTGCAAGAAATGACAGTGTGCAAGCGGATGCAAAGAGTATCTTAAACACTAGAAATTGGAGACAAGTGTCAGAAGATAGAGTACAATGGATGCGAAGAATTGAAGAGGCCAAGACTCGAATTGGGTCGCAGCGCCATTGAAGAATTTTTGAATATTTCAGTTATTTTACATACATTATACTGTAACATTATATCCAAAATAAAGTATGCAATGAAATTATACGAACAGTAATTTTAAGATGGTTTATTAAATCTAACTTGAATTCTAGTTTAGGTATAAATAATATACATATTACAGAGCTTTCTTACATATAGTATGTACAAATGTTTATATTTTGTTCTTTGAAGTGATCTCGTGCCACGATAAAGTAACCTATTATTTTCTAATCAATATAATAACATTATTTATTGAAACACTCTGTTTATACATTTTTCTATTTGTTTCGTGGATAAGTGTGCCAATTTCTTTTTTTTTCATTTTTTTTTTGAAACATTTTTCATAGTTTTTCTTTCTTATCAGAGGAAAATTTAAAGTATGCCACTTTTTATTAAAATAAAAAAAAAAAAAAACAAAATAAAGAAAATCTATAGATATTTCTTACTTTTTTATTTATTTTTTTTTTTGTTAAAATTATTTTTTTCCCATACTATATTTTTATAATTTTTTTTTTTTTTTTTTTAAATAGAAGAAAATAATAAAAAGTTTTCCTGTATCTTTGGTACTTTTTTTTTTTATTTTTATTTAAGATTTCATTTTTATTCTTATAGAAATATGTATATTTCTGGAACAAAAAGTTAAAAAAAAAAAAATTTTATAAGAAAATAAAAATAGAAACAAAATAAAAAAAAAAAGAAAAGAAAATACTAAAAATTGTGAAACGAAAATGAAAGATTCAGGAATATAATAAATGTTAGAAATGATTCTAAATATCCTTGAACAATTCGTCATTGTCAACAAAAGAAAAATACATATTTAGGTGATGTGTTTGTTTTTTTTTTTTTTTTTTAACATCATTGTTGAAAAATGCAATAAATACATGGAAAAAGTTTTTTTTTTTTTTTTTGTTAACCGCTGCTTCTTTCTTATAAATTAAAAAAAAAGATATAGTTAAGGAGAGATATGTAGCTTAAGCTTCAAGTTTTCTTATATCTTTTTTTTTTTATATAATTTTGTTATATATTTTTTTTTTGTTATTATTATTTTAAATCATATATTTTTTTTTTTTTTCCATTTTTAATGTTTTCTAAATATTTAGGTTTTTGGTGTAAAAAAAAAAAAACAAAAAATTATGTCTAAGTAAAATTAAAAAAATATATATATATAAAATATATACATAAATTTCCTTATTGTTGTCGAATACGAAGGAAATACATGTATGGTTAGAAAACAAAAAAAAAAAAAAAATGAAATAAGTAAAATAATTCATATAAAAATGAAATAAAAAAAATATTCTTTTCAGAAATTGTGTTGAAGAAATTCTAAATTGAAAAGCTAAAAAATAATAATAATAATAAGTAAAATAGAACTGGATATGTGGGATAAAATGACGGAAAATGAAAAAAAAAAATATAATGTTTTTTATTCAAAAATTTTAAGTTGTCCTGAATTTGTTCATTTTTATTTTTATTTTGAGTATATTTTCATTTCGATAATGAAAATATAGGGCTTAAAGATAAAATTAGTATATTTTATTAAAATTTAAAACTTTTGGAAACCGAAATCTTTTTATCATGATTTCTAGAAAGTAGTTTTTACAAAACGTTTGAATAAGCAATATACATACAATTGTAATCTAAATACATTGCATATGGATTTATAGATAATTCGCATTATTTATTTTGTATTTTTCTGCTGGAGGTTGAAAATATCCGAAGCATGTTAGGCTGTGGAACTATTGAAGATTAAAATATTAATTTTTATTGGTATTTTTGATTGGTTTTTATGGAATATGATTCAATTTAATAAATTGATAGTTTAATATTACAGACAAAAGAAAAATTACTTTAAGTTAAGAATATTTTAATATTTTACTGCAATATTCCTTGTGGTCTAGTGTCACAAAATCTACAGATATTTAACGACCCAAAATTAACATACTTACTTACATACATAGTTTTATAAATTTCCAATGAATTGCAAAAAAAAAAAAAACGCTCAATAAATAAAATTATAATTTAATGTTATGATAGGAATTTGAATCATAAATTGTTTCTGGTCATTTAAAACTTGGCCCATTAAGGGTTTTTTTTTTTTTTTGCGGGTGAACAACCTAAATTTAATTTAAGATAATTATATATTTTTATCTCAGCATATGTACGTACATTGAGCAGATACCTATACATGTATTTTTATCTCATATAATATTAGTATTAATAAAAGAATATGTATATAGTTTTACCACTAGATTTTACTAACATTAGATACCTATATTTTCAATAATTTTTGGCATGATAACGTAATAAAGGATTTTTGAACTACATAATATGTTATGTATGTACATATATACCATCTTTTTTTTGGGCAATTTATCAACGTGCTTGTGATAACATTATGTGTACGGCATTATATGTAGAAGAAATAAGAGACCACTTCCAATATATTATGTATCCTATACTATATATATTAATGGAAATTAAAGATAATTTATTTTATTTTGAAATTTGATGTGATTACTAATGAATGAATGCGCTTAGATAATTTTTACTTTGTATTTTATACATGTTGCGCAATATAAACATTTAAAATTTATTAAAAGTATAATATGTCATTCATTATTATAGTTAATATATTATGTTCTTTGATGTTTTTATGATAGCGCAGCAGTAATATCAATAATTGGTGTATAGAATTTGAACGATGATAGGTACAATTTTATGAATCCAGCTTAAAATTTCCATAAATTTTATTTTAGTGCTTAGAGAAAAATTAGCTTTATGTCTTTAGGTCAAATTTTTAACAGCTTGGTCATATAAATAACGCTGTCTATTTTTTTATTTCCGTATTTCCGTAAATACTTTATATCTAACGGACAGAAATACTCACAAAAAATTAAAAAAAAATCGCACTAA
The DNA here is from genome assembly GCA_964007475.1 of Hybos culiciformis. Classification (NCBI taxonomy): domain Eukaryota; kingdom Metazoa; phylum Arthropoda; class Insecta; order Diptera; family Hybotidae; genus Hybos; species Hybos culiciformis. The sequence goes on along the minus strand of OZ023275.1, from coordinate 15,671,807 downwards.
AAACATAAAATAGTTTCAATTAAAAGAATTTAATCTTACTGCATAATAAGTTAACCACATCGCGGTCAGCTAAAGAAACTATTTAATTATACAAGAATATAATGGCATTTAAAAAAAAAAAGTTCTTTTGCGATATTAAATATATTTGTATATTTACATAATTTATATATATATAAAAAAAAAATGATGGGAAGCCTATTAAAAATATAAAAAAAGGGATTTACGGCAAAAATATATCGATTTAACATTAGAATTGGCAAAAATCCCATATTTTGAGTTGATCAAATTTTATTTATTGATGCAGCATTTTCATATTAAACAAAAAAAAATAAAATAACAAAATAGATTTCCCATTTTAATTTTAGGGAAAATCTGTATTAAAAAAAAATCATGTAAAAAAATGATAAATGTGTTTGTAACTGGAAAATGGAAATATATATTTATATAATATTCTTTTTTCTTAAAAAAATATATATAGACTTATACATATTTATACACATTGTAATATCCATATATGAATAATAAAAAAAAAAATTAAACGTGAATGAACCATAAGGGGTTGAAATTATAAAAATAATATCTAGGTATAGTAAATTTTATAAGCAAATTATGGCCATTGATCTTTGTCTGTTTTTCTTGGCAAAAATTCATAAGTTAATTAAAATAAAATTAATGGGATTTAAATTTCGGTACACAAAATTATTATGTTTTTTTTTTTTTGTACGTCAAAATTAAACTAACAGTGTGTAGTGATTTCTATGTATGTCTCAAATGTTGACAGTGACTCTAAAAATATATTATGCTTTTTGGAAGCTGCACAGTACCTTCTGCATTTTTTGAAATTGTTTCCTAAGTCCAAAAAAGATTTGTTGTTTTTTGTAACAGATATAACTGCAACACCATAACTCTAACATAAGGGCAAACAAATGCGATCATTTTAACATTTCTTCTATTAACGATTACATATTTTGAGTGAACTAATTTACACTATATTTTTTTGTATAATGACTCCAAAGTGATAAATTATTTAATTATTTATTTATCATATGCTTTTATTTTTATTTATGATATGTATAAAAATAAATAAAAAATTTAAAACAAAAAAAATTTTTTTAACATATTTTTTAAATAAAAATATTATTCATTTTACTATGATGTGATGTATAATATTTTTACAAAAAATATTTTATAAAAAAATCGCCATCCAAAACGCTATAATAAATTTTATTTTAATTTTATTTAATTTTTTTTGACTAAAAATTATCCTATTAACTGTTCTACATTTGTTGATTATATGAAATTTTTATACAATATCCTTGTTCATTTATGTGGTCAAACAAAGCTTTTATCATTTCCTACTACTTAATGTTTTGTTTATATAAAAATATAACGAAAATTTTCCCAAAAAATTATTATATTTTCTGGTTTTTTTTTTTTATGAAAATTCATAAAGTGAAATTGAATTAAATTCTAAATGAGTTTAGTAGGTTAAAGTGGATTACATTGCACTTCATTATTCAAAAACCTTTTATTACATCACCAGTGTTACGTTATAAATTGTATACATATGTATATGAGTATATTCACTAGTAAATGAAAATAAAATATATATATTGAAGAGGCACTTCAATATAATTTTTGTTTATAACATATTATTGCATATCAGTTAGTGTCTATGTTGTGCATTGCATACAAGATAAAATAATTATTTGTTTATTTTATAAGTTTTTAAAGTTTTTAAAATTTTTGAAATTAATCTGTTTTTCGGTTAATAAAGAAACTTAAATGATATTTTGGTCGATTTTAGTCTTAATTATTAATCATGTTTGCAAGATAAATAAAATGTCTATATACCATTTTTATTAACCTAATAAGTCGTATTAGGAAGCCAGAACGAAATATTAGCGTTAACCGTCTGAACGATGAACAACCAGCACCATGTTATATTAAATTTAATATCTTTTCACCTTTATTTATTTTCCATTGAATTTTCTTGTTATTTTTATTTTATATTCTCTCTCATTTTTGTAACCTAAAATCTTTTTATCGGATTAAAAATTATGTTGATTGAATAATATTATAATAATAATATGTGCATATATATATGTTATGATGATCAATGGATACGACTACGACGACGACGATGATGAAAGCTTTAAATATGTATATATATAATTTTTAATACAAAAATATCATAACAAAAAAAAAAAAAAAGTGAAAATTTTATGAAAATTATTAAAATATTTACATTGATTGAATGCAATTAAATGCAAATAAATTGATTTAAAAATCAATTAAAGTGGATTATTAAATTTTCAATCCGTATGATTTTAAGTTTGTTCAGTCAAATTAAATTTTCATTATTTATGTAATTTATCATTATTATAATAAAATTGCTTAAAAAAAAAATCAAAATAAAAATAAAATTATGATTTTTCCTGTTGTAATATTCAAATCTACAATAAAGCTGATTACTATGAATTATTATTTAAAATTTTACTTCAATGCGAAAATTAAATAGTTAAATAAATTTCACCTTCAATATAAATTTGAGTACCTACAGAATTTGAAAAAATGTCGTAAAATTGTAATAATTTGATAAGATTGATTCATTTAATATACATAGTTCAAAATAGAAAGTTTTGGCGGAAAAAATCACTTAGAAGATCGAATGAAATATGTCGGAAAAATTATTAGAATGAAAAAAAAAAAGAAAAATATATTTCTTAAAATACTAATAATGTCTTTTAGTTAAAGTTGAAATTGGAGAAAAAACAAATTAGTTTTATCCCTTTTCTTAATTTACTGCAGAATAAGAAACAAAACAAGAAGAATCTCAATTTTTTATCCACAAAAAAATAAATCCATACAAAAAATATTATGAGACTTTTTTTTTTAGCTTTCCTGGGACGTGACTTTAATTGAAAATTACTTTTAATATAATCAGCGCTATTCTTTAACTGCATTATACATATATGTATCTACTAAATCGTACAATATGTGTATATGTGATACAAAAATATATACCTACCTATCACCATCGCGCTATCTGAAAAATATCATATGGTATTCAGGAAAAGGAATCAGAAAATTTAGAAAATTTTATTTACATGTACCTATACGTAAATTTTAATTTTTAAAAATATTTGAAAGAATTCTGTCAAAATATCTTATGATGGAATTTTGAAAAAATATGTTAAAGAAAGAATTTCAGTAGTTAATTGATTCAAGGTTACATCGAATTTTCAAGTTATGTCGAAATCATTCTAAGCCTACAGTCAACATAATTATACACAGAAAAAAATTTGCTCGTACTCATTACGTCAAAAAAGTTCGTTAATGACATTCTCGTTAAGATAACGAAAAATAATGAATAAATACGTTTTTGTAACGTAAATTTCGTTTATTTTCTATTACGAACCTTTTTTTTCATTTTTAGTACTCGTTAAAAAAGTTCGTTATCGTTAAATACGGGAAACAAAAATTTCAATCCATACAGAACTTATATTTTCCATTTTACACATTGCCGTAAATTTAGTTCATAGCTCAGTGGCAGAGTTGATGGATTGCAATGTTTAGGACAGTGGTTCGAAGCCACAAGCGGGCATAAAAAAAATTATTAAAAAAAAATTAAATAAAAAAATTTAAAAAATAAATAATAAAAAAAGAAACATAAATAAAAAAAATTAATAAATAAAAAAAATAAATAAAAAAAAATTAAAAAAAAAATTTGAAAAAAAAAAAAAATTAAATAAATAAATAAAAAAAAAAAATAAAAAAAAAAAATAAAAAAAAAAATAAAAAAAAAATTAAAATAAAAAACAAAAAAGAAATAAAAAAAAAATTAAATAAATAAAAAAAAAAATTTAGTCTAGTAAAATTTTTCTTTCGTATTTGCGGTGTTTTTGCTGAAGAATTTGAAAGGTTGTTGGTTTTGGGGTATAACGAACTTTTTTAACGAACTACGAGCTTTTTTCAACGAAATGTTCGTTGTAGCCAAAATAACGAATTTTTCGTTGATTTTAACGAATTATTTAGTTATTAGTACGAGCAAATTTTTTTCTGTGTAGTTTTCCGATAAACAAGCTTAACAGTTTGACATTTATTATTATTATTTTTTTTAAATTTCTATCTGGATAATATCTTTTATGCTTTAAGCTTTTAATGTTGACTGTTGAGACCGGCGCCTCGGTCTCAACAGTCAACATTAAATAGTATAACATTACGTACATATCTCGAATTTTAAATAAAAGTACAATATTAGATTTGTTTCCAAAAGACATATTTTAAAATCATTACTATCAAAAGCTATGTCTAAAGCTAATTGAATACAACAATTAACTTTATACACAACTTAGTTTGCTACATATATATTTTGGCCACGATGGCTATGAATCTATACTTGCTTCGTGACACCTTTTTATTTCAATTTAAATAAGAAAAATATTACTTCCTACTACACATAATCCTTTTTTATTTCTCTTATTAGCCTTATAATATAACATTTGGTACTTGAAAACAATTGCACAGATTCAATTGAATTTTGTGTTTACTCTCTTCTTATTTTTTATTCAGGATATTTTACCACTTTTAAATTAAAGCATAGAACTACATAATATTATTTGTGCTATTGGGGTATAACGTAAAAACCGCTGATTTTTGTTCTCTTAGGTCACATCCGGCATGTTTTTAATACAAAACGAATTCAAAAAAAAAAAATAAAAAAATAAAAAAAGTAAAAAATATGTAATAGAACTTGGTGTCATTGCACAAAATGTGATTTTATTTATACAAATATACTTAGACTTATGTATTTTCTTTTTTCACCTGATAACTAAAAATAGAAAAAAATATATAAATTGCACGTTCAAACTATAAACATCATCGTTATATAGTGTTTAGCAGTCCAGGACTTACAAACTTTATTTTTTTTTTGTAGTAAAAATTTCATTCAGTGATTATAATGAACATGATTTAATGGCTATATATATATGTCTTGTATAAAAAGATAATATTTAATTGGTTTTTTTCAAGATACAATAATTACATTTTACAAATTTTTTTTAACTTAATTTTGCATATTATTACATATATAGACATTTATATTTTTGCTATTGAGCCTTGCAGTTTTAAATAAATTTATCAGTCTAGTCAATCAGTTCAGACTTCAGCTTGGACTGAGTCAACGTATTTTAGTATAATGCTGAAGACGGTTAAAATAATAACTTAAAACAGTTTATAAATAAATTAATTAATAAAATAATAAGTGAAACTGGAAGGTAATTTATTTTTTTTTTTCATTTTATAATTTTTTTTTTGATATAAATGTATTTATTTATGTATTATGTGTTACATTTTTTAAAAATTTGTTGTTCTCCCCTGGTACTGAAATTTCAACAGAATACATTTTTTTTTTTGCAAAAATAAGGATATGATGGGATTTACTTTAATAGAATTATTTTCTAATGTTATATTGCTGAGATTTTCTAATAAACGGCAGCACGACAGATAGTTTTAAATAACACATTTATTATTATTATTATTATTATTATTATTATTATTATTTTTTTTTTTAATATTCAAGTTGATGATGACGTAAAATAGTAAGAAAATATTTATGTTTATAATTGGTGGATTTATGATGCACTAAGATTTTTGGAGTAAGAACGATATGTGCACTGTTAAAAATGTTAAAACTAAACTTCACTTGAAACTAATCTTAAAACCAAAGTTTAAACTGGCATTTTCAATTAAAAAAAAGGTGAAATATCCATCATCAGCGTTAAAATCTAATTTTCAGACTAAAAAAAATTGGGAATTAAAATTTAAATGTAGATAAGGTATAATGGTTTAATGTGTATTTGCAATATTTTTTTAAAAACTAAAATTGATTAAAATTCATTTTTTTGGATCTGTTAACAACAAGTGAGAACATTAAATTTTGAAGGAAAGATGTTGGTAAGAAAATGAGGTAAACCCTTTAAAACTCATAATTAATTCTACAAAGAAAAAAATTCATCGCTTGTCCGCTTGTATTTTTAGTAAAAAAAAAATTAATTTAAAATCAACCAAAAATTTTTTCACTATTACTATCAACAAATTTAATAATTCAAGAATTCGACTTTTTTTTAGTCCTTAAAATTTTGACAGAATCTTAATTAAATGGTCTTGATTTTGTTTTCTAAGGCTGCGATCTTTTTCATATTAAGACTTGAAGTACTTTTTAATTTTCAATATTCATATTGTTATTAATTTAAATATTGTATTGATGTTTGAAAAATTCAATAATTTATAGAGAGCTAGGCAATTGCCTCTCCAGTGCAAATTCCTTTTTTTTTTTTAGTAATTTTAATAATGAATAATATATAGTTTGCAGGCCCGACGACATTAATAAACTGACTGAAAAGAATAAAAAATTTTTTTCACACAAATTAATTTCTGAAATAAAGATTTCTGGTTAATTAAACATTTTTGTATTTTAATTTATATATTCTTGTCAATTTTAAAACTCTGAACTTTAGCATTAAAAAAAAAACTTTAAAATTGTTTTTAATTAAGTCAAATTTTTATTATCAATGTTTATTATTCAGGTCAGAAAAATAAATTTAATTAAACTTATTCTAATTGCTGAACATATACTTATAAAATAAAAAACTTAAATTTTTCTTATGAAAACTTCGTAATTCACTGTTTTGTGATAAATTAAAATAAAAAACAAAACATGCATCCTAAAACCGAAAAAGAGTTAATTTTATAAAAAAGTGTAAAAATTAACACAAATCTTTTTTTGCCTAGATTCATTCAAATAAGTTCATAAAAACACAAAATTCCTTGATTTCATTAAAATAATTATTATTCAAAAACAGAAATAATTTTTTAGGCGCCATTAATTACAATATATAGCTTCTTCTGCCATTTATGAAATGGGACTCTAAGGCTACTCTAAATTTTTTACTAAAAATATATTCAGACAGGGATAAAATAATAAAGTTTAAGCATACTGCTATACCAAAATTCTCTAGTTAGTTACACCAGTTTAAGCTAAAACAACTTTTTAAAACTACGGAATATCACGGCATTTTCTAAATAGATGAGATGGTAAAAAATAAACAAAGTATTGAAAAAAACAAATTTTTACTCAAAAAAAGATATAAACAATAATAAATAAATTCTTAGTTGCAAAGTTCAAACTAGGTTAGTGTCTAACTGTGGTGTGAAGGGTTTATCTAAAACTATATAATTTTATAGTTTAAATTTTACTTTTTATTTTATTTTTTGAACATAATATAAGTCGCCAATTTTTATTCTTACAATATTTTATTACTCAAGTGGATTTTAAAAGTTAGTGTTATAATGTCAGATGTGACAGGATTCTAGAAAGCAGTCAAGAAGCATTTTCTCTCCTTTTTTATATATTCTGATTCCAATTAAAATTTTAATATACCAAGTTGAAGTTTACAGATCGCTTGAGTATCTCAACAATTCCAAAACCATGTTATTTTGTATAAAAAAAATATAAAATCAAAAATCTTAATTAATTTGAAGGATTCTTTGTACAAAACATTTGTATGTTATTTTTCTTTTCAAATGAAGCCAATTTTTCATTAATACTGTCAAAAACAAGTTTCAAAGACCAAAAATACAAAACTTAATAATAAATTTCAAAGTTAAAAATATTTTCTTGTTTTCTGTACTTATAAATGTTATTTGTATAGATGAGTTTTCATTAAAAATAAAATCATTATTATTTCTGCTTATTCTAAAATAAATTAAAAAATAAAAAATAATAATAATAATTTCCATACAATTAATGTTTGTTTTCATTTTCTTCTTCTTTTTTTTTTTTTTAGTTTTATGCTTTAAACTTTTTTGTGAGAGTTTAAGTATAATTTTAACTTTTGTATTTTATTATCTTAATACCTGTAAAAGTAATCCTGAATAACAATTAAAAAATTTATTTAATACAGTAGAGAGAATAAGGATTTAGACAAAAATATAATTGTTTGCAAGTAATTAATCGGATTAAATACTTGAAAGAAATTAATTCATTTATTTATTTTCATTTCTGATACGTGAAATTCTATTCCTGAATTTTAATAAAATTTTACTGAAATGTTATTTATATACGTATAATATTACAATATACATACAAAAAAAAAAAAAAACAAAACATAGAAAATGTTTTAAATTTGTTTTAAGTTAAAAACTTTATATTTCTAATTTCATTTGAAAAAATTTTACACTGTGAAAATAAATGCAAAATTATTTTTATAGAATATTGGAATTTCATAAATTGTCTTAAGATGAGATAAACATTGATTCTTATTATTAAAGTTGATATCAGATAGGTAAATCTGTAATCAAGTTTTTTTTTTTAATTATTAATATACACATTTTGTAATGTAAGTCAATAGGATAGGTATTTTAATGTAATGAAAGCTTAAATTTCTAAAATTTTTATCAAAAATGTAAATGTTCCGTCAAAAATATTGATTTCACTTTATACACTATCAATTTTTTGGTTTATGTAATTTATGTGGATATTTCCATAAAGAATCAAAGCTAAATGAATTCGTAAATTAGCAGTTAAAAATATTTTTAGAATTTCAATAAAAATAAAATACAGAAAATGTAAAAATATATGTTAGAAAAATATAAGACTTTTGAAGAAAATAATCTTATTGAAAATAATCTTCTTAAACTTTTTAAGTTAAAGTGAATTGAATTTTTGCATATTACAGTGTAATGATGTATATATAGAATATTATATCTGACACTACGGAAACTACGCTCAGCATGTATATTAAGCAGAATAAACTTATTTCGTGATCTCATAGTTCGGCTGAGATATTGTATTACGATTAGGAAATACAAATATAGTTCATACATAATGTATTTGTTGTTTTAATTTACGGATTCAGAGAATTTCAGATTTTCAAATCGTTTTTGAATTAGGACACTTTTTTATTTATTTTTTTTTAGTGACCAAAGATGAATCTTAATAAATGGATCACATCATCGATTAATCGATAAAAAAAGACAAATACCTACTGGAATAAAATAAACTGGAATAAACTAGGATAATTCATATGAAAAATTGGGATAGAGTATATGATTAAATTATGTATTAAGCAAATAAAATATGTTCACTTTCGAACATTACATGTACATAATATATATATTATAAACATAAATTTTAATGCTACCTTATTTCTAAAAAAAAAAATAAAAAAAATAAAAGACCAAAAGCAGAGAGACCCTAAACTAATTTTTTAATCATTAATTAAATTTCCTTTGTTAATTTCCTTCTTTAAATTATTTGCTAATAGTACCCAAAAAAAGCCACCAAAAGTTTTTATCTTTTAATTTTTTTTTTTCAATATTTGCCTAATTGCTGGAACGTTTTATTTAATTGCCTTCCAAACACCAGACAATTTAATTGCTGTGATATAAAACAAAAAAAAAATCTAACTTCTTAATGTTTTTTTTTTAGATTTTAGGATTCCCCGCATTATTATTTGTATAAAGATTTTTTGTTGTATTTTTTCTTGTTCATTTCTCTATATACAGGATATTGAAAAAAGTTTTTATTTTTTGTGCAAACAAAAAGGAATTCCCTTTACCACCACCCACATTTATTGGCCTTTTAAATTACTTTTAAATTGTTTATGTTGTTTTATGTTTTCTTCTGTTTCTGTTTATATATATGCGATGCTCATAAACATAACGTTTTCATTTCAGATTTATTGGCTTAAAGTTAAAGTATTATTTTAGAGGTGAATGTGTGTGTTTTTTTTTTCTGATTCTAATAATAATCGTATTAAATAGGGGGCTGTTGAACAATTTTTTTGAATATATTTTTTTTTTTACATATTTTTGCGTCAAAAAAAATTCGCATCAATACAGGATGATGTGTCATAAAATAAATAACTATTTTATTTTGTTATGCAATTTCTATCAACATTTAAAGATTTTCTGAACATAAAAAAGCAGCTATTAATATATCTAAGATTTTAAAAAACTCAATTATTTTATGTTGGTTGAATGTGAACGTTTCTTGTTAATCATTTTGTCTCGAATTTTTTTCAATTTTGTCCAACTTACTTGATTTTGAAGGACTATAAAAATTGTTCCAAATATCCTGTTAGTATAAGATATAGTATGGTATACGCCAAATAGGATCAGATAAACAAAAAATTGAAATATAATTTTATTTAATATTGAAGATATGTTGTCCTTATTTCTTTTCTTTAAAAGAAAATTAGTTTATTGATATACTTTAAGGGACTGAAAATGATTACATTAATGAATATTCAGAAGAAATACTAAATTAAAAGTGTGTGTTTTAACTCTATCAAAGTTATATAGTAAGTTTCTGTTTATAAGGAAACAGTCTAAATTTATTACAAATTAATATTGATAACTTTAACTGTGTAAAAATTAAATTTTTATTTGCTATTCCGCTATATAGAAGTTTTTATGTCCACGATACCCTTATAATTCTGTTATCCTTAATTGTCTGTGCAAATATCGTATAACTTAATTTTTATCTCACTATAGTATTTAACTTACAGCGTAGACAGATAGGTATACAAGTATTCCTATTTTTCAATTTCATTTTATATAATCTTCTTAACAATGTTTCACTTTGTAAGTCGATAAGGAGTAATCTATTTACTTTTGTTTTTGGATACAATTTTTATACAATTTTTGATTGATTATAAAAAAAAATTGTTCGTGATTGATTCATAATTGTATCGGCTTTACTAGATGTCATAGGAAAACAATTATTTTATATAGAAAAAAGTATATACTTATATAGTGATAGGAAGTGCATGTGAGGCATTCACAGTGACTTAAAATATTTTTTCTGACGAGTTTCGTTCTTAGTAAAATACATAATAAAATTATTGAAAAAAAAATTTAAAATAAAGTGCATGAGAATTATTTTGAAATGTTTAAATTTAACTAAAAATGAATAGTATGGTTGGAAACGAAATCTATAAAGATTTAAAATTTAAAATATTGAAAACTTTGAAGATAGATATGTAAGCGAGGTATATTCAGTTCAATATTTTATAATTTATAAAATTAAATATGTATTTAAAATTTAGTTGTTGATGTTGAAATAAACATTTTTCTAAAATATAAAAAAAAAAAAACTGGAAATCACATCGAATGTCATAAATTATATAAAATAATTATCCTCTGTTTGGAATCAAACAATATTCATATAAGTTTCGATACATTCTAAGTTTTTTTGATATATAAATTTATTTCATCCGAAAATACACAGTGGGACATCTATAAGTCTTAGTTTATATAAAAATTAAAAAGTTTTCCGACAATTCTTATATATGTACAGTATTTCTATGTAGTTACTCATGTATATTTATTTTGAAAAGTAAAAAAAAAAAAAAAAGAAGAAAATTTGTGCAGTTAAATTTCCTATATTTATCTTACAAAAGTCGTTAAAATTTTAATTTTCTAGGGATTATTATGTGTATTTATTTTAAAAAGGCTTTTAAAATTAAAAAAAAAAAAGAAAAAAAAAGAACTTCTAATAAAAATTTATTATAGTTTTATGAAAAATTAATTTGATACGACTAAAGATAGTCACTTGTCTTGCATTTTTCACCTTCGATATATCATAATATTGTTTAATAGTGGGTATATTTGAAACAGAATACTGGTTCTAATGTTCTAAAAGCTCTTCAAAACATGAAATTTTGAAATAACATGACGTTAAAAAATGTTGATCAAAGTAATAAAAATTGTATATATTTTTAATAACATTTGCCACCTGATTGGCATAAATTATGATCATTTATATTGAAGGAGCATTTGTAACATTGGTCAACTGGCTAAATTTTGTTGAAACATAACAGAGCATTTAAAGATCTTATAAAACAATTATTCTTCGATCTATTCATCCAAATTTGAAATAGTACTTTATTAATTTCTTATTCATAAATTCATAAAGACATATTATAATTTTAATGAACTTTAATAAAGATTTTGTTATACATAAAATAAAAATTATAAAAATGTTTGTCTTAAGAAACATTCACTCCTTAATTTGTCTCATTAAAAATAATCCTTTAACAAGAAATGCTGAAACTTTTTAAAATACCCAAACATAATAAATGCCTACCATTAAAACTTTTAAAAAGTAACCTCTTATTTTTGTTTTTCTACGACTTATTCGCATTAAGTTTATATGTGTACGATTATTAGTAATAGTAGAGTGGCATCGTTTAGTGCAGAATTAAAAACGTTGAAATATATTTATTTAAGGAATAGATTATGAAGTTTTATACATATATTTTGTATAATTTTCTTACAGCTCAACTCTCTGTATGAAATTTAATACTAAGATTATTTATATTTTCTTAACAAATTTATTTTACAATATTTAGTAGCATAAAGATCGTTTCAAAGAGTTCTAATTCTAGATTTGATAACACTGTATCTTTGAAGATATGGTCTGTATCTTTGAAGCTATGGACAACTAGAACGATGTGCCTTCTTTTATTTGTATTTTTTCTTCAAAATAAATAGTCTAATTATGTATATACATACTTACTTTATGCTGGAAAGTTATTAGTACATACATATTTAATATTTAATTAGGAATTGTTTCATTATAATAACGATTCATGATTCATCTTAATTTTTGATAAAGATTTTCACTTAACCTAATCTTAGAATCATCTGTTCATATTTATTTCTAAAATCTTTGACAATATGGTTTAAAAAGCATGTCATTTAAACAATATTAAAATAATATACCTAAAGCTTGAGACCTCAAACACACAAAGATGTTAAAAATAGCTTAAATTTTATATAAATCCATCATAACTAAAAATATATTAGATTTACGTTAACTTGAAAGCCCAGTGCTTAATTATTAATAACAAAATTTATCTGGATTATTCTGCTGTTTAGATAGGTATTAAACTACTACTTTAGATTAAAATTGCTTTGTTTTTTGTTTTTTTTTTTAGAAATAACATAAAACATACATTCACTTATACAAATATGTATGCTCAAATGCATAATATGTGAATGGTCAGTTTGTTGTTCCCAAAAAAAAAATTATGCTCATAATTTATTAAAGCATATTGCAGCAAAATGAAATTTAAAAATTATTTAAGTACAAATAAAGAAGAAAAAAAAATATTATATGGTTTCAAGTTTATAAACTTTTAGATTAATTTAAAATGTCTTTAAATGTTGTGTGCATTTTTAAAAATATATCTTTCTTTTAACTTGATGCTAATTTTACTTGGGGGTATATTTTTATTTATTTTTTTTTTGATTAATGAATTCCAGACAAAATACCAAAAGTCCTTATCTTATAAAATAAATTTTTTTAAAAGTACGTATGTACATGAAGAGGAAAAAAACTAGCAATTGATTCATTGTTAAATAATGAAGTTTATAACTATAATTACATTTGACTAATATGACGTCTTCTATATTATTGATAGTCCATTTTAATTGATTATTATTATACACACCATATACTTCAATTTATTTTCAATCTTTAAATGAGTTTTTCATACTACATATAGTATATTATGTGTAGCAAATATAATGTGTAAAATTTATTAATGAAATTTATTGTCAATAAAAGTTACAATGCTGGTAATTTGAAAGTTACTTTAATGTTAAAAATTTATCACTTTCAAATTATAAAAAAGAAAAAAATTAGAAAACCATTTGTGCATAAATATAAATGGTATTTTATGATAAATGACTCATCATAAGCATAATAATATTCTGTATGAAATAAATTGACCTTAAGACATAAAAAATGATTGTTGTTATTGAAAAAAATAAAATTATTTCACTGCACTGAATTTTGTATTTTGCAACAATCAAAATATATTGCAGAACATTATTTTTATGTGCCAATTTTATTTTTATTTACAATACAAAGCTTCAATCAAATAAAATTAAATAAGGGAATTTAATTGACATTATGTCATCAAATTATCTTAAATACAAATTAAGTTTTTATTTCCTGCAGTGATGATAAACTATTTTACATTTTTCTTCCTAATATAATGCCATTATTTTAATAAGAAAAGATTTCAACAAAAAGATTTATCTTCCTGTTTATGTTGTATATAAATAATTATTATGTGTGGGATTTTTATTTTATTTTTTGTTGTTTTTGGTCTTTTATTTTATTATTATTATTTTTTTTTTTTTTCAAAGTTTGATAAATCTTTTATAGAAATAAGTTGTGTATATTCTTAAGAAATTCGTTTTTTTTTACTTCTTAAAGTTGCGAGTGCTTGGAAGAATTTTTTATTTAAGCTTACACCTTAGTCAAAAATTACTATCAATAGTAAATGGGATAAAAAAATAATCTTTAAAGTTTTTAAACACTTAAATTTTCATTATTTTATGTTTATTAAGAAATATAACAATGATAAAAATATGTAGCTTAAAGCTCACTGACTGTTGTAGAGCTTTATTGTGACTTATTAGATCATACATATCTCTCGTACAATCACCACAAAAAATAGGAACAAAAAATTATGTACATTATAATTATGAAATCATTAGCTTGAATTATATATAACCCGATAAACAGATTTCTTTCAAATTTATTTTCACTTCAAAATTTTGAGGTTTATTCTTATTATGCCAATCAAAATGAAAACAAAAAAAAAATAATAGTTATTTGTCATAATAACTAAATATCAATTTAGGTTTTATGTTGCAGCAGGATTTAATTTTTTGCTTATTCTTCTTTGTATTTTATATATATTTTTTTTTTTTTGGAAATTATGTACAAATAAATAGTATTTCATAAATTTATATAACTTGTATGAATGAATACAATTTTAGAATGCATGTCACGTTTTCCTTTAAAACTGAAATTTTATGTCAAGTACATATTATTAAGTAAGGAGACTGTTTGTTGTGCTCCACACTCAAAGAATTGAAGATATTTATTATTAATTATTATTATAATATGCATTGATAATAATATAACAAGTTTTGATAAGTTAGAAAGTAAGTAAGAAAAATATAAAACATATTTTTTATGATAATACCTACTTTAATAAATCGAATGTTTACTTACTATAGTTGCAGTATATCAAACATGCAAATATAGAAATTGGTTTTTTTAGTATGGGTACGTTTTTTTAATATAAATTTCCTCTCGAAAGTGGATTTTATTTTTAATATACTCGTCCTGTTTGGTTTCAAACTAATTTTAAATAATTTTATTAAACTTTTACTAAAAATTTTATCCAAGATTTTTCTTCGAAGAAAAGTGTTTTCTCTAAATAATGTACTTAAGAGAAATAAAATGGTTCGAAAGCGCCCGGACAGATCCTAGTTTGTTTAATCTTAAGTAATATTCGTCGAAATTGATTTTTATCCAAATGTACGAAAAAATGGTTTCCTATTTTTCTATTTATATTAAATATTATAGGATTATGTTGATAGTATTGTATTGTATATTTGTACTGTAATTTTGAATTATAAATTCAGTATAAAAATATTGAAATTATAATGATTTCCCATACAAATTGTTTACATGCAGTGAAATTTTAATTATCAATATATGTACGTATATATATGTGTGCCCAGCTGACTTAAGGTGATAAAAAATGTTTTTTGTTTGATTCATTTAATCTTAAAATTAAAAATAAACAATAAAAATCTCATATTTTTTTATAGACATTCTTATATAATCTTCTAAATGACAGAATCTCTTTGATTTCAAAATATTATTGTCAACAAAAATATAAAAATAAAATAATTAGCATAAAAATATTAAATAATTTTTGAATTTTAATAGTTAATTAAATAATTAAAAAAAATTAATAATATTTACCGGCTTTTTGCCGGTTTGTTATTTATGGAAAATTTAGCAAAGATTTCATTGCCATTTAATTCAAGTTTGATATTTATTTATAATAAGTTTTAAAATCTCTGCATTGAGGGCACGATTTTTATTAGAGCTATTTAAATCACTATTGAACTGAATTTATTTATTTTTTACATTAGATTCTATGATTCAAACGTTAAAATCGGTTTTTAATTATAAATGTCACAACGTTGACTGGGGAACGGAAATTTCATTTTAAAACAAATGTCCGATTTATATCCATTAAAAGCATTAAATTAAAAAAATAGACCTAAAACAAATTAAAGAATTATCAGCTAATTAAATTGAACGTTTTTAGTTCTGAAACTAAGATTTTGGATTCAGGAAACGGTGGTTTTTATAATTTTTACAATACTATAATAAATTCGTGGGACATTTGAATAGAGGTAGAATTCTGTATATGGTTTATAAATTTGTATGGGGCAAGAAGATATACTCTTTTTTTTATATCAAGTTTCAAGTATATGATGCGAAGTCAAAACCAAATGTACGTAAAATATTGTTAAAATGATTTGTTCAACATTGAAACTGATTATTTTTTATGTTTTTTTTTAATAAATATAGTTACGAAGAATAAGCTAATTAATTTTATGAACCTCTCAATCTATTAAAAACAAATACATTTTTGTGCTAATAATTTAAAATTTTCAAGTTCAAAAGTTTAATTTATTTATGATTATTTTCGAAGTTTAATTATCAAAAATATTCTTATTTTATTGTACATAAATTGCAGATTATTTCTAATCTTTGTATATGGTTGGATTTATATGTAAAAAACTGATAAATTTCTGTCCGTACATATGATACCTTTACAGACCATGAACCGATTTTGATAATTTTTTCGTTGTAACCATGCTATTATGATTTTGTTTGCACAATTTATGATGGATTTTTGATTTTGTTGTGTTTTCATCTTCAAATAATTAAATTAGTTTTAGGTTTATATCATTATCCAATCAATATCAGTATCAAAGTATTTCCGATTAGATTTATAAAAAAATATAAAAATAAAAATAATTACTTAAAGCTTTTATACATTTGTTTAATTTTTGAAAAGGAAACGTAAAATCTAGAATAAGGGCATTTATAGTACTGTTAAAATTGTTAACAAATGTTGAGAATTAATTAGGATATAAACATTTAATGAGATTTTATTGCAATTTTTATAATGAAAAAGTATAATAATTAGTCATAAATACCATCTTCACTTTTATAAGTTGAAGGAGAAATACCTATAATTATATTACAATTATTTTAAGATGTTATATAATACGATAATAAAAACAAGAAAATATTAAGATATCATTAAGTCATTAACTATTATCCACAATGAAGAAAAGTTTTGCGAACAATAATTCTTATTGATATTAATATTAAGCCTTCTCTACATTCACAATTTCAATTGATTTGTAAAATCTCTATAACTATCACAACTGAAATATAACTTCTTCAAAATTTTATGTAAAATGTTCAGTTTATGAAATGCACGTTGAATCGACTTATAGTTAGGTAATTTTTTATTAATAATATATACCTACCTCGTATACCACTGTGTACATATTTCAACCTTTGTAATTTGTTTCAGAGTTGTTTGAAATTTGTTTATTTTCAAAAACTTCAGTACAAACAATTTTTTATCTTATATTAGTCCACCCTACTTACTAAACAAAATATTTTTCTAATTTTTAATAAAAAAGCTCGATAATTCTATATAAATTTTTAACTGATACATCTTCATAGATCATAATTTTATAACGTACAAATTTTAAATGATAACATATTATGCGAGTTTCAGTGTATAAAATATACGGTTATCACTGAAAATGACTTCTGAACTGTTTTAACTCTTTAAATTTTTAAATTTGATTATTATTAAAATTATTTATAACATAATAATCTATGTATTGTATTAACCTAAGTGAATGAGTTCAAAAGTGATGACGATAATATAAGTAAAGCATTAAAATAAAAAATAAAAATGCTTTTACCTCACATATATAAAAGGTCTGAGTTTCCTACAAAATAATTCAGTTTGAATTCTTGTTTAATCAGCACCATGAAATTCTTAATAATTTTCGCAGTTTTTATTTGTGCAGTTTCTTGCCAAATTACTACACCCGCGGACTATTCGCATCCAGGTAATTTATTTATTTTTAATATTTATTTTGTTAAATTTCTGTGGCTTTAGATATACATGTGTAATTCTGTTACAAAAAATAAAACTATTTTTCTTGTTATAGACCATCCTGGAAAATGTGTATACCAAGGGACTCCACTTACCTTGGGATCTCATGACAATGTTGCCTCCACATCTTGTTTTAGATTTAACTGTTTAGAAAATGGATTTGGAACAATGGAAATGTAAGTTTACAAGTATAAAATTTAAAAATGTGTTTAATAATAATATTTTTACTTTTAGCTGCCCACTTACTGGATATCCACCAAATTGTCGAATTGAGGAAGATTTAACAAAACCATATCCAGCTTGTTGCGACAAAAAACCGACATGCACATGAATGAATAATTAACAAATCTATAAAAATGTTTAT
Source organism: Hybos culiciformis (assembly GCA_964007475.1). Taxonomy (NCBI): domain Eukaryota; kingdom Metazoa; phylum Arthropoda; class Insecta; order Diptera; family Hybotidae; genus Hybos; species Hybos culiciformis. The sequence goes on along the minus strand of OZ023275.1, from coordinate 15,653,339 downwards.
ATTAATTAAAAAAAATTAAAAAAACAAATTTAATCTTTTATTTATATTACATTGCATGGGACATATTTTTTGGCTCTTCAAGACTGAAGATCTTAAAACTGTTCTTATCCAGTAAAGTAAAACTTCAAACTAAGTTCTGATTCAGATCAACCACAGTCCATTACAATTTTTAGTTCAGATTTATAGGCTAAGATGCACCTAAAATGTATAGTAGTTACATTAAAATATTATATGCGTATCCCGATTCTAAAACGAAAACCATTGCACTCATACAATATGATGGCATTGTATGGATATTTTGAATTAATCTAGTTATACCTCCAAAGTTATGCCAGCCAAAGTCCAATTTATTGACGACTAATTATATTTTTAATAGAAACCAAAAATAAGTTTATAGAAAGAGTATGCAATATGTTAAAAGTACAGAATTTAACTTTACTCGTTTAATAAAATTACGAAAAGTTTTTTTTTTCTGTTCCGTTCATCTATTTCTTTTTCTAATGTTATTTACGTATGACCAATAACAAGTTTAAGCTTTTGATGGTACTTAAAAAAATCTTAATGGGAAGTTTAGCTATTTTTAGATAAAGTTTATCATATAAAAACCTCTGTTTTACTTGATTTTTTAGTTCAGTTCTAAATAAACCGTGATAATGAAATTCGTAATTGTATTGAGTGTTTTAGTGGTAGCAGTTTATGGAGCAGTTTCACCACCTTCTGATTATGCAGACAAAGGTACACATAACATAACATAATACAAATTAAAAAATTTTTGATATTTTTTATCACATCGATTTCCCAAATGTATCAACAGTTTTGTATCTCTATAATTTTTTCTTTTCCTTAAGCGGTCTAACGTTAGGTATAAATTAAAAAAAAATTAATTCAATTTAAAATTAAAATTAAAAATACGAAAAAAATTTGTCAGAATTTATATAAAATAAATAGACTATGTAAAATTTAAAAATTAATATTACGAAAATTTTTATGCAGAGCTAATTTCTTAGATTTTAATTTAATAATAATCAATCGGCCGCTTTATATTTTCTCGTTGCCTGGCTCGAAAGGAAAAGATGTTATAGTTTCTTAAAAATTAAAAATGAAAATTTAAATTTTAAACTAACCATTATGTTGATCGACAAAATCTCTTCGTTATATATATTTTATATCATAATTTTTTTTCAGCTCATCCCGGAAAATGTGTCTATGAAGGAACACCATTTGATGTAGGTGTACATGAAAATGTTGATTCTAAATCGTGTTACAAATTTGAATGTTTGAATACAGAAGGAAAGGGAACATTAGAATTGTAAGAACTAAAACTTAAATACTATATCGTAACATTTTTGATTTTTTTTTCAAATTTTCTTTTTAGTTGCGGATTGACAGGATACCCACCAAATTGCAAAGTTGAAGAAGATCTCAGCAAGCCATATCCAGATTGTTGTCAAAAGAAGGCAACTTGTACATAAATAGGTGCTTAGATAAAGAGTAGATAGAATTTATAATAAACCGACTTTTATTCAAACATTGAGTTTTTTTTTTTTGGATGATATTAAATTTAATTTTTGTTTGTGGAACTTTACAGTGAAATAATATGCAATAATATTAATATTAATAATATTAATGAAACGGAGGACAGACATATTCCTTTAAGTATGCTTTACACCAGAATAATTTTTCCAGGGAAAAGTTTGTAATTAAATTGATAAAAATGTTGTTACGAAATAAACGATTTAACGTTCGAACAACCCGAACCGTCTCAGCCTTTTCCCAATTTTCCATACAATCTTTGCCAAATAATATTTTTGCTTTATGTGATTCCTAAATTTTTATACGAAACCGTAATGACTTCTGTTAATTTTTTAACGACGTCACATCTTGACTATAAAGTGTGAAACAATCACATTCTGTAACTAAGGCTGCTTTGTATTGAGGAAAAGATTACGAATAAATAGGCATGGCGTGGCTTTAACGACTGATAAATAATGAAGTGTAATGGTAGAAAATATAATTCCCTAATTTTTTTTTTATTTTAATGCTGCATTTTATGTTTAATGGATTATTTTTCTAACTGGTATTGAATAATATAGCTTTAAAACAAAACCAAATACCTGAATTTGAATTTACTTAATTGAAGAACAAAGAAAATTGATAACAAATACTGGATTAAATGTAATTCCAAAAATTAAATGTAGTTATTTCTGTCAATCAGACGTTATGGAAAATGATTATGTTTTTTAACGCATCATTACGTCTTAAAAACCATTAACAAAACTAAGCTAATATTGTGCATGATCACATTATCTGACTGATATGATACTCCAACTAAATTTTTTAGGATTTTAAAAAATTAATTACAGAAAATGACGCAAATTCTTTAGTAGAGAATTCTTCGATATTTTCTTTTTTAACAAAATAAAAAATCATATTAAGTACAAATATCATGTTTGTGTATGTGACGTTTATTGAATATCTCAAAAATTTAAGGGATAATATAATTATATATTTTTATATACATATATCTAAAAATATTTGCAATATTTGGAACAATTAATATGCTTGAGTACATTTTTTTGTATTCTTTAATTATTTACAAGCACAGCAAGCTGGGTATGCTAAAGTCGGATCAGATTTTCCTGTTTTGCAATTGACCTGATCATCATCTTCTCCTGGGCAACTATAAAATAAAATTTATTTGTATAAGTAAAGAAACAAAACAATATATTTTATATGTAAATACAACTTGTTCTAGGCTTACAATGTTGGTGTGCCTTTACCGCCAGCCAGACATTCAAATTTTAGGCATGTAATTGGATCCAAATTATCGTTAATTCCAATATCTAACACATCGCCTTTGTAAACGCATTTACCTGGATGAGCTGTAATTATAAAAGTGTGCTTCTGATGTATCATTTTTATTATATATATGATATATAAAACATTAATTCAGTAAGCAATGTTTGTTATTTCTTATAAAAATATTATTATCTTCACAATATCCCCTTGATCGTTTTATTAATTCGCGTTGAATGTTTCGGAAAGTTTAAGTGTTCCATGCATTTTATCTGCAGCAACCAAAAAAGATTACCGCAGATATTATAAAAGAATCTATAAATTTGATCGTCATACTTGACCCAACGGAAAAATCCGTGCGCACATTTTCAAACTTAACAACCGATTTGTATAAACCACAACAAACTTCCCTGGTAGTTCATAGTAAAGATTTAAAATCTTGTTATTAAATTAAATAGTACATGGAATAATATGTAACACGGAGTTCCTTAAAATTGTACGAAAAAATTAAAGGAACTTTGCGTGAATTTTAATAATTTCCGTAAAGTGTACAAAAAGTGAATAATGGAAGTCAATTGCTGAATGTTCCATAGTTGTTATAATTAGAATGAAGAATTACCTGTAGAGCCAGATACTTCACAATGAATCAGAAATCTTGGATTAATTAAAATGAAACATTTCTTCTTACAGAGATGTTAGCTGAAAAACGAGGCTTGAAATATATATTTCATAATAAATCAAAAGCTTTAAGAATTTTCCACTAAAAATAAACTGCGATTGTATACCATGCAACAAAATGTTTAAAATTTTATTACTAAATGAATTTAAGCTTTGAAGTTAAGTTGAAAATTCTTTCGAATTAATTTTTAATTTTAATATAAGGAAAATTTTAAATGAGCATCTGCTAATTTTCCAGAGCACATAATAATCCCCTATTGCAATTTTATTTTTGATTTACATAAGAACATCAAAGTTTTTTTTTATTTATTTTTATTAAGTCATTTGAATTTTAAAAAAAATTTATTTACCTGGATCTGAGTAATCGCCAATGGCCATAACCGCAGCTACTAAGAAACTAATAACAATAACGTATTTCATTTTGAACTTGCTGCGAACTGATTATATTTTATTGAAAGTAATTCTATTTATATAAATTACTTACAAAAATAAAATTTTGTAACTAAAACATATAAAAAATCACAAGTTTTTTGACGTTAAATGAAATCCATTACGAATATTTTGGGTGCTAATTTTTCAATCAACATATTAATTCTAAAACAAATAAAATTAAGACTATTGTAATAACCAAAATCAAATGAGTCAAATATTAATTTAATGTACAAAATCAATAAGTTTTTATCTAGACAAAAACAAATAATTATAAATATTTATTTTAAAAATTAATAATAATAAATTTTATTTAAAGTTTGGTTATTTTTAACATCTAAATTTTTTGTTATTAAAGATGCACAAGTGCTAATTAATATTTATGCGTTATCGCTATAATTTTCGAAACAAAAGTTTTAATTTTATCTGTCAGAATAACGTCAATATTATGTAAACATTGTAAATAGATAACTAGCTAATAATTAAGTAGCCCAGACTTTCATTATCCATTAATAGATAGTTTACTAACAATAGTATGTTGTCATTTTCATAAAATCTTATCAAAATTTTATTATTATTTTTATTCAATTCCATAATGTTTTTAGTTAACAAATTTAGTTAACAAATAACAAGTTTAAGCTTTCGAGGGTAGTTAAAAATTTTTTAATGGGTAGTTTGGCTATTTTTAGATAAAGCTTATTATATAAAAACCTCTGTTTTATTAATTCTTTAGTTCAGTTCTAAATAAACCGTGATAATGAAATTCGTAATTGTATTCAGTGTTTTAGTGGCAGCAGTTTTTGGTGCAATAACACCACCTTCTGATTATGCAGATAAAGGTGCACATAACATAACACAAATTTAGGAATTTTTGATATTTTTTACTACATCGATGACCCAAATGTATCAAAAGTTTTTGTACATTATCTTAATTTTAGTATCTCTATATGAGTTTTTTACTTTTTCATTTCCGAAAATGGTCTAACGTTAAGTATAATGTATAAATTAAAAAAAAATTAATTTGATATTAAATTAAGAGTTAAAATTTCTTAAAATTTGTCTGAATTTATACAAAATAAATAAACTAGGTACCTCAACCTGTCTGGTGTTTGATTTTATTTTAAAATGTTTTTAAAAATTAATTTCACAAAGAATTTAATTTAATAATAATTGAAAAATTGGTTCGGAAAGATATTATTGTCGGCAAATTCTCTTCGTTATGTATATTTAAACTTATATGCAAACATTTTTTCCAGATCACCCCGGAAAATGTGTATATGAAGGAACACCATTTGATGTAGGTGTATTTGAAAATGTTGATTCGAAATCGTGTTACAGATTTGAATGTTTGAATGCAGAAGGAAAAGGAACAATAGAATTGTATGAACTAAAACTTAAATACAATATCGTAATATTTTTGAATTTTTTTTTTCAAATTTTCTTTTTATAGTTGCGGAAAGACTGGATATCCACCAAATTGCAAAACTGAAGAAGATCTAAGCAAGCCATATCCAGATTGTTGTAAAAAGAAGGCAACTTGTACATAGATAGGTGCTGAGATAATGACTAAATTTAATTTTTAATAAACAGACTTTTATTCAAAAATTGCCAGTTTTTTTTCTATGATAATTCTTTTGTTAAATGATTATCGAACTATAGAGAATATATACCCCTCTATAATCGTATGACAGGCAAACAAAAAACCCTTTTTCTCTGCGTATTTGTAGTAAATAACAGGTAGAGGAGAGAGAGGCCAATAACTGTGGTTAGTGGAATGACTGTGTAGGCAGTCTACTCTGGGACACCGTAGAGTGCAGTTGTTGTTTTTCCAGCGGTACATTTTATTAAAATTAAATTGTTTGTGGAAAATTACATTGAAAAAATTATTTCAAGAATTACGATTTACCAAATCATCATAAGTCTTATGTTAAGCCCCACGTTTTTGGTATACGTTATCATTTAAGATAAAATACTTCGGAGCGTTCTTAGTGTTTTTTTAAACATTAGTTGCATTTTTTATGCATGTATGCATAAAAAATGCATTATGAAATTGAAAGATAGGTTCCTGTAAATATTATACTCCAGATTAATTTTTTAGAGAAAAGTTTGTAATTAAATTGACTAAAATATTTATTTCGAAATAAACGAACCGCTTCGGGCCCGAATACTGGCTGACCTGTGGTATTGAATAACATATGAATTTCAGCTTTCAATATAAAACAAATATATAATGATTTATCTGAATTTCAATTTATATAATTGAGGAACAAAGAAAATAAAAAAAAAAATTCTAGAATAAATACAATACCATTAGATTAAACATAATTGCTTGTTTGAATTATCCGTCATGTTTTGGGATGGCAATCCGGTTAGTATTCGGTTTGAACTATCCGAATATGTTCTGGATTTACGGATTATTCGAAATCCGGATATTTCGAATCAATTATCCGGATATTTCATTTTTTCCCCGACTTTTAATATTTTTTTAATAAATATAAAATTTATGTATTGATGGTGTTATAAAATGTAAAACCGACAATCCTTTTTTAATTACCGTGTTGACGTAGATTTTGATTTTAAGTAGATTTTTGTTATTTCAAAAATTAGAATTGTTGGCTATGCACTAACATATTAAATTGAAAAATTTTGCATTGCTGTATTTTAAATATGTAAGTGAATCCTTTTATTTTTTGAGATTAGACTTTTGTTTCCTTTAATTTAACTCAAAGTTATATAAAGGAATGTAATTAAAATTAATAGAAAAATGTATATATTAGTTTGTATTTTGATCAGCTTCTATGACCTATGAAACTCCAACAAAATTCCAAAATAATTTTGACTTTACAATATAACTTCAAGGCAATATAACTTCAAGGCAATATAACTTCAAGGCAATGGAAAACTAAATCTCAGCTTAGAAAAGCTTTTGATTGGCCTTCATACAATTAAACCAACAGCAGTGAGAGAGTTTTCTCGGTGGGTGGTGTTTTCAACAAAATTACGAAATAAAATTCAGTTTCCATTATTCTTGAAACTCTATTTTAATAATGACTATAAATATATAAATAATAAAACTATATAAATTTAATTATATGCTTCCTTTTTTTTGAATCAATATCGAATAAAATTAACGTACAAATCCAAGTATTTAGATTTTCTTTTCTAAAGTTAAGAATTTGCAAATATCCGAAAAGTATCCGGATATCCGGATATTTCAGGTTTAAGCTATTCCATATCCGGATACCTGAAAGTCCGGATAATTGCCATCCCTAGTCATGTTAAATAATTATTTTTAATCATTTTTTTCAAACGCGTTATTACGTATTAAATACCATTAATAAATTGAAGCTTTTAACGTGTTATTAACTAGTATGATAACCTTCTGTGACTGATATGATACTCCAACTAATTTTTTAAGGATTTTTAACAGCATTAATTCATTAAATGCTACTCGTGGAACTTAAAAAAAAATTTAACATAACTAATTGCATTACAGAAAATGTCCCGAATTGTTTAGTATAGTCGTATTCGATAGGTTCTTTTTTAACAGAGTAAAAAATCATATTAAGTGTACGTGACTTTTATTAAATATTTATTTTTTTAAATTCACAGCATACATGTTCATTTTCTGCTCTCTATGAAAAGGACTTAATAAACCTCAGCTACAGTATATTCAAAAATTGAATATTACCATATACAGCCAATGTTAATTGCAAAAGCCACCGCTATTTTGGTATTAATTCGAAGATCATTTTTACTATAAGTAATTTCAATTAAATATTTATTTTACCAAATCATACCTTCTAAATAATACTGATATGAAATTAGGTAGTATGATATAGAAAAAAAGTTTCTTTTTCAAAGTTAAGTTCAATGACCATTTTTATTGTGACATAAAATTGTATAATGTTTATAAAAGATGCATTTATCAGTATACAAATAAAAAAATGTTATTAAACTTTGATAAAGTTTAAATCTTGATTAAAAATTTACTCAATGAAAGTTAGATACTTTAATAAAAATAAAAAAATAAAAAATTTAAACTTATTTTATAGGAAGTTGAAAATAAAACTATCAGAAAAAGTTTATTTAATTCATTTCTCTTTTCAATATAAGTAAATTTCAAGAATTCTGCATGACATGCCATTTTTATTATATATGATTTAGTTTGATTCCTTTTTTCTATAAAATATTTATTTATTAACTTAACTGTGTACAATCTAAATATATAGGTTCCTCGATCGTTTTTAGCGAGTAATATCAACATGAAAAGATCAGCGTATTTGGTCTTAATTTGCGTAGTTTGCCTAATAAATTAAACTCAATTCTGGAATACAGATGGGAAATATTTGAATCATATCAATTCTCTTCCATGAATTTGGTACGAAGAATATTTTTGCCTTATTCGGTAAATAAAAATACATAATTTTAAATATATTTTACAAATTTTTTTTTACCAGAATTCTATCAATTTTATAAGTTTTTATATTCAGACAAACAAAAAATAAAATAAAAAGGGAAATGCAGAAAGCAGAAATTTTTAACAATAGTAAAATTTCTTACATTTGGACAATAATTCTGTGAATTTGATATGTACCTTTTTAAACGTCTATGAAAAAGTGTCAAACGCCCAATGAAAAAGATAAAAATAGAATTGTATTCAAGATTTTTAAAAAATTTATTTAGTTTTTATCAACAATATTAGATCATCGGCAAAATACAACATTATGTACATACATGTATAGTATATTATTTATGTAGTTTCCTATGAAAGACATTTGCACAGAATTATATGAGTATGTTCATTTTTATTTATTGAGCTTTACATGCTAGCACCTTTAATTTATATAACATGTATTAACATATTTTTACTCGTAACTTTAAATTAAATATGGCAATAGAGAGTAATTTTTGGAAAATGTAATCTGGTGACATTTTTGAAATAAAAAAAATAAAAGTGCACTATTCGGATTAGACTATCAATACCCTTTTAGAAGTTCTAAAATTCTGAATTTTAATGTCTATTCATATCAAAAATCAGTTACTTTATAGTGATTAATTAAATTTTTATTACCGTTGTATGCAATATGGATTTATATTTATACAAATATATGTTTCCAATATGTGTATAAACATTAATTCGCAGCATTATGCTCAAAATATTATTGACATGACTGAAAAAAAAAAAAAAAACATTAAAATTATTATTTTTATATAGTAATTTTAATTTATTGATGAAGGTAAATTAAAAAGAGAACAACATATTTTAATACGAATTATTAATTGATTTTTTAGATAAATGTGTGTATAAATTTTGATTAATTGCTATTTTTATTTAATAAATAAACGAATATATAACAACAATAAATAATGATTATTGAACAAAATTTAAAGTAATTTTCAAAACAAATAAAAAATTACGAAGAAAAAATTTATAGTAAACTATATTAGCTATATGAAATGTAATGAGAGTTTATTAGAACATCATTAATAGAACTGAATAGTTTAATACTATGGTTTTAACAGTAATTGTAAAGGCAGTGATTAGAATATAACATAATCAATTGTTGAATATAAAGCGTTATTAAAATATATTCGAGTTTAAGTTGGATCCCCTTCAGTTCCGTGTTATTTCGTTATTAAAATATATTAAAATATATTCGAGTTTTAGTTCGATCCCCTTCAGTTCTGTGTTATTTGTTTTTTTTAATCCGAATTCTAAAGTCCGTTGTTAAGAAAGATAGAGATCTTTTCCTTGCCAATGTGCGCCTAACAATTAGCACCTTAATATTGACTAAATTGCAAAATACTTGAAAAAATTTTAATTTTATATTTATAGTTGATGAATGTTTAATGTAATACTATATAATAGTTTAAATTAGCAGAAAAATTTCACAGCAGGTTTTTTTTTGCAAAGGTCAATACAGATAACACTTGTTTGAAATCTTAAAAATTATTATTGTTATTAATTACATATAAAGCATAATTAATAATTAATTGCATATTTGCATTCAGTATGGGTCAGTGAAAACCACGAAAAACCACAAAAAATCATGTTCCCGTAAAATATATATATAGCTACATATATATATTTTTTTTAAATAAAATTTCAGTATAAAATACAATAAATTACTTTTACAAAAAAAAAAAATAAATTAAAATAAATTTTTGTTTTAAATACAAAAATTTTCTGCGATTAATAATTCATAATATTAATAATTTTAAAATAAATGCATGTTAAATGATCGTGCGTATGGCATTTTCACACTTTAAAATTTATTTTCATATTTGTGGAAAAAATTCTATAAATGAGAAAATAATATTTTAAACATGTACTTTTAAATAATAAATTTTATTTATATGATGGAAAAAAAAATATATTTTTTTTATTTTATTTATAATAATTATTTTCATATTATTTCTATTGATATGAAAATATTTTCGATAATAAAATTATAGACAAGAATGAAATAAACTGTGTATACAACACATTATGTATATATAATTATAAATAATATACATATGCCTCAAATCATGTAAAATTATATTCACAAAGTATATGTAAAGTATATATGTTTAGTTTGGTGATACCTATTCGTTTTGACTGGATGGAAATTTTTCTCTACGTGTTCTATATCTATAATACTTATAGGATATATGTAAGGTATATATGGAAAAAATATACAAAAGTAAAGTATAAATCTCGGGACAGACATAAGCTAACAAGTATTTAAGAAAAAAAAAATAAAAAATTAAAAGTATAATATGATTAGGTTTTTTCAATCGAATCCTACTCTATTTAGAGTCTTATGTTAGCTTGAATTAAAATGAACAAGATAGCGGGCGTTCGAATTAAACGAAAAAGTTGATTAGTTTTTTTTAACATTTTAATCCCGGCAGATATTGTAATTTTAGATTTTATATACATTTGTCAGTTTAGTTTATGGAAACTTACATGAGTGCATAAGTTCTCTAATAATTTTAATGCAGGTAGAATAAATACGCCTTTTTTTATTTAATAATAAAGAAACTAAATATTTGTTATTTAAGGTCTAATGTATATTTTATAGAGATCAAGTTATGCTAATGCCACATGAATTCAAGATTCTTGCAAGCTAAATACTAATAAAAGCATAAAAAATGTACCCTTTAATGAAAGAAAATCTTCAAAACAAAATAAATTGTATATATATATATAATTATTCTCTAAACGCCATCAATTTTATCAAATGCTGTTTTTTTAAATACAAAATAAAAAAAACATATGCTGAAAACAAATCAAAAATATAATTAATAAACTATCTTTGACTTTAACTTCACTTTTTCCTTATATATACAAATACAACATTTAATATTCATGAGATAATCACAAATTATAATAAAAATTTATTAATAACTTAAAATAAAATAAATCTGGTTTTTTTTTATATTTTATTATTAAATTCAAATAAATATTTATATTATAAATGTAGAATATTTATCTTAAATAACATATATGTATATACATATATAAAATAAAATAATATACCGATTAAAATTACTATGGTAAAAAAAGATAAAGTATAGTGTTCATAAAAACTAGAATGTGTTTTAATATTTAAATTTTTTTTTTTTTTATTTTATTATGATATCGTACTTTCAAATTATGATTTTGTGATAATTTTAATATTATAATAGAACTATATGTATTAGGCTTTAATAGAAGCTTTTAGCGATTAGTTAAATTCTCTCCAAAATCAATTTTATAGTTAGATAGTGTAATATGGTTGATTAGTTGAATATTAACTTTATTAAAATGTATTCGAAGCTTATAAGTTTATAATTTTAATATTCAGGTATCAGTTTGATGACAAAATATAAAAGATTTAAAATAAAGAAAATCTAATGCAAAATTTATACATAAACAAAAATAAAGTTAATTTACAATCAGAAATAAAAAAATATAAATCTTAAATTTTACATGTACACTATCATTTTATTTTTTTGTATTATTTTTTATTTCGAATGATAAATCTTTAAGCAACGTCGTCATAAGAAAATATTATAAAATTTTACAAAAGTTTTTCTTCCCTTTGAAATAGTATGACATTATTACAAAATATAAATAATAATATGGCACGTACTCTACCGAAATAATAATAACATACAAACTGGACATTTATCTGTTTTTTTTTTTTTGGGAAAAAACCTCCTACTGAGATACAAATAGAACAATTGCAAACATTATTTTCTGACTTGAAATTTTGTTAAGTCAATTCGGAGTGAATTTCAGAGTGTTAAAATGGATAAATCAAAAATTATGAAAAGTTTAATCGTGGACGGTTTAATTATTTTTGAAGCCCAATATCCATTGAACAAAATATTTTTAATTTAAAATCATTTAGTTTAGGAGCCTACAAATATAATACCTACATTTATTCCAGACTAATATTAATATTAAAAGATTTTCGACAGGAGCTTAGTCTTATAGTAAGGTAAAACAATTTTCAGCACTATATTATACAATTAGGTTATAGCTGAGAATACTTCTATATTAATGCCTTTTTTTTAATTACAAATTTAATTCAATTTGTGTATATATGAAAACGAGTAAAAGAATGTGTACTATATTATGCTTAACAAATACATAATGTCTATTATCTAGATATGAATTCAAAAAAGGATGTCCGGTATATAGATAGATCATACATAGGTTCTTTGTGAAGTAATATTTAGATATAAATAATCATAATGTTTTTAGTTAGGTAGATGTATATACATTTTTCATGTATGATAAGTGTAGGCCGATATGTCCATATGTATAACACATATGGGAGTTTATTTTGTGGTATTAATTTAATAAATTACAAGATTTTTCTACATTTGTTTAAATTAATCAATTCAAATATTATAAAAATAGGAGGATTTTTCTTTAGATATTTAAAATTGATTACCATAATTTTAAGAACATAGAAAAATAATTTTTTTAGTAATTCTTTTTACAATCTTTTTTTCCGATACAATATTTTTAACAAAATTCAAACGTTTAAATAATTTAAGACTGCGGCAAATTTGGACTAAAATATACATTTAATTTGTTTGACCCTTTTTTTCCATCCTATCGATACTAATCAAAGAGTAAAATTATTTCGATTTAATTGCTTTTTAAATAGCCATGCAATGCTTCAATAAAAAGTATAAACAATCTTTTTTCAAATATTGAAGTAAAAATTTTGTTTTTGAAAACAATATTTTGTACAAAATTTATAAAATATTAAACTAAGAAAACTTAAGCTTTTGGAAATATGAGTGAGCTATATTTTACATGGATCTGTAAATAAAATTTAGAGCGCATTTAAGCTAATAATGGAAATGGAAAGTACAAAATTTCTAATATTTATTTACGAAACATTCATTAATTTAAATTTAATTTTAGACCTGCTTTCATATAGTACATTTAGAAACTTTATGAAAATTCTTTTTAGGAATTAGTATATTGCAAATAAATTACGATGTCCTTGTTCATGTTTGACATTTGTTTTCTAAATTCAATTATATAGAGTCTTTGAAGAAAAAAATTCTGTTTATATCGGTATATTTTTTTTTTTGTTAATATACATTATTTGTATATATTTATAAATTTTGAAAATATTCAACAAAAGTTCAACTTTTGCTTACGTATTTCTTTATACAAATCGAATTAATCCTTTGGCAATGTTCCGATTTAATATCAAAATAAGAAAATTCTTGTTTTCTTATCACACGTCGATAAATGTTTCAAAAATATAAATATAACTGAAAAGATTCCTTTATATACAATTTATAGATAATACTTATTTCTACTAGAGAAACTATATATATATGAAAAAGGAAGAAAAGATAATATCATCCTTGTTTCCTGACAACGAAATGCATGCAAAAATTGAGAACAAATTTTTCAGAATTTTTAAAACCTACTTTCCCTATCCTAATATATAAGATATTATAGTCAAAATATAAATATTCATTCCCAACATATAGTATACTGTTCTTTTATTTTTTATTTTTTCTTCTTCAATTTACGCTGACATTGCATTTGATGTATAAAGATTGTGCAGAAGTGATAGTTTATAAAAAGGATTTTCATTCCCAATTTTTAGATTGTCTTACAGTTTTTCTGTGTATATACAGTTTTTTTTTTTTTTTTAGTGATTTTAACTTAAATATTTGAGGAAGGTTCGTTTGTCCATGTAACTATAATATTTGGATATTGCGCCTATCAATATAAAAATCTTTCCAAATTATTTATATAATATGAAAAGGAAAAGATTTTTCTTTATTATATTTTTTTATATTTTTATCCTTTGAAACAGGAAAGGAGAATTTTTTGTTTTATTTACCTTTTTTCTCAAGCAGACGAAAAGTCAAATCTGTAGGAAAAAATATGTATAGTATAGGAACAAGTGTTAAGTTACTTAACTTTAAGGTCAAGAAAATGATAAACCTTGATAATTCATGCCCGTGCAGTGGATTATTTTCAGGCTTATTCTTTTCCACCTGCTTATTTTATTGTGCTTTCTGACAAAATTAAGAAAACAGGAATAAATGGTAGAATTAAAGCAGAATTAATCACTTATCCATCTTGTAATTGATAGTTTTACTTTGGTTTGGTAATTTTTAACTTGTGCCATTGTTAAATGAATTTTCAATGTTAAATGAATTAAAGTATTTTCTTCTTAAATGTTTTTTAATACTTCTAGTTAATTCCGATTCTAGATCTTTATGATCTTTGTATGCATTCTTAAATTCTAGTATCAGAAATTGAGAAATTGTATAAAAATACGTATAATACTAAAATCATAAGATTCAATTTCCATATTATTGTTATAAACTTTAGATTGTAATAAATTTTTATATTACTTTAATTTTAAATTTCCTATTATTTTTCAATCAATAGAAAATTTATAATTTGCTGTATCATTAAATTGGTTTTATAAAAGCTTTAAATCAGATTTCATTTTAAAATAAATAAAATATTATATTATACTATCTATCTGTATAATATAGACAAATTTTGTAACAGAATAAATAAAAAAAAAAATATTGCTACAGAATAACAGGAATATCAGCAGCTTTTAGATGTAGTGTACAAACTTATTTTCTTGATTTTATTTTAATCCTTATAAAAGAAGAAAGAAAATTTATTATTTTATAGGAAAACAAATGTTTTTATGTCCAATTTTATTTAGGATGATTTCGAAAAAACAAAAAAAAAATTTCCCAATTATTTTATTTTTATTTTATATTATTTTTTGAGTTTTCTTAAGGTATTCAATTTAGT
Organism: Hybos culiciformis; assembly: GCA_964007475.1. Lineage (NCBI taxonomy): Eukaryota > Metazoa > Arthropoda > Insecta > Diptera > Hybotidae > Hybos > Hybos culiciformis. The sequence continues at coordinate 15,638,137 of OZ023275.1, read as the reverse complement.
TTTTTTGTTCAAAAATTAGATAAAAGTATGTTTACTCCAAAGAGACAGATTATGTCGATTATGTTATAATTTTATATTTTGATACACTAAATTGAAATTTAATGAAACAGAAAGAAAATATTTTTAAATTTGCGGCTAATACATAGATTGTAACAGATGTTAAGAAAATTTGTTATTACAACGAGTTGTGTGTACACAAAAACACATGGACACGCATCAATACCGCAGGTCGAGTGATATAAAATTGACAAGTGTCCATGTGTTTTTGTGTAAATACACAACGAGCTGTATAACAAATTTTATTAACATGTTTTATATACTGCTTTAATGTGCATGTGAGAGGTAGTTGCAATCAATACATTTGCAATGCAAAAAATAAACAAAAGTTCAAAATGAAGAAAGTAAATAAAATTTACTTAATACGGAGAATGTAAATAAAATTTACTTAAGTGAATAATTACGTATTGACGCATGTATTGACGCATGTAATATACCATTTACTGACCTAAATTTACCGTAGTAAATACAACTTACCGATCACATGCACATTAAAAACTCATACATGTTCATATTTTACTTATTGCAACAGAACAAACTAAGCAATTAACAGAATAATTCTGACAAAGTTAAATCAATTATTAATTATAAGTATATACTTTAAGTAGAAATACATAAAAGTAGTATATTTTAATAGAATATTTTTAACTTAGTTTGGTACAGTGTTTAAATTATTAGAAAGTCTCAGGAAATTAAAAAAAATATAACTTTTAAAAAAACTTGATCTGTATGTATATTCGTATTATTGAGAATATTTCTTACTCAGCAATCGAGTTCTTGAAGGATTTATCTAAAACGAAAAGTAATTGAGTAATCATAGATACTTAAAAAGTTTAAAATATCTATCATTCTAAAATATTCGGTAAATTTGGAAGAAACTTTATGAAAAGCTCATTATGTTGCTTTACTATGCCTTTTTGATATGAAAATTCAGAAATTTTTGATCGGTTTTTACAAATTTATAATGTCTGTTCGATAAATATGACGTTCTTCTTAACTAAAAATCTAAAATCTACTTAAAATATAATCTACTATATTTTAAACCGATCTAGTTATTTAAAGCCTTTGACCTGGAATAAATATTCTATTAGATTTTGGTGGTAAATTAAACATTTTGAATAATTTTTTTTTTTTTTTAAGGATTCTATTTACTTATGCATATACGAACATAACAAAAATAATATAATGAATTTATGTTGTGTACTCTCTATATTTATACCTATATTTATATGGTTTTCGCCACCCACATAAATACATACATCCAGAATTCACATACATTTTCATTCATTCGCTTTTTTTATATTTACTCAAATTTTATTTACAATAATAGGCAGCAGCATACACTATATGTTCATCATTGTATGAAAATAAGTCGAATAATTATGTAAAAAAACAAAAAAAAAAAAAAAAATAGAAATAAACAAAAGGAAAATAAATAAATTAAATATGTTTGTAGTTTGTAGGAAATGTTATATTAGGTTATTGGCATATTGACATATAAATTGCCTTTTTCTTTATAATATGTTCATTATTTTCTGCCTTTATTTATTTATTTGTTATTATCTTTATATAACTATGATTTTGTTTTTTTTTTGTTTTCATAAAAGAATAACTTTTCTATTGATATGCGACACTTTTTCGGTTTATTATATTTTCTTTTTAAAAAGGATTTCGTGTCTAACTTAAGTTTTTCATATACATATAGAGTTTTCATATTAATTGAATTAAATACAATGTTGTTATAATGAACTAATGTAAATAGTATTCATCATATATGGAATAGATCTTCACAATATTTTTTTTTTTTTCAAATATTTATACAGAAAACTGTTATTTTGTAAAATTTTTGGTTCACAGTTTGATCGGTTTATGTAAAAGTTATGTTTGTATGGTACATGATATAAAATGAACAAAAGTTCTTCGATTTTAATCATTTTAGTTACTAGTTCACGAATAAAACGTTAAACAAATATATTTTTTGTTTGTATCAATCTTGTTCAAACTTATCATCGGAATTCATGAATTTTATTTAATCAAAAGATTAAAACCTATGTTCCACTTTATGCTTACTTTCAGTTTTTTTTTTTTTTTCTTCTTTTTTCTATTTTTATTTATTTTTATCTGATGATAATAGGTAATGATATTTGGAGAAAAAGAAAAAAAAAAAAAGGCTAAGGGATAAATACATATTATATAAAAATAATAATATAAGAAAGTGAAGAGAAAAATAAATAAAATTAATAGGGATTTGTGGGTTAGGAAAATAGATTGTTGTGGTAGGTTGTTTATCTAAATTTAGTAGAACAAGCGTTGAAATCTTTTTAAATTATTTGTATTTATCACAAAAAATAATTTATTTAAAAAATAGACCTTATTTTATTTATTTTTTTTTATTATTATTATTTTTATCTATTATTAACATCTTTTTGTGCTAATTAAATTATTTAATTTAGCTTTATATTGTGTTTTTTTATTTTTTTGTGTTTATTATGATGACACAATTTTTGTCGAACAAAAACAAAAACTTCATCAGTTGCATATTGTATCTTTGTGTATCGAGATTGTTTGATAGTTAGTTTTGATTTAAAACTTATAGCTTTTGGATATAAAGTTCATTATTTAAAATAGGTTCTACAATTACTGAATCGATGACTTAAAAATTTATTATGCTGGTAAATAATGGTAAATAATGGTAAATTATGCTGGTCGAGTAAATTTTTGAAACAATTTTTTTAATTTTTAATCAATCTTTTGCTTTTTATTTAAATTATTAAAATACTAGACCTTTTAAATTTTAATTTTTTTCTTTGCCATTAGGCGTATCAAATATTTTTGGTTGAAAAGTAGAAAAACAAAAAAAAAAAAAGGATTATGCTGCTCCAGATATTTTCTTGAAGGTTATTCTTCAAAAAATACAAATTTAAACAAAAATATTATTTCAAAGCTTTGATTATGTTACAAAAATCATATTTATGATGTATTAAAAATATTACATTTCAAATGAATATTAAAAAAAAAAAAATAAAATCTTTATTTGAATGATTTTGCTTTATATATAAACAAAACATTATTATTATTATTTATATATAAAAAATATCTAATTCTAATATATAATGAGTTTGTACACAAAGAACTGAAACCATCACATCATATTCTATATATGACATGAGAGATTTTCCTAAACAAATGACCCATAAATGTATAAAATCTGTACCATTTGTCATCTTGGAGACATGTGAATGGCTTTATTAAATCATTTTTGTTTTTTTTTTTTCAAAAATAAAAGAAAATAATAAATTTTACATAAACTAAATATAATAAAATGTAACTTCACTAAATTATTAAAAATATATTTTGAATATTATATAGAAAAACAGATTTCAACCAGATTTGATTTTCTTTTTTTTAAAGCCAAAAATTTATACATATGATGACTTAGATAAATATCTAGTACAATACGGTATGAAAATATTAATATGATTTTTGATATTAATTGATTTAATAGTCTTCTTTTGCCTTCACTGCGATTTATTGACATCAATTATCAATTATTAAAGACCATAATTATTTGTGTCCGCGAAAATAAACAAAATAATGATCATTAATAACTTCGCTACACTTCAGGTTAGCAACCATGAATTTCTTGGTTTGAAAATAGGTTGGCGAATGGGGTGACACACTTATAAAAGATGGTTTGGTTTGAAATTAAAAAAAAATTCTTTGTAAAATTAAAAAAAAATTCTTTGTAAAATAAAATTTTAATTTTTCGTAATTAAAAAAAAAAAAATGAATTTTTTTAATTTAAAGAAATAATGTAAAATAAAAATAATATTCAATTTTTTTTTTAAAATATTTTAATTTATTTTCTTTTTTGATAACCTACAATTTATTATTATTTTTTTTATATCGAAGCATTTTAAAGTATGATTTTTTCTGTAAATTTTCTGCAAATTGACAGGTTATACCTTTTTTTTTTTGAAATGCAATAAAACTATGTAGTAAATTTTCTAGGTTTGTGTCGAACCGACTTTCAAACCATGAAAAAAAAAAAAAAAATTTTATATGGCAAACCATGTATCAAACACAGAACGAACCCATTTTTTTCTGCAAAACATGGAATTCTGTGTTTGTAACCTGAAGTGTAGCGAAGTTATAAGGTATATTTATAATAATGGGAAAAATTTATTCTTGGTTATGAAACAAAAATTTTTCTTCTTGCATTTTTTAATTCTATTTTTGAACTTTTTGTTTTTATTTCCAATAATAATTCGATGACGGGCTTTGGAAACGTACCAAGAAATGTAAGAAAGTAGTAAGTTCATTATAATGCATAATTTAATTTAAGAAATTTGATAGCATTATTTTTAACAATTTAATTTTAGAAGATTGATAGTAATTTTATGGCCATTACAAGGGTTAAAAACATATCCAATGATCATAATGTTATAATTTTATCTTTTTATAATAAAGCATTTGAGATTGTTCTTGTCGCGATATAAAAATGGCTACACGCAAGCACAGATTAAGCACTAAATGGTAGCATTTTCCCTTTGCCAAAATTCGAAAAAAAAAAAAATTGGTTTAAATTTAGGAATTTTCGCCTAATCTAAAAAAATTGTTTTTACATTATTTTGAAGAGCACAAATTCTAGTTTTTGTAGCAGAAATAGGCATAAATTAAGCACTAAATGATGGCATCATTATTTTTTTGGAAATTCGAATTCGGCCAGAGATACTCCTTGACCCATGTTCGACATTCGAAAATCAAAGTTTCTCAAAAACCAAGCGAGGACAAATTCTAGTTTTTGTGGCACTAATAGTCACAAATTAAGCACTAAATGCTCAATAATTGCGACATCACTTACAAAGAATTGTCCGGCTGAAGAGCCTCCACCTGCGAAATGAAGGGAAAATTAAATTTTGTGCTTCTTCTTAGTAAATATGGCTTTGCTAATACTTTGGACAAATTTTCAAAGAAATATTTATTTCAAAATAAAAAAAAACCATTCAATATTTTTATTTTATTTTTCTTTTTTTTTTAACTTATATCCTTCTTACTAACTTTCACAGGTTTCCTTATTTAAATTTATTATATTTTAAATATACATAATTTTTTTTTCCTCGTTTAATAATTTTTAAATTTTTGTTTCAGGAAATTTTTAAATTCCTTTTCTCAGCTGGAAAATTTAATTAAAAAAAATTTAATTTTTACTACAAAAAAAAGAAAATATTTTTGTTTTCTTTAAAAAAAATAGAAAATAAAAATTAAAAATAAAATAAATAATTTCTTTTAAAGAATTATCATTTTTTCTTTAATTGCTTCCTAAAAATTTTCCTTAATTGCGCATATTTGTAATTGACCTTTTTTACAAGCAGTTTTTTTTTTAATCTTGAATTTTTCCTTTAATTTATTTGTTAGAAAATAAGAGGAAAAATCTTTATAACTTTTTAAGTAAGGAAAATGTAAAAAAAAAAAAAAAAAATTTTTTTTTGTTTTTAATTTTCCAAAAAAAAAAAACAAAAAAAAAAGAGAAAAGCAATTCAAATTTGGATTCTATCCAAGAAAAAATAATTCAAAGCAACAGCAAGAAGTACTTTGTACCAAAAAATAATCGTAAATCATTTCAGCACATTATCCTTTTTCGTTTCAAAAAAACAAAAAAATGAAAATTCTAAAAATTCAACTAACCTTTTTTTTTTATTTTTTTTTGTCTTGATACTTACTTATTTGTATATATTTTTCTTAAATTTTCATTTTTGGAACTTTGTTACTTTCGTTTTGTTATACAAAAAAAAAAACAGTTCTCTCCGATCAATGTTTAAAGAAAACTTACAAAGATAGCTTTGAACCACAGAGAAATTATAGTATAGATAATTTCATAGAACTTTTTTAGTATAAATAACAGCTGTCGTTCAGCTCCATTTGATAGTATTTATAAAAATATACGTAAATTGAAACAAAATCTATGCAATACTATGAAATGGAGCTAATCACCACCAGTTATTTCGTACACTAAAAAAAGTTGTATGAAATGATTCCTCTGTGTAATTGACATATTTGTGATTAAACATAAATCGACAAAATTTGGCAAAGCGTTTTTCCTAAAAATTGTTCTTCTTGATCACGGGTCTGTTGATGAAGTAATAGAAAATATAAGACAACATTAATGTTTTTAAGTTCTAATATCCCATTCAAAAGAAGAAAATTATATATAATATGTTAACCGTAAGTTTAAAAAAAAGATCATTGTAACATATCTGACAGTTAATTTTTAATTCTTTCCAAATGTGAACTATACTTTTTCAAAGTTTCATTAAGTATATAAGCTTATCATATAGGTGCAGTCGAAATTTTGCAAAGATACCAATCGGAATGAAGATTATTTTTGAACATATATTTCCTGAAGAAAAAATTCCTGTATAACGAAACAAGTGTACTTTTGCAATAAATTTCAAATTTTTTAAAGATACTGCATTTGTAATGCATTTTATTACATAATTTTTTTTATTAAATTCAAACTAAAAATTTATATGTATGTATATACTTAAGTTTCCAATCTTTCTATCTTTTGTTTCTATAGTAATTTTGAAAATATATATACAATTGAAAAGAATCAAGTAATTTAAATTTCAACTATATTCGTATATCGCGAGGCACAAAACTTATTTTTTTGATAATAAAAAGATACTTTCTTTTTATTTTATTTTTTATTTTTTGGGTCAACTGAGTTCAGATGTCAGGAAAATATATGAAAATTTTTTTTTTTTTATTTAAAATGTCTATAACTATTTTTCTTAACATTTTCTAAGAAGATTTTCTCTTCAATGTATATATATACAATATTTTTGGTATATAAAAATTAAATCAGTGAAGTTGAATGAATTGCATTTTTAAAATTATAACAATAGATGAAATATTTAATTTATGTTTTATATAAAATAAAATAATAATACATTTTAAGTATTTTATAATAAAAAAAAAAAATAGAAAATAGTATAAAAATATGAATGAAAATAATAAATGTAAATTTAAATGTTAAAATAGATGGATGGATGGATATAAGATTTTATTTTACTAAGTGTTGTGAATTTTTAACTATTAGGAATAAGACATCACTGTTGTATAAATGCAGACATGCTATCTTTTGATTTTTAAATATCATTATAAGTTTGCATGTGAGAACGTTTTAGTTTTTTTCATTTGGTTATGCAATTGGATGAAATTTTCTTAATAAAAATTTCGAGATTTAAAAAAAAAAAAAGTAAATACGCGGAAATCGTTTGAGATTTTGCACATTTAAATTAGTAATAATATTTTATAAATTTTTCATTTATATGAATACTAACTACTAATGTATCTTCTGGGCAGGGCATTAAGTGAACGTTTCAATGAACTTAAACTGAAATATTTTCATTTCCAAACATCTATGTCAGTATCAGATATAATCTTATTTTGTATTTAACAACATATCTTTCCTTAGAAAAAATGTAACTATCCAGCTTTTCGATAATAATTTTAATATTTTCTTCCTACAAAAAAAGTTGTTTGTGGAACTTGAAATCATTCCCTTAATTCAGTAGGCACAAAGTAATGCTAGAATTTCATATTAAATTATTTTAGTTTTTTTTAACTGATGGGCGTATTCCTTTGTAAGAAAAAAATGTCATGATACTATAATTTTAAATTTAAATTTTTAAAATTATTAAATTTGAATTTTTCAGTCAAAAAATCCTATTTAAGTCCCAGACGACGGAATAAGATAAAATCTATTTAAAAAACCAAATATTTGATTAGGTAATATGAATAGTCATCCAAAAAGATACCAAAATTTATTTAGTTTTTTTTTTTTAATATTTTATTTCTATTCATAGTGCCCATTTTTTACTTGTGTTAATTTATGCAAATCAAATTTTAGTAGAATATTAAATTTCATGTAATATGGAATTGTATATATGTATTTTGTACAGGTATCATAAAATGGTTTTAACTCCTTTTTTATTATACGTTATGTGTATGTTCTAAATATAAATATTTTTTTTTACATAAAACACATCACAAAAACTTAATTGAAGAAAAAACTGGATGTTTCCAAATTTCAGACCAGAATAGGGATTGAATCACTATCTTCAGCTCCCATGCAATAGGATAATAACAATGGCACTGTAGGAAGCATCCAAAAGACTAATTCTATGAATTTTTTTAAATTATTAAATTTAATTAAGTTTAAAAAAAATAGGCTAAATAATAGTAAAAGAAAAAAATTAATTTATTATGGTAAAGATATTTTCCGAAAAACGTATAGTTAGTTATTAGTATCATAAGTAAGAGCTTAATTATTGTTTAGAAACTTGTTACAATTTCCCAGGCATTGATTCTTCATTTTTACTGAATTCGGTTCAGTAAACTTTTCGTTATGTATATTAATATTAAATTGAGTATCATGTTTTGAAAATGTTGGTTGTCTGTTCAGTAACACTGTTATTATAAAAGCACATTGTATGTGAAACCATCTAATTTATCATTTATCTGTTGTACTTGTACGTAGTTATACAAATATATGTGTTTTTTGAATAAAAAATTATTTTCAACTATTTTTTTTTTTACAGGATAGAAATTAATATATTAAGATAATTTTCAACGTTGGCTGAAATCCTGAAAAATTAAATTATTCTTCAGTATAAAAATTATGATGAGTTGATTTGACACAGGCAAAATAATTATTGATTTTGGCAAAGTAACAAAATTTCTGTAATTTTCAGTTTTTGTTATTCACATAATTTTTGTTTTTCTTAAATTAAAGTAATAAAATTTAACGTGAATAAAATGTTTAATAAAAAATATTAAAGCATTTATGTAAAATGTATAATTAAAAATGAACTTCTATAATAAAACATAATAATAAAACGTTTCAGCTGAGATATAATTGATAAAAGATTCGTCACAAATTTTTAATAAAGACATAAAAATTGTGGTTACTCTTTTAGCTCTTTTGACATCTCTATCACGCGCACGTATTTGTGGAGGTTAATTGAATATTTCATTATTATCACCTTTATGATGTACTCTGAACTTAATATATTCTTTGTATAATAAAATAAACTTTATTTCCTTCAATGTATAAATTAAACTAAAAATTGTAAATATTTATTTGAATAACATATTTTCATTAAAAGCACTTTTTAATAAAACCAGATTTTCTTACATAAATTATAATAAATTATTAAATTTAACCGCGAAACAATTAAACATTGTATTTATACATATTTCTTTCTAAATAATCTATTTGTGTTTTTTTTTTTGTTATTTACATATCGGTTTTTATTAAAATCTTTAATTTCAATAATAGTTTTGTTTAAACAATTTTAAATTTATTAAATTATATTTTATTCAACCATACTCAAGAAAAATGACATAACTGAATAGTTTCAAACATTTTTTAAATTATTATAAATTATCTAGAAAATAGTTGGTGGAAAAATGGTAGTTGGTATTTTGGTTGGTGGTTGGTATTTTAGTTGGTGGAAAAATGTCAGTTGGTATAAAAAAATATGTGAGTCTCGGGACACACGGAAGAAGTGAAACTTCATGGCAAGTAGTATTTTCTGGGAAGGCTAAATAAATATTTAAAATGGCCAAGTGCACATAAAGGCATGGCGCCAATCGATTTTTTCGACGGCGACTAGTTGATTTTATTCCTTCGACTGCTGCGGCCAGTCGACTTAAAATAACTTGTTTTGGGGGAATTCGGGAAAAAAAATTAAAAACCAGCGACTACTTAGAGATAAAAACATTTAAAAATTCTAAAATACTTTTTAAGCTCAAAAAGTTTATTGGCATAATGGCTTTTAAATTATTTCAAAATGGCTAGAATTATGGCTGCATGGCAACACTGATTGCCAGATGATTTCTACTATATTTTAAACAATTCCGGTTACAACTATATTATTAGCGAAAATAATGTATGGAAGCAGCGTGGCTTAAATCATGGTTTCTTTTTGTTGCTCGAAAAGTTTAACCTAAAATAACTTTTTAAATATGCCTGAAAAATTTCATGTTTATTAGTACTTCTTCTGAAAAGGAATTGGAATAAAAATATTCTACATGCATTGCATTAATGGAATTTAATGGCAAAAATAATTTATACTAACAACTCAATTACAAATTACTTCAAAAAAAAATCTGTTTTAGTTAAAAGAGCATTTTCAAATATACCTGCATAATTTGACATTGGTATTTCTTCCGAAAAGTAATGGTAATAAAAATATTCCTCCTGCATTTTATTAGTGTAATTTAATGTCAAAAATAAGTTACACTAACAAACTAAAAAAAAATAAAATTAAGAAAAATTAATATCAAAAATAAATTATCTACAAAATAGGTGCATGTGGAACATTTTTATTCAGAATACATATTTGTATTCCAAAAACTTTTCGAAAATTAGCACTAATAATTAATAAATGAAATATTTTTTTTATTATTGTTTAAAATAAATTTCCCTTTCAATCGAAAAAAAAAAATAGTATTTTCGACTTTAATTCTGAGCCAATATAGAGTAGGTTATTGCCCTGATAAGCTTTATTAAGTTGTTAGCGGCTGTCGGTTTTATCATAAGCTGACGCATACATTTTTTCTTTTTTCTTTTTTTTTTCCTTTTTTTTCGACAATAATCGTTTCATTTTTGACAATAATCGTTTCATTTTTGACAATAATCGTTCTATTTTTGACACTTACATTTTTTTCACTCTCAATCACAATGTCTCCAAAGAAGTTTCACTTCAATAAGCTTATTAGATCGGTTTATTGTTCTTATATATGTACATCACTTCTACGGAACCTATGCTATGTTAAAGAATTCGGCTACCTATGCTATGTTAAAGAATTCGGCTGACTTAAATTTTTTTATTTTATTTTTTACTCCGGAAAGAGTAAAATAAAAAAATGTGTAAAAAACCAAAAATTTCACTTAAGACATAAAACGGATAAAAAAGGGATGAGTATGTCATAAGAATCTAACTAAATTATCATATCTAAGATTAGAGACAAATATTTCGCGGTTATATTATCTTCCTTATCAAGTTTTCTACTCGCGAAAGTCTAAATAAGACATATTTTTAAATAAATAAAGTTAGTTTCTTAACCAAAAAATCGTTATTATTTTGGTTAAGTCGTTCTATTTTCAAAGGAGTGAAACATTCATATTAATATATTATTATAAACATTGTATGTATATAGCAAATATTATGTATGTATTTCGAATTATAAAAGAAAATTTATATATTATGTATGTAACAATAATGTAAAAGAAATTTAATTGACAGCTAACTATTTAAATAATTTCAATATAAAATTTCAAAAAAAAACAATAAACTTTAATGGTTTAATATAAATGAATTTGAATAATTTTTTCTGGTAAATGTATGAATGTTAAGTACGAATCGTAATTTGTCGACAAGAGAGAAAAATTCAAACACTTAAATATTTCTTTCGTTTTGATTTAGGTAATTCTGAACAAACTTATAGTAAACAATTAATCCTAGGGAACCTTTGTTTTGTAAAGTCAGTTCTTGCTAAGAATTAAATATTGTAATTTAGTATGGAAGAACTAATAAAATTTATACATTTGATGTCCGAAATAAAAAATGTGATGTTGAATAATAAGAAATGTATAGGTACCTCGTGAAAAAATTAAGCAGAACTAATTTAAAATGAAATTATTAAAGAAGTTTTTTGTGTTTGCTAAACATACCAGTTTTTTTTATTAATCAAAAATTATTAAATTAACTATTTGGGGCCTTAAATAATTAATTCAAATTCAAATTCATTTATTTTCAAGCTGATATAATACAATTACATTATGTTTACTTATATTTAGAGATTTAGTGTCCTATGCTACTTTACTACTAAGAAATTTATGTTAGGTACATTGTGATTAATTCTATATTTTTATCAAAACATTTATTATAGGAAAAAGCTAAAACCTATTTGACTTCTAAAATAATTAATATCCATAAATATTTGAACTAGAGTTGAGAATTTAACTCTTGTCCTTTCCTGAAACGCTGCGCTATTCGTCTGCGAGAAGTATTTATAAATTATATTTTTAAATAATTTAGAAAAAAAGAGATATAGTTTAATATAAGTTTTCAGTTTAATATTATGAATTCAATTATATTTCAAATTAATGGCATATCTAGATATAAAAAGCTGTCGAAACTAAGAACATCCTGCAAAATATCTGAAATAGCATCAGTCAAGCTCCCAATATTCTAATGTTTTTATAAAAAGGATTTAACAATGAATGAAAGAATTGGAAACACAATAGAATTTAATGTAAAAATATTCTGAATAATAAATATTATTATTTTCTTAATAAAATTTTAATTATATGTTTAATCACATTTTTTAATTAATACCCTTTATTTCATCCCTTTTGATTACTATATTTTAAAACAATATTTCAATTCTACACATGAAATAAAAATTTAATTATACATTACTAATCCTGATCAACCTCACATGCTTCAATAATAAACAAACAACAGGGAAGAATTAAAAAAATTAACAATTTTTCAAGACATTTCTGTTCAAATACAGAAGTAGTCATCGAATTTAAGACCGAACATTCCAGTAATTTAACGATTTTTATAGTTAAACCTAATGTTTGTAGTAATTTGTTGATTGAATGATTTATAATGATATTAAAAAAATTATTTTCAGCATAAAAATTATAATTTTTTTTATTTAAATTCAAATTATGTAAATAAAAAGAATTTTGGGAAGTAAAAAGTAATATAAGAAATTATTCGAATCAAAGTAAAATTAATTCTTTAACAAATTTATGATTTGTGCCTCCCTGCATTAGTTAAAGTTTTGACTTAAGCCTTGATTAAAAATTTTTGTATAAAAATATTTCTACACTAACTAAAGTTCTACTTATTATAGTTGCACTTTATTTTCTTTCCGTATTTGAAAAGACTTTGGAATAGTTTACCGAGAAGTTTCAGTGTACGATAAGCTTTGGTATTTTACGTTAAGTTTTCCCTAGTGTGTCATACTACTTTTTTTTAATTATTAATTTTTTTTTGTGGTTTAGTCTTTTCAAACTTTTTCAACTTGCAGTCTCGTATTATCCATTACCTTTATCCGCCTCTGATTGGGTATTTGATTTTAAACAGTTCATATTTTTGGGTTATTTAACATTAGTTACTTTTGAAATTACAATCAAAAAGCATTAAAATGAGTTTTTATATTTATGTAATGAGTAATTATGACTTCTTAAAAGTTGTTTCCAAAAATCAAAAATCAGCTTTAGCGTTAGGAATTCGCAGACTATTGGTATTAAAAAAATAGTTTCTGAAATAGAATTTATTTATTCAGATTCAATAAATGGTTGAAAATTATACTCAAAGAGATGAAGATAATATGCATATTTTTCAATTATAGTCATTAGCCGATACAAATATTTGATCAAATTGACTTTTTTTTATTTTTTATTATAATTATTTGTATATAAACTATAGGTAGAAAAAGTCTGCGTACGGTCTCCTTTTCTAATTTTTTGTTCAAAATGTATACAGTTTGTGATGTCTATAAGAAAATTTTTTTGTGCCAATTTTTATGACTTTCAAAGACATTTTTTGACACTTTCCTTTTTATCGTAGGGATAAAATTCTATAGAACGAAATTATCTACATTCAATTGTCTTATAAATAAAATTACTGGTTAATTTCTGAGACGCGGCATTAAAGACTACTGTATACATTTTTCTTATAGAGTACCTTTAAATGACATCAAAAACTGTGAACATGTTGAACAAAAAAATAGAAAACGGGACCGTACGCAGACTTCTTCTACCAAGTGTATATATTTCAAATTAAATTTTATTTTAAAAATTTCAGACAATTGTTGCTTTTGTTTCTATTATACTTCTATGGTTGTGGGAAGCATTTGGTTCCGAAAATATACTCTATATTTTGAGAGGATTTTTTTTAGCTATAAGTGGCAGCATTACATGGATTAAAATTATGTTTATTTTCGTGCACCAAAATAAATACAATATCATTTTTAATAATTTTGATAAATTGGATAAAGAATTTTCGAACGAGAAAGAGATCAAAGATCAAAATTTAAAAATATTTAAATTAATTTTTTGGATCTATTTTTTTGGTTATGGATTAGCTGGAACATCATTTGTCATGGAACCTTTAAGAGACTATCCAACTTTGAAACGGTTACCGTGCAATGTAAATATTTCTATTGATAGCCCATATTTTGAATTATTTTGGATTTATCAAGGTGTGGCCCTCTATACTATATTCATTTTAGGACAGTTTTTTGAAACAGTAAGTTTATTATTGACTTGGATTTATTTTGAACTAAATATCATTCGCATTCAGCCAGTTAGAAATTCAAGCTTTGTTTAAATATTTTTTTAAGCAAATTTTAATAATTTCGAATAGTCTCTGTAATTTCTCGGGCTTAAAAAGAAAAGTAATAATAAAATTAATTTTTTTTGAAATACTTATATAAATTTTTTTTTTTCAGTCATTTCTATACATCTTGTTGAAATGCATCAGAATTGAATCTACATTAAATAACAATTTTTTACTATTTTTGAAAAACGAAAGAAAATATGAAAATATCAAGGAATTAAAAAAAAACATTGTACTCTCTTTGAGAGTTTATGAGTAAGAAATTTTTTATTGTATATGTATTCATGTTGTGATTGTGAATAACCTTAGCTTTCATCATAAAGCTGGTATAATTCAAAAACTACTTAAATACCAAAATTTGAATTGTTTATACTGTGTTGTGTGTTTATAGGTATACTCAAAAATAATCGTCGTTGCTTATAGCAATCCTTTCAATATCAACTCAATTTCAGATTATAATGACTTAATATCAGTGGTATTGTAAAATAGTTTCAAAAATGACACATTTTTTAAAAGTGTTTTTATTTTTTTATTTAAAGGGTTATTGATGATATTTCAAAAATATTTGGAAACATTGTTTTAGTTCAAATTTTTATGAATTGCTCGGTTATAGTTTTAACTATTTTTCTTCTAACAATATCTGAGGCAGATAAAATTTCAGCATTATTTATATTATTTCTTGCACTTGTCCAAACTGCAGCGTATTGTTACCTTGGACAGGCAATTTCTGATATGGTGAGTTTTTATGATATAAAAAGATATAAAAAAAAACAAAAAGGTGGATGAAAACATGAAATAAAGTTCACGATTTTATTAAATAAGTATTACGTTTTATAATTTTAATATATATAATATGTATGCGTCATGTTTTTACATGTTTTTGAAAAATGTGCCTAATACGAGCAATGTACTATTTCTCAATAAAGCCAAATAATGCAATATCAAATACTTTGAAACTTCAGGAATCAATTTATTTGATTCGTTTTAGCTTATAAGTTGTTTTTTTTTTAATTTTCCTTAATTCGACTGCATCTGACAAAATAGATATTCTATTACCCAAAAAAAAAATTAACAACAAAATTAACTAGAATTTGCACCGAACTAACTACAATTTGTACAGAACTAACTACAATTTGGAATCTCTCTTAATAAAATCTGAATGTACAAAAATAACCAATTAAAAACATTTTTTAATAAGATTCTTCAATTCTTACTGACATGCATACTGACAATATATAACGATCTTTTTCTTATTTCCTTAAAATCATAAGTGTATTTAATTATTTTCTTTAATTGTTTTGATTAATACAGAAATCGGAGTTGTATTTTTTGATATATGATTTGAATTGGTACGAGAAATCAAGAAATTATAAATCATTAATCAAAATATTCATGGTCCAAAAGAACTCTGAAAATTATGTGGCCACATCTGGAATACGAAACTTCTCTATGGAAAACTTTACATACGTAAGTTTTTATTCAACTGGATTCAATTTTATATTTTAAAAGATTTGAGTGATTATCTTAAACTATGAATGAAAATTAATTAAATATTTTTAGATAATACGAACAGCTTATAAGTTCTATGCTTTACTAAGGAGGGTTAATTGAAGACACAATTTCAATATCAAATATCAGACTGGTTAAGATAGTTTTTGCCAGTATTAAATACATCTTTATGTGTAAGTAAATCAAATAAATTTTGTTGTAATAATTATAATTGAACTAATGAATTATAAGCAAATAAAAATAAATATAGAAAATTATAATAAAGAATATTATTACAACGTTTTTATCAACTCACTTTCTTGTCTGTTTGTCTGTCCAAATTTTAGACCACTTTCCGACAAGTTACAGCTCCGAAATTTTGAATATAGCTCTGAACCCGATGACAATACAATATTCTACCACTTTAATCGTGATTTGAAAAGTTTGTCGTCTGTTTGTCTGCCCGAGAAATTTTACAATCAAATTTTCACAACCAAAAGTTTGTCCGATTTCATTCAAATTTAGTACATAAAAAGAAGAAATGATTGAAAAAACGAATTTCGTAACAAAAAATTTATTGGCCTCCTATCCAGCGACCTTCCTTGGTAAGGACTTCAAAAGTTCGTCCGATTCCTTTCAAATTTGGTACATAAAAAAAGGACATATTAAACACACAAATTTCGTAACAAAACATTTATTGGCCTCCTACCCAGCGAGCAGCGACGTCCTATGGGGAGGACTTCAAAAGTACGATTTTATTCAAATTCGGTACATAAAAAGAAGTAATGATTAAACACACAAATTTTGTAACAAAAAATTTATTGGCCTCCTCTACCTTCCTTGAGGACTTCAAAATTTCGTCCGATTTTATTCAAATTTTGTACCTACAAAGAGGACATAATTAAACACACAAATTTCGTAATTTTGACAATCAAATTTTATAAGAAAAATTCTGGTTTGTTTCAGCTTCAAAACTAAAAAGTAGAAAATAAATATTAAATCATAAAAAATACATTTTATAAAAAACAACGTTTTTCTTGCGCACTAAAAAGTATAAAATAATTTTACTATGAGTTTCATTTTGGTAACAGACTTTATAACTTTTTTCCGGTTCATTCAGAGGATTGTGGACACACATACTTGAAACTGATTACAACAGTCTATAACTAGAAACGTGGGGCACATTTTTACAACACATTTACAGTATTACCTCAAAAATGCGCCCCACGTTTCTAGTTATAGACTGTTGTAATCAGTTTCAAGTATGTGTGTCCACAATCCTCTGAATGAGCCGGAGAAAAGTTATAAAGTCTGTTACCAAAATGAAACTCATAGTAAAATTATTTTCTACTTTTTAGTGCGCAAGAAAAACGTTGTTTTTTATAAAATGTATTTTTTATGATTTAATATTTTTTAATTATTTACGAATTTTAGTATTTGAACTGTTTATTGTCCATAGATTTGAAAAATTTAACTTTGAAATTATTGTGCCTAAAAAAATATCTATTGGTTTTTGTAATTACTTTATGATTTAAATAGGTCCATCCATTTCTTAAATTTAAGTATGTGTACGCAAGCAGATCATAATGAACTTTTAAGTACTTGGATAATAAAAGAATTTTGAGTTCTTTATACTGTTCTGCCCTCGTTGCCATGTGAAAAAACTAAAAAAAAAAAGATATAAATAGATAAAAAAATAGATAACAGATGGATGTATAAAAACATTTGTAGATCTCCCATAATATAAAATAATTATTTCAATTTGATGCGTCTTATGTAGATGAGATTTTATGTATTAAATAAAAATCGAATGCTAAGTTCTTGAAAAGAAAGGAATGCCAAATATATTTTATAAATAACATGTAAATGTATGCATATTGCATTATTTAATATTTTTACGAAAATCAATTTTAAAGTATTTTGTTAGATAATCCTTCCAACCAATGTTGAAAATAAGTGAATAAGAGTGAAGATTAAGAGAAAGTACGGAAATCGAATGAATATTGCATATTTTGAAATGTTATTGTTGTTGTAGCATTCGAATTATATTTCTTCAAAAATAACTAATTTGTAATATAAATCATATCTCTAATGCTTATCGATTTCATTAAGGAACACAAACTGTAGTAAAATAATTATTGAATAATATTAAAATATAACTAAAACAAAAATTAAGACAAAGTATCCCCAGTACATATTCTATCATCCGCCAATATTCTAATAATTTTATATAAAGAATAATTTAAAAAAATGAAATAATCGAAAAATAGAATAGAATGTAAGAATATTCTGTAAAAAAAACCTATTTCCAAATAAAATTTTAATTATATGTTTTATCCTCGGTTTTATCACATATTTTAATTAGTACCCTTTATTTAATCCTTTTCGATTACTATATTTTATAACAATATTTCAATTGTACGCATGAAATAAAATTTTAATTATAGATTACTAATATTATTAAACCTAACATACTTAATTAATAAACAAACAACAGGGAAGAATTAAAAAATTTAACAAATTATATCAAATCATTCAGCTGTCAACTTTGTTTATAGAAATATGATTATTGTTTGAATATTTTTTTTTTGAAAATAAAAATTTTAAGGAATACTAATTCTTCAAGACATATCTATTTAAACTTATTTTAGGCCGAAGTGGGAATAAAATTCCAGACCGAACGCACAGCACCATAGGATAACGACCACACCAATTAGCATGACGATTTATATGATTTATCGTAAATTAATTATCTTTATCACTTTCATTAAACCTAAAATCTGCAGATATTTATGTCGAATAATTTATGAAGTTGTGCGATAATTATGACATTTAAACATATACTTTATTTTAGCGTATTAATGATAATTTTTTTAATTAATTTCAAATTATATAAAAAAAATTAAGCTTTCGGATAAAATAAATTTTATTTTGGAAATTATTTACATTAAATTAAATTATTTTTCGTTCATAATTATAATTAAAATTGGAAGTAGATTTAACTCTCTTTAAGTAAAATTAATTTGGTTTTAAGAAAAGTAAGTGATCACTTTCTGCCTTCTTCATTCTTTAAAGTTATGATGATTAAAGATTCAATTATTTTACAAATTTTGGTATTTCAGTAGTCTTCTCATTGAAAACATTTTTGGAACTAATCGATTTTTCTAATCGAAATATTCTCTAATTTTTTTCTCCTCGTCAGAGAAAATTCTTTAGCGGTCGGTGATGGAAACGTTAGATCGACAAGACTTTTGAATAACATACTGAAAAGTTTCAATGTATGACAAGCTTAGTTATTTTTCAACGTTGAATTTTTCCCAGTGTGCTGCTATAATATTTATGATTTAACTTATTTTTGTGGTTAAGTTGATAAACTCAGGAAATATTTAGGTATTTTATTTAAATTTAAGTAGTTTGTTTTGAATATTTTTATTATGATTATTAAATACTTCATATCGATTATTCAAGTAACCAGGGCTTAATTTTTAGGCTTAAACAATTATTTTTATACTAAACTCCGTATTAGCAAGAAGCCTTTTTCTAATTTCTTATATAAAACAAATGGAAGCAAATGGAATAAATAGCAATTTTGTATAAAAAATATTTATATTAACATAATTTTTTTAAGCGATCCGCTTCTTTTATTTTTAGAAATTAATCCCTGCAAGTAACAATATCTAAATATAACTATTTTTTTCTAAAATAAAAATAATATTAATATTTTGCTTAACTTTTAAGAAGATCTCAATTTTCTTTAACCCATTGAAGAGTTTTTCGTAAAGCGGTTTCTATTTTCTTTAAATTTATTTATATTATTTTTAAATTTTTTTAAATTAAAAATAAATTTCATCAGCATATAAGTATAAAATAAGAGTATAATGTATAAGGAACTAAATTTCGAGACCTTAGAACAACAAGGTTCTAACTGACAAAATAACTAAGGTCTCGATTTGTTCAAATGAGGACTAATCTAGAAAAAATTTGTATATTTTGTGAAAATTTGTTTACACATTTTTTTTGACGAAGAATTTATGTTACCAAGAAGTTAAATGGATTATATTTTTCATAATGTAAAATAAAATAAATCATTAACTTAATTATGTCTACCATTTTCTCCAAATGTTAGGTTAGTTTAGTCCCAATGTAATGATTTGATATGATTATGTTGAAAATAAAAGTCTTTTGCGCGAAAAAAAAAATTAGTCGCTTCAATGCGAACTTAGTGGTCTAAATCTGTTAGATAAACCATTTCAAAGCTTTGCAACTCTCACATAAAAGGACTCATGGATGTGTTAAGCAACATTACTTGATGGTTGATAGGTTTATCGCTAATTAAAATTTTATTAAAAAAAACTAATATTCTGAGATTAAAAAAGCAGACGAAGAATTAATAGTGAATGGTGAAACGAAATCTACAGGCTTGCTTTCGAGATCGTGACAAACAATTCCTATTCATTAATCCGATTTCCGATCGCTTGTATTTTAGTATTAATTATTGGCTTTTATTGAGGGCACGTAATTTCAAAAGTTTTGGAGAAAACTTTTACTTTGTATAAAAAAGTCTGTATCTTACATGTGTCGATCTGAGTCAATAGAAGTTTGTATTTTGTTTGCGTGAAATTTCACCCATTATGTAAGTACATTTACGTTTTAAATTGCAATTTCTAATGTCATCATTATACAAACATATAATTTTCATTCAATGTTTTAGATCCAATACAAAGAACAAATTTTAACTAAAATATGCATTTAAATGGATTAAAGATTTAAAATATTAAAGTAATCGGAACATGAAATTAAAGTTAAAACTAATGATTTTACATAGAAGTAGTTCCTGATGAATAAAGTGAATATAAGAATAAACATAATTATTTCTTAAGAACATCTATGGCGCTGCTATTAGCCAATAAGTAGGAGAATTTCCACAAAGAAGTGAAACTCTACTTCTAAATCGAACCAAACATATTCAATTTATATATATTCTTTTGTTTATATATTGTTGAAAGTATAAATATCCAGGTAAAATAAATAATTTATTTAGATTTGTTCATTGTAAAGTTTATCCAAGAGTTTGTGTTGTCGCAAAATTATAAACTATACTTAGTTACAGAAAAGTTTCTATATTTCCTGTTATTTGGAGAATCCGCCGTCAATAATAATCGTTAATTATCAGCGGTTATAAAAATAAAAAACCAGCAAAACAAAATATTTTTTTTACTATAACATTTAATTATGTCTGTTATAATAAAAATAGTAGATTATTGTATATGTTAACTAAATTTGTTATTAATTACGAGTTCTGTATACACATTAAAAAAAAAAAACAAAAGTTGGTATACACATTTCTTTTTTCATTTTTTGTTGGTATTTGCCTTTGCTTGTATTGTGAGAACATTTAAATGATTTCATTATTTATGCTGATGCATCTAAATGATTTCATAATTCACGCTGATGCATCTAAATGATTTCATTATTTACGCAGATGCATCTAAATGATTGCATGTGTATTGACGCATATAATATTCCATTTAGCGACTAAATTCTATACTACTAAATACAACATACCGACCACATGCCCATTAAAAATCTTTACGGCTAATTTGTTTATTATACAATTTTATCGGAATGAGAGAATACCGGGCCATATTCCCGTTCATGAGGCATCCCTTCTTCGGGGTGTCTGGTAGGTTAGTAAAATTATTACTATATATTTTTTAATTTTTACTATATTAAATTCACAATATTTGGTTTATTTCAATTTTCTTCAACTTGCAGTCTCGATTTATCCATTACCTTTATCCACCTCTGATTTGGTATTTGATTCTTAAAATTTTACATTTTCAAGCTATTTAACATCAGTTAATTCTGAAACTACAATCAACAAGCATTAAAATGAGTTTTTATATTTATTTAATGAATAATTATGATTTTTTAAAAATTATTTCCAAAAATCACAAATCATCTTTAGCGTTGGGAATTCGTAGATTATTGGTACTAAAATTCCTAAAACAGAATTTTGTTCTTCAGTTTCAAAAACTACTTAAAAATTATACTCAAACAGATGAAGATAAAAAAGATATTTTTGAATTATATACTCATTATTCGATATAAATACTTAATAAATTGGCTATTCATCCCTTTTTAAACTTTTATCTTCAACCGTAATAATCTCCAATCGATATAATCAATTATAAAAATCATTTATGTATGCAAATTCTAAATTCAATTTTGTTTTAAAATTTGCAGTCAATCATTGCATTTGCTTCTCTTGAGTTCTTATGGTTGTGGGAAGCTTTTAAGTCCAACAATGTGCTTTATAACTTAAAAGGAGCTTTATTATCTATAAGTGGCGCCATTACGTGGATTAAACTTATTTTTATTTTTATGCAGCAGAATAAATACAGTGCAATTTTTAATAATTTTGATAAATTGGATGAAGTATTTTCGAACGAGAAAGAGATCAAAGATCAAAATATCAAAATATTTAAATTAATTTTTTGGATTTATTTTTTGGGTTATACAAGTAGTGGAGCATCATTTCTCTTGGAACCTTTAATAGATTATCCAACTTTTAAACGGTTGCCATGCAATGTAAATGTCTCTATTGATAGCCCATATTTTGAATTCTTTTGGATTTTTCAAGGTATAGCACTTACTGTTGTAATTATTGTGGGCCATTTTTTTGAAACGGTGAGTTTATTAATAGACTTTTAATTTTGTTGTTAAAAACTCTTATATAGTAATCTACATATATTAAGATCATCTACATTTATTAAGATCACTAGAAAATCAAGTTTTGATAAAATTAAATTTATTATTAAATACTTTTTAATCAAATATATGAAATTTAAATAATTTTATTTTTTATTAATTATTTTATTTAAAATCATATTTTACTTTCAGACATTTTTGTACATCTTGTTGAAGTGTATCAGAATTGAATCCACATTAAACAAGAATTTTTTATTGTTTTCGAAAAACGAAAGAAAATATGAAAATATCAAGGATTTGAAAAAAAACATTGTGCTTTCGTTGAGAGTTTTTGCGTAAGAAATGAATATTTTTGTAAAGTTTTGACTCCAATCATAAAGTTATACTAAAGTTCAAAAAATATCAAATTGAAATTGAAGTTCTTTATCTTATGTACACTACTTAAAAACAATAAGGGTTTCAAACAGCAATTCTTTCAATATAAACTCAATTTCAGATTAAAAAGATATAACGTTTTATGCCGTAGATATATACACAAAAATTGTCACAACTAAAAAGAGGAGAACTTTTTTTTAACTTTTTTATTGTTTTTTATTAATTTCCAGAAAAATTTTGTACGAAAAGTCTACAATAATCAAAGACAATCCATAAAAAAATTCAAAAACAATTCACTATTCGGAATCAATCCTCATTCTAGCCTACGATATAAGCACTATCGTTAATTTCGTTTCGTTAATTTTTTGAAGCTGTAAAATATTTTCAAAAATATTTGACATATTAAATTATTGTTATAATTTCTTGAATATTCAACTTTTAAAAACAAATATGTTTTTGTTTTTTAAAGGCTAATTGATGATATATCAAAAATGTTTGGAAAAATTGTTTTAGTTCAAATTATTATGAATTGTTCGGTTATAGTTTTATGCATTTATCTTCTAACAATACCCGAAGCAGATCAAATTTCAGCATTATGTATGGTATTTTTCGTACTGGGCCAAACTGCAGCATATTCTTACCTTGGACAGGCAGTTTTTGATAAGGTGATTTTAAATATATAAAAAGTTGTGAAAAAGTAAAAGGTTAATTTTGCAACACAAATCAAATTATATTAAGTACTATTTTTCAATAATTTCATTTTTCATACCAATATTAAGCAACTGCATAACAACGCTTTATTTAGTCGGATTCATTCAATAAAAGAAAGTGCAGTTGCATGCGACTGCATCCCCAATAATAGAGGTTTTGTTACAAAAAAAAAACAACACGATTATTAATTTTTAACTACAATTTGCTGGAATAACTTTAAATCTTTACCTATATATATTAAGATAAAATCTGAATATATATAATTATATAATTATGTATATTAAACAACTTTTTGTAATATTCTGCAATTCTTCACTATGCCATCGATCTTTTCCTTCTTTAATGAATTTTATTATTTTCTTTAATTGTTTCCATTAATACAGAAATCGGATTTTTATTTTTTGATATATGATTTGAATTGGTATGAGAAATCTAAAAATTATAAGTCATTGATCAAAATATTCATGGTCCAAAACAACTCTGAAAATTATGTGTTTACATCTGGTTTAAGAAACTATTCTATGGAAAACTTTACATACGTAAGTTTTTGATTAATTTCAGTTCTTATAATATTGAATATTGGAGAGACCAGAACCAGAAAATTATGCTCAAATAAACTTCTTATTTCACTTAATAGTGATTGTCTTTTTAGTAAATGAAAATTAAATTAATTTAATATTTTTAGATTATAAGGTCAGCTTACAAGTTCTATGCTTTACTAAGGAGAGTTAATTGAAGCTAAAATTTTCAATAACAGACATCAAATTGGTTCAGATTGTTTTTGAGCTATTTCGAGAGTATTAAACACATCATATTATTCTCAATAAATTATAATATTAATATGTATAATATATAATATAAATAAATTGATATTATAAAGAATGTTTTTAATTATCTTACTTTCTGATCAAATTTTCTGTAGTTGTCGTACAATGGACAACTATATAAAATCTGATCAGAAAGTAAGATATAATAAATTTTACGCTGAAGATATATAATAGATGGATTGAGACAGACATGTTGATCTCACGTAATTCAAAATAGTTATTTCTCATTTCATATGATGACTCTTTAAAGTATGTATATATATGAGATTTTACATAATTGATAATGATTGAATAGTTAGTTCTTGAACATAAAATATTATCTGGTTCTAGGTTATGGAATATTTATTATTAAATAATTATGAAAAATTACATGATGATAAAATTAACAATATTATTATCATGTACTTGTACATCAATGTATATATTGCTTCCTATTTCTTTTGTAAATATATTAAGTCCTTCAATGAAAATTTCGAAATTTTATTGGTGTTATGACGTCTTTCGTCATTTGAAATATTTCCTTAAAAATAACTACATAGTTTTATTTTTATTTTTGTAATAAAAATTTATTACATGATTTAATTAATACTTTCTAATTTTAATTGATTTCATTATATATAACAAAGTTTTAATTATAGGAGGAATGAAAATTAAATTATTATATTTGTAACCCTTTTCCATTCTAACATAATAAATAAACAAACAACAGGGTCGAATTTCAAATTTAACCATATTTTAGTTTCTCTCTTTGTACATTATATCTTAAAATGCCGGAAATTAACAAAGTAAAAATAATAAAATATAATAAATAATTAATAGAAATTAAATCCTTGTACTTAGTTAGAATTAAACTATCAGTTCGTATTCCCTAAATAAAAAGTTGTTCTTCTTTGTTTTTCAAGACATTTTGTTTAAAAGATAAGTGTAGGAAATTTAAATACTAAAAAGGATTACTACTTTCAAGTTTGATGCGCCAAGCATTTCTTTTTTGTTATGAAAAGATTTTATGGAAATGCTCACCATATAATTCCCAATTCTTTTTTTACCTTTTTCCAGCACTGATATAATCGGAATCAATTTAAAATTATAAATAAATGTTTGGACAAATATTTCATAATAAAACATCAGTTTATTCTGAAACTACGATCAATGAGCATAAACATGGGTTTCTACAACTATTTATTAAAAAATTATGATTTTTTAAGTGTTTTTTCTGAAAATGAAAAGCCACGTTTAGCTGTGCGCCGACTATTGGTAACAAAATAGTTTTAAATAAATTATTTTTTTAAGTAGAGAAGTTCATCTCACATTTCAAGCTTTTGTAATTTTTGAAGTCCTTGTTATGTTTATTTTTGATTCATACTGAAAAAACAACAAAAATTGTAGTTGTGTAATAAAACAAAAAATTGTGAATTCTTTCTCAAATTTCCTGAAGGTATATTGTGATGAACTTAGATATATATATATATAATTTATGAATTTTGAACTTTCTTAAATTAATATTTTCGTTAAAAAAAATTCCAGGCTCTAATTCTCGCTATTTCTTGTCCACTCTTATGGCTATGGGAAGCTTTTGGAGCTGACAATGCACTCACCGCTTTGCGAGGATTACTTTTGGTAGTATCTGGAGGATTTTCATATTGGAAAGTAGTTTTTATTTTTGAGCAGCAAGATAAATACTATCTGATTTTTAATAATTTTGATCAATTGGATAAAGAATTTGGGAATGAGAAGAAAATAAAAGATCAAAATTTAAAATTATTCAAATTGATTTTTTGGACTCTTTTTTGGAGTTACGCAGTGATTTCAACAGCCTTTTGTTTAGAGCCTTTAAGAGCATATTCAACATACAAACGGTTACCATGCAATGTAAATGTTTCTATTGATAGCCCATATTTTGAATTATTTTGGGTTTATCAATATATATCACTTTCAGCTTTTGTAATCATAGCACAGTATTTTGAAGCGGTAATTATATTAACATTTTATTTAGGTTAAGAACTAACTACTGCAACTATTAAAATGTCAGATTGTCCTTTTACTTCTCTAACATAATTGTTATTTAGAGATCTTATGTATTGAAGTTAATATCTTTGATAGAGTACGATTCAAATCACTTGACCAATCCGTTATGCAAAGCTTTCCCTTTCCATTACAAAATTCCATACAAAATTTAGGGGAAATTATTTAAGAAAAAAGCTCATGCAAATTTTGTGATGGAAAGGGAAAGCTTTGCATAACGGATTGGTCAAGTGATTTGAATCGTACTCTATCTGGCTTTTCTTAACATTCATTTAACAAAAAAAAAAAAAAAGGATTTCATTTTAATACATACATATATACATTTTTTTACTTGTTTTTAGACTTTTTTTTACATGTTGTTCACATGCATCAGAATTGAAACCACACTACACAATAAATTTTTATTGTTTTCCGAAGAAGAAAGACGATCTGAAAATATTGTAGAATTAAAAAAAAATATTAAGCTATCTTTGTCAGTCTTTGAGTAAGTTTTACTAATGTTGTTGTAAATAATGTAACATAATGTAACTATAAAATTTGTAACTATGATACAAAAATCGTTTATTAAGGATTCATTATTCGAAGGAACTAAATCGCAGATAATCCCGATAAAAAATAATTTTTTCAATTAAGGGTTTCCGTGTGTTTCTTTAAATACTTCAAATAACTGAAAGATCTTTATGACATTATGTTTATCCTCTTATTGACTTCCAAAATCTTTTTTAATGCTTTTTAATGCTCTATTGTATTCCCCTCGACACAAAATATAAATATGTTGTTAAACTAAAAAATATTTTTATGGGTTTGTAAAGGCTTATTGAGACTATGTCGAAATCTTTTGGAATAATTGTTTTGATCCAAATGGTCATGAATTGTTCGGCAATAGTTTTATGTATTTATCGTGTAACTATATCGGATTCAGATCAATTTTCCATGTTATTGATATTATTCTTTGTCTTTTCTCAAACTGGAGCCTATTGTTATCTTGGACAAATTATTTCTAATAAGGTAAGTAAAAATCTGAATGCAATATTTTAATTAATTTGAATAAGTTACTTGTAATGAATCTGTTGAATTATTGAAATGAAAGTTTCTGAGTTTATAGTAGAGTACGATTCAAATCACTTGACCAATCCGTTATGCAAAGCTTTCCCTTTCCATCACAAAATTTGCATGACCTTTTTTCTTAAATAATTTCCCCTAAATTTTGTATGGAATTTTGTAATGCAAAGGGAAAGCTTTGCATAACGGATTGGTCAAGTGATTTGAATCGTACTCTATCAAGTTTTTTGTTAGAGTACGATTCAAATCACTTGACCAATCCGTTATGCAAAGCTTTCCCTTTCCATCACAAAATTTGCATGAGCTTTTTTCTTAAATAATTTCCCCTAAATTTTGTATGGAATTTTGTAATGGAAAGGGAAAGCTTTGCATAACGGATTGGTCAAGTGATTTGAATCGTACTCTACTCGGTTTAGTTTGTTATATCAAAAAGCATGTATATAAAGAGGAATCAGTCCTATACAAAAAAAAAAGAATTAAAATAGTGAAACAAAAAATCCATATCACAACCCCATGAGCTTTTATTTTGTATTTTTTTAGAATTCCATTCTCACGAAGCTTTTAAAACTTTTAAAATAACAACAGTTCTATACAATTTTGAAAGTTTTAAAAGCTTTTGTGAGAGTGGAATTCTTAAAAAAATTCTTTTTTTTTGTATGGGACTGATTCCTCTTTATATACATGCTTTTTGGTTATATAGAAAAAATCAAACATTATTTATATATTTCGAACTTTGTTCGTATTCGTATTATATATTCTGCAAAACTTTAAATGATTTTGAGAGTTGAAAATTAAAAAAAAAATTCAAAACTGTGACGGGAGGAGGTTCATAATATTACTAGCATTTTAGTTTGTAGATTTTACTTTTAAAAAGCAAGGAATTAAAATACAATTCATAGTTATCAAACATAGAATACTTTCTTTTTGTACCTAATCTAGAAATCGGAATTTTATTTTTTGATATATCAATTGAATTGGTATGAGAAATCTAAAAATTATAAGTCATTGATCAAAATATTCATGATACAAAATAAAAAAAAAGATAATGTGGTTACAGCAGGTTTAGCAAACTTTTCTATGGAAAACTTTACATACGTAAGTTTTTTAGTATGCATAATTTTCAATTGGTTTTATTAATTTTCAAATATTTTTAGGTTATACGAACAGCTTATAAATTCTATACTCTATTGAGGAGGTTCGCTTGAATACAACGTTTCCAATTAGATGTCTAGAATTGATTGAATACAAAGCTACATTTATTTTAAGAAAAAATTATTGTAATAATTCGAATAAATTTTATTTATAAATATTATTTAAAGAAATAAATTTTTCATTAAATTTAAAAAAAAAATATCTAGTTACATGTGCCTATGTATAAAAATTTGAAAATCATTTGAATATTGTAAAAAAAGTCCTAGTTTTTTATTAAAAAATACGTATAATTATAATAATTACTTATTAAATTATTATAAGGAAAAGTTAACTATGATTTATGTTCGAACAATATTACCTGATGATCTTAAAATAAAATACAGAATTTTAAAACAGTTCCTATACAACTATTAAAGTGACAACAGGGACAATTTAACAAACAGTATGGGAAAGAACGTTTAACAAAATTTAATTCTTTATGGTCAATGTTTGAAAAAAGTCAAAATAAGTATACTCAGATACTTTTTTGTTATTTAACTTCAAATTAGAACAAAAATATGAGCTGTTATAATTGCCACAGTGGAACTGTCAAAACAGTGTATTAAAACCGTACGAATTCTCATTAATCCATTATTCACTACTTTGACAGTCCCTCCGTGGTAATTAATGAACAGACAAAGTCATATGAAATTTTTATTTACATTAAAATTAATATGCAAATTGTCGGCCGTCATGGTGTAGTGGTATTGCCATTATCCTACGGCGTGTTCGGTCGTGGGTTCGATTCCCACCTCGGACTGGAATTTGTGTCATTTTTCAAATTTGTCTCACTTGAATTAAGTGTGTGTGTGTTGTTTTTTTTTTTTTTTTTTTTTAAATTTAAATTTAATTCGAACTATTAAATATTAATTAATTAATTAATAATAGAAATGGATAGAAGAATTCCCACGTCTTCGGAATATCACTGTGCAGCAATTATGTACATAATAAAAATATTTCCGTTTTATACAAAATATATAGGTTATTCGAATTAGTTCTAAACAAAATTTGACATTTTTTATAATCTTTTTTTTTTCTCCCTTCATTCAAAAAATTAAAACAAATACTAAAAAATTAACATGCCTGCATATATCCTTTTAAAAAAATTCTTGCTTTGTTATTCGAAATAAATATAAGTGTAGATTATAATTATTGTATGTGTGTCGATTTTAATTATATGATGATGTTGAAAATTTCTTGCATTCTTGTTAATTAATATGATAGCCACAGCATGGACTCACTAAGTAAATAATGCTTCGCAACAATTACCT
Source organism: Hybos culiciformis (assembly GCA_964007475.1). Taxonomy (NCBI): domain Eukaryota; kingdom Metazoa; phylum Arthropoda; class Insecta; order Diptera; family Hybotidae; genus Hybos; species Hybos culiciformis. Next base: position 15,607,990 of record OZ023275.1, on the reverse strand, counting down.
ACATAAATATAACTTAATAATAAAATAATAAAAATGTTCTTCGTATCTACAAGAAAAAAAAGGATAAAAATTAGTGACATCAGTTATTCAATAAAATTGAGTAAAATTGAGTGAAATAAATATTTGCGTAATAAATTTTTTGTTTCATCAAAACACTTCATTTTAGCCTAGGTTTGAGCCTAAACAAGTTTAAATTATATAAATCACTAAACTAAATAAATCATTAGTAAAATTATTTTAAATTGAAAGAAATTCAAAAATGTGGAAATAATTGATGGGCCTTCAAATTTCACTTTAAAAAACTCCTCAGTTAAGTAAGTTCTAATATGTAAGTTCAAATCGAAATGCATATACAAACAGTGAAATATTTTTGTAAAAATACTATAACAAAGTACACTAGTTTTGAATGCTTTTAATTTTAACTCTATATTATTTTACTTACATTTGGTACATTATCCGTAGTTTTAGTTAAGTTAAATGAATAATATTTCAACTTTACAAGTAATACACACACCATCTGCTCCATTTGTTGTTAAAATATTCTTTAGGCAGAAAATATTTAATATTTTCAAATAATTTATATAAAAGTAATATTGTAAAATTGTGAGCGATGTACATTTTACTTTACATCCAATTACATGTCATGTTCAGTGACAATTTATGACAATTTGCGAATTTTAATATTTCTATACACTCGTTCAGCTCTATAAATGTAATGTACTTAGTTTCTATGGATTTGAATAATAAAATGAAGAATTATAGTCGCGTAAATTGAAGTCTAATGTATGCAGAGAATAAATATTATGTAACTATTTCTGTATATAAATATAATAAATTTAACTTGAATAAGTATTAATGCTTTATTTAGAATTTTTGATTGTATCAATCAATATCGGCAAAGTTTCTACGATTACGAAATCAGGAGTTAGAAGTCCTCTACTATAGCAGGGTAAATAATACAAACATTTCATGTTTTAAAAATTTTAATAGTTTTTAACGCAAATCAATATATGAGTGATGATTAACTTGTTTCTTAAGAGATGTTTCGCACCAAATTTTGCTCAATACACAGAATCTAAAAAATAAGCAAAAATAATAAAATACTATAAGTATTTTGAAATAAGAATAAAATGATCGAAGGCCTTAGCTGGCTAGTATCTAGTGTTAAGAATTTAAATATAATTTTATTATATTAAATTCAAATTAATGAATTAATAAAATAAGAAAAAAAATTATTATGGTATAAAAAGCTGCGAAAATAAAATTTGACTGATACATGATTTTGTATTTAAAAAATTTTACATTTTTTCATTAACGCAATATTTTATAATTTGTTGCGATACTATTATTACACACTTTTTGCAATTGGCAAATTAACCATAATGTTTGTACAATATCCTTGTACATGCAAACGAAAAAGCTTTTAGAATTATTATAAATATAAATGTATTAGACATCGTCGCATATAATTTCATCATGAATGTTTTATGAGCTCCTATATATTATTTAACTTTCATCTCATTGTCCCTATATGTATACGCAATTTGAATCTTTCAAGTGGAGGAAAATAATGAAATACTCTCGTAAATTTCAATAAATTATTTTAATTGGAAATACGCAACATGTGATTTATAAATTGGGATAATTTGTAAATGGAAAGACGCAGTGAATTGCAATTTTATAATAATATAATATTGCTTGAAGTATGATAATATTTAAAATGTGTCCTTGTAAAAAATGGAATACTATATGCATAACATTACGTTGAAATATGATTGGGAAAGTATTATAATTTTAATAAATAATTAAATATTTCCTGTTATGAACTTCGTTGTGGTGTGATCTTAAATTATTACAAAACTGGTGTTTGATAAAGCCCAATAATTGGGAATTCTTTTTGTTTTAATTAAATTTTTCAAGAATACTTTAGTAATTATGATAAATATATTTTATTTGATTCTTTTATTAATTATGTAGCAGGTTTTCAGTTTATCCAATCAAAAAAACGGGAAAAATGGAAAAAAGTGAGAAAATCATAAATTATTTACTTTGATCGTGTAGTTATGTATGTACATAATCTGATATGAGTTTTCAAGAAGCGTAAAAATTTTGAATAAAAATATTTTTTAAATCAATTTAAGATTAACATTTTCGAACTTAACAGCCAAATAGAATTATGTGTAGATAATAGATTTAAAATTCTAAAGGTTAGAAAACAAATTTTTTTTATACCTAATTATTTAACATAATGACAGATAATTGCAATCATAATATTAAATTTCTTTTTTTACTTCTACTAACATCAATGTTAGTTCCACAACAATTTTTAGCCTAAGTATGAAATTAGTGTCCGCATAAAAGTGTAATAATAATTTAAACTGCAAACGATTATTGCAATTAGCTTTATATTTTTACATGATTTTATGTAGCGAAGAATTTTTTTTTTATAAGATATGAAATCGTAAAAGTGTTTGGTTGAATTTATGTCAAACTGTCTGATTGTGTTATTTTTTTTATTTTACAAAAACTGAATATATAAAATAAAAATCATTTTGTTTTTTAATCGAAGTATAAAATATACTTTTTTTTTTGCCATGATTTTATATAGACCATGGTCGTAGAAAGTCATTATGCGCGTTTATAGAACAAACTACGAAATAGAAGTATGAATGGATAAAAATTAAGTCTGCAACTACTATATTTTATTATTATTATTATTATTATTTTTTTGACGTTTTGTAATAATGAACAACAGCACTATTGTAGGTATGTATATTTAAATTACAATATACATTTGATGGTTGTATGTATATAGTTTATAATGTTTAGAATTTAAAAATTAATAACTAGAAATATGCGATAGGGTGCCATAGAAATTTATTCCTGGCAACAGAAATTTATTCATAGCCATAGTTTTATTAAAAACCCATGATGGGTTATTTTTATCCATATTATTCTATCAACTTAACTCTTAGTGTTTTTTTTTTCATTCGAGGCAGTTAGTTTAATTTCTGGATAAAAAAAATTCCAATTGGTATAGGTATTATTAAAAACTATAATAATTTTAACTTTGTATTGTATGTTAAAAGTTAAGTATATATAAATATTTTATATTAAATATATTCCTTTTAAAAGCTAAAATTAATTGTTTCAGATAAGTACGTCTAATGTAACTTTCATCAATTTTTCGTTAGAAAATTTAACGAATATTATTTAATATTACTTTCATTTGATTAATATTTTGTTTAATTATATTTACATTAGGTACATAGAATACACTTGAATAAAATATGTTTTATGAGACATATTGAAAAGAGAAACTATAAATTAAAGAAATTGCGAAGAAAGCAAAAAGAAAAGAAAATGTACACAAATATTTGTGTATATATTTGATTTTATTGGCAAACGATGACAATTTTCAAAATGACGACATTCATATGTTAAAACAAATAATTACTTCTAATAATATTATAAGTTCAGAAATTTAATATTTACCTCCCATATACTTAAATATATAGTACACTCATATAGTATATTATATATTTTTTTAATAATTGAAACATATTTTATTTTAATACAATTTTATTTGTTTACTTGGCAAAATTTTGTCGCAGTTTATAAATTATTTTAGTCTTGTTAATTCTAATAAATATTTTTGTATTTGGTCGCAAAAATCTCTATAAATTTTAAAGTAAATCGCGAAAATTCATCAGATTTAATTATTTCTTCTGCAATGTGAAAATGTGGTGCAGTTTACAAAAATGTATGTATAATATATATTTGGCGATTTACATGAAGGACACATTTTGTTTTCAAAAAAAAGGACAATTCAACAATAACTTTATTTTCTTCTCACATTTCATATGTTCAGTTCAATGTTGTTCAATGCTTGATACTGATATGGATCTTTTTTGAAATTTTTATATTCCTTTCATGTTACTTATACCGTATCTATCTTTTTTTATGTCATACATTTCATTTTCATTACTGTATATTAAAAAAAAAATTCATAGGTACATATAAAGCTTTGCAGTGGATAATTTGCGGAAACCTTAGAACAGAAAATTACAAACAATTTAATAATTTGAAACATATTTGTGGGTACGCATCACAATTAAGTACACATTATATAATACTTTATATTTCTAATATTTTCCCACTAAATTTTCCAATGCTATTTAAATACGTTATGAAGAAGTTTGGTTGAGTTTCAATTAAAATACCTATGTTTAAACTAAAGAAAGGTAAAAAGGTAATGCTACACACACACATACAGTTTGTTTATAGAGAGTGTATTTTAATAAGCATTAAATTAAAGAATTATACCATTCTAATTATCAGATTCGACAACTAAATCTTTGTTTTATGCAAAAAAAAATCTGGTCATTCTGACCACATCATCTTGTTTTACAAAATATGTATCTTTTTATTTGTCTGTGATTTTGTTAATTTGCGAAACGTACTTTTTATTTACCAGCTTAGTTGTTTTTAATTTAAAACTATTTTTTTTTCAAGTCTTTCAAAACGCTTTTTTTTTTTTGAATATTTTGTTCTTACAAATTAGTAACTCTTAGTAAAAGATATATATTTACAAAAGGCGTAATCCAAATATGTACCTGAAATAATAATTCACATTAACTTACAGCGACCCTATCTAACTCATATTTAACACCAGTTGACTATCTAACTCATAATATTTAACACCAGAACGCCAGATTCTTGGAATCAATATATTTTTATTAGATCAATTTGTTTACAAAATATATATTCCAACAATACAAATTTCTTGGTAAATAAAACATAATAGCTATTTTATGTTTTAACCTACTTTGCATAGATTTTTAATCACCTCTCGAACTGTTCGTTTTTTTTCTTTATAATATGCAGCTCTATCCATAAATCAACAAATAGAAAATTACTTGTTTATTATATGCGTTACAAATCAACATAACAATACATACTATAAATGTAAAAGTAATATTTTAATTTCTCGATAGTTATTGTTTTACGATACGATTTATTTGTTAATGAAAATAAAAAAAAAAATATTTTTCACTTATGAAGAGAGATATCAGTTTCTTTTTGTGAAAAAAAACAAGAAAAACAATGAAAATTCATTATAAAACCATTATAAGGTTAAAGACAACAGAAATATGGTTGTGAAATAATAACCTCATGATAAAAATCAAATTGTGTCGTCAGAAAATAAAAAACACAAAAAGAGCAAATAATAAATTTTAAGTATTACAAAAAGTAGAAAATTTTTTTCGAATATTATGTCGATTTGGGACTAAACTTGCAGGTTGCAAGAATGGTAACTCGATCATTGGTTTCTCTATTGATTTTATTAAGTCGAGACTTTCGGTTCGCTAGTTAATACAAATTTAACCTACTTCTTTTAGGTATGTATTTCCGAATCATCTTGAGCTGCATCCTTTTTAAAACTTTTTAAGTAAAACCATGTCAAAACTAAAATAAATTGTCAAATGTTGTATTTAGAAGAAGTTGCAAGCTGTATTCATGATGAACATAAATAAAACTTATATTAAATAATACATTTTTTTGCAAAAGCGAGAAGTAGAGTATTATTAAAAGGTGAAGTATTTGATCCATTAGATATTTTTATCAGTATATAATACTATCAAATATGATAGTAAAGTATAGAGATGATTCATCCATCCTAGTAGAATTATCAACCAACTTTTTTTATTCTTTATTTTTTTTAATTTAAAATTATTTCCTTAATTAAATATTTTCCAAACATTGGGCACTCGATATTCACATTTCTCAAATTTTATAGAAGACAAAAAGAAATTTTAATTTGTTTATTCAACCCAAACTAACATAAACCCGAAATAATGTTGAGGAGGAGAAAGTATACATAAGTGCTTTTTCCGAATTTCATTTTCAAATGTTTATACATATATGTTACACATAATATATTGTATAAGTTAGATTGAATGATTTTTTATTAAAAAATATTTACATACCTACATATGTATATTTTAAAATCAATGAAGATTTTATTTTTCTATAAATATATTCTAATGGTTCTGTTTTTTACCTTTTTTTTTCTCAATTCGAAATAAGAGAAAAATATGAATAAGATTTGTACATCATCAACAAAATTAATCATTAAATATAATAGAAAACCGATCTGACATAGTTTAGAAATGTAGGCGAATAAATTGTTTAATATAGTTTTTATATTCAAATAAATTGACATTTTCATTTAATGCGTTGTATTATCTGACAAAGTTTCTAAAAATAAATACTTATTTATGTTAAGCGAGGGGCTTGTCACGAGCCAATTTAGTGGTTCAATTATTGAAATATTGCAAGTAATTTTAGATTATTTCACATGAATTCAAGTAGTTTTTAAATTGATTTAAGTATTTTGTGTGTGGGATTAAAGTCAAATTTTTTGCACAAAATTTTAAATGATTGATTAATGATTGCTGAATGATTGCAAAAAAAGTGATCGGGTGATTTCATTCGCGACAAATCCCTCGAGAATAAAATATGAACCGGAAATTATTGCCACCGCAAAAAGATCTCAAAACATATAGAAATTATGGTTAATTAATTTTAATTTTTATTAATTTTTATTGAAAACTTATCGCTTTATTAAGGTATAGAGATGCAGAACAATAAAAGAAACAATAAAAACTACCTATGATCGTTATTTAATGTAGAATTTTATAATCGAAAATTGAAATTAAGAAAGAAAAGACGAGAAATATCATTCGATGATATTCTTATACAATTGTGGACAATTAAGGTTTTCCTTAGCAAATTTTTATTTATAATTACATCCATGAGAGAAATTTTGTGAACATAATTTGATAGACAATTTCTATTCATATTTATAAAAAAATTGATAGTTATAGTTTTGATTAAGCTTAGAGTTATTTGGAGTAACATTAATCGCAAATTTATTTACTCTGTGTCGAAGCTACTTTTATAAATAATACTCTTTACTTAAAATAGAGCTAAGAGTATTTACAAGATTAAAAAAAACTTTAATGCAGGGTCGTGTTCTACATCCTACGTTTTTTAAACAGATTAATTTACGCGGTAAAAGTTTATAAAAATCTGAACCAAAATATATAACCGCGATATGATATAATGGTATGAAAAATTTATTCGATTTATTTTGAAAAAAAAAACCTCAAAATGGATAATCTCTTTTTTATATTTTTTTTTCAGTTTTCTATAAAATTATTGTTCAAATTCAAAGTCTACAAATATATATATATTTTTTTTTATTCAGAAAACTCTACAAATAAAAGGTATAAAAAATGTTTGTTAAAGATTAAATTAATGATGTGTATATAATTAATAATGTCAATAGGGTAAAAAAAAAAAAAATAAGAAAAAATAAGAAAAAAGTAATGTTCAGAAAATGAAAGGAAAACAAAATCAATCAAGCGATTTATATTTCAATTGAGTGTCGTAAATCTAATCAAATTAATTTGTAACCAAATTAAATGAAAATTTTTATTGTATATTTAATTAAGAAACTTATTAACGTTTTATGATGCGAAATTAGGTAGGTATTCTTTTTTTCTTTATTTTAAGAAACATACCAATTATATAGTTAATGTAGATGAAGACTTATTTATTGTGATATTGTCTTCTGAATAATTTTTTGGTTATATTAGATATTTTTTTTTGCAATTTTCATTGAAAACTTCTGATTTTTTTCAAATTTTCGAAGTAATTTGTTGAAATTATTAATTGCTTAGGCTTATTTGTCTAGACTTAATTGTTTGAAGCATTAAATCGACATATAGGTATGTCGTCACCCACATTCTATCTTGTTCAATGGACCATTTTTGACGAAATTGAGTTATAAATGCCAATATACTAATTTTGGGATGCTCTTTTGAATGGCATAATCCGTTTTTTCGTATCTTTTATCGTTTTCGAGATGTCGAGAACCATTTTGTTCAATTGGACATATTTCGAGGTAATTTTTTTGTGCAATATCCAAACAACTTTTTCTTTTGCATATTGAACATTTTTTGTTTGATTTCATTCAATTTTTTATTTATATTTATGCACGGTGCTATTTTGTTCAATATACCTTTTGAGTGGAAACTTTGTTCTATGTCCACAAATTTTTAATTCTGACGACAAATCTTATTTTGTTCAATATCGCAAATTAGACGATACTTTGTTCTATACCCGTTGTCCACGGAAAATGCTATATTGTTCAAAATCCATTTTAGTTTCATTAATTTTATATAAAATAGAACATTTTTTCTTTACATTTTATTTTTATCAGTTTACAATGCTATATTGTTCAATATTTAACTTTTTTTTAACATATTTCACATATTTAAGTATACCATTAAGAAGTTCTATCCAGAAATTTCTTTAAATATTATTGGAAAGCACTAATTTTTAATAATAATTACGAAAAATAAAATAATTAAATTGAATTTATTTCAAAACATAGAAGATAGCACAGGCAAATTGTCCAAAATAAACAAAAAAATTACGAAGTGGCTGTATATATATCTTTGAAAATGTACATACTTATTTCAAAAAACCAAGGAGTTCCTAGCCAAAAAAGGTGTGATGGAGTGGCCACGCTTTGCGACACATGTAAATAATATAATTTCGTGATGTTTTTCATGTAAATCACTATAAATATCGACAGGTTTGGTAAATTTAGCATCCCAAGATAATAAATTTTATCATAAACATTTATAAACAAGCGGAGTAAAGCACACTGCTAAGTTTTAAATAGTTTAAACATGATTATTTTGTGCTTAGATACAGACACAGTATTTGAAAAACTTGATTGTCAAATACTGGGTCGAGCACACTATTGAATGCTTGGGACTCCTCGGATTCTTCAAAAGAATGTGTTTGTGTATGAGAAAGTTGCAGATACTTCGCCAATTTTTTGTTTATTTGACCATTTGTTTATTTGACCATTTTTGCCTGTATTATTGTTAGAAATACTTTTCAATATTTTTTTTGATTCATTTTATTATTAATTTGTTTCATTTAACACTTTTCTAAATAAAGTTATTGAAAGATAATATTATTTGAATCAAATTTGTTCGTAAAATTTAAAAGGAATTGTGTTTCTTTTCTAATATTTTCGAGTTATTATAGTGCATCTCTGTTCAATAAGATATAAGTTCTCTTAGTAAAGTTAATTTAAGAAGGTAAGTGCTATCTTGATCAATACCTTAAAATAAGTGTCCAATTTGTTCAATATCCACAAAAATTTAGTAAAAAATTGTTTTACTAGGAGCTTTGTTCAACATCCATTTCGACTACTCTGGACATGTTTTTAAATATTTCAAAAGTTTCAGATATGTTTGTGTATTGCCAAGCAGTTTTGTAAACTATATTAAACGGACTTTCGAAAATTAAATACAGTTTGACAAAAAATCTTGAAATAAAAGTGCAAACTTTGTTCAAACTTTAAAAATCGATTTCCCAACAATTTGATTTTTGGACATTTAACAAGAAAGAATGCGGGTGACTATGTGTTTTTTAAGATGTTATATAAAATTAAAAATAAGGGAATGGAAAAAAGAACATTTGAAGTTTATAATAGAATGCAAATTTCTAATTTTTCAATAATTAATCATTTTATATAAATAGTTTTCCTGTAATATTTTTAATGTTAAATTTAATAGTAAATTTAGTGAATTTCGTCTCATTTTTAAATTTTTAAATTTTTTTCTCAATATGAAATCATCTAAATAAAAACCCGAACCTATTTATTTCTATTTATGGCTTTGATTATTAAATAAATTATCAAAATTTTCTCTTAATCCTATGATTTTGGCGCATTTTTATGTATTTTTAATGAGTAGACAATTTTGTTTTAACCTTATAAAAATCTATTATAATTATTAGTATTACATATAATGATTATGATTAATGATTGCTTGAATATAATGATCTTGACATAAGGGTTCATGTATTATATAAATATGTAACTATAAGCTTTCTTCCTTAACTCAATTTAATTATTCTTTTAGTAATAAAAATAAAATTATTAAATATACAGCATTAAATAGGATATTATTTAAATAAAAAAAATTAAAAACTGAATAGCAATGAGCTGATGTTAATTATAAACTAGGAAACTATTTTTTATGTTGTTAAGCCTCAATTCTCTTAGGACTTGGGAAGGATACTCTTTAATGTTGAAATAACCTTGAGTGAAACAAAAATTAAAAAAAACCATTTATAATTAAAGTTTTTTTTTTTTTAACAGTGAATAATAATAAAAATAAAATTTACATAACGTTGTTTTTAAAAAACTTTTGAATAATTTTCTCATGAGAGTTTTCTCCATATTCTTTTGAAAGTGTTTAATTTATTTGGCAGTACTGAATTAAATACAAAAAAAAAAAATATAATGTAATTTATATGCTTTTAATGAATATTAAAATTTGTATATATGTACTCGCTTACTTTAATATAAATCTGGTTTATGCATTTTAATATTTTATTTTATTATTTTTTTTAATATAATGAAATTTAATACAGGAAGAAATCGAAAAGGATTTAATTATGCCAAATGACCTTGCTTATTTAAGTGCTTTATGGGCAGCCGAAAAAGCTAATAAAATTATTTAATATTATTATAGTAGGTATGTATTTATTTTATAAAATAATTCACGGTTTTTATGTTTGTGTTTACATTTTTATCTTAAACAAATTTTTTTAATTGTCATTTCATTTCCATTGGGATTATTATTATTATGTTTTTTTCATTTCGTGTTTATAAGTTAATTTGTTTTAAATGGACAAATAATATAAGCCACACTCAAGTATTATTAAATATGGCAATTAAATGTGACATAATTTTGATATTTCAGTTCTTATCTAAATCGTGTTGGCATACAGTTATTTGTTTGCAATACATTTTCGAGGCTAACCGAGAATATGAAATATGAAAACGTATACTATCAATTATCCGAATTTTATGAAATATTATGATTATAATTATTAAATAAAGAATACATTTCAGATAAAAAAATTTGTTTTTTTTTTTTTTTAAATAAAAACTTCAAAATTTTGTTTCTTAAAGTTAATACACATACGAGTATGTATTTCCTAATAGATAAATTCAGCTTGAATAAAAATTATTGAATTTCTTTTTTCTTTTGATAAAAATTTTTAAAATTCAATACACAAAACATACAAGAGGTAAAATATAACATTTAAGACAGTTAAAATATAGTTTTTAACAAGTAAACTGTAAAATTATATAATATGTAAGAGTTTGGTTAAAAATAAAGGGTGTTTTATTTATTTTTGATATGATTTGCGCCACATATTTATTCACAACATGAAATATTATGTAAGTTATGCTGAATTTAAAGATGTAGCACACTAAAGAATTTATGGTGTTTATGCAAGCAAAACTGCACGATTTATACAGTCCAATTCTAAATGCACAATAAGTTCGCGGTATTTCTTGCCTATAATACATTGAAAAACAAATGTTGATAGTGAGAACTTGAATATTTCAATATTTTGTACTTTGTGCTTTCTTATATATATATTTTACAAATATCATGTTTGAGGTTTTAATTTTTGTTTTTTTTTTTGTAAAATCGAGTTTCGATCTGTAATTATCTCAGTAAGAAATCGAAAATTATGTAAGTCCCTATATATTCCCACTTACTTGCTGGTATACATAAAAATACCAAGATAAAGATAAAATAATGCTTATTTTATGTTTTATAGAAAAGAAAAAGGAATAAGCCTATAATAAAATAACAGATTTTACCATCATTTTTGATCGTACTTTTATTGCACTTTCCGTTCTAAAGAAAAAATTCAATATAAAAATTCAATGTAAAACCAAAAGAAAAAAAATAGAATTTTCAAAGTATATAAGTTAATATTGCTGCAATGAAACGCTGCATCTTTTTGGCATCACAACCAGTTTTTGTGTATCTTCAATAATAAAAAAATAAAATAAAATAAAAAATAAAAAAATTGAAAATAAGAACAGAAAACAGGAAAACTTCATCCTTAGGGAATGAATTAGAATTTTGTTTTTTGAATTATAATGTCTTTGAATTCATTTTTCATTTTAGCCTTACTGCACTGTGAGTAAAAAATAAAAAATAAAAAAAAATTTTTTTTTATAAATGTTAACTACACAAGATGATTTAGTTTTGTTCTTTATTTCGTATAAAACTTTTAGGTATATAAAATAAGATAAAGATACTTATATATTTGAAATAGGATTGTTACCTATCGGGATATTAAATAAGTATGTAGTTTTTTTTTTCGTATATTAATTTTTAATTTTCTTACATGCTATAGAAAATGATGCTGGATTAAATTTTGAGGTTTTTTTTATTGTGCAAAATTTATTTGTTTGTTTGAAGAAATTATTGCAATGTCTAAGAACAAATTGATTATTTTCTATGTTAATATTTTAAAAACCAATTAGATACTTAGATTAGATAGTGGTTCAAAAAGATTCTTATAATTTAAATTAATTTTATATGCATTTCACTGGATTCTTAATAAAAAATAATTTCTTTGAGTTTAACTGACATTTTATTTCGAAACTAATGTTTTCCTCCAACATAATTATTTATTAATTATTCTATACACTATGTATATAATCGCTAACGTCCTGTCAATATAGTTTCTCTTTGTTTCAATTATAATTCAAATTTGTATATTATTAGTTTATGAGGACAATTTTATTTCCTGTCCAGATTCAAACAGATTCAAAAAAAAAACAAAAAAAAAACCTACAAGAAAATTGATGTTGATATAAACATGATAAATGCGTTGACACAAAAAACCAATAATTTCAAATAAGTGTATATTATGTTTTTTTTACTTATTGTACATAAATATAAATGTTATCATATAATGAATTGAAAAAAAAAATATCTATCTATAAGTTATATATTATAATAGGATAGTCTATATTTGTTCTTGTTCATACCTTAGAAAAAATTATATAGTTAAAAAAAAAATAAAAAAATTAGATACTTTTAATTTTAAAAAGAAACTTTCAGAATTTATAGGGCTAACAAACTTAGAATATAAAAGTTTTTTGTTTAAATTTTCTAAAGAAGATTTTAAGAAAACTAGGCCGAAAATATTTTTCTATCATTTATATTCAAAAATTAAATGTTATTAGATGTTAGTAGGAAAAAAAATAATAATTCTGATAGTTGGATTTAGAAGATTGTGAACAACAACAGATAAAAATATTTTTATGATTGGAAATATTATATTTGCCAATATATATTTAATTCATTCTTCTGAACTTAATCCGGTCTGGATTACCTTTCTATATGAACAAAAACTAAATGCTTTATAATTTTAATTATATACTATATGTGGTTTGAGTTGCAAAATAGGACCTATTATTCATTTTGAAATTATCTAAGAAATAAACTAATAATACTATGAATTAATACTCGTATGAGGATATAATTGAATTTCATGGTATGATGCCATTTCGAAGCTTTACAATCTTAATCGAGCCCATAGAGAAAATTATTGTGATTAAATTAATTGCCGAGATTCTTTTAAAATATTTTTCCAACAATTTATGATTTTTAATTCTTTTTTTTTTATTATTAATTACTATTATTTTATTATATATAAATGTGTCTATAATATAATTTTTAATTATTAAATAATGTGTATTAACTTCGACTACCCGTAACTATATATTTAAAAATCCGTATTTATTATAACCCAATCTCTAGATTTTCTAGTGTTTTCATAAGAATTTTCTTCAAATAAAATATTTGAATAAGAATAAAAAAAGAAAAAAAAAATTCTTAGTTTTTCTTATACATATATAAAATTGAAAGAATTTCTTTCCTTTACTTAAAAGTGAAATATGACATAAAAATATCTTTTGTTAGGAAGAACTTAACATTAAAATAGAAAACTCATATGTGGAGACTCCTTTATTTAATTTTATTACAATTCATACAAATTATCTTAAAAAAAAAAAAAAACAAACTTTGAGAGCATAACATTATTAAATGAAGTTACGAAGTTTTAAAAAATGCCTATGCATTTTAGTATCTTTTTTTACTACTACATTTATGTATATGTTTTTATTATGGGTTATGTTCAATTTATGTTTCATTATAGGTTCTGTTCAAATTTATTTATTGGAATTACAAAAATAAAATTAAAATTCTACTGTAGTATACAATAGAGATATTATAATTGGCTAAGGTTAAAACCCTGTAGTAATAACGACCTGGTTTAAAGGAATTTTTATAATTTTAATTAAAATTTTAATGATTTTTTATGACAAACAAAACATATCGTTAATTTCACATTGATTGATCGTGCGTGTTTTTACTTAGTTGACATCAGTGGATGTTCTTCTTTAGTTAAGAGTAATTAAAATGAATAGAAATATTTCCTTTAGTTTTCAATTTTCAAGTAATACGTTGTATATGTTAAATTAAAAGTCGACCATATTTTATACCTGTCTTCTTTAATGTTCTTTATATGTTTTATCAATAGAAAATGTCTGTGTTTATAAGTGAACCAAAATTTAACTTATAGGTAAATTTATTTAAAAAGCCCTTAACCCTCCAGTTTCACCTTAAAAAAAATTAATTATTTTCTCAAAATTAAAAAAATATCATTTTTATTTTAACTTTTAATATTGTGATAATTATTAAATTTTTCGGATGGGGGAAAAAAAACAATTAATAATTTTGAAAATTATCCTTTTTTTTATTAAAATGAATTAAAAAATTTGACTTCTTGAAACGTGAAAAATTATTTTAAAATTAAACCTAATAATTAACTTTTCAATTAGTTATTTTAAGATAAAAATGAGTTCCAAAACAAAACCTGGATAACATCATTAAGGTGAATGATGAAGTTTTTAGATGGAAATTGTTTTAAATAACACTTAGATATTTTCTTGCTAAAAATATAAAAAAATTCACTTAGCATATGAATGACTTTTTAACTTCTTTCTATTTCTATAATTAAAATATTGTAAAACTGCTGAAACAAAATTAAGGGCTCAGGTTTGTATGTGAATTTTTGTGACATAATTAAATTTTACCTTAAAAGATTTGGCTTTCGAAGCGGTTAAGCTGAACTTTTAATTAGTAAGACACTTAACGTCAAGTGCCACTTGGACAGTAAACTTAACGTAACGTAAAATTCTGTACAAATTTATAACGTTGAACGTGCAACAAAAAAGAAGAAGATGAAGTCATTCTGTACGTTACGTTTAATGTTCAAGAGCCTCTTGAGCTTTATTCTTTTTGATACATTTTAGAAACGATTTGAAATTCACTACAAATTTCACATATATATTTATCAATTTAATTATTAACATTATTCTAATGCACCAATTATGTGACTATTCATGACCGATGTATAAGATTAAAGCAGAAATACATGTTTACATTTATTATTCTCAAAGAAAAAATAAATTTGTTGTCCAAAAAATTACTTTCTTAGAATGTTATAGGAAATGTATACCCAAGATCATGAAATCGAACTAAAACACATTTTGTAACCATATAAATAAAATTATGTACCGCATATACGTTCATTTATGTATGTAAATGTATATAACATAATTTAACAACATATTGTAAAAAGTATAAAAAATAATAAAGAATAAAGAAAAAAACAAATAAAAGCAAATAAAAAATTCATGTATTAAATTTAAGTCTATCCCTTACAGATTTTACCTCCTTAAAAGTTGATTTTTATAGGAAATTACCCTTGTCAAAAAATTCTGAGATTTAATAAAATAATTTTTCAACCCCAAAATATCTGAAAAAAAAACAACAAGAAAATAAGAAGAAAAATTGGTAACATGAAAATATTAACTTTTAAGGTGCGTAGCTAAACCTTTTTTTTTATTTTATTTTATTTTTATTATTACTTAGCTAAGCATTTCAGATTAAATTTTATGACTTTATAATATGTTTAAATGTGGTAAAACTTTTGAAAAGATTTACAAATCTTTAAAGGATGTTTTTAAATAACATCAGCATCACTTAACTTTATATTCTCAAAAAAGAGTTAAAACAATTTATATAACATTTTATTTCATCGAGAAAATTAATTCTTCATGTTATTACGTTTAAAATAATAACTTTAAAGACAAAAAATATATACATATATTTTCCTTAAAAGGCTTGAGATAATTATAGTGTATAAATAAATAAATTTTGTATTGTAAGAACTCTAGTATTCCAACCTTTGGGGAATATTGGAACTGTAATATCCCAACCTTTGTGGGACATAACAATTAGAGACTAACATTTTTTTTACCCCTTTCAGAATACAAAAATCAAAAGGTGAAAGTCACATAATGAATGAAACGTTACCCCATATCTCGTTTACGGTGATTTGCCACACTCGAGTGGGTCATTATTTTATTATGGAGTTATATTTCGTGCACCGTCTTGTCATCTTCTTACAGTTTTTTTTTTTAATGAAGATGATTTTATTTATTTTAAATCTATTAAGTATTTGTTTGGGCAAAAATCTAAAATTTCCTTAATCAAATTAAAAAAAAAACCATTGGCATTGTAATAGACCCAAAAGGTTTGGAATATAATTATTAATTGTAAAATCAATCGACATTATAATGAAATTATTTGACAAAAATGAGCATCTTAGAATGTAATAACTAATATGAGCTAAGAAATTAGAATTGCATTAAAAATTAACATTTAAACCTTAAAAGCCAAAATATAATGAAGTTCACCAAAAGAGATTATCACAAAATTTAAACGTTAATAGATTTTCTTCTTTAAACCGAGACTTTTAATATTTCAATTTTTTATTTTATTTTTTGTAGAGATACATTTATGCGACATATTTTGTGGTTTAATGTATACCAGTAATTTTATATACAGTATTATATAAAAAAATACTTTATTTACTTACTTATACATATATCTTCATAAATTACATAAACATGAATATAATCTATAGGTGTACATAGTTTTATCAAAATATTAAAATAAAATAAAATTACTACCTAAATTAGAATTTGTTAACTTTTATTTCCGTTTCAGGAATACGTAGAAGGGATATAACTATATTTGTAAATTTTGTATGTAGGGTAATTTAAATTAGGAGAGTTTCGTTTAAGGCTCCAGTTAGAAAATAAATTAATTTTGCAGATTGAAATATGTTGGACTTGACAAATTGTATCTACATTATACTACATTGCATCATTGTGCATACAATCATCTCATTCAATTTAATTAAGCAAGAAGCATTTTAATCCAATCCAGTTCCAAGAATATCTACATTTTATTATAAATACATATATTTAAATTAGAATTATAAGTTCTAATTCTCGACTCAAATCACATTTCAATACCTTGAGCCGTTATTATTATAGATATCCTTTTGACTAACCTCTATTGAAAGTGTAAACATTAATAAATTTATTATTATTTTGTTCAATTTTAGTAAGCTGACGTAAATTAAGATTTGTTAAATAAATATTAAGGCGTATTATGGATGAGATTGTGATAAAAAGAAATTATATTTAAATGTGTTAACGTGTACATAAGTTTTATTAAGTGCATTTAGATCCTATACAGAGAATTTTCAGAGAATGTTCATTTTCTTTTATAATAATTTTAAAGAAGAGTGAATTAATCTGTTTATAGCAAGAGTTTGTCGCTATACAATTTATTAAAGCAGAAACGCAATCTTGAACTATTAATATTATGGCTATCTGATAGCTTCTGAATCCCTTTTACACTTTATCTTTTTCTAAAACAATTTTAAGTAAATTCTAACATATTAAAGTTAAATTTATTTTAAGAGTTTTTTTTTTGTAATAAAAGTTCTTCATTTAATTCTTTCTTATTGCATTAAATTCTATATGTTAATTTTATGGCATTTAAATTTTGCGCTAAATTAGATTGTCTTAAAAACACTTTATTATGAACTAAATATATAATATGTTGTATTAGTTTTATTTTAATAAATTTAAAGAAAAAAAAAAACATTCTTTTCAAGGATAATTCTTATACAATTTATTATTTGCACAAATAAAATGTATGTAATGGAAGTTCTTGAAAGTAAAATATTTACATATGAAAGTAAATTAAAACTTCATTTAACAAAAAATCTGTGTGTTTTTCATTTTATGTTTGTGTTGTGTGTTAATTAAGTTTTCTTTTCTTATAAAATATATTGTATAAGAATAAGTAAGTAATAACATAAATTTTAACTTTTCTTATTCAACACAGCATGATATAAGTCTGAATAATGTTTATAATTTAAGAAATAAATGCCAAATACAGTTAAAAATCATTAAAAAAATAATATATATAGAATAGATACAGAGAAATAAAATTTTTTATTTCAGATACAATATATATAATCAATAAACATATTATCAATTAAAAAATATTTATTATAATGTTTGTACAACATAATATGCTCTAATATGTCTACTATACAATTTGATTGTGTACGAATAGTTAGCTTTCGCTGATCAACTGAATTTATTTGGTATAGTATTTGTCTTGGCTGATATAAAAAATAAATATTTTGACTTGTGGTTGAAATTTGAATAAATTTTCAAATTATGTTACATACGGCGACTATGCATAGGTATTATGTTTTTCTTTTTATTTTAGTCCATTATGCATTCTTATTTCGTTCTCAAATTTAATAAAGGTTTTCATTAAATAGATTTGTACATATTTTATGTATTCTATATGCATTATATTAGCAATCAAAACACAATACTAAATGTCCTTCACATCGATTCATGAAATCACCAGTATCCTTTAAATTGGAATATTTTTTAAAATAAGGTTTTGTTCAAATAAAAAAAAATTATTCAAACTAAAACTAAAATAATGAATAATTAAAAGAATTTTTTATCTCTTCATGAAACCACTGATAATTATATTAGGCATCATTGAAACATTTTTCCTTTATTTCTTCTAGTTATTTAAGCAAAAAAAAAAAAATTTCTATACCAAATAAACCAATGCTGACATAAGACATTTGAAATAAAATTCTAAACAAACAAAACTATAAATGTTATACAGACAGTATTTTATTTTAATAATTTAAAAATATCTACTGAAAAAACAAAAAAAAAACATAAACATTTTCCCTAATCTTCTAACACTATAAAAATGACATTCATGATTGAGGGAATATTGCAGGAAAATTTTGTACTTATATATAAGAACTACTATCATAGTTATAATAAGTACAGATTTTCGATAGTCCTTTTTAATTTAATAATTCTAAATAGGGTGTTTTCTTTTAAAATTCTTTTATTCATAAATAAAATTGAGTTAATGGTAATGGTATATAATGTACGAAACAAAAAATAATATTCTACAATGAACATAAAAGAAAAGAAATATTACCATAAAAACCATAACGAGTTTGGTCAATGAAAATTTCTGCAGATACGTTTTTATTTTTTATTTTTTTTTAAAGAAATGTAATTTTTGCAGGTGCCCCATATTTAATATACAACTATAAAGGCTTGCACACTGAAAATAATTATTAGAATTAAAATTTTTTTGTGAATTTTCTAATTTTTCAAAAACTATTATTTTTTATAATAATTACAAATGTAAAATATATACACTTCTTATTTCAGCAATTATTTTTTAGTTGTAATAGGAAAATGTAATGAAAAAAAAACCACAAAAATCAATATCAGTTTATTTTGAGATATTTTTTCAAAATATGAGTTTCCGAAAATTTAATAATTTTGAACAAATTAATAAGAGTGTAGTGTTTAAATATGAGTATGTAGTGTTGAAAATATATGAAACGTATAGCTCACCTTTTTTTTATTTTTTTCCATTAAAGCTTAGTCCTCACTCTAAGTTTTATGTGACTTCTATCTAATATTTTGTTTGATTTAACTATTCGCTTCATATTTGTAATTTAAATTTGTTGAGTGAATATTAATAATTGCTTTTAATAGCTGAACTACAAGCAATAAAAAGCTTTAAAATTTATTTTATTTTTTTTTTTTTAATTCAAAGTTTTTTCAGTGTTAATATTGTTTACATAAACTATTAGCTTTATTATTTAAATGCATTTAAAATATATCAAAACAAACATAAGTGCATCAAAAATGCAAAATAGGTAATTGTAGAATTAGGTGAAAGATAGAATTTTCCATCTATACGTGAAAATTTACCATATTATATATACTTATATACCTGAAAAATATTTATTATCATTTTCTGGATAGATATATGTAAATGATAATGGTAATTGTGATAATTTTAATCAAATTTTATACGTCTTTCGGAAAATTAAGTTTAGGTGAAATATTTTTGTTTTTTTGTGCTTTCCAGTTGATATATAAAATTATAGAGAAAACTTTGACTACATATGTGCAATACACATACATAATTAATATGTTTTTTCGTCCATTTTTTGTTCTTATGGTTGAAAAATTATAATATGAATAGTATTTTTTAATTCGAAAATTTTAATCTAAAAAAATAATAAGATAATTCGAAGTAAATTTGTTTTCTGTTTATCATATACTTAAAAGAATCTAGTTAAGAATGTTTAATGTTTAATGCTATTATTTTACGGGTTTTCATTTGAGATAGTTATTTAGGAAAATATTTTCTCAAACACCAACTTAGGAAAATAGTGGAAAATATTGATATTTGTTTGATTCCTTTTGGCAGTTAAGAGTTTTAAAAACTTCTTCGCATAATTGAATATTCAAATGAATCCAGGTATTTCATATTAATTTAGTTTCATGAGTCGAAATTTCAATCCAAATTTGCAAATATTGATTACCAAGCAGATTCTACAACTTGAGCATGCCGCCAGCTTTTTCGAAATTTCATTTGAAAACGTAATTTACCTTAAATTTTGACCATTTTGTAATTTATAAGAGAAATAATTATATTAAAGGCTGCAATTTAAAAATCAAGTATCTATTCACAATAACTTAAATTTTTATTCATTATATATAAATACATATAAATAAATATGAAGTTGAATTTATATCTAAAGACCTTAATTTTCACTATATACCCACAAAATGATGTTGTAAATTTAATACTATTAGTACTGCAGCCTAGATATAAAATGAGCATAAACATTAGATATAAATATATACAAAATCTTAATTTAAAGCAATTTAATAAATTGTTTTTTTCATTATTAGTTTTTCTTTGATATTTTGCAAATACACCTTGAACTGCTTCCTTTTTATTTTTTATATATTTTTTTGCTAAAATTTTTTTTTTATCATTTTTGGATACCAACAACCAACAATATTATAAACCTTTGATATGCAATATACTTTCATTATATATATTAAATTTTACCTCCACTATTATAGCTACTGGATAAACAAAACAAAAAAAAAGTTTACCAATGCTAATTAGAAAACCAAAATAAAACATATAAATTGAGAAGGTTAAAGCGACTCTTTCTTTTGAATGTGATACCAATCGCGTTTGAATAGAATACAGGAAAAAAACCCAAAAACTGTAAGGGCAAAAATTTATAAAAATTCATTTAACTTGAATATCCTGAACAGCAAAAAAATAATAAAAATAATAATAAACAAAAGGATAGGTGCAATATTTATTTTATTTTTTTTTTATAAATTTAAATAAAATTAAGATTTATTAAATTAAAAATAAAATCCTTAATTTTAATCCTCAAATAAACGTAAATCATAAACAGGTTCGACACGTATTGAAACATTTCACAGGTAACCGGACAATTTGAGTATAATTTATTTTTTTTGCTGGGTAGGTCAAAAATTTATCTTGCAATTATTTTATAATTTTATAATATACCAAAATAAAGCTAATATGAAAATCAGAAGAAAGGCATTAGACATTAAACTGAAGCTCGATTTTATAAGTTTAATGAACGAATCATTACTTGACAAAAAATCTACATTTTTTTGATGGGGGATGGAAATAAGGCCGCAGGAAATAAGGCCGCGACGTTTTTTTGTTGCGGTCTTATTTCATTTTGAAAAATGAAATAAGGCCGCGAAGATTTTTTCGCGGCCTTATTTCGTTTTTCAAAATGAAATAAGACCGCAAAAAATACCTCGCGGCCTTATTTCGTTTTGAAAAATGAAATAAGGCCGCGACAAAAAAAAACAATTATTCGGAGGGCTAATTTCATTTTTATAAACGAAATAAGGCCGCGTAATCTTGTGAGGTGAGCACACAGGGCAGGGGGCAGCAGGGCGGCGGGCGGGCGGTTGGTCAGTGGGATTTGCGGCGCTAGCCGCAAATCCCACTGACCAACCGCCCGCCCGCCGCCCTGCTGCCCCCTGCCCTGTGTGCTCACCTCACAAGATTACGCGGCCTTATTTCGTTTTTCAAAATGAAATAAGGCCGCGAAAAAATCCTCGCGGCCTTATTTCATTTTTCAAAATGAAATTAGCCCTCCGATTAATTTTTTTTTTTGTCGCGGTCTTATTTCATTTTTCAAAACGAAATAAGGCCGCGAGGAATTTTATGCGGTCTTATTTCATTTTTCAAAATGAAATAAGACCGCGAAGATTTTTTCGCGGCCTTATTTCATTTTTCAAAATGAAATAAGACCGCAACAAAAAACCTATCGCGGCCTTATTTCCCGCGGCCTTATTTCACTGCGCCTTTTTTGATTATTTAATTGATTTATGAAATGTTGTAAAAAAAATCTCTGCAAAAATTTTAATGACATAGCGTCGAAAAACAGAAATAAAATTTTCATATTACAAGATATGTGTTAAATTTTAGTGTTTAACCTTCGTCCTTTTGGAGCTGTGAGTCTGTAAAATTGATTGGAAAAGCTTAAGTTTAAATTTAAAATTAAATATTAATTTAATTTTTTTTGAACTACCCGTAAAGAAATTGTATTTAAGAAATGGAAAAAAGTGCAAAACAGGCAAGCATATTGGTAAACAAATGAAAAGAAAAACTTATAACGTATACCATTTTCATTTGGAAAAATTTTATAAAAACAACAAATGTTTTGTCCACTCTTTTTATTATAAAATAAAACAAAAAACAGGAGGAATACAAAACTAAAACCGCAGCAAAAAAATTGCAAAAAAAAAAAAAAATATGTTCATATATAAAAAAAAAATTTTCTTGCAGATATTTTGTGGAAAACAATGCTGTGGAAATTAGCATTGCCTTTTTTTTTATAATGAATAGTTTTTTTTTTTTGGATATAAAAGCTTATACATAAATACTAAATTTTTGTAAAATAAAACGTTAAGAAATAATTTCTGATAGTAAATGTTCAGTAATTTTTATCTAATCGAAACTTCAAAGTTCTTATAGTTTTGACTGCATACAGAAGACAAATTGTTTGGCCGAAAACCGGTTTCACTCTGTTAATATTAATGTGTTTAATTTTCACGGATAAGTATTAGCGAAAACTCAATAAATCAGGTTCTCATTTTCTCATTTTCTTTATGCCAACTTTGCTTTACTTTCTTTTTTTTAATTTTGGGGACCATAGCATAGTTCATACATAAGTGAATCCTATTCCTATTCGAGAAAGTTATTTTAATCTTTTATGTAAAAGCATCTAAAATCTTTAATCCTTTATAAAGTATTCAAATTGTACTTTCACTACACAAAAATTCGACACTAAAACTTTTACACAGCAAAACTTCAGAATGTTCAGAGATAGTGCCAATTTAAAAAATTGAATTTTATTGCAAATTTACTGATCATTTAAATACAAATCATTATTTTTATAGAACAAGGGCGATAGTCATATTATTGTTATCGAATTTTAGAACATATTTTTTTTCTACATTTCTTAAAGACACTGTCAAACCATTTAATATTTTAGTTTTTCTAAAAATTTCATTAATATGTTAATTATTAAATATTAAGAAATTGATATAATACGTAAATAATTTGTATTAAAACTAGTCTTTTAACAAGAGGTGGTGTATATTTTTAAAATATATTTTACCTGTTTCAAAGCAGACATTATAAGTACTGAAAATTTTTACAGGAAAATCATAGCTTTTATGATTAATGTTAAATTTTAAGTTTAAGAATATGGTCAGTTGACGATGGAAGTCATTCAATTTACTTTAATGTTTCATTTATATTTTATTCTTGTATATATACATCGGTTAATGACATCAGCCTCAAGTATTCAACTAATAACATGCAAGTTGACTAAATTATAATCAGTCCATCGCTTGGTATATTTATAATAATTAATTACAAGTCTATGGGAAATTGGCTCTTAATTTCATTCACCTTATTTCTTATAAAAAAAAAACAAAATCAAATTAACAGTTTAGTTAAGGATTATTGAACTCATTTTTATTAACATTACAACAATAGTTTAGCTCAACTTTTTTTTTTCAGTGGTTTTTGGGGAAATTGTTAATTAGGCATCTTCATAACATTTTTAATGATTTTCATTAAAAGATAAACAGGGAGAATAAAAAATTGAATAGAAAAAATTACAATAAAAAAAAATTTTGTTGGATATATAGAATTGGATACGGGTGAAGTGCTAGTGCTAGTTACAAGTTTTAAATGAAATCTGTTCAATGGAATTTAAAAATTTTTTTTCGTAATTTTCTTTTTAACAAATATTTTATTACAAAAATATTTTTCTGTTAGCTAAGAAATATAATTAAAATGATAGTTATAGACTAAATTTTTTGTTCTCGATTCAGGACGTCTATGTATATAACAAAAGATCAAAGAATATTGTCGAAACAAAAAGAGAAAATCTTTTTAACTGGTCTTCAAATACATTTATAGTTTTTGTTTATAATTGGGTCATCACCAAAGATTAAAAATGAAAATTCAAAAAAAAAAATAGAAAATAATAATAAAAACAAATTACATAATATTTTTTTAGATTTCAATTCATGTATAAGATTGCTCTTTCTATTTTTATCCTTTTATGATTTCAAAAGGATATTATTGAGAAATGAATACAAGTTAAGAGTCTATTTTTATTTTTTTTTTTATTTTTTTTTTTGCTTTATATTTCCAATTAATTCGATTGGCTTTTATTTTTTAATCAATTTTCTTGATAGCAATTAATTAGATGAATGTAGGTTAAACATATTTTCACCTGTTTTGAATATATTGAAAAGATTGTTGTTTTCTGGAAGATTGATTATAATTCAATATATGATTCTTTGCTTTAATGATAGGTTATAATAAGTATAGTAGGGGAATTGACTTAGAAAAAGACGTGGTTAAGTAATTATTATAAAGTATGTATTCATTTATAAATTAGATATATTCTGTGGAAAATATTTTAGATAAGAAAACTTTCATTTTAAATTTTTTTTTGTTTTCTAGTAATAAAAAATGCGTTCAGCAATTATTAATTATGTCAAAAATAAATGTGTAATAAGAAGGATGCCAATTTGTTTGAAATGAAATTACTTTGGTTTTTACACTTTTGAAAAAATATTTTCTTTATAAAACTAGACCTATATACTTGAAATTACAATCTGCAAGTATTAAATATCGTACTTTTTGAAATTTAAAGTTTTTGAGTGATATTTCAGTAATGACAAGACATAAATGAGTTATTCTGTTCTGATTTTACGAAAACAGCCTGATTGCCTGATACTACTTTGGCTTACAATTTCTTGTATTTCTAGCTTAAAAACTAGAGTTTAAACTAAAAAATTGTCAAAATATAGACAATATTAAATCTCTTCTATCTTTTGTGCTGTACAAAGTAAAATCGGAATAAAATTAAAAGCAAAGTTTTGTTACATTAAACAGTCAGTCAGCTACAAGGCCAGTTGTGCTGAAAACTTTACAAGTCTATCAAGTATTTCATCAATTTTAATACATTTCTGTGATTATTATATATAATTTAATTTTATAATCCAACAGAACTTTTTTACTTAAATACAAGAATTTTTATATTATACATAACATTGTAAAATTATACTTATTTTGATTGTCATGTTTTTCGGACCTTCAAAAAATCTATCTCATAAAAATAATTTTAAGTTGTTCAATGTTTTTTATTCAATGAAAACAAAATGTTTTATGATTATTTTTAAAAGATTTTCCATGTCTCTATATTGAGAACGAAATGATTTAACTCAATTAAATTTGAGGGTTATTATAAATCAAAATAATTAAAAAAATACATTTATTTTTTTTTAGTAAATGAAACTTCTGCCGAAAATTTTATTTTTACATATAGTTTAACAAAAACAAACAATTATTATTAGTTTTAGCATTGAATGTAAACATTAAACATATGTTTTAATTCATAATTCAATGAAAGAAAAAAAAAAATTAAATTTAAAATATTAGAATATGTTTTACTACAACAATCCATGTCTGTTTTAATTTGTTCCGCATTTAATAAAAAAAGAAAAGTTTTATTTCTTTAAAACGCGCGGATTTTTATTTAGAATTTTATTTTTAATATTATTACATAGAAAATAAAATATAATCGCAGAGATATTGGTAGGGTTATATGAAATAAAATTTAGTTCAATTAGCGGCCTCAGTAAATAGTAAATTTTTAAATTTTCTATCGGCTTCACAATGGGAATAGTGCTGAAGCAGCAAATGCTGTACTTAATGTCAATATCATTACACTACGGATTTCAGCCAAATAAGAAAGAGAAGTTTTTTTTTTTATGAAATTATGCAAAAGCGATTTTACGACAACGAGACGATATTTTTTTTACGCTTTTTCCAATTTTTTTTTTTTTTTAATTTCTTTCTTATAATCTAGAGTAAACAACAATATTTTTATAGTTAATACTTTAAATCTCTAATGAATTAGGTAATGACAATGCTTAGAAAACAGAAAATTTTACCTTTATAGCAAAATATAATTTTCTAAACTTTCTAAAATAATCATTATACATAGCATGCATATATGTTGTATGAAGGTACACATATGTATTGTGTATATATACATATTATTAAAATTCTCATGTGAATCATATAAGTTGGAATGAATTCCGAATTAATGGTAAAAATTTGTTTTTTTTTGCATATTTAAGTTTGAATTTCAATAAATTTAAAAAAGTTTTTGAAAACTTTGAAGGTGTTTTTAATTTGCTTCTGGGATTTACAAAAACCTATCAAAATAATATGTTTGTATTATGTACATATATATTTGTTGTATGTTTGCAAATATTAATACAAACATATATTATATTTGTGTACCTTTTATTATCTATATATACATAATATTTAACTATTATGTTGTCTTTATAGAAGAAAATTTAGTGATGAAAATTAAAAATTTACTCACTGAAAAGAAAAACGATATTTTGCAATATCCTGCAAAATTTCTATACCAATACTATGTGTACAATGTAAATGTACATTGTACATGAAATTATATGCGTATACAACACTGTTATAAATATAAATTCTGTTTTAAAGTGCATAAATATCAGTTTTGATTAATGATTGAATCTTGAACTACATATTTTGAGCGCAAGTTTGTGCACATTCCAAAACTTCCAGCGCAAACGGGCAGCTTAAAAGAAGAAGTGTAGATTTTAGGTTCATAATACTTAGTTCCATAGCCTTGTGTGTAATATTTAGAAATTTCTAGAACACTAAGTATCTACAACATAATACTTTGCCGTCCGATCCCAGTGACCTCTTGAGTTATTTTTTGTATTGGCCTTAGATGGACCCATTCAAATTCTTCAACCTGATGTCCTGATCGCATATTGTGCAAGAATATGCCATACTACATATAAGGTTGAGGTATAATGATTATTTTTTTTTTTTTGTATTAATTTTATTAAATTTATTCCAAACATTTTTTATTATTTATTACTAATAAATTATATTGGAAAGGAACAAAAAAAAAAGAATTTTATTCAAATGTTTTTTTTTTGGAAAAAATAAATAAAAAACTTAATGGATGAGCATCCCATTTGATGTACGCAAGTGTATTTTTTATGGAAAAGAAAAAACAAATATTTTTTTCTTTAAATTTTTCTATTTTTTTGGCATTAAATTGATAAAAGTTCAACGACTAAACTTTTTTTTTTTTTATAATTTTTTCCACCGCATAAAATTTTTCTATTTTTATCTTCATTATTGTAATGACCGTTAAAAATAGAATTTTGATGCATGAAAAAATATTTTATATAGTATACCATTAAAGCACACGAACTATGAACATTTTGAAAAAAAAAAAAAAAAAATTACGTTAGGTGTTTCCCGGACTTTTTCTACCCCAAAACCATAAAATAAAAAATTATTAAGAGAATATAATGATAATTATTTTCACATTTTATTATAGTTTTATGATTTTCCTTTTCTTCACAAATTGTATCATAAAGAGATCATTTATATGTATATTGTATAAGTATAATATTGGTGTCATAAGAATAAAAGCTTACAATTTGGTTTAAATATATTATGTATGATGAGAACGCTCATGATATATGTGTACTGTTGTATATATACATATGTAATAGAATTGTAATTTTCGAAAAAAAAAAAAAAAAAAAAAAAAATTGAAAGAAAAATTTTCCTGGATTGACCAGTTGTTACTTAGAACCTTGGATTTTTTGGATTTGATAATGTTAATATAAAAACTAGGAACATAATGTATAACAGTTCAAAGAGTTATTCAAAAATTATATTATGAATAACATTATACAATTAAAGAATTTATTTAATGCGGACTATGCGTAGCGTATTTCTTAATTTTTAACATGTTTTCCATCAATAACTAAAAAACAGACAATATTTCATTAACATGGGTAGATAGATGTCGATTAAAGAAACTTTAGAAGTGGTTGCACCTAGATTGTTTCAAATGATTCGGACTGGGGGTTTGAATTTAGATGGGTAAGTATTTAATGATTCTAAAAAACATGTTTACGTAACTTGGTTGAGAACAAGGAACTTTAAAAGAAAGTTTTGAGCCACATACTTTATTTCTAAGTTGTTTTTGTTTGATTTATATGAATTAGCAGTCCGGTTTTCTTAATTTTGTATATTTTATTGAAAGTTGATTACCGCCTGTTAAACAATTTTATCTAGTTTAATAACAACCTTCACTGTTGTTAGTGCTGAAAACCAAATCAAACTCCAATCAGTTCTTTTCGAGTTCAAGAGGACATACATAATTAATTATATTTAACATATAGAATCGGTGTCCTGTGTTGAGTCGATTGTTAATAAAATATTTAATGAAAAACATAAGTTTATATATTTTATTAAATTTTTCTATAAATTATTATAAAAGTACAGGTATAGGTATATTAATTAGATAAATAAAATTTTTGATGGATTTTTTATATGTCACACATTTAAAACTATATTTTTGAAGCTTATGACCAACTTATAAAAATAAAAAATAAAAACAATTGTTCCTTTTTTTTTTTTTTTATTAATGTTTGATAGAGATAAGAAAAAGTTTATTTTGAAAAATGGAAATGCAGTAAAACAGACTGACAATCCGGTATGTCACATGGTTTTTCATTTTTTCATATTTTTTTTTTAAATTCTCTTTTTTTTTGAGTTTTCTTTTTGTTTTTTTTTTTTTCTTAATTTTTATTATAGTTTTTACTATATACATATAAAAATAGTTATTTTGGAAAAAACGAAGAAAAAAATGATAAAGTAAGTAGGAAAATGCGGAAACTTATTATATTTAAAAGCGTTGATTTTTTGTTTTTGTTTTTGTTTTTTTTTTTTTTGAAAGAAAAACAAAAGAAAATAATGACAAAAAAGAAAACGAGAACCACAAAAGATATAATATAGTTTTTCTTTTTTTATGATTTTCGGTTAATGTAGTTCAATGTGTTATATTTTCATGAAAAACGAAAAACAAAAGAAAAAAATAAACAAATTTTCAAAGCATGCGTCATCAAATGCCATGTGATACCAATTACGTCTGCTGTTATGCTTTTGTTTTGCAGATTTATGTTGTTTGTACCTTTTCATTTTTGCTAAAATTAATTTTTTGGAATTTTTCTTTTTTAAGAGAGAAATTTTTCCACGGAATCTGTAAATATTTTTACAGATTCCACATTTTTATTGACTAAACAATGTTTTTTTTTTTTTTTTTGGGAAATTAATAATATTAATGAATTTTTTTTTTTTTTTTTTTTTGACTTTCTTTAGACATAAAAGCTGCATAAAAAAAACATAATTTATGCTTATATTGAGAATTATTAAGATTTATGCAGTACATAATTTGATTAAAAAATAAGTGAAAATATGTAGTTTATGTATATAACCGCAAGTTTTTCGAACCTTGCCGACTTTTTACAACACAGCTTGATCTGTGAGTTTTGTTCAAAATATTACTTTCGTAAGACTATTTTCCGGTGTTAATTTGCTTATTATTATACACATTTAATTAAATATAGAAAATTTTGACTCCAATTTAGCCTACACTCATAATTAATGTTGTTAAGTGCTAACATGAAAAAAAAAAAAATAATAATAAGTATCAAAAGAAATACATTTTTTCAAATTATAATTATTTTAATTGAAAAAAAAAAAAAAATAGAAATCAAATACACTTTTCAAAAATTTCATGCTATGAAAATTTCATATGCAGAAAATTTTATTCTCTCTTAGAAATTTTTCTTTTCACATACCTACTAATGTTCCTCAGGATAAGGAAAAAATAATTGTATGTATGAACTATATTCTCAGCATGAGATTTACTGGACAATGTTACTGCACTTTGCAGCATCAAATATTCTTTTTTTTTTCTATATATATTTAGTTCTTTTTTATTATTACCACTGCATCGCAAACTCATACTGTGTTAGAATGGTGACAATTTTAACACCAATACCAATGTCAGTGGAAATTGAATTCTATGGTAAAAGTTCTTTCACACTTTGCCTTTAAGATATTTTTTGTTTTTTATATACAAGAAGATATTTTTTTTATACTACAAGCATAAACCAAACATAAAAATAAAAAAAAAACAAAAACAAAAAGCTAAAAAAAGAAAATAACATTTTGTTTTTTTTTTTTTTATTACTGCAAAAATATGTAGAGCAGTAGAGTAGAAATTTTTGCATTTTATAGATTTTTCGCAATACAAAACAGGGGAATTTCTGGGTTTACGTGGTAACATTATATACTTAAAAAAAAAATAAATAAATAAATAAAAAAAAAAAAAAACCTACATATTGCATCACAATAAAATGTTGTGCATCACAATAGTTTTTATACAATTTTATATAAATTTATCATCAATAAAAGAATTAAATATACATATTTTAGAAAATAAAATATAAGGTAAAACGATAAAAATATATTTAATTCGAATGCATAGTCTAAAATATTTAAAATTCTTTTTTGTGTTGATTTCTAGAAAATTGAAATAAAGGACACAGTAATACGATAGTAAGGCAGTCGATAGTTGTTATCACAGTTGTTAGAAGTGTAGTGCCGCGTTATAGGTCTTGGCTGCAGTTCCCATAGCTCAGGGTAGAATCTGATTTAATACAAGTTAAAAAACTTTCAGAATCACTATAAAAATAAATTAAATTATAATTAGTAATATCTTTTTATTTAATTTTTTTTTATACAGGACATATACTGAATTTCGACTCCTCCTAACCCAAAATTTAATATGACTGTTATTGTATTATCACCTTATTTTCAAAAAGGAATTAAGTTTTATAATTCTTTAATTTTTATTTTTCAGAGAGCATGTAGTAGAACTAACCATAAAAGAGGGTCAAATTTATGCAAAAAAAAAAAAAAAATGCCTAAATGAAATAAATATTTGAAGTTTTTCAGAGAACTATGACGTTTTTTTTTAATGCAATTTTCTTTTTGTACTATGTAGTACGTACATCGTCTTCTTCGAGTATATATATATATTTAAACAAGAAAAATATAGTTTTCTTTTCTATTTTACTCCTTTTATGTTTGAATTAGGAAAATAGAATATTCGTTTTTATATTTTTATGTTTTTTTTTTTCTTATGTATTTTTCGCATAAGCAAAACAAAAAGATTGTATAAAGAAAATTCAAAGATTATGTATATAAATGAAATTTTTTTTTTATTTGTTTTACTATAAATGTTATGTTACTCCATATTTTGCATAGAATAAAAATGTTAAAAGGGGCACATAGTTTGCAACGATACAATTTAAAGAAAACCATATATTATTGTTTATTTTGCAAATATGTAGGTAATATAAGTATTGGTGCATTAATTATAATTATTGTTTATAAAAACAATTTAAAGTCTTATTTAAACTACTGCAATTGTCAAAATTTAAACATGAAAAGTATCAGGAACTTCTGCACTATCTCTGAACATCTCTGAACATCTACTCTTCCATTTCATGATTATTTAGTCTAAGCTTTCTTAATGTCAAATCTTGTGAATATTATACTCATCAATTTTGTGTTTTATGAAATTCCAATTCCATTACGAATATTAATATTTAACAA
This sequence comes from Hybos culiciformis, assembly GCA_964007475.1. NCBI lineage: Eukaryota > Metazoa > Arthropoda > Insecta > Diptera > Hybotidae > Hybos > Hybos culiciformis. The sequence continues at coordinate 15,575,579 of OZ023275.1, read as the reverse complement.
TTCAAATTTTTTGCATCTGCAACATAATTATTCTGATCACTTGCAATTTTTTTTTTTATAATAAAATTAAAATACTAGATAATGAAAAGTGCATATAACTACAAAACTTCTGTAGTATTAAAGCTTTTTTGTGCAAAAACTATATCAAAAAAAAAAAAAAAAATTAAAGGATATATAAAAAATTTTTTTTAAATTTTTTTTTTATTTTGGAAATTTTTTTAACTTATATACATATTTTTGTGTTTTTTTTTTTTTTAAGGGGACAACAATTTCGTTTTAGTATTTGTATTTTTGATGTAGGCATAATTGAGTGTTTTTCAAATGTTGCCAAAAAAGCTAATTTGTTTTGATTTTTGTCCAAATAAATAAAAAAAAAATTAAAAATATTATTTAATCAATTAAAAAATTTCTAAATAAATAAATAAATTAATAAATAAAAGTTAAATATAATAAAAACTTTAAAATTTTTTATTAAAGAAAAAGGAAAATAAAATTTATATTTTGAAAAAGAAAATATTATGTGGTTCTGAATAATAAATTGGGATTAGAAAAATTGAAAGAAAATAATATAGTATTTGTTTTTTAGGTTTTTTATGTTTTTTTTTTTATGTTTTATGTTTGCAATGTTTGAAAAAAGAAATGCATTGTGAACTCGATAAAAAAAGAATGCACAAATAAAAAAAAAAGTACAAAATAAAATTGTTATAAATTCTTGTTAGTTAATTTTAAATTAAAAAAAAAAAAAAAAATTCCAAAATTGATTTTGTCTTAGTTTTTGATTTAATCAAAAAATAATGACTAGTCCGATATGGGAATTTTTTGTAGCTCCAGCTTAGAATAAAATCTAAATTTTATGAATAACTAGAAAACACATAAAATGGCGCCAAAAAAATTTCATTCAAAAGAAGCTGAGAGTATTTTATAGTAGAGGTATGTACAATATACATATAATAATGTGTTTCAGTTTATAGGCCTGGTCAAAATAAATAGATATAGTACATAACAACTAATAATTTTAAAAATAGTATTTTTATATAAATTTTTTTTAGGAAAATTTATTTTTTATATATTAATTATATCTGCTTTGGACAACTATATAGGCTCAATAAAGTATTTTATCCTTACATTTTTAAAAAAAGTTTCAGATGTCAAAACTGGATTCTGTACAAAAAGTATACTTCCTACAAAAAGAAGCTTGAATGATGTAATTCATATAATTATTGGATAGTGCAGTTGTATGTTTATAACGCAATAGCAACGAAACAGTTGAACCACATTGTATTTCAAATACAATCGAGCTTCCTTTGAGGACAAACTAACGCAGACATTATAGTTATTTTTATTATTTTAGGCTTTTAAGTTAACTAGCCTTTTCAGCTTTTTTTTTAGGGAATCAATATATATTTTTTGCTCCAGAAAAACGGAAAAACTAAAGTGAAGTTCATTAGAGAGTTTCTCCGTAATGATTTTTTTTTCTGTTTGAAGTTATGTTTGTGGTAAAAGAATTTTTCTTCTTCAACTAAAAGAGTTAGTTACCTATCTACCTGCCTACATATTAAATGTACAAAATTATTATCTGTATGTATTTTTCTTACAAATTATATTAATAATAATAATAATAGTAATATTATAATAACAACATATATGTATATATAAATGTAATATATGTACAAATTATTTTTTATTTTGCAGTGTCTGTTCTCTGTCTACCCATAAATTTCTGATTTTTTTATACAAAAAAAAAATTAAATTTTTTTTTTCTATTTTCCCTTTATACCATATTATTCGTTTTTACATTTTCTTTTCCTTTTTTTTTTTTTTTGTTGTTTTGCACAAAATTTCTGTGTCACGTTTTTTCCGCGAAAGAAAGAAAAGATTTTCTCTGAAATTTATTTTTTTAATTTTGAAAAGAAAAAAAATATTTTTTTTTTTTGTTCCAGTACATGTCATGGAACTCTTTGAGTTCAAAAAATTTTTTTTAAATAAAAATTGTGCACATTATTTCTCTCCGTCTTCATCGAGAATACACACACTCAAACAGATACACAAAGTTAAATTTTTGTATTTTAGATACATGCACTTTGGTCTGCATTATAACTAAATGTGTGTCAATTTTTCCACAAAAAAAAAAAAAATAAAAAAATCACACCAAAATTATGCTTTATGTATTTGACATTATTATGTGTATTATGTGTGTATAGTGGAAAACATAGAAAAATTATTCTCTTTAATATAATAAATACATATTATTATATTTCTCATCGGAAAATAATAATAATAATAATTTATTTTTTTCGTGTTAAGAGAATTTTCATTGAAATTCAAAAGGAAAAAAAAAAAACATAAATATACATTTTCCACCTATTTGTACCTAACAAAAAATTTTTTTGATTTTCTTTTTTTTTTTTGCTCCCTTTTAATTTTACTATCTATCTATATTATTAATAAAATAAATTTTCTTTTCAAATTTCTCACATGTAAATAAAATACAACTGTGTGCGGTGTTTTTCTTTTTTCATTTTTTTTTTTTTTTGCACAAACATAAAAAAAAAAAAAACATTCTAAATTTTCCGTATGTCGATCCATGTGAGAAAATTTTCACTTAAGAGGAAATCGACGCCGTATACTAAAAAAGCCCATCACAGTTTTCATTTGTTTTTCCGCGTGCTCGCACACGTAACGGGTGTACTTTTTGGGTTTTTTCAGTTGAATTTTTTTTTATGATTTGAAAGAAAGGAAAATAGAAAAAAAGAAAAGAAGAAGAAAAAATAAAAAAAAATTATAATAAATATAAATTTGAAAAGTTCTAATGCTAATGATTAAAAGTGGTTGGCAAAAAATGAAAAAAAACTTTAATTAATTAAAGGAAAATCTATTTGTATATATATATGAAAATTGGTTTATCAGAATATTTTATGGTAATTATTAAAAAATAAAAAATAAAATTCTTGTTTTTTTTTTAACCAACCAATAATGATAGGAAAAAGAATGTGAGAAAACATATATACATATATATATATATATATATAATTAAAAGAAATTAAGGATATCGAAGGAAAGGATTTCAAAAAAAAATTAAAATTTGAATGAAAATAAAAACCCAAAAAAAAAAATAATAATAATTAATTTGAATGGTTTTGCCAGTAGAAAAGTGCGAGCGAAAACATATAAAAATTAAAAAAGAAAAAAAGTGAAAATTTTTTTAATTCTAATCGGAAAATAATATTCGGTATATTTCTTGAAAGTATATAAATACTATCCGGAAAATTCAATTACGAAGTGAGTGCAAATTCGAGAATTCTAAGTTGATTAGAAAATAAACATATTATAAATATTAACTTTAAAATTGATAAAGGAAAATTTTGGGAAAATCTCTAATAAAAGGAAAATATTGAGAAAAAAAGTAAATAAAATGATAATAACGAAATAATAATAAAATATATAGGAAAATTTAAAAAAACAAAACATAAGTTAAACAAAACTATATATAAATAAATATATAAACATATAAACATTATAATCTTAAATAAAAAAAAAACATAGCGATTATAGAAAAAATATACAGAAAATTAAACAAAAAATATGAAAATTATTTGAAATTTCTTCGAAAATGAAAAATCAACGAATACGAACTAATAATAATTATTCAAAAAAAAAAAGACAAATTCTTCATTTTTACATTATCTTAATTCCGAAATAACTAATTAATAAAATAATTATTACATTAACACATTTTTAACTTATTTAATTTTCCTTAACAGTTTCTGCAAAAATTTCAAGTTTTAATTTAATACTTTAACGTAAGCTTTTGAATCCTTTTTCACACAAAATAACAGTTTAAAATAGAGCTGTAAATTTATTAAAATAAAGAAAATTAAGAAAAACTGTAAACTTTTAATAAGAGAATTTAAGGCTGTTAAAATAATGCAGAATATATTTTATTTATTAAAACTATTATAAACATTATTTTTGGTTGGCACTAAAACAGAAAAAACGTTTCAATATTCACCGTATTAAACTGGAAATTATATTAACAGAAAAAATTTAAAAGCTCTGTTAAAAGAATCTGTCCACAAAACAAATGTGAATAAAAACACAAAATTGCATTCTGAAAGCAAATTAAAAACAGAAATTAAAGAAGAATTAACGAATTTTCAAATTCGGTTAATACAAAAAAAAAATAAAAGATCTCAAGCAATTCTTATTAAAAAATTAAATAACAGGTTATTTAAAATTTCTCAGCTTTTAAAGCGCATAAAAGTCTTTCCAAAAATATGCAAAACATCAAGCTAAAATGAATAAGAAAAATTTATATTTTTTTTTTCAAAACCGAAGGTTAATCTAAAACAAAAAAGTCAAATATAACATACAAAACCGAATAATCGTTTGCAACAAAAAAAAAACTGTTAAAAGACCGCTTCCAAATTATACAGAACTGTTAATACAAAAAGACATATTTACTGCTGCAAACTACGGTAGATATAATTGAATGCAATTGCAAAAAAATATATAACAACAAAAAAAAAAAAAAAAACTAAGAGTAATTGATGTTAAAAATATAATGTAGTAAAAAGAAAAAAAAATTATAATAAAAATGGAACATAAAGAAAATTTCTTTTTTTATTAAGTTTTTTTTTTTTTTTTTTTTTGTAACATTTATAAAGGCATAATTATACAATAAAAAAAAAAAAGAATACATTTTTTTTTTTTAAATATTTTTTAAAAAGACATTAAGATTTTTCAATATATATAAAATAAATATAATATTAAAAAAAAAAAAAAAAAATCATAATAATAGAATAAAAGAGTTTTTTTTTTTTTTTATTTTTAACTTCTTTTATTATTATGACGTTATTTCCGCTTCTAACTTAAAATATACACACATATACACACAGAAAAATAGAAAACACAAGAAGATTCCTTAAAAAATATTAACAGAGAGATATATATACCGGATGGTTATATGCGCTTCGTTACAAACAATACGTACTTCAAAAAACCGTTAAAAATTATTATGTAACAATAAAATCAAAAGGAAGATACTTTTATTTTTTTCTATATATATATTTTTTTTTCATCTTGTTTCTCAAAAGCATAATTTTCCTTTAATAAAAAAAAAAAATAAAAAATAAGAAAATAATCAAGAAAAAATTCACTGTGTGAAAAATTACAGAAACAACAACAAAAAAGATTTTTTTTTTTTTTGAATAACAAAAATGTATCTATTTTACCGTTACTGTTATTTTTGAAAAAAAAAAAAAAAAAAAAAAAACTGTTTAAAAAATGATAATGTTTCACACACAAAAAGCAAAAAATTTCTATCTATCTATATAATATACAACATAATATATATCTATATATATATGAATAAAAATGATGATGATGACAATGATGATAAGACAAAATGTTTAAAGAATGTCAATTAGTTTTCTTTTTTTGTTTTCAAACAAAAAACGATATTTTTTTTTGTTGTTAATGTTTCATTGAAAAAAACAAAAAAAAAATAAGTAAAAAAAAAAGTATTCTCCATTTTGTGAATAATTTTTATTATCATTTTGAATATTGTGTGTGAAAAATTTAATAGTTTTTCTTTATTATTATTATTATTATAAAATTTTTTTTTTCCTTTTTTTTTTTTTTTTTTTTGACAATATAATTTTATTTGTTGTTGTTTATCTTTAATAAAACGGCAAGAAAATACAAAAAATGTGTGTTGAAAGAAAAATTTTTATACAATTTTAACAGAATAACAAAACAAAAAAAAAAAAAAAAGGCACAGGCAAAATAAATTAAAGTAAATTAAAAAAGATAAAATTGAAAAAAATAAAAAAATTAAATAAATAAACTAAGTCTAAGAAAATTAAAAAAAAAAAAAAAGGAAGAAGGAAAAAAATTATTGAAAATATCGAAAGTTATTAAATTAAAAAAAAAAATTACATTTATTGAGATAAAACAACAAAACCAAAAATAATAATAATATTGACAAAAGTGTGAAATAAAAGACTGTTTAGATTTAATGTCGAAAAAATAAAGAAAAAAAAAAAAAATAGAAAACAATATTACGAAAATAAAAACAACAAAAATCTAAATTTTAATATTCTTCGTAGAAATATTTTTTTTTTATTTGGTTTTACCATAAAAAAAAAAGAAGAAAATTAAATTGAAAAAAAAAAATAAATAAAATAACTAAATTGATTTTTTTTTTTTTTTTTACCACAGTAACTTACAAAATAAATATAGTTTTTTTTTTTTTTGTATTATTTATTAACAAGGTGAGAATGATTGGATTTTTGTGACATCGCAATTAATTTGTTTAGTTTTTGTAAAAACAATTTTTTTTTGTTATTTTTAATTTTAAATCATTTTTTTTTTTTTAATTTCTTATTTGATCATCTTTGTTGGTCCAAAATTGAACCTAACCCAATCCTAGAAACGAATGTGGTGAACGAACGTTATGTTTACAGCAATAATGATGATTTTTATGACAAACGTTAATATCATTCAGATTACTATTTATTAAGATCAACTTCTAAAACTATTAAATTAATTCGTGCCTTAAAAAGATTTTCAATACAAAAAATTTTATATATATACCTGCGTACATATATCCAAAAAAATTTCGTAGTGCCTTTCTTACAAGCCTATAATATTGACGACACCACTTCAATTAAGTTGAATAAGATTAAAATATAAAATTTTTTTAAACAATTTAATAATTATAATCATCTTATTTATTTTCAACCTTTTATTACTACATTTTATTCATACTACAATCGAAATGTGTGAGAAACTTTCTATTTATTTTCTCAAGAATGAATTGAAGAATAAATGGAAACTGTTCTCATTTTAGGACATTCTTTGTTTTTTGTTTATAGTTAAAAAAAAAGAAGAAACTTGCAGATATACTATTAATAGGCAAACAAATGTGCTAAACTGAATTCTTTAAAATAATCGAAATCTCCTATACTAAACGAAAATCTTTCCCAAAATGTTTGTTAAGCTTCGAAAAATCGATTCGACTCGTCGACTCACTTAGTGTATAATCATAAATTATTAACGAAAATTTTAAAATTAAAACACAATTTTCTTTAATATTATAAAGTTTAATAGATTTTGCGTGCAATATTTTTGCTGACATTTTCAACATAATAAATGTATAGAATACTTTTCAATTTAATCTAATTCAAATAAATCAGAACAGAATTTTCATTAAAACAGAAAAAAAAAACAATAAATAAATAACAAATCAATATAAAGAATTTGAAAAAAAAAAAAAAAAAGATATTCACATTATAAATAAAATATCAAAAAAAAGTCAATGTCAGTTCAGAGCTTTTAAAAGTTAAATTAGGTTCATTTTTTTTTTTCGTTTTCTTGTTCTGTTTTATACATTTTATTTAAATAAACCTCATTAAAAATTTAATTTAACTTAGTTTATATATTTTTTTATACAATGAAATTTTCCATTTGAAAAGTGACCAATACAAAAAACCTAAACATTTTTGTATTGTACACAAGTCATGCACATTGCTTTTATCTTTGAATTTATTTGTAGTACACATTTTACATGCGGATTTTCAAAATAATTTAAATTTTCAAGAGGTGTCAACTTTGACATCAGAAAATTCAATGTATATGCTTTTATTATTCATTATATTATTGATTTCGCTTATTTATGTTTTTTGATTCTTTGTATGCAGACAAACATAATTATGTATATTTTGTTTACAATTATTTGTTGTTTATATTATATTTTTGTTTACTATTTCAATTAAGTGTTTTCTTTTAAAATGCCAAATTTTTTTTGTTTTATATTCATTGGAATTTCAGGAAAACAATTTTTTTTCTTATATTTTAAAGATTGCGAAAGTTTAAAGATCCAATCAAGGTTAGAGACATTGAGTGAAGTATTTTTTTTAATGGTTTACAATAAAAAAAATTTTTTTTTATAAAAATACATTTTTTTTTTTTTGGTGAAATAATTGTGTTTATAAATCTATTTCTAGATTTTTTGTTTTTTTTTTTTTATGTAAAAAACAAAATTGAAATTGAAATAAAAAAAAAACCAAAAAAATAAAAAATTTAATTAAGGTATGTTAATTTATTACTTTGAAAATTTTCATACATGTTCAGTTTTTAGTTTTGTTTCCAATAATAATATATAAAATATTAAAAATAGATAACTAAATATTACATAGTTTATAAAAAATTATTTATATTAGAAATATTTTGAATATAGTTTAAAAAAAATTTAAGTATACCGTCTTATTGTTTTTTAGTTTCCCATCAAAAATATGTTTCCAATATCTGTTCGTCCGTCTGTCCCATAGTCACACAATAAAATGCTTCATTCAAACTGAAGTATGATACTCTTTGATAGACTCCGAGCTTTGATTTTGAAAATTGTAAGCTGGCCGCATATAACTTTAATTACTGCTATATTCTTAGCGATGAAATATATTATAACCAAAAAATTAAATTGAATTAATAAATTAAAATTTTTCAATCATTTTAAATGCAATTTTATTATTATTATATCAATATTTAATTAAAAAAGATTTTAACTTTAAATTATAAAATAAAATATTGACATTATGAGATTAAAAAATAAATATTTAATGTGATAAGGCAGCAAGAAAAGCCGCATTTGGCCTCAAGGCCGCAGGTTCCTCACCTCTGGTAGAGATTGCAATTATTTTCCTATATACAATATTTATAATATAATTTTAAATTTTTTAAAAAATTATAATGAATTTTGATGAATATTAGAACAGTGTAAAAATTAAAAAAAAAAAAAATTATTGGTACCGAATTTGTCCAAGAATTTCAAAAGGGATCTGAAAATAAATATCAATGAAAATTTATGTATCAGAAGATGTCGATTGATGGAATCAAATAAACTGTCTTTTATGACCAAGTATTTGAATAAATGAGTACAGATCAAAAACAAAAAAACCTGGTTGAAAGAAATTTTGAGATATTAAAAATAATGGGCCCCATTCTTAATTTACAAGAGACTTCATTTACAAGAACTTGTCTTTTTTCTAGAATTCGGTTTTTTTTTAATTAAATTTATGTTCCTTCGATGGTAAAATGTAAATAGAATTATCAAAATCCATTTTAAATAAATAACTAAACTTATACAGAATTAAAATTCTCATTCACGTGCTAGGTATATTATTATTTTTCAGCTATAAAAATGCAGTTCATAATAATAACTATAATTATATACAACACTCATGTAAATTTTATGTTAATAAAAGTAAGCGAATGATAAAATTTAAATTAATAATACATTGAAAAAATATAACATTAAAATAATACAATTTAAAATAATAATCAATTAAACTTAAATAAAGTATGAACAAAAATCTAAATTAATCATGAAGTTTAAGAAACAAATGGGCATTTATTTGTAATTACATGTAAACAGAAAATTAGTAACGAAGCGAATAATTATTTTTTCGACTTTTGAATACAAAATTTATTTATTTATTTATTTATATATTTATTTTTTTAAGCGAAATGAGTTTTGAGAATTTTATATGGACTTGAACATGCAAATAATATAATTTTTCTTTTTAATGTTAAAAATATCTAATTTTTCTCTTTTGCTCCCATATTCAAAATAAATGGATGGATGAATCTTTGTAAGCCCTCATATTTTAAAATTATTACTAGATCGTAATGAAATCTAAAAGCATAATTATTAAAAAGTCACTTATATGCAGTTCTATGTGTTCAAGAATTTGAAATTTTTGAATTCTTTCGCCCTCGTATAATATGAGAATTAAATATTTAATTTTAATTTTAAAATTTAATACATTATATTGAGTAGACAGGCATCACTGTGTATATGCAGAACAATGTAAATTAAATAAAAAATTTTATCTACTAGAAACAAAAAAAATTGTGTAAAAATTCAACCATCACAAAATTTTTGAAATTTTTAATTAATTAACATCCTTTGTACACAACAATTCCTAGCTGGAGAATTATCATTTTAATGTAACAATTCTACATTAAAAAATATGTTGTATAGATAAATATTTATACTTACATACATTAGATATATATTATTTTTTAATTTATATTACAGTATTTAAAATTTATATTTTCTACATATAAAAATACTTAGCCTGTATACTTTTATTTATTTTAAAAACTATTATATTCCGTTTTGAAATTATTTGTTTTAAAATTTTATAAAATCAAAAAAAATAAATGCTAAAGTAATGTAAGTATGTCATTGAGGATTTTTTTTTAATATTGAAAATCATAATCATAGTATCTGTAAGAAAAATCAAATGTTTGATGAACGTCAACATTTTGTCTTCGCACAACAATCCAAAAACTTTTTTCTACATTTTTCTGTGGAAACTAAAAAATTCTAAAAATATAAAAAAAAAAACAAAAGAAAATTTTTTTTCTATTTTTTTATATTTTTTCATTCAATCCAACTGTTCATAAATTTTATTATCAAATGAAATAAATTTAGATTAAATCTTTATTGTCACCATTGAAAAGTTGAATGAAATTAAGATAAAAAAAAAAACAAAAAATGTTTTTCTTATTTCTTTAAAATGTTTATGTTTTTGTGTTTTTTTTTTTCTGTGAATTTTGCAATTAATTTGGAAAATGAAATACCTATATACTATTTAGTATTTTTTTTTTTTTGGTTGTGATTATCCCCTGAATTTTTTTAATTAAAAAGATTTAGAAAAAAAAAAATACATATATTTGTTGATTAGATCATCTCACTTGGCTGGCAACTATATATAGAAGACTGTATGGGAAATTTTTTTTTTCTAAATTAATTTTTATTTTCTCTATTGTCTTCTTAATAAAATTTTTTTTTTATATCTATTCCTCAACTACATGAAATCGAAATAAAATAATTTATCATAATAAAAAGAAAAATAAATAAATCTTTGGAAAATTTCAAAACATATAAAATTTATTGTTTGTTAAATAATTGGGTCAAAAAATTAATGAAATATTTTGATTTTACACTATGCTTAATGTTTTTTTTTTTTTGGCTTTAAATAAACTTATACGAAAAATTAGAAATTAATAATTAAGGGGTGAAAATATTTTGATTTTTCTGATTTTTTATGTTATTGCCCTCGCAAAAGATCTTTGGTCTTTTATGAATTAATTTGTTTAATAAAATTGAAAAGAAGATTTAAGACAGCGAAAAAAGATTTATTTATAATGGAAGTAAAAACTGTATATATAGTTTTCTTATAGTTTTGGACTACGGAGTAATACGAAAATTTATAAAAAAAAAATTTCAAGAAAATTAGGTCTCATAAATTAGTAAAAGTTCGTGTGAGGTGATTTTGAAAATTTTTTTAAAGATATGAAATATTGTAGAAATGTTTAGCCATATGTTTAACATAGAGATCTTGGTGTCATTATAATAAAAAAAATATTGAACAATTAAGTGTTTAATTTTTAAACAGTATACTGGATTAAAATTCTCATCCTCCAGATGAAAATTTTTTGTTAAATTAAATGTCAAAAATTATTTACCTATTAAAACCAATTTGAAATTATTATTTTAATTTTAAATTATTTTTTTTTAACCACAGATTCTTTATTTTTAATTGGTATTATTCCAAAACTATATTCTAATTTTATCTTATTATATTTTACCACCAAAAAAAATTTCTCATAATCATCGATCTTATTTAAATGTGACATTTGCATTTTAAGAATGCGTTTTGTGTTTCTAAAATAAAAATTTCTAAAATAAAAATTTCCACATAATAAAATAAAAAAATAATATATGCACAATGCAATGTGAATTATATGATGATATTTAATGGTTTGGAAAGTGTTAAAAAATTATATATATATATGTATATTTAATATTGGAGACAAAATATTTTTGGCTTTACTTAATATGAATAATATTTAGAAGTTTTTAAGCTGAGTTATCTACTGAAATCAAGGGAAAAACGATTGTATTATTAGTGATTAAACCAGTTCTTCCAACTAACTATCTTTATAATACTTGTTATAATAATATTATGTCAATCATTCATTTTCTTAACGTCACATCCAGATATTTAAAAAAACGTATTTTTGGAGTAAATTTAAACTGATTTTCAACCACGACTGAAATCGTAATGATCTTTTTATAATAATATATTTTAGAAATACGAATTTCTTTTGGAAATGATTCAGGTGCGAGTTAATTTTAAATAAGTTTCAAAAATAAGTCAAAATTTAATTTACTAAAATAGTATAGTTGCGAACTTTTTTATTCAATTTTAATTTAATTTATATTTTTATTCTAATTATGTGTAAAATAGTAATTTCTCAAAAAAAAAAATTGCTTCGTAAATATTCTGGCATTATTATGCATTATTACACTTACTAAAATACACATATTCTAATGCTATGGAGTGTAACTATGTATAATATTATGTAAATGGTTTAGAAAAAAAAATCAATAAAATTAAACATTTGGGTATATTCCATACCTTTTAGCAGAAATTGTTGAAAAATTTAATTGAAACTTTATAAAATTGTTAAATATAAGTAGTATACCTATATATATATAATATCTTTGTACTTTGCAGCCATATAAAACTCAATGGAAAACTATTGCGAAAGTCTGGAATAATTTTCTAGGTGTGAAATTTATATAATGATTATAAATACAAACAATTGTCTTTTGGGAAAAATTAATTTTGGTCGTAAAATTAAAATACTTTTTGGCAATAAAAACTATATCATTGCTTAGAGTGGAAAACATTATGTAAGTAGCAACAGTATTTTTTTCAATTGTTTGAAAATAAAATAAGTTTAGTTGAGCATATTTAGCTGTACTTGCAGTTACTTCAAATCATCGTTTAGAGAAAAAAAGAATTAAAAATTCTAAAACTATACAAACCAAAGATTCAATCAAGACGTACTTCATTTACTAAACTAATTTTCACGAACAAATAAAATCTATACTCAAAAATGAAACAGAATATCTTCATAAAATGAAACCTCATACACTTGTGATGTGGACTGCGCATCATTAAATTTAAAACAATTTAAAAATTAATAGGTATTTAGATAATAAATAATAATTTGTTTATAAATGATTTATTGTTATTTTTCTTTAATTACAAAGTTCACCAATTTTTCATCATTCCAGCATTTATAATGACATAAATCAATTAAATTAAAAAATATGTTTTACTCTGTCAACGACGAGTTCATGTTTTTTAAATTTATTTCATTAGAAAAAACAGACAAATAAGATAGTATATATGGCAAAATTTGTAGAAGGGTGCGGAATCACTTTATAGTTCTAAAAATAGAATTTTGGACTATTAATTTGGTGTTTTACGACCAACATTTAAATAAAAAATTGATGTACATGTCTTTTTTTTTACCGCGTGGAGCTACAGTGTTGCGTATATGGAACAGGTGAAAACATGTAAGCAATAGATCTTATAAATCTTATAAAATTAGTATTCGCAGAAAAGTATTCGTAGAAACAGGTCGTTTCCATGCAAAACTATGACAATCTATTTGTATCGGCATTATCCAATTGGAAGGAAAATTTATCGCTTCCAATATGTGGATAATATAAAATAAAGTTAGAATGAAGTTTTATCGATTAATAGAGTTTCCGAATAATGGAAATCCGGATAAACGAGTTTTTACTATGTAGGTTGTAGCTCATTTGATTTTTTATATGTAAAATTTCTGTGGATCTAACGCTAAACATTCAAATACAATTATATATGGCAAATACAATTATATTTTTATTTAAGTTCTTATTTTATGGAAAAACCTATGCTCAGCGTATTTTTTTAAATTTTTGACTTAATTTAAAATTGAAATTGACTATTCACAGAGAAATTATAATGAATCTCTTGAGATATATTATACTCTGGGTTCCTCTTGCAAATTGAAGCAATATATCTTGCCTAGACAGTGCAATCAGAAACCGCAAAAACCTATTTCTGAGAAAAAAAGAATTGTATTTTTAATTTCACTTTTCTCTTACTGAATTATTTATTATAAAAAATAATTTTTTCCGAGATATTTTAAAAACATTATTATTATTTTTTTTTTTTACTTTTTGCAATTGGGAAAATAGTTTTAACAGAAAGAGAATTCATTTTCCGCTAAAATGCATTTAGTAATAAGAAAAATATTATTTTTATTTTACGTTAAAAATATTCTTTTACTAAAAGGTACTTGAACTATATATTTTGTAAAAAAGAAAAATATAAATATTTATTTTCTACTTATTTATAGAAAATAAGAAAATTATTAATTTTTTAAGTTTTTCTTTCTATTTAAAAAAAAAACTTTTTTCTTTATGTAATGAATAGAAATAATAATTATGGAATTAATTTTTTGTTTTCATAACTTTGTAAAACACAAAAAAAATAAAATAAAAATTTCATTAATAAATTGTGTTTACATAAATTATTCCAAATGGATTGTGTCAAAACTCAATATTAATAATAATTGTTGAATTATTAATAAAAATTAATGAAGAGTTTGTAGTGCCATTCATTTGTAAGCTTTATCCATAGATTTCCATTCGATCTTACTATATGGAGTTAGAAATAATAATGTGTATTTTAAGTTTAATTTTTAGTTATGTTTTTCAAAAATGTAGAATAGAAAACTGAGAGGACAATGTAACTAATATGTGTTGTGTAAAACATAATTTACTTCGTCTCCAAGAACAAAAATTTTCCACATACATACGTATATGGATTTAACCTCATGAATTTCCTATTCAATTTCCTAAAATAAATTCCATATTCCTTAATATTCAAAATTAAAATATTTTGTCTTAAATTTATTAACTATTTTACTTAAAAAGTTATTTCACTAAAATCCTTTTTAAAAAAGTTTTATATAACCAATAATAAATTGAACAATTTTTTCCTTTGGTACTTGTGATTCCAAATGGATATAGGGTTAATGAAGTAAACACTCATAAAGAAAACTTTATCTTTCTATACAGTCTTATGGACGTAATATACTTATTAGTTTAAATTTTATGGTCAAAAACAGCCTTTGGGAAGAATTGAAATTTCTAAAAATTTAAACTAAAAATATTTTTTGAGAAAACTTTACTTTTGAAAGTTAACTGCAGTAAAACTCTTCATAATTTACGTAATTTTCATAAGATGTAATGATATCTGCTGAAAACAATTTTTCACTTATTATTCAACTATTCTTTGAAAATTTAATTTAAAGTTATATTTTGCACATTATTGTACATTTATTTGTATTAAAACGAAAAGAAAACTAATAATTGGAAACATGTAAAATTTCCTAATACAGTTTATTCTCACCCCAGACAAGCTATAAATTTAGTATATACAATATGCTTAATGTCTTTGTTGGACCCATTTTTCTATCATGAACTCTTATTGTATACATTATTATTATGGGGGGGTGCCTTAACGTCAAGTGACATAAAGTCAATTGACTTAAAGTCGCTTTCAAAACGACATAAAGTCAATTGATTTTATGTCTTTTTCTAAAATGTGACATAAAGTCAAGATTTAAAGTGACCTAAAGTCAAATGAACTTATGTCGCTTTGCAAAAAAAAATTAAAAGTGACATAAAGTCAATTGACTTTAAGTTACTTTCAAAACGACATAAAGTCAATTGATTTTATGTCTTCTTTTAAAATGTGACAAAAAGTCAGATCTAAAGAAACATAAAGTCAATTGACTTTATGTCGCTTTGCAAAAAAAATTGAAAGTGACATAAAGTCAAGATATATTTTTTTTATAATGTTCAATAAGTAGATTGTTCTTATTGTTCTAAGAATGAATTGTAAAACAATAAAACTAATATTATTATAAGGAAATAAAATTGAAAAAAAAAAAAGAATCATGAGCTGATATATCAGTTTCTAATTAACGTGTTGTGAGTACAAAGTAAATATTAGCTAATTTTTTTTTGTTTTTTGTATATTATTACTAACTAAAGAAAAAAATCTTAAAAAATGGAAAATGAATCAATTAATAATGAGTTTATTGAATTTTCCTTCATTCCTGGAATGAGGCAAAATAGTAAGCTTTTGTTGATTGAGTGTGAGGACCAAGTTTTTAAAAAAAAGAATACATATTCTGATAATGTTCGTTACACGTGCTATGAAAAAAATTGCAATGTAAGTATAGTACCAAGTGAATAAAATATTTTTTTTTAGATTTGTTGTGTTATATGTATTTTTAATTTTATTATTTTAGGTAGCAGTGATAGTAAAAAATGATATTTGCAGGAAAGCTAATAAAATTGAACATAATCATCCGCCTCAAAGTAAATTTATTAAACAAATACGTTTAATGAATGAAATAAAAGGCGAATGCAAAAATGTTGGTGCAATGAAGAGGCATGGTGTTAGGGACATATTCAACCAAAAATGTATAGAAAATCAGGAAGACGCAACTTTAGTCCAATTTGGCAAGATGAAAAGGAATTTAATGAGAATTAAAAATGCAGTTCTGCCAAAAAATCCGTCTTGTCCGCAAGATCTTAAGAAAATGCTCGAGGATTCAGACATATTTGACAAATTTGGCAAATCGAAATATGATCCGAGATCATCATTTTATAAAAATACAATAATAGAAGATCAGTTTTCATATTCCTTATTCATTTCTCCGACCATAACAGAAATAATTCCAACCATTTCTTCTGGAAGGCACTATTTGATGGATGGAACATTTAGTGTATTACCGTCTTGTGGTTACAAACAATTACTAATTATATACATAGAATTTGAGGAACATGTAAGTACAAAAATATTTTTTAAATTAAGTATATTAATGAAATGTTAATATTGACTACGGTTTTATTTTTAGCTATATCCATTTATTTATGCTCTAATGTCGTCAAAATCTGAAATAGCTTACCAACATTTATTACAGTTTGTGAACAACAATTACTTTAAAATGGAACCAGACTCCTTTACAACTGATTTTGAAAGATCATTGAGAAACGCTGTAAAAAAAGTATTTCCAACAGTTAAATTGAAAGGGTGCTGGTTCCATTATTGTCAAGCGCTGCGACGAAATGCTGGAAAAATTACTAAATTTTCAAGCATGTTGAGACAAAATTCAGAATTTAATAGGCATTTCCATAAATTTATGAGTCTACCACTATTGAAGCCAGAAGACATTTTGAAAGCGTTCGAAATAATAAAAAATGACCCTATAAACTTGTCGGAAACTGAAGGAGTGGCCCTCAATAAATTTATTAAATATTTCGAGTCACAATGGATAAAAAAGGTAACTATTTTTTTTTTATTATCTACATATGTATTATGTCAAATTACTAGCTCCAGGAACTAACGCCGAAGTAACTTACGCCGAAACAGCAAAATGAATTAAAGACCAAAAGAAATTGATCATAACGACAGGCAAAAATGAATAAATGTCGAAAATTAATTTAAAATTAAAAGTGCAGGAAGAAATATATTTTTCCCTTTTCCAAAAATTTAAGATTTCCAAAAATTTAAGATTATTTTTCGACAAAAATAAATTACTTTCCAAAATAATTTAAAATTAAAACGTGCAGGAATACATATAATTTTTTGGAAAAAGGTTTTTTCCTTCAAATATTGCTTTTTCCCAAAAAAAAATATTTCTTTTTCCGAAATATTTGGACTTTTCCAAAAAATTGTATTTCTTCTTGAACTTTTAATTTTAAATTATTTTCGACATTAATTAATTTTTAAATTTTAAGTTATTTTTCGACATTAATTCATTATTCGATTTAATTTCGTTACGAAAAAATATCGATTTTTTTCTACTTTAGTTCGGTTTGGTTTTTTTTTGCGTTAGATACTTCGGCGTTAGTTCGTGGAACCTAAATTACTATATGTTTAGAAAATATTATATTACATACTTTTTATATTTGCAGGAGGGACCCTCCTCATTCTCTGTTTACAGAGAAAAAATCCGAACAACAAGTGGTGTGGAAAGCTTCAATGCACACCTGACCACAAAATTAATTAAATTAGGAAATTTTTACAAATTTTTAGATATAATTTTATCTGAAGATTTTAAAATTACTCTAGATTTGAAGAATGCTTTAGATGGCACTAGGGACATTTTTCAAAAGCCAAGGAGTAAATTATATCGAAGACGGTCTGCCATCATAGAAAAAATGTGGAATGAATTGGATCAGGACAAAATTACTTTAACATCTTTTTTATCCAAGATGACAAATTGGCAAAACAAAATGATGGATCAAAATTTTTCTTATAAAGATAATCCAGAAGAACAAACTGGAGATGATTCTGATGATTTTCGAGGGCGCGCGGAGGCGCGCGAGGGCCCGTTGGATCGCAAGCGCCGTGCATACACATCCCCGTGCTTAGACGAAGAAAATTCTGACTCGTCCGATACAGAAAATGATGATGGATTTGGAAAAGGACATAAAGTCAAGATCTAAAGGGACATAAAGCCAATTGACCTTATGTCGCTTTGCAAAAAATATTTAAAGTGACAAAAAGTAAAATGACTTTAAGTCACTTTTAAAAACGACATAAAGTCAATTGACTTTATCTCTTCTTCTAAAATGTGACATAAAATCAAGATCTAAAGTGACATAAAGTCTATTGATCTTATGTCACATTTTAGAAAAAGACATAAAATCAATTGACTTTATGTCGTTTTGAAAGCGACTTTAAGTCAATTGACTTTATGTCACTTGACGTTAAGGCACCCCCCCTATTATTATTATACGAAAGAATGAATTTAATTGTTTTTTTCTAAATTTTAGCCATTAAAATTTTATATTTTAATCAATAACTAAAAAACGGTGACTAAATATAAGAAAATGAAGCTCTTAGCAGCTTCTTAAATAATGCTAGATGACTATATAAGCGTGTGACTCCTTAAGCATTAATTTGAATATCGTACCGATTAATTTCAATAGTTTTGAAGTTATTACTTTCTCTATTTTTAAAGTTTTAGATCGGTTAAATTTGATAAAAGTTTTTAACCATTTTCATTTCGCTCTAAACGAAAAAAAAAAACCTTGATTATCCTAACCAAGAAAATAACTGATACGACCTTGTTGTTATTATTCTTTTGGGGTTTTGTTCTTAATCTTCCGGGCCACTTATTTAAAGAGATAAAGCTTTTACAAAAATATATATATATATAAATTTTTTTTTGTAAAACAACATAATAATGATCTTTAAATGGATGTTAGATAAATTTCTTCATAAATTCCAAAATTTCAAGTATAAATTTTCATTTCTGTTAAGGTTGTTATAATTTTTTTTTTCTTTTTGCTTAAATATATATATATTTGAGAATGAAAATTTGTTTTTTTCTCTGCAAGAAAACGAAAGAAAATTTATGATTTAATATCGCGAAGAGACAGTATAAAAAATTATTTATTAAAATGTAAAATGTAAAAAAAAAAAACAAGTCGGCAAGAATATTATATTCTTCTTTTTTTTTTTGTGTGTGTGATTAATTAAAAACTTTATTCATTTCTGGGACTCATAAATTGATCAGTTGAATTCTTCTTTTCAGTTGTTCTAAAATATAAGCATTGAGAACGAAGCTATACATATTAAAACATTAACTTCTTGTAGGTATATCGTATATGTACATAATTTGTATGATTTAAGTGTTGTCCCAAAGAAAAATTTCATTTCATATATTCAATGAATAAGCCACCCCGCTGAAATATACTTTCTGAAAATATTTAAATTAAAGTATTATTATTTTTTTACAGTATTTTTTAAGGCAAAAAAATTCTTATAACCAGTACCAACATAAGGATTACAAAAAATGTATTTAAGCTGTATAGTTTCCATGAAACTGGAGGCGTTAAAATACATCATAACAAAGTGGTGGTTGGATGTCAATATAATGTTGATTGTACAAATTGAACGCATAGTTCTGATTTCTTAGAGAGCAATGGACATAAATGTAAAGTTCAAAAAGTTTTTAAACAGAAGATATGAATTTAATGAATTTCGTATGCAATTTAGAAGTTTATCGTCCTGAATCTGATTTCGTTCAAGTAATGTTAAGGCTCTGCTTTATGACGGCACCGATTAGATACGCTATTATTAAAGTGTCTTTATTACAAGAAATAAAAAATAAAAAGTAGTTTAAACTACTTTTCAAAAAATTTTTTTAAGTAAATATTAAAAATTTATGACAAGAAATTTTTATTTAGAATTTAATATTCTTCTAAAATATTCTAAAATATTTTCATAAGTTTAATAGAGTCACTTAGCCTGATGATTAAAATATCAAAATTAAAAAAAAAAATATTGTTGCTTGTAAATTAAGTGCACAATCTTTTAGATGCAAACAACAATTATGTAAAATAAAATAAAATAAAGTGACATCTTAATTGAAAACTCTAACCAAAAAATATATTAAAATGTATGTATACATGTATAACAATATTGTATAACCTATAGTACAAGTACATACATAGAATATTTTATATTTTCCTTTTTAAAACAAATATTAAAAATGTACAAATAAAAATTCTGGAATTCGTTATTAAGTTTTGCTTTTTATCTCGCAAAAAAAAAAATTTGGAAAAAAAATGTCTTTTTCTAGCAAATATTGATGTTATAATTTGTCGTTTTTTGTTTATGAATAAAAATGAAATATTACTTTTCAAAAATAATAAAAAAAAAAAAAATTATTTAAATTTAATAGAATTTTTTAGAAGAAGCATAAGGATAAACATTCTGTTTTTTTCCTCTATTTGATAAATTGATTTATAATAATGATTTTTGATCAGGAATTTATAAAATTTTCCTTTGGGAAATATTTTCTAAAGTTGTTTGAAAACATTTTTTGCAGGCTTTTTTTTTTTACTTCATGGAAATCGCTTTTATCTTTTTATTATGATTTATAAAAATGTAAAATACATTTACTCAGGAAAGCAGCTTATATTTTCAATATTTTATTCGCAATTTCGATCTGTGCTGAAATTCATAGAAATAGCTTATAATTTTAATATATTTTGATTTTTAAAATATATCTAAATCTAAAATATATTAAAATATCTTAAGAAAAAATGATTTAAGATTTTCTCGAACCCAATCAATAACTTTAATATGAGTTTTTCTATTCTCTGAACCATATTAGCTAGAATTCCTTGTTATTTCCTAGTTTCATGTTTTTAGCTGGGAAATTCAATTACTGAAAATAGTTTTTTAGTTTCAAAAGCTAGTTCACGTAAAAATCAAGTTCTCAAAATCTAGATCTAGAGAAAGATATCTTATATTATATTTATCGAAAATAAAATTTGTCTCAAATCGTTGATACCCCAGTAATTTTGGAGAACTACATTACAATAATGAAAATTTAAACTAGAATATAGTTTTTAAATTAATAAAATCTAGTTTCTGCAATTTTTATCTATTTCTCCTTGCTAGATTTCTATCATTGATAGTATGATTCATCTAGAAACCTAGTTTGGTGTTTTAACTGAAGTATAGGTAAATATTGGAAGCCAGATTTCAAACTATCTCCTATTGGCTGCAAATTTAGTTGCTCATTCTAGTTTTATTTACTAGGTTCGGTTTAGAAAGTAGACTGAAAATTCAAGGATCAATTTGACCAAAATTATGCTCACATTATCATTTTTAACCGTATAAATTATTCGTTACTAAATAATAAGCATAATAATACAAAATTTTATTAACAATTTGGTTAATTTTCCTAAACCTTTACCATTATATATTTTCCTAAAAATCCATAATCTCTCTCAAAAACGAAAAAGGCTGAATAAAAAAATTTGTCCCGTGAAAAAGCAAAAAAAAAAAAAAAAAAAACTTTACATCCTTTTTAAATTATCGGTCCATTTTATCTTTATTGATAATGATAAAAAATTGTATTCAATAAAAAAAGAATATATAAATTTATTTATTATAATAAATATGATAAAACATCTTCTATTTTTTTTTTCTTATACAAGAAAATTGTAAATAAGTATATATGTACATGATATTCTTTAAAAGTCTAGAATCCAAGATAGATATAGGTACCACCACTTAAACTCACATGCAAAATAATTCCTTAAGAGGAAAAAAATAAATAAATAAATATAGATTGTACGTACATACTGTTTTATATGTTTATATTATATTTTATATTTGAAAATTTTTTTTATGCGGCATTAAGAAAAACTAAATACAAGGGATATGAAAAAATAGTTTCCCATTTCTCAGAATTTTAAATTAGATTTCTTTAACTTAAAAGATGCATTGTTCTTTAAAGTCTTATAGCAATGCAAAAACAAATTTAGGCTCAAAAAATATAGTTTAATTTCTCGGTTTCGGTACTGATAACTGATAAGTCCTTAATGAATAAAGAAAATTAAAAATAAAGTATAGAATTTCTTCAAGAACTCTTCATTATAACCCACAATTACAGTATACTTTGAATTATATAAGTATATAAATAAATCATTTTAATTTTTTTTTATAGGAAGTACCGAGACAACAATACAATTACATCTAATTAATGTAATGAAAATTCTAAAATTTATTATTTGGTTTTACTTTTTAATCATTTAGCCCATTTAGGATATTTTCTCTTGACAATATATACATATATATTAAAATTTTTTCTCCAACAGAATATAAAAAGAATATTATAAATGTCGACCCTTTCAGATGAACATTTAAATTTTTATTTACTGGAAAATTCGTGTCTCACGGCTGTAATAATAATAATGAAAAAAAAACACCATTATTTCAGCATAATTTTTTTTTATTTTATTAACTTGTTAGAATTTTCTATAATTTAATAGTTAGGGGAATAAAAAAAAAATTAAATTTAATTACTTCGTTAAATATATTTAGTCGCAATAATTTCTTCAAAAATAAACTTTATTCAAATTTCAAAATAGTTGTAGGCTTGTATTAGATATACTTAATAGTTTACTATCAGTATTTTTTTTTAAATATGTTACGTAAAATGATATACGATTAAGACTTAAAAAAAAAAGAGTTTTTTCTTTTAGGAAACGTAAAAAAGGAATTTTATCATAGGTTCCATATTTTCCTATATATATATTATGCTTTAAGATAGTGGTAGTTAAAATATTTTATTAAAAATATATACCATAAATAATAACAAAAGAAGGAAGAAAAGGACATTTTTAAGGATATAAAGCTAAAATTTATAAAAAGAAAAATAGGTATAAACCATTTTGTCAATCTGGAATATATATATTTTATTTTATTTTTTTTTTTGCATTGTAAAATAAATTTATAAAGAATTTTTGTTTTTTTTCTCAAATAGTACATATTATTATATTTTACTAGGACAAATTTAGAAATAAAAAACATATTTTTTTTTTATTTGTTTGAACAAGTAGTATTTTAATAAAAATCGCATTATGATTTAAAATCAAATCGTTTTAAAAGCATGAAATATGCAATTTTTTAGTTTTTTATTTTCAAAATGCAGAACGCATAAGAATTTTAGAAATTTATTTCATTTGTTGTTGTGTTAAGGCCAAAAAAAAAAGAATTTCTGACATTTGGAACACATTATTCTTAGAGTTAGAATATACATATCTTAGAAATTAAATTAATTCTTTGAGAAAAATTAAATAGAAAAATATAAAGTTAAGTTATATTTGTTTAAAGTTGAGGTGTAAATAAAATTAAAGTAGGAAAACGTATAATAAAAACAATTTTAGACAAGGTTTAAAAAAATAACCAACTATTCTATATTCTATATTCTAATTATTTTGATGAAATCTCAGTCAAATTACTATATTGACTTAAAAAAGTTTATCTAACTAATATATTCATACTATTATAGCTTTCCTCATTATGATCCTCATTATGAATATTGGTATATAAAAGTGTATAAATAATAAATGCATTACAAATAGTATCCCGCAGCATTAAAGACCTTCAACTATAAAATCAAAAATAAAACAGAAATATTTAATTATCTTTGTCAATAAAATTATTTTACATGAAAATACAATAATCATTAAAATTAATGGATTTTAAAAATTCTCAATTTTTTCAAATAATTTTTCTAAACAATGAAAATGGAAAATTTATGTTATAAATTTTTTTTTTAAATTGATTTTTCAGTAAGCATAATTGTTTAATAAACAACCAGAAGCAAAAATTATTTGCATCAAATATTCATATTTCAGTAAAACCAAAATTTAGCCTTTATAAACAGAAATTTTATAGTTATTTTAAAGAATAAAGATATTATTAGGTATATATATGTTTCGTTTCATCGAAAATGTTTCAATAGAGGGTACTGTGAGTACATACATAGGAAGAAAAAAAAAATTTATATATGGGATGATGAATGAATAAATTTATCATTACTTTTTTTAATTGTTTTTGAAATTTCACGATAGGTATAAAATGCTTTTTAACACTGTTGTTATAATTTTAAATTGAAAAATACATAATATTGTACGATGAAATTAATATAACATTTTATAGTATAGATAGAATAATTAATATTTTATTATTTGGAAAATAGATTTTATGTATACTCAATTTACATAATTAGTTGGATACTTTATTTTACTTGTAATTGATTTAATTTCTTTATCTTATGCTATAATTAATATTTTTGATAATCTAGTTGATGGTTTTTATAAATATTTCAAAATAAAAAATAAATTACAATATTTTTGGGTAATTTTTAATGGTTAAATGAAACTAAAATCTTTTGGTTATTTGTCTTTTAATATCGACTTTCAAGTTTTTTTTATCTTTTTTAAACGCTTTGATTATTAAATTTGGCAAAATATAATTGTGGAAAAAATATAATGATTGTTTGGATATTTCGCACAAATATTTTCATTGAGATACTATAAAATAACTTATATTTTTACCTATATAAGTCACATTCGAAAATAAGTTCAATTAAACAATTTTTAACGTCATATTTTGCCACAATACGGTTAAGAGATGTTTTGGATGAATGTTTTGGATCATTTTGATTATAGTTTCAAATGTCTAAATACTATATACGTAAGCCTGTTAAGTTATTTAAAACTTATGCTTATGACGCCCATTAGAATTATATAAACGGAAAGTACCGTAAGCAATTTTCTTACTACTTCGAAAAACAAAATTAACATAAAATTTATTCTAACAACTAAATGTAATAATAAACTATAAAATAGAGAAAGTTTTATCTTAATATACACTTTCCTAACAATTATTAACTACTTCTGATCTATTTAACAGATTTTTTGTTGTTGTTGTTGCTGAAAATGTTAATATATTTATTGTTATGTTCAAGGCTACGCATTCTTTATGTTTAAAAATGAATTTTTAATACATTTATTTTATTATATTATTTTTAGAGTTTTTATTCCATTTGGGTAAATTCATTCAGAAAAATTATATTATAATAAATAAAAAAAATAAAAAAAAAACTTATTTTTTTACATGAAAATTTATTCATAGTATTTCAATTGTGAGTCCTGTTTCCTTGCAGTTACGTTTTGTTTGAATTCAATTGCAAAAACAAAAAATAAGTAAATATATAATAAAAAAAATAATAATAATAAAAATTTACAATTTTACAACCAAATAAAAAAAGGAATTCAAGTATAACGATTTTTTAGGGTAAAACCGAAACTATATAGACAGATTTTATACATAATGTATATGTATAAATGTATATAAATATAAATTTTAATGTTAAAGGATCGGGATGAAATACCTAATTCGAAATATTCTAAAAAATTTTGATTTTTTAAATGTTTTTTTTAGTTAAACGATACTGTGGTTCGCAATTACATTCTAGTCTCAAAAAAAAAACCAGAATTCTAAACTAAATTTTCCACCTATTCTTTTTTATTTCGCAAATTAAATTCTGAAGTTTCGACAAAATATTAAAATTAAGTAAGGTGGGCAGTAACCTAAATAGTACTCGTAGTACTGTATCAACAAATATATTCTTAAATAATTCCCCAAAATTAAATTTTAAAATTTAAATTAACTATATAAATTTATTAAGGTAATTTTGCTTTTTGGTTTTGAGAATTTTGTCTTCCGTAATTTTAAATTGCGGAATTTTGTATTGCAGAATTTTGTAATGCAGAATAATAGATTGCTGATCTACGTACCCAACCTACAGTAACTAATTTAAGGAAATATTTACAATACATACTTCTACATATGGAATGTATAAATAAAAAAATAAAAAAATATAATAAGATACTTGAATATCAGTCTGATAAAAATTTAAAACTTACTGAATTTTTGTTTATTATATTAAAGTTTTATTTGACTAAAAAAAATAGAACTATGCCTAACTATGGAATTATAATGGTTCCTATCAAATTCCTGAACTTAAGTGAAGCAGTGAATATTCTGGATATTGCACAAATTTTAAGCAAATTGAATAATTATGATTTCTAATATCTTAATTTAAATTTTTTTTTATTTTAAAAATAAATAAATGTTGGCTGCAGGCTCTTAAATTATAAATAAATCAACTAAACATAATACAAGTAGGTAATATAATATTTTTTAACTTAAATTAATAATATTAATTTATGAAATTAAATTTCAATTAAAATGTTCAATAATTTAATAATAGTATACACACCAATAATCATTAAATATTTTAATGTTATTTCAATATTTATAAAAAGATTAATGAACTATTTAAACTACATACATATAACTAATGTATATTAAATTTTTTACAAAATATTTACTGAAATTGTTTTCTAAATAGAGTTCAATTAACATTACGTTCGCTGGTTTTTTTTAATGAACTATCAGTTTCATTGTGAAAAAATAGTATAAAAATGAATCTAATTATTACGGATATTTGCACAATGTAATTTTTTTTTTACATTAAATTGTGTAAATATTTTTTTAAGAAACAATGTTCGAAAATAAAAATAAAAAATTCAAGTAAATATTTCAAAATAAAATAAGATTTAAATCTTGCAACTTTGCAAAAGTTATTTAGAAACGTACATTGAAATAAATGTGTAATAAAATATGGAAATAATCAAATATTTAATATTTAGAAAAGTTAATGGAAATTTAATTAACTAACATGCATATTATGCCTCTCATTGTCTGCATTTAAGTTACAAAATGGAAGTTCATTCAGTGTAGACCCTAAGTTGATTTATATTTTTTATGGCTGATAAAATTGAAATGAAAAAAATATATCAAGATACAAGTAAATAAAATATGTCAGCTTAACAATTTTTTTTTTTATTATTAATTGAATTTTCACATTGAACTTTTTGACCATCAAGTTTAACACTTTTTATATTCAATAAAAAAACTATCTCCTTAAGCTCATTATTCTTTCAATTTCAAACTTCATGATTATTATCCTCAGATAAATATAGTAGTTATTATTTTGTCCTGGAAGTTAAAATGAAAACTGCTATTGTAAAAATAATGCCATTAACCTAAAAATAAATAATTATATCATTATTTTATTTTTATCGTTTTAAATTGTGGTCGTTGTTTTTATTTATTTATTTAACTATTTTTATTTTGTTTTTTTTTTATTTATTTTTTATTTAAACAAAAAAAAAACAAATATATTTATAATATATGTATAGATTACATATATATATGAATATAATTATATAGTAGAGAATATAATTTAATTTTTAATTTTCATAAATAAATGTTCCGCATACACAGAAAGTGGTTTTATAAAGAAACAATTGGAATGGAAATTCATTTGCGGTTTTAATTTCAACCAAAATAATTTTTCCAACTAATAAAAAACAATCAGTGCATTTTTATTATTATTATTATTATTTTTAACTCAAATTTAATTAAAAAAGACGCATATTCTTATCACCGACAACATTTTGTTATGATTGTGTTCGAGATATAAAAGAAAAATATATAATTTTTAATGTGAATATATGATACTATCAAGTATATGAAAATATTTTAGTAAATCATTTTAATTTTGTTTTCCATTAGAATCAGGATAATATAAAAATTTTCATATTGTTTTTTTATAATATTTTTATGGATTTATTATAGGGAAATAGTTAAATAAGGGCTGCATTTAGGTCGATGCAGATTTAAAGCGAAATAACATGCTCTTCTATGTTATCTGTCCAAAGATTTAAAAATAAGCTTTAATATCAAAAACTTGATGTACATCAAAATTTTAAATCCGACAATAAATAAATTTACCCAAAAACTCAGTTGGAGTGGAAAACTCAAGAATTGTACATAAATTTCCAACGACCAAGCTCGTCCTGTATATCAGTGATACGCAAAGTGTGGGTCGCGTGTAACTAAAGAGGGGTCGAAAAAAAATTAGTATTATCAATTTGAAATATCTAATTAAAATAATCTTTAAATTTTGTATAACTACATTATTTTTTGTATTTAGGTTTTTCAACTTTAAAAATACATCGATACAAATATTATTAAATAATATGTATAATAATTTAGTTTTTTGTGCTTTTTCTGCTTTTAAATCTTACAAAAAACAAACGATAGAACGAATGTACAAACATTTTTTTTGTTTCAGATGTGAAAATTTTCGCGTCATATAATTGCTCAAATAACATCTAAAGTACAGGCTCACCGTTCTCACTAATTTTTTTCTTAATAATAAATCGGAATTAGTGTTATTTTTTAATTTTTTGAGTTTTATTTTAGAATAAAATATTTAAATATGTAATTAAAAATGTTGTTAAAAATTTTACTTGCAGAGTTTTTTTGATTTTCTCAATAAATTTTGCTAGGTGAGGTCGATTTTTTTTTTTATTTTAAGAAGGAGGTCGCAGTCCCAAAAAGTTTGCGTATCACTGCTTTATAGTAAAGATATACTATATTTCCATATTACACTATAACATGGGCATAACACAATGGCATGACATTCAATTCGAAAATATAATTTTATCAAATTTTTAAAATATTTTTTGTCAATATCAATTTGTGAATGTTTAGGTTTAGAATTCGTATAACAATCAAATAGAAAATTATTAAAACTTTCAATTTTCGAATAATTTGATATACGTATTTATAGTTTTAAGTTTATATATGTTTTAGCAAAATTGATTTCAAAATTAAATTAAATTAATAGGATTCTTCTTATTCTTGCTTTAGAGTTTAGAGTTTTTCATTTAATGCCGCAAAAGCCCTAAAACTTTAGTAAAGATTTGATTTTAGCTGCATGCATTTTTTTTTTATTATAATATTTTTAATAATTCTTTACAAAAAAAACTATGTTTTAATATTATCTTTAGAACACGATTTAAAAATATTGCAAGGAAAAAGTTGCATAAAGTTAGTTTTTTTTTATCGCGAAACTAATAAAACTCAGAAAATCACGTTTTTAAAAGTTATTATTATTTTTTTTTTTTGCAAAATAATAGCTCAGAAAAAGTTTTCCTCATATCTTGGCGATGTATAGTTCTTCATTTTTTTTTTTAAGGTAAAAAGAAAATAATTGTTATGGCATGAAAAAGATTATGTGTATAAAAAAAAAAAAACTCATAAAACTAAAAAAAAAATTAAATTTAGCAAAGAAAATATAGTAGTAAATTTAAAAAAAAAAAAATAATAATAATAATAATAATAATAATAAAAAAAATTGCTAAGAATTTTATTGTCTGTTTC
The DNA here is from genome assembly GCA_964007475.1 of Hybos culiciformis. Classification (NCBI taxonomy): domain Eukaryota; kingdom Metazoa; phylum Arthropoda; class Insecta; order Diptera; family Hybotidae; genus Hybos; species Hybos culiciformis. The sequence continues at coordinate 15,545,967 of OZ023275.1, read as the reverse complement.
CTCTTTAAGAGGCAATTTTATTTTTATAATTTTTGAACAGAAAAATGTTTATGTCAAATTTATAGTTTAAGCAAAAGATAAAAATTACAAAAAAAAAAATAAAAAAATAAAAATAAATATAAAATATATAAAAAAAATAGAGAAAGAGCGTTGAATGTAGGAGCACTACAGTATATCGTAATTTATGGGAACCAAATATCTATATAATATACAATTTTTTTTTTTCATAAACATAAAACTTAAAATGTTAATAAAATTAAAAAAAAAAAAAACAAACTATATTTTTATAGATATTCCATCCAACTTTCCAGACCAAAATCAATCGATTATTATTTAGAATTATATACCCCCCATCATACGAATTGTATAGTAATGAAATAATAACTTATATCTATATGAGAAAACTTAAAAATGATACCTTATAAAAATATTCGTTTTAATGTTTTTTTATTGGTGCTTTTTTTTTTTAATGTCGTAAACATTATACTTACATTAATACAAACATAAAGGTTGTAGATGATGTCAATAAAATTGAATTTAGAAGAAATAAAAAACAATTTTTTTTTTACATAATAGATACATAATAAACATATTTTAATAGATAGTTTTAAACTTACAACATTATCTACATAAAAATAAAATATTGAAAACTATCAGTCAGCCTACTTTTTTATGTGCTGTTCCGATGTTCGATGACTCGGCAAAATGTCATGTAAACAAGTTGTAAACAATTTTAAAATATTAAAAATTATATTTTCAAATGTAAATTTTCTTTCGAACAAAGAATATTAACAATAATGCCAATTATGTACATAATTTTAGATAAAATTAAAAAGTAAATATTATTAAATGCGAAAATTCAACAAACCCTGTATAGCGCTACAAAATTTAGTCAAACATTTTATTAATTATCTAGGTTATATTTTTGTTTCAATTTAGACGATTTAGTTAGCAAGATAGTGTTTATATATTAATAGATCAATATTTTTTTTCTTTAAATTGTTAAAGATTACACTAAGGTAAAATATTAATTGACCTTTTTGACAATTTTGATCTAAAATTTGAATATCTAGTGCTGGTCTGGTGAATAAAGAAATTTTTTTCACTTACTTTATGCTTATGTATAACCATAGATTAAGAATACAGAAAGATTGTTAGCTTCGTACAACATTATTTTTTTCATTTACTTTATGCTTATGTATAAACATAGATTAAGAATACAGAAAGATTGTTAGCTTCATACAACATTATTTTTGGTATTTTTAAGTGAATGTGTTAGTAAAACAAAATAAAATACGTGATAATTATCAATATATGAAAAGAATTTTATTTAGTTTTACTAACACCTTCACATAAAAATACCAAAAAAGAAGCTTCCCATCTTTCTGTATTCTTAATCTATGGTGTAAATGAAGTTTATTTATTCGATCACTAATTTTGAAGATATGCAAGATTTTACACCGAAAATTGAAGATTTCAGATTTTTTCTTAGAATAATATTTTATGATTTGTCATTTTTCCATATATACCATAAAATATTTTGAAATTTTGACTGATTATTAAGAAACCTCTTTAAAAAAAAAAATAAACGAAAAGTCTATAAATAGCTACAGAAAATGTACCTGTGGATACAAAAATATCTATGTCATATTTTTTTTTTCCTGGAAAAGCTAAAAGAGATTTCGCTGTTCCATATTAAAATTTAGATTATGCACTCTGGGAATCTGGGATCTGATATAAATATCAAAATCATCATAATATTATATTATAATATAATTTAATTTCTTTCAAATTTTAAAAATTTTGGTGCATTAATTAAATTCATCTGTCATTTAAATTTTTTATATATAATAAAAAAAAACTCATAACAATTTTATAGTTATCCTTTTTATATGCATTGAAAAAATTGTGCCAAACAAGTCCAATAACCAAGAATCAACATTAGAAACAATAAAATAAAAGTTCTTAATATTTTAATTGGATCAATATATTTAAGCGTATACCTACCTACCTGGAAAATAAAAATTAAAAAAATAAAAATCATAAAACCAAAGTCCTTTTTCAATAAAAATACATAAAATAATGCAATATTGTTAAATTTTATTATTACTGCGACACCAGTAAAAAAAATAAAATTGAACGTGACAAAAATAAATTTTTTTTTTTTATTTTTTTTTTTTTAAGTTTGTTAGTTTTTGAATTACTAGAAAATTAATTTATTTGAAAAACAAAAAAAAAAACCATAATATTTATTTATATTTTGTTCAAATAAATTTAATGCAAACGTTCTTTATGCTTTCTGGGAACCAATAAAATTACAATAATTTAACAAAAAAAAAAAAAAAAAAAATAGAAACCAACATTTTTTTTCGTTTTATTTCTATACCCAATATTTTCACATCATCATTTTGCCAACAAAATTTTATGTACACATATAGTATAGGTTCAAAATACCCAGGAAAAATAAAAATGGGATATTATGTATGTACTATCGAATATATAGGAAAATAATACATAATATTACATAAATAAAAATTAGGATACCGATTTGTTTTATTTTACACTTCTTTTATTTTCATTTAACTTTTCAAAAACTATTATACATATTTATAGAATAGATACGGAAAGAAAAAAGCACTAACTTAGTATGACATTTGTATTATTGACCGCAAGGAATTGTTAATTTTACAGTCAAGGCTTCATCAAGGCTATAGAAACGTTGGCATTATAAAGTCATACTCTTGTCAATTATTATTATTATTATAATTTTGAAATGTTTGTGATTAAAACCCTCCTTAACAGTTCTGTTTTTATCTTACCTTAATCAATGATTGGCTATGTTTGAAAATAAGTTAATTTTACAGAATTTTATTTCATCACCTTGCAGATTTTATAAATATTCAGAAAATTTTAATTTTTAATCATTTCTGAGCAAATGAACTAAATTTTCTTACATTCTTTGACTTATTCTTATTAACTTAATTTTTTATGTTTTTTTTTTTTCAAGTGTATTTACCTATGAAATTATCCATAACAAATTTTCTATTGATTTAGTATCAATAACAAAAATGTTGGTTTTTTTGAAATGTTTTATTTACACAATTACATAATGTATACAATATAGTTTTCTACTTTACTTAAAAAAAAAAAGAAGAAAGAAAAAAAAAAAGTACTCAATAAATGAAATCCGATAGTGGAAGCATTACATTTTTATTTAAAACCCAAGTACATGTAAAAAAAGGAAAAAAAAAAGAAAAAAATAAAATAAAATTCGTGATGCTCAAATTCTCTTGAGTACAAATCAAATGATGCAGAAATTTAGTGCTTTGGGATTGACTTTTGAAGCTTTATATTTTTACCATTGATTCGTTTTATTTTATTCCATTTTTTTTTTGTTATTTTTATTATTATTGAAATGTACAAATTTTCACATTATACGATTGGCTTGTATAATAATTTACCAGTATATAGTAGTATACTATATGTGTGCGAGCATAAAGAAAATATTTTTAGATTATGCTAATGAATTAAGGGAATTAATATGACATAACATAGTAAATTACCAATGGGCAAGAACTTAATTAAATTCTAATATATTTTTTTTAAAATAGAAAATTACCTAATTTTAGTTGAACGAGGGTTGGTATTGTGCTTTTCATTAAAATAATTAATTTCATTTCTATATGAAAGGGTTAATTTCTTCTTTTTTTTTTGTACTCAATAAATTGGTATTAGATTTTTTCATAGTATATAAATAGTTCATCAATTTTGTATGTTTTCTGTGTTAAACTTTGTCATATTAGCTTTGAAAGTTTGTAAAAGAGAGAAAAAACTGTGGAGCATAGTTTACATGACAAGATGTTTATTCGTTTTTTAGCAGCAGGCATATTGAGCTCAGTACAGAGAAAATCCACTACCTCAAAGATTCTGTTGCACTGTTAGAAACGAATTAATGGTACAAACAGAAAAGCAGTGTTATTTATATAAAATTTGTCAAAGGGTTCCATTCAGTTAAACATTGTTATTTAAGTTTAATATTTCTAAATATAAATTTAGTTTCATTATATACTAAGATTACTATATAAGGTATTGAACAATCTTTATTTTATATTATTGCCTAATATAAAAATACATAATATATTCATAATTATAATGACATAAGTACGTTCTTGATTTATAAAAAATCTCGCTAAAAGATATTGAAGTACTAATAATCAATAAAAAATACAAATTTAATGAAAAATATTCAAAAATATATATAGGATTTTCATTTAAGTCTAATTTAAAATGAATGAACTTCGATTTTAAAAAATCGACGGAAACTTAACATTGTTTATGGATATTTACTTGTGAACTAAAATTTTTCTTTATTCGATAGTGTTTGGAACATCCATGTTCTCTGCATAATGTTGTACATATTATGTATCATAAATTTAGAATTGCACAACATATATATTGTTTGAAAATATAATAAATATAGAATATCTTTAAAGTTACCGAGATCAATAACCTTTTTTTTTCTTTCTTATCTAACTAGTTTAAGCATTTACCTATTAATTAAACTTTTCTATGACACTATAGACCTACTATATGATGTACTTATGAAACAGAAGAGCACTACAATACTTTAAAAATGAAAACTAATATAATATAAGGATTTCTTGCAAAAATAAAATAATTTTTGCAATAATTTTATTCGTTTTGCTTGTGCTTGTGTACGTGATTTATAGTTTTTTATAAGTTAAATGACTTTACATTATGGTGCAGTATTGGCACAAATTTTAACTCATTTAACCCGTTTTCAGGAAAAATATTATATATAATTATATTATTTTATTTAAATAAAATTTTATTATAGTATTATTTAAAATATCGTTATTCCAAGCAATAATACTATATGTTTTATTGACTAATAATAAAATAAAATTTTATATAATAATGTATGTATGTTGAATTATACATACATTATGCTACACCGTAATAATTTAAAATTATTTTCAGAAAACTCTTGGCTGCTACCTGAACTATCAAATTCGATTTATTCTCTGAAGTTTTTGAAAAACTTCCAAATTTCTATAATATGGATTTTAATGGTTAAAGTAGCAAATCAAGTTGAATCAAAAATAGATAGTTGCGTTCACAAGTTTACATTAGTAAATTGACGCAAGCATTAAAATGATTATGAAAATATTTATTGATGAAAAATATGTTTTTAAAAAAGGTGTGATGGCATTACTAACAGAAGTAAAACCAAAAATTTAATACGATCAAAAATTATTAGCACTAAATGTTTAACTAATTTTTATTGTGCACCAGAAAAAATAAATTAAACTTTATACAATATTTTGAATAATTATAGTATGGCATGGATCTAGAGAATTCCATTTAACAAAATTTATTATATTAAAAGTGTTATACGTATACAATGCACAGAATTTCATTAAAGAAAACTAGAGAGGGTGATTTCTAAAATATTCAGGCATTCTAGGTATTTGTTGTCTTAAAATTTGAAAATTCTGCAACCATGTAGGTGTAGTTTGAAAATAATTTATTAAATCAATTAAGTATTAAAATGATTGATTTTAGAAGAAATAACATAAAATTGTTTAACTTAAATTACAGGAGTACACGGTAAAAAAAATTGGGCGTTTTTTACTCTTTTTTCCACACCGAAAAAAGTGTAAACTCGTTTTACACATTTTTGTGTTGTTTTTAATTTATAATTATAACTTTTTTTTCTTTTTTTAGTAATTAATAATTTTCACTTAGATTAAAAATTATTTTACGAAAATAAGGGAAATAATTACAACATTATTAATATATTTTACTAATTTTTTTATCTAATTTAAAACTGAAAAAGCGTAAAACACATTTCACACATTTCATTTTCCTGTTCTAATCTATTTTTGGTAACTCTTAATAAATAATTGCACAATTTTGTACAAATTGAAGTAATAATTAACAACTATATTGTCAAATGTGCATTTTTTTCGTTTGCTTTTTACACTATTTTAAATTAACTTTAATTTAAAAAATTTTTAAAAATTCCCACGTACCCGCCGGCTACACCTTAAATAGTAAAAAAGACCTTTTTTTTTTTACCGTGTACCAATTTTATTTGTGTTGTTTCCAAGAAATAAGTGCGAAGAATCCGAGTAGAGAAAAATACCATTTTCTTCGTGTATAGATAATATTTATGCATTAAGAACAGGAAGTTTCTTTTTATTATTATAGATCTAGGAATATTTCTGAGGAAAATATGTTTTACTACTTTTACTGTTTGTACATGTCACAAAAAAAATTTCATTTAATATGCTTATTTATGTAATATTAACCACGTACATATATAATATGAATACTACATCCGGATTTGCATACCGATTAATAGCTATCTAATATACAAATTAATTCTCACAAATTTTATTAACTAACAATTAATTTAATTCTTTATAACGAAATTTTGTATGCTAATTAAATAATCCACTGTCCGACAGGACATAAATATTTGTTATTTAATCAAATCCTATATAGCGAGCCATAATAAAACGTAAATATGATTGTGTGCAAATTATATAAATTGCTGTATATTCAAATGATTCCAAAAGTATATATAGTTTTGTGTTTCTTAATGTGAGTAGAAATATGTATATGAAATATTTCAAATTTATTCATACATTTGTTTGGAGAATTTTATTGAATAAGCAATCAATATAAAAGCCCATAAAAATGTATGCGTTAATCTAATGTAATAAGATGCATCAACGTTTTTTTAGAATGTAATAAGAATACTAACATTAATAGTAAATGATATTTAACTTTAGAGGCCTAGTGGATAAAGCCAATATCGAGAAAAGGAGTATCTTTTATTTGAAGTTTGATGTTTCAATTCTTTGACTCTAGCGTGGATACATCCCCAGCTACTTTAAACAAACAAGCTTAGTAATTGAAGTGAATCAAAGCTGTATCTTTATAAAAATCTATTATAATAATTATAAGAATAGAGAATCTATAGTCAACATATCCTGTATATTTTTTTTCCTCAAGAATGAAGTTATATTTTAAAAAATATATATAACATTGTTAGTAAAAATGTCCATTTAGTTTTAAAAAATTTGCCAAAAAAGTATAGATTTTTAAATTGTTTGCCTAAACTTGAATTGGGTGAAAGCCAAACATTTTGGTTTTTAAATTCAAAAGGAAAACTTTTTTTTTTTTTTTTCTGAACAAGATTTAAACATTTGACTCTGAAAATGTATTAAATGTTATTTCATGTATCCTTCAAATTAGATAAAATGAGAAAACCTTAAAATAATTTTTTTTTTTTATTTTGCCTCAAAAGTTTTTATAAAAATAAAAATTAATGAAAATTTTTAAAATGTTAGAGTATACATTATAAATTAGCATTCTATGGTCAGCAGAAAACTTTAAAAATAGTTCGTCAACAGAACAAATAAGTCAGAGCAGCATGAAAAGTCTCAACCATAAAGAATAATATTGAAGGAAACTAATTTTGTGCTAACAAATTATAGCATGAAATTGAACTAAATTTAGTTTAATTTTTATATACCTCTACAGTGTTGGTGGTATTAACACAAATATAAGTTTCTTATTAGATTAACAAAATTAAAATAAGAAGGAAATTTTATTTATTCATAATAGGTACTTTAATTTTGCTTCACGATCAGATTGTCCAAAAACATCTGAAAAATGAAGCTTCTATTCAAATGTATTATTAGAATCCAGACTGTTAACGATGTGCATAGTACGCCGAGGCACATACTTTATGAAATTAAATAATCAATTTAGTTCCCAATATTATTTTGCCAAAAACAAATTTAAATTTTCCGCTTTCACAAAAAGAAAAGGCAAAAAACTGGAATATGAAATATTGGTTTTTTTGCCGTATAAAATTGATTGATTTCTTCGAAAAATTGTTTTGAAAAAATTTTGCGAAATGCACAAGAAACATATTTTATTAAAAAATTATATATGTATGTACAGTACATATTTATCCTTTTTTTTTTAAATTGCATATAAAATTGGCCTAATTTTCTTTTATTTATTTTTTTTATTTTTTTAAATGGGGCGTAGAAAAATATTCAATTCCTGATTGGAACAAAAACAAATCCTTTTTTCATATATAAATTTATTTTGATGAAGTATTCAGAAGAGATTTAAAATTTCTTAACAACAAATTCTTGTGTTGGTCATGTATGATGATGTACAAATTTATAGGTATAGTATTTAAATATATATACGTATATATAATGATCCAACTTTCAATTCATAAGAGATTGTATTTTTATTTCCTGTTTGACGTGAATTCAAAAAATAAAAAATAAAAAAAAAATTGCACAATACTGGTTAATTTTTTTTGTTCATTTTTTAATCAAGCACTAAAAATGTTTATTCCATTCTTTAACCTTAAATTTATTTACTGGCATGGCAGTAAAATGTTTTAAATAATTTTTATTTAAAAAATATACAATACATAAAAATTGGTTTTATAGTTAAGAAAATATTAAATAATAAATTCAATCAAGGTATGTTTATTTATATATTCAATTGTATAATGATTGTTATCTGGCTAGAAACCCATTTTCCATATTTGAAATTAAAATCAAAATAGAAAAAACTATTTGCCGAAAACAGGATTTCAATTCAAAATTTTATTGGAGTCTTTGTTCAAATCTTTTAAAAATCCCCACAGACTTTAATAAAACATTTGCTTGTATTATGTTTTTAAATTCATAACTTTATCCGAATTCAATTCTATTGAAAAAGTAGTATAGATAATTGCATTTTTAGTTAACCAAACTAATATACTTTGCAAAAACTTCGGATAAATAACATTAAAAATAAACAAACAAATCTGTAAGTTATTTAATAAAGGAAATCCGGGCCAGACCCATTTTAATCCAATAAACAATTCTTATTTATTTATGCGCCAAAAAAAAACAGAAAAAAAAAATGTTTATGACATTTTTGTATATCTCTAAATTTCAACTTGACTTGTTCTCTAATGTAATAAAATATAATATCAACTATCTTTTAACTATATTGAAAAAGTTTTCAAAATATACAATATAATAACTTACATATATATGTGTTTAAGATAGTTATATGAAATAAGATTCAATTTGTCATGGATAGGATTCATATAAGGTGGATGATTAATAATATAATAAACAGGAAATAAAAGAATCAAAGTTTATATTTTTTTCGAATTATGATACTAAGTAAATCATTCAATTAATCTCTCAAATTATATAGAGCTAATTTGATATATTGTGGGGACATTATGTTTTAATTAAATTTTAATTCTATAATTCATATCGGAAAGTTTCAACAATGTTTTATTAAGAAAACTAATTTTATTATTTTATTATATAAGCAATGGCTCCGATTTAATTATGTTGTTGGATTTTCTTATTTTTAAAATTTATAATTATTTTTTAATGTATTTATTTTAATTATATATAAATTTTGTTATTTTATTTTGCATATTCTTACTACATTTATAAATTGATTAAATTTGATCATATGTACGTAAGCTTTGCATAGAAAACTAAGTAGGTACATATATTTATAATACATTTTTATACGGTATATAAATAGCTGGAATGGTCTGTGCAAAAAAATACTTAACTTAGTTTTAACTTAGAAGAATACTACTTAAGAAATGCTGTAACAAATTATAATTTACAAAAATTTCATTTTGAAATAATATAATTACATTAGTCCGATAGTGGCGGTTTTTTTTTAAGAGAGACTAGTTATTTAAAATGTTATATCACTTACACAACATTGTACCTAATTTAATATTAATTTTTGATATTCTCCTGCTTTAACATTAGGTATTATGTATGTAGTTAGGTACTTTACTTTGCAATTTCAACATTAGAGGAAACATATTGTTTTGAAAATTTATTATAGTTACTTTCATGTATATTAAAATTCCGCGATATGTGTATTCACTATTTTAGGATTGTAAACATCAAAAAGTAAATATCGAATTTAACGTTGTCAGACAAGTTAATTATTTTAAAAAAAAAAATTATGTAATTTTTTAAACGTTTCATTGTATGTCATTAATTAATTTTGCACTTATGGGGATTTTGTCGTCAATTTATTGTTAAAGCTTACCCACTAAAAGTTTGGGTATTCCATAAAACTTAATTTTTGAAAACGAAAAAAAACAGGTTAAGATTCGGATTTGATTCAACTTCTGGAAAAGCGATTATACAGATCTAAGATCTTAAAATTTATGTCAAATGCATATTGAAGTAAAAAGACATACTTACTTTTTTTTGGAATTTCTATATTAACAAGCTCCTGCTATATTAAAATTATGTGACTTAATAAGTTAGAATCTAAGTTTAATTGAACTTTCAATTTATATTAATACTAGTGTACTGCGTTTGAACACAATAATACAGTAATACACAAAGTGCTTCGTTAAATTGAAGCATATAGTTTTATCCCTCATTATAATTATTACAGAAATTTAACGTTTTCATGTTTCTTGCGTATACATACAAAATAATTTAATTTGATTTCAGTTTGTTGTTGTTGTTCTTTTTATTCATGTTTTTGTTGCCCAGAATTATAAGTTACAAATGCATTATATTTACAATTTCGTTGTAAAAATTATTTATTTATACAATATTTATAATATATAAGAGCATATTGTAAATAAAAATGTACCTTATTATTTCACATATTTGCAATTCTTCAGAACACATTATACATACAAATAATGTAAACAGTAAAATTATATAAATGAAATGTATAAAATGTTCAACGTGACAAAGCGTAATAAATTAATAAAAGAAATTTTTTAATTATACATTTCGTTGTACATTATGTGAAATAAATTTTAAATTCAAATATTTTATTTTTGTCAAAAAAATAAATCAGATTTACACAAGTAGGGACTGAACGGGTTAAGAGTTTCACATTATACAAAAAAAAAAAAAAGATTTATTCTTGGCAGAAATAATTTTCTTAATGTTTTATTTTTACCCAAGTTTTTTGTGGTAATTTTTTTTGTGAAAATTTATTTTTAAAATCGCTTAAATTATATTAATTTTGTATTTCTCTAAAATACAACCCTGGGAATAATTTTACTATCTTTATTTTGAACTGACTAATTCCGCGTTCGAGAAATCTGCCAGTAATGCTTTCTTAGAAGCAGCTCAACGTAGATACTTTCAATTTTTGCGCGGCAATAAAGGAAGGTTCCAAAAGGCAGACTATATATGCCTTTAATATCAAGCAGTATTTTTGATATCAGAAGTATCAATAGAAAAATTAGGCAAAACTTTTCAACGTATATGAGTTTCTTATATTTCTGGAACTCTATAGAATAATCAAGTTTCATAAACCAAAACTTCAACATAAATTTATCCTCACACAATTTTTGTTTGTTTCGCTTAAGTCATACATGCATATAATACACTTTTTTTAATACTTGTATAACTATGGTTACTATGAATTTTTTGGTACGCTTGTTTATATATATACACTTAATTTAAAAAAACAAACTAGAAGTTACACATTATTTAATGTATATTTTATCAAAAATAATTTTTCATATTTTGAGAGCCCTTTTTAGAACTGTATATATAAACTATACTCAGTAATGAGTGATTAACTCCAAGTACTTTCGTAAAATCATTTTCCAAAAAAAAAAAAATCAAAGTCACGAGAGCTATTAATTAACTGTTAAATGTTTATTTCTTTCCCTGAGATTTATTTTTTTATTATATTTTAAAAGCCCTTCAGAATTCATTAATTAAAACCGACAAATTTTAGTTGAAAAAAAAAACTATATATTTAGAAAATAATTTTTTTTTCATCACATTTTTTTTTTATTCAGTTTTTCTTATTTTGCAATCTCTTTTTCAGGACTTCTTATTCGTTTCTTTATATTTTTAGGTTTTTTTTTTTTTTTTTTTACGAGAGAAAAACAGTATCCTGAATGACAAGGATTATTTAAGTGACCAATTTATATGGTGTTACATTGACTAAGTAAATTTGGTTTTTATTCAATGAGTAGAAAAGAAATCGATTTCTATATAAAATCTCAAATCAACAAAAAACCAACAAACTATAAAGAAGTATCAAGAATTTTTTTTCTTTTTTTTTTTTACTTATAAAGTGAAGTATCTATCAATTTTGGTTTAGTAAGGGGTTTTTATATAAATATTTTATTTTTATTCAATGTTTAATATAATGATGGACTTTTATTTTGTTTTTTTTTATATTTTATTTTATTTTTTACACTGTCAATAAAGTTTGGTCAAAAATTTAAATCATTAAATTATTTCTTTGTATATTTTCTTCAAAGTCTGTGATTAATTTTGATCTTGTTATTTTTGAACTGAAATTTCAAATGTTTGAAGACTCAAATATTAAAAATGTTTGAAGACAATAACTTTTCTAGTAAAATTTCCTATTTGCTATTCTAATACGTTAATCTTTCTGCGTAAACAGTATGTTGAAGTATGACCATCATTTTATGAACTACAATAAGGAACGCGAAATGTGCCATAATATGCTTCTATTTCATTTATTTTTGTAATGTGTATTATGTAAATCTAGACACTAGTCGGCGACTTCAAACCGCGACCGATTTTGTTTATTTTTTCTAACCATGGTTATCATAATTTTTTTAAACCATTTTTTTTTTGTGGGAACTTTCATTATGTTGATTTTTCATCTGCAAATTATCATATTAATTTTTCATGTTTACAACATAACTAAATTCATTAATATTAAAATTAAATAAAAAGCGATTTCATTCGAATTTCGAATTCAAGCGATTATTGGTATGTATTCTATGTGAATTTTTATTTGGTTTTTATATAAAAACATTCGGAAATATTTCATATTCGTTTTTAAGGTTAAAACCAAATAAACGAAATTAATTGAATGACATTTAATACGCCAAATCGGATAATTAATTTAATTTTTCAACATAATATTCAATAAAAATAAATTTGCATAAACATAATGTTTTCCCTTATTACATCACACGCTTGATTAATAAAATTAATTTTAGGGAAATTTTTGAACGTTGTTAATATTCAAGGGAAACTATTTTTGATGAAAATTAAATTTAATATATAAAAAAATCAATAATGAGCTTTACAAATTAATGAGGGTACAATAATTCATAATTAAAATAATAACTATACCCGCGGTCGTATAACCAAAAATAAATTAATAAGGTCAATAAGGATAATAAAAAAGTTTTTTTTTAAATTTTAATTTTTAACATTATAACACCACACCGTTTTGGTAAATGCATATTTTTATTTTCATAATGCAAACAATAAAATGATTGAAATATAAATTTTACAACTTCCTATAAAAAATAATAGAACATAACGTTTTGAAAAATTTTCTTTATTTTAGAATTAAGTAAGGTCTTTTTGAATATAAAAAATTTTACATATGACGACATAACTTAGTTTTTCCATTCATTATTTTTTTTCATTTTTTGAAACAAAATCATATAATTCTACGTCTTTCTTATCAAGTAACATATATATCTACTATTCCCAATACAGCTATTTTAATCCCAACAATTTAAGTAACTTTGGTCGTTTCTTATCAAAATGACTTATATGAATAAAATACTAAAATTTCAAATACTGTGAATTAGTTTTCTTTAAGTATATCATCATTATTATTATTATCAAATTGACCAGAGATTTAAGAGATTTTCTTTTCAAAACAAAAGTAAGGTACGTTTTTCTTGACGGATATGAATTTATGTAGACATTATATAAATATATTGTATGATATAACCATAATGTGCAGTAGTTATATCCATTTTTATACAATTTATATGTATGTATGTATATAAAACAATTTTGTATTTTACATAAATATTTTGTGTATATGTAAAATATGGGGAGAAAAGGATTATTTATTATAATGTAGAAAGAAAAACATATATGTAAGTACTTATATATTTCAGAATTTTTTTTTTTACATAATATGAACGTAAAAGTAAGGACATTAACTTTAAATCGTACTTATAGTTTAACGACAGCAACACTATAAAGAAAATTTTTAATGGAATTGAAACATATTAAGGACAAATATATTAAAAGTAACAAAACGAAAGAATGTAATGATTATTATTATTGAATTTGAAATTATTAGAACATGATTTTTAATATTTTTAATTAAAACTACTTGTTTTGGATGCAATCATTATTATCAAATCAAATAACATTTATGTAAAACGTATATATAACAATAAGATTTTTCTATATTTTCTGATATCTGATATTATATTTCAATAAATATAAAAAACAAACCAAAAGGTTATTATTTATTACCTAATGTAAGTTAGTTAATTATTTTAATTATAAAAATATATTTTTTTCATCTATATAAGTAATCATTTTTTTTTTTCGAAATTTCGTAAAATTCTACATATTAAGTATAGTTATTATATGTAAAATTATTATACAGTGTGTACACACCTAAAATACCATTAAATTGAAGCAGCTGATGATATTATAATAGCAGTTAAATAAAATAAAAGAATACATTATATATGTACATTCAGTATATGTACTTTATATTTTGAAGAGAATGGATTATTGAAAAATCGATTCAAATAGATTATGGTTGGATTGTAGTCTTTATTTTCTATCGAAAAATAGATAAAAAAAAATAAAAAAAAATTTATATTATCCTTTTTCCAATATCCTCCTTTTATATGTAATAAAAAACATAAGTACTTAAACTATACGACCATATGTATGACTAAAAAATAACAAATATCCATATAAAAATAGTACATGAAATTGATGGCCAACGGTTATTATATTTTCCAAGGATAATTTTTACAAATTTCCAAATAAAATAATAAAAAAAAAAATAGGTTTATTTGAAAACTAAATTTCATATTCAAAATCGTCAAGCGAGGGACAAAAAGAAGAAGATATTTTAAGTGAAGGATTCTATTTACATTTCATTACATATTTACAACAATTTTTTGGAATTAAAATTAAAATCTTTTCGGAAAGGATTTATTAATTTATTGAGGTTTAATTTTGAGAGAAGGTTAATCTATTTGATGGGATTCATATTCTGATAATTTTGTTTTTTTTTTTATTTTGTATTTTAGTTATCATTAACTTTTTTTTTTAGTATCATTTGAACATAAAATTATGTATACATTACATATATGTTCAAAGGTACAACAATGAAATTCAAAAATTATTTTACTAATAAAATTTTTGTATAATAATAATTCTGCAATTGATTGAATTTATTATTTTTCATTTAATTATAATAAATTAATAAATATTGGCATTTTTATTCAAAATTAAAATAATTTTTAAACTTTTGTTTCAATAGTTAAAATTAGTTTTATATATACATACTTATATACTGATTAAAACCATAATATATATTGCTCTGTCAATCACATAATGTTTGTTTTGTCAGTATTGAGTTTTGATTACAAAGCGTATAACCAAATTTTGCTAAATTCTACATAAATTCTTTATAAAAGTTATTGAATACGATCAATCAAATATTTAGATACACATACATAAAATCAAACTATAATTATGTTTTAAGAATAAGAATCGAAACGTTCGATATATTCTTAAGTGAAATGTCAGTACTGCGAAATATTCTACAAGCCAATGTACATGAAGTTGGTCTTTTGTAAAAAATTAATTATATAATATTAAATTATTATTTTCAAATTTTCAATAAATTATCATTCAAAATTGGTTTATTTTTTATTTTTCAGGTGCGTATAACATAAATTGTTTTCCAAAATATCATATTTTACCATTAGGTGGTCATCACCAGGTGTGGTTTGTTGAATATATTCATACAAAAAATTTTTAAAATAACATTTTTAATGCAATTTTATTAGAATAATTTTTATAATTTTGACTTTAGTTAGAGTAATAATTTTTGTTATTTAATGCTTTTTCAGATAGCGATAGTTTAATTATAATGACAATACTAGTATTTTTAAAGCTCAATCCTTTTTCTAGCAGTACAAAAAACCACTGCTTTTTAAACATAATAAACATAAATAAACATAATAAACATAAATAAATATGAGCAAAATATAACATAATATACATATATGTATAACACACAACATAACTACATATTTATGTTTCTTCATAATATCAACTTTTTTGTTTTTTTTTTAAATAAAAACTTTTATGTTTCGAAAAAATTTTTATCATTACTTTATTTGTATTTATTTTGTTTCACAACTTTTTAATTATTTTATTATTTGATCGATTTTATAGTTACTGCTTCTGTAAAACTGAAAATCACGTGCCAAGTACAAATATCTCTTGTGGAAAGGGAGAAAGAAATAAGTTAAACTTTTCTGGCAAAAAGAAATGAAATCAAAGAAAAGAGTTTTGTTTTTATTACAATAAATTTGATCAATTCGTATTTCATTTTATACTTGAGCAGCGTTTGCTGTGTGACATTTTATTATACTTACAGATTTATTTTTCATGTTATATTAAAAATATTCATCTATAAAAGAATAAAACATGATTATAACTAATATCAAATGTCAATCATAAAAATAAGCACTACGATATTCACGGCTTAGCGTTTCGCCTTCATTACTAATATTTCTTTAAAATTCTAAAGTTCTCATTAAATAACTTTACAAGGTGGAAATTTTATTCACATTTCCGAAGGATGCAATTATACGATTCTGGGTTCGGAAGTTACAAGCCCTTTTAATAAAAGGCTTTTGTTTGGGGGAGTCTGAAAATGGTTTTGGATGAAAATTGTTATTATAAGTATAGATGTCGATTGAAGGAACCGAAAAAATTTTTATCCTCAATTGTGGTGATTATAAAATTAAAGTATCTTAAATGAAAATATGAATATCTTATAATTATAAAAATAAATATTGAAACCAAAATTAATAATAAGTTGAAAGCCTCATCATTAGAGTAATTAATTATTATAATTTTACTCTAGAAACCAACTATTATAGAAGGACTATATTAAATAAATTATTAAAAAATAAAAAATTATTTCTTAAGTATTTTTATTTATGTTTATATATATAATTTAAATTCTTATTAAAACTAATTAAAAAAGGTTTTTTTTTTTGCATCCTTTAAAATTTCGTACACTAAACATAATTTTTCTTTTTCTTTTTTTTTACAATATGACACCAAATATGAATTTCATCTTATTTTCCCATTTTTTAATTCGATCAACATGAAAACAACTTATTATCCTTGTAATAATCCTTTTACATTTTTTAACTTTATATTTGATTCAATCTTTCTTAGTCACGCACTCATTTTACAAGAAAAACACAAAAATGATAATAATTAAAATCATCTGTGAAAATAAAATCATAACACCAGTTCAGAAAAATTGAAATTTTTTTATATTGCAAGGGTTTGTATCAAAATAAATATTTTATTTATTAATACTACATATTTTTTAGGAAGAAACATTTTCATCAAGTCTAACAAATATAAAAGTTTTGTATAATTCCTAAGGGGGAATAATTAATTTTGAATAATTCAGTCTTTAGATTAAATTAATGATAATTATGGGATAATTATAAAACTATAAAACATAAATAGATATTAAACATTCCATTTTTTTTAAGTTAATTTATGATTCATTTTATTTATTTTATTCTTCGCAATGATTAAAATCAAATAATTAAAAATTTAGATTTTTGAGTAATTTGAATAAAACCTGACAGTATAATGTTTAGAATTTTTGTAGGCAGTAAGAAATATATTTAAAGAACCACAATGGAATGTTACCACAATTCTTAAATAAAATTTGATTTTAATCTATTTTTTCTTGAATTTTCTTTTTAAGATTTTCCTTATGGTTTTCTTATTTCCCTTAAAATGAGAAAACAAAATATCAGAATATTATTTTTATTTTCTTATAAACAGTATTATTTCTCATAAATATATGTACACAATATATATATTACAATATATACATAATATATATATAGATACATTAATAAACAACAAACATTGAGTGTAATTTTTTTGCGGTTCAATGGGATATCAAATAACCGCAAATATAACACTGAATTTTCATGAAAATCTTTCGCAAGCATATTTTTCATTATATCCATTTGTTGGGGAAAGAAAATATATACAATTTTTTTTTTTGTTTCGTTTATTTTTTTTTTTTTATTCAATTTAATGAAAAGAAAATTTTTATGCTTATAAGAGTTATGATTAAGAGTGGAAAATTAATTCAAGACATTTTTAAGTAATTTAGAAGAAAATTAATGAACAATTTAATCCCTTTCGAGCTTATATATTATATTATATATATTTTTGGAAGAAAATATTTTTCTTTCCTATTTTTTTTTTTTATGAATAAAAAATTTCGTTAAGGCTTGTTTTTTTTGTTTTCTATATTCCAAAAGAAAATTGAAAATGATCCAAATGAATTAAATTTGTTTCTTCATGTTAATTTTTAATGAAAAAAGAAAAATCAATAATAATATAATATACATACCTAATAGTTTAGAAAAATAATTAAGATGAAATAAGTTTAATATATATATATTAAAATGAAAATTAAATTATTTAGAAAAAAAACCCATTTCAATTCTAATTTAAAAATAAAAGAGTTACACAAAAATAATAATGTAGTTACACAAAAATAATAATTAGATTTTATATTAAACAGATGACTGCAAGTATATATTTCCTGTACATGTCTTGCTGTGTATCTAGTTCCCAATCGAAGTAGTGTATGACTTTAGCTGAAAAATAGTTCGTACTTTTGCTTTTTAATACAGCTAGTCATAAGTTTGTAACCAATAATAGACATAACAATTTTGAGAAAATAATTTTGCTAAAAAAAACAAAAAAAACTACAATTTTGGTATAAAAACTTTTGCTACATTTACTACACTCTTTTTTGAGTACAATAAATACAAAATTTTGAGTACATAATGTCAGAAATCAACACAGTATTGGTTGATATAATCATTCTGCTACTTTAAAGCTGATTTTCCAGCGAGTTTTCTTTCTTGCAAAATTGTAGTTAATTTTAAGTGCAAACTCTGGAACACAAATTAACGCTTCAATACTTGGGGGCTTTAACCGCGCTCACATTAAAACAATTTTCCAATCTTTACGCTGTCTATATAATGAAATTTTAGTTAAAATATCAAAATTAAAGAAAAAAAAATTTATTTAAATTTCTTTTTTATTTAAAAAAAAATATATATAAAAACTAAAGAACCAGGACACTACATACATTATTTATATTAATTTTCAAATAAAAATTTCAATACATTCATCGTTTCTAAAGTTTCTGGCTGAGTTTATAGGTCACAGGTTAGTTTACTTATTTTTTTTATTTTTCTAGTACAAAAAAAAAATTATATTATATGTATTCCTAAATTAAAAACTGTATCAAAATTTCAAAGGAATTGCATCAAAATAACTGGAAGAAATTTTCTATATACCTATTATATATAAAAAAAAAAATTTTCATTCCTTTCCATCCATGTTAATTTTGAAAAACTTATTACAAAAAAAGTGAAGAAAAACCTTCATTTATATGTTTGTAACACCATTGAAAATTTAAGCTTTTTATTTCAGTCTTGCAGAAAATAACATTGGTACTTCTTTTTAGAAAAAAAAAAAATTATTAGGAACACCATAAATAAAAAGGCTTATTAACTTGAAAAAAATAAAAAAAATAAAAAAAAATAAAATTATGTCATAATAAAATTCTTAAAAAAAAATGAAGGAAATAGGGTAATCGTTTAATTGTTGACAATTTCTAATAATTTGATAGAATAGAAAAACAATTCGAAACTACTTTGTATTAAAGTTAAGGAAAAAAAGAGCCTTAATTTATTAATAAAGAGATCCCTAATTCTCAGGTTGGCGGGGAAAACCGCATAAGTCATATTGTGCAATTGTGCAGAAGACGACTGTTTTTTTGTTTTCAAATTTTATTTTTGATACTTGGCAGTTTGTAATGATAGCAATACCTTCAGTTACGCAGCCTTTATACCTATTTTATTTCATAAATTAATGAAACAATATAATCCACCAGAAACCTGAATTTTTTTTTAATTTTTTAACTTATATTCTTTTGTCCGCCAACCTGACTTTTATGAATCAACAACGAATTATAAACTTTGAGCTTTAGGCATTTTATGAGTTTTGGTTTAGCTACAAGAACAATTTGCTCTTATTACCATTTTTGAAGTTAAGTTAATTATCAAAAAGAGAAGAGCCCCCAAACATAATTATTATAAAAATTATTCATTATATTGTATTGTATTTTTTTGCAAAATAACTATGTACTATAGAATAAATAAAGTATTTTTTCCAAGTAAATTATTTAAAAAAAATTAAATAAAAAATCATAAAATCATAAAGCAGAAGGTAAAAGTTGCCATTCATTTAATACTAAGTGATTCTATGGTATTTTATTTCATTTTATCCTCTTTTTTTTCGTGTTTTTTTTTTATTATTTATTTATTTAAAGTTGCTGACCCGCGATGCATTAATTTTGAAATGTAACTTGGTCACATAAGGCCCCACATTTATATTTCATATATTCTTATATTTTTTTTCCCCATTTTTTTATGTTTTTATGAAATTTATATTTTTACATTTTTATAAATTGCAAGGAAGAAGAAGAAAAAAAGAAAAAAACATTTTTTTTCCTCCGTTTATATTCCTAACCACACATTAATATTTTTGTCGAGCAAAAAAGGAAAAAAACCCTTTCTATAAATACTCTAGAACAGAGATATCTTTGTGCCATCACAATAAAAAAAAAAAAGTATTAAATTGTGAAAAGGAAAAAAAATAAAAAAAAAAAAATTATTTTTTAATCAAGGATGAAATATATAAATTTCACGCCTTTATCCAAAAATAAGAATTTTGAAATATTATATGCTTGAGAGTTTAGTATTTTTTGAAATATTTGCATATTTTTTTAGAATAAATATATAGACTAGGTATATAAATTTTTGTAAGAAAATAATCATAGAATAAATTGAATACCTAATTTTTGATAAATAATTCTCCTTTTTTAATGACTCGTACAAGACCAGATGATGTTTTACTTGTTTAAGTTAATAACGCATTGTCGAAAAAGGGGAACTTTTCTATTTCTGGCTACTACATTATGAGTTAAAATTAATACAGAATTTTGAGCTCATTACATTCAAGTATACATCAAGTGTATAAGAGAGAGAGAAATTTCACATATTTGTGCATCAGAAGAATATGCCCAACCCAAGTAATTAAAAAAACTATGATTTTTCCACGTTTCAAAAATAAATTTACAAATCTGTTTTGAACGGTGTGAACTAACTTATACTCGATAAATGAAGTACATTTATATCTCGGGAAATAACACTTTAACTGCCATATGAAACTAATAGCGAAATCTGAATATAAAAATAAATTCAATAATGTTAATAAACAATAAATTCTATTTACTATTCCATCAATCTAATTTACACATAAATACCTTTACTAGAAAAACATTGATTTTGAATTAAAAAGTCTTAATCATTTGGAAATACATATTTTGTATATTAATTATCTCGTTTCCATAAAAGAAATTGAACATAAATTTTATTCAATGCTTAAAACCACATTTACATTTATTCTAATTTTTCATGTTAGAATAGCATCTACTTAAAAAAAGTTCTAAAATTTTCACTGTAAGCCTACAAAATGTTATAAATTTATCTATCGTTATTCAAAAATTTAGTCTAATTTTTTTTTTTTAATTTATAGTTATATTTTTACAGCCCTGTTTACAAATTTGAGGAAATATCATTACATAAATTGTACATGTTTAATGTAATAACGGTGCGATTCTCATTACCGTTAAAAAGCGTTACTGAAAGTAGTTATACCATTTGGGGTTGACTTTTTTTTTGTATTATATTACCAAATATATATATATGTATAGAAATTATATAGATATTCCTAAAAAAAAAAGAAGAAAATGTCATATGTTGGTTAAAAATGCTCTTTTTATATATTATATTATATAGAGAAAAATATGTGGCAACTTTAACATTATTTTCCACTGTAAACATATTACCATTATGTACATTATACAACATATAAATGAATATGTTATATTGCTTTTAATGCTACAAAATATAGCGTAGCGAGTTGAACTTAATTATTCAAAAGAAGGGTAAATATATATGCCAAATCATGAAATATTAAATGCAATAAGTAGACGTGCACTAACTCGGATTAAAAAATTTTTTTTTTACTTTGATCCAAACATATTTAAAATCTTATTTTTTTATCAAATGGAAGTTATAGTGTAAACTAGATATTTCTTATCTATAATGTTAATATTGATAATGCATTGTTTGAAATAAAATAAAATTTTATAGTTTTTTAGATATAATTCTCAATTCGAACAAATATAAAATATTTCTTGTCGCTTTTCTACACACACATAACATTTATAATTTGACTTTTATTGCACAATATCTAAAATGAAGCCATTATGTAACTTAAATTAAATTTGGCTATTAAAATTTGTACAACGGTTCTGCTTGAATTTTCAAAGTGATTTTGCAAATGCTTAAAAATTGCTAGAGTTTAAAAAAGAACACTTGCAAACTTAAATAATTTAAATATATTTTAATATGAAATTTAAATGTGTTCTTTGCAAATTTTCAGATTCGAATTAATCCTATTTCCCTAAAGTTTTAGTTAAAAAAAATAAATAAATTTAAATAATTATAATAATATACGGTTCTGCGAAATTTCATTGTAGTTTATTAAAATAATAATATGAATTTGTAATAAAATTAAAAAGAAAATCATAAACCAAAAATAAATTATTCAGAAAAGCGTAAAATCTTTTAACAACCTAAAATTTTAATGATAACCCGGTTATAATTATTGTAATACACATAAACTAAAATATACGTTATACATATATTATAAAATTTGATAAATTGTGAACTATATGTAGAAAAGACTTTGCTAAATCAAATATTTTTCTTTTTTCCTTTAATTAGAAAAATTATTTTGGTAAAGTTTTGGCTGTACGAAACCTCTTTGGGCTAAAATTGCATTATTGAAAACATTTCTTTCATATTTATCTTGAAATTATTATTTTTTTTTTAATCTTTCGATCTATCAAATGAGACGTAGGCTTAATATTTGCCCTGGCATACAACTGATCTATGTGATTGCAATAAAAACTCATTTAATATTCATTTTATCTCAATTATTATCTTTATCTCTACAGATCTTAGATATATTTTAGGAGTTAGGAGTTTTAGGTGCTCCTATTTTTCCTACAACTTTATTTTCTTAATAGATTCAATTTAATTGAATACATACTTGAAAAACTTGAAAACCTTAAATACAATGTATCATATACTCTATATCGCAATTACTTAAAAGCTGGTTTAATATCAATTTTATGATAAACAGTTTTATATTAATTTTTTCTTTTAATTTGCCAAATCTAAGGAATTCAAGAAAGGATCAGAAAAGCAAAACCACAGTGGAATTTTTTTTTTTACTAAATTTATTCTTTAATTACCATACTAACTAAACCAATTAATATGATTCTAATGTATGAAAATAATTAAAGGCTCGTGAAATTTAAGTGAAAATGCTATCGATGACAATTTTCTAATATGTTCAAATTATTTATTCACATGAACTTTGTATCTGACTGTCTGTTGTTGTTAACCAAAAAAGATATATATTATTGACATTAATTTCATATAGTCAAAAATTATTACAAAGATCATTAAATTAACACGAAAATCGTCACAAAGTCTGACATCTTGCCTGTTGGCAAAAAAAAAAAAGATACATCATTGTTTCCTGAATTTAAATAAAAATGAAAAAAAAAAACCTTCTTGATTTATATCCACATTTCCATAATTTATGTTGAAAATGAAAATACTACAAATCAAGTGAATTTGAAATTCAAGAGATTTTTTTCTTCATTTTTTTTTTTCTTTTTTTTTTTTTATTGTATAATATTGAAAATAATTAAAAAGTCAAGGACATGAAGTAAACTTTGAATTTTTAAAAGAAAATCCACCTCAACCTCACATTGGCATAGTGTTTATCAGTTTTAACTCTTTTTTTTTTTTATTTATTATTTTTTCTCAATAAAAAATAAATATTTGCATAAAATGTCATTGACAAAAATAAATGAATAATTTTTTTTTTTTTTTGTACGTACATATGGGGGAAAAAAATCGAAGGAAGCAAAAAAAAATATTCATGCTTTAAATAAATAAAAATAATGTTTATGTTTTTCTTCGAAATCCAACAAAAAAAAAAGAAAAATAAAAAAAACAACAATCTGACAATAATGTGAAGAAAATGATTTTCTTTATTTACTTGTTAAAAGAAAATCTCACTCAATATTTCATAAAACCGTTTATCCTAAAAATGCATTTAATAAATAAATACTCTAGATTTGTTGTTAATCCAAGTACTTTGATTTGAACCTAACTATTGTGAATTTATTTAAAAAAAATTTTTATTTAGAAATGAAAATGACAACTGTGCGATGTGAATGGAAAACTTATTAACCCTATCTCCTTAAATTTAAATAAAATCTATTATAACAAAAAAAAATAAATTTATGAAATTAAAATTCAAAAATTAACATAAACAATAATACAAAACTAAAAAAGTTGTGAATTTTCAAAACCTTTGCTATACACAATATTTTTTTTTTCTTTTAAATTAAGAAGTACTTCAGATAACTTTTAGAATTACAAAAACTTTTAAATAAATATTTTTATGTCGAAAAATTCATAAAGCGTCTGTGGAGCATTTGGTTTTATGAAAAATATTAGCAATTTATGTTAAATTTTTATACTTTCAATTTATTATATATGTATATAATGAAATAAAATATTGATTTTAGGAAAATTCACTGTTCTAATATATAAATTTTTTTTTTGACTAAAATAAGAAAATTTTAAACTTCAAATTCATAATTTTTAGAATTTTATAATTTTTCAACAGATTCTTTAACAGTTTTAGTATATTGAGTATATATAACAGATAAATGTATCTGTTAAAAAAAATGTTCAATAACATTACAGTCTTATTTATTATTATGTTAAAGAAACAATATTGTACGAATTAAATTTTTTACTTTTTTTTTTTTTAGTTATTTTTTCTTCTTTAACACTTTTGTACTACTGTACGCACAATATAATATTTTGATTGCTATGATACTTATTCTGTTAATAAAAAAAGTACTATATATGACTCTTGGGTTGAAAAAAAAAAAAAAACAAAAAAATTCCGAATATTTATTCATAATAACAATATTATGAATATTTATATTATTTTTTACAATATCGAAACAAAATCTATAATGTTGTGTGTTTTTGTGTATAAATAAAAATAGAAATAAAAAAAAATATATTCTGATGAGACATAAACATAAACATAATACGTATACACATATAACAGAAAAATATTATCAAATCAACTTTTCATTCAAGAAAAAAAAATGAAAAAAAAAAAAAATAAATATTATATCGGATGTGAAGTGACTTTATTATGTCACGACAAGACATTAATAAACAGAAAATCCCATTTACTTGAAATAATACTTTTCATCGCTTCAACATATATATGTATTTATCCTGTTATTTTTATTCCAAGATAGATTTTTTTATTTCTTCAATTTTGAAAAGTTTATTTAATAAATAAAAAAGTCATTGATTTTATAAGAAGCTTAGAAGTTCAAAAATAATTATAATTAACGAGATTGTACAAACAGAGTAATATACTCTTGATATACCTACCCTAAATTTTATGAAATAAATGAACTGCGATTATCTTAAGAGTTCATTTTTAACATATTATATATAAAAATTAAATATTATAAAATTAAATACAAAATGATATAAGATAAATTATGTTAAATTCAAAATACATTCATAGTATATTATGTAAGTTGATTTTGTTCTAATTATGTATGTGAAGAAAGTGGGAAGTATATTACATTAAGGTACAAATATTTTTTATATTTTATTTACATAATAGTATTTAATCATAAGTTTTAGTTATTAGATTATGGTGGATTATGGTCACAAATTGCACTGTTAAACATAATTAATATCATGTTAATGAATTTGATGGAAATATAGGTTTAAATTAAAAAAAACGTTGTAATGACCTAATAGTTTCTTTATTTTGAATGTTAATAGGAGTGCTGTATCATAGGGAAATAACATTTGATGGCCCCTGAGATTATAAAGTACGAAATGTTGGATACAAAATTTTTGATTTTATTATGATCGTCCACCAAAATAATGCATTTCTCAAACATGTTGTTGAACAATTTATATATTATTTAAAAAAAAGTAAAGTTTCAGTTGAAAAAATTTCGTGTATCGAATAGTAAAAAAATTTGGAACATTACAAAAATACAAAATTATTAGAATTTTATTAGAACATAATATTTAAGGATCAAAATTAAAATAAGCAAAAGCTCTGTTCCGAATTCTCTTCTCATACCAAATTTACATATTAATATTAACTTCTTTTTTTTTTTATCAAATTTCAATTTTTAAAAGAAAACTGAATTATTTAATAGTGTGTTTTTTTTTTTTAATGTTCGGATGGCGGCAATATTATAAAAATATATAATTGGCAATCAAGCCAACTTTAATATTTCCTGACTTGTCACAAAAAAAAAAATTAAATAAATATAACAAAAAAAAAAAATTCCTCCAGTAGGATAATACATTTTTTTATTTTTTTTACAAAAGGTCCTCCCGGAACTAATTTTCTGATTTTTTATCATTATGTAATTTGTTTACGCTTAAAAAAAGAAAAATATGCTAAAAAATGTTATCACGTAAATATACAAAAGAAAACTCATAATATTAGAAAAAATGAAAATTGAAAATTATCGATTTTTTTTTTTGATTTTTTTTTACAGTTTTTCATGCTTAAAAATGAACTAATCATTTTTTTTCACAAAGAAATTTACCATTACATGAAATTGAATACTTAAAAACCTTGCATAATACCATTAAAAATATATATAGATATATACCCTACTTTCAAAAATATATTTTTATAATAACAAAAAAAAAAAAATTAAAGGACTTTATGTTCATTGAAATAAAGGAAAAAACCGATGACAATAACAAAAAAAAAGAAAAAAAAATTTACTTGAAGTTGTAAAATCCTGTACAATATTAAAAACAATTTTTCATTTAAATAAAATCGAATAAAAATTAACTCTGTTTGTATATATACAATATCCGAAAGCCTTATAAATTTTTGAGAAGCTACTACTACAAAAAATTAAAATAAATGTGAAAAGGTTGTAGAATGCATTTACGCATTCTCGAAAAATTTGTTTTCCAAAGGAAGGTGATATTCATATAAAAGATGATATATTATGTTGAAATTTCCAAAAATATTTTTTTAACAGCTTGGTGCAACAGAAACTCTCTTATTCTAAATACTTACCATAAACACCTACACTAATTATGTGCGTTTACTATAAACACTATATGCAATTATACTTACCATAAAATTAAATATACTAACAAATCAAATATTAGTAAAAATATTGACAAAATTATGTAAAATTATTCATTTTAGCAGTCATAATAAAAAGATCTACTTAAAATTAACATAACTTCTTTTAATTATTTTAACACTACATCAATATATTTGAACTCACTTTACAAGTATACCAAATTTCCTCATATTAAATTAATAACAATATTTTTATTATTGAGCTGCTTCCCGCGCAAAATATTTACTAAAAGTAGCTCTCTTATGTTTTTAATATATTTGAGGACATTTATCCTTTTTAATTTACTATAAAAACCACTTTAGAACAAGGCGAAAAATAATAAAGAATAAAATATCAGGAAACAAATAAAAATAACGAAAAAAAAAAGTATAATATGTATATAATATAGTATGTATATTGTACATTTATAAAGCGAGAATCAAAATAAATGAATAAAATTTTTAGTCTCGGCTAAATGAAAATTCATTCAAATGACAAAGACGAGAATATAAAAATAAAATAAAAAAAAAAGATTTTATGATTGATAATAAAAATAACATCAATATTATAATATTGTTGAATTTCTTCGCTGAAATTATTTATTTTGGTTTTTGTTTTATTTCATTTATTTCATTTATTTATCTCTTTATAGTGTTCGCTAAAATGGTGAAAATATATATAAATTAAAATGTTAAAGATATAAAAACAAAAAATTAGAAGTTCGTCAAAACCATAAAAAAAAACAAGAAAATCAGATTAGAAATAAAAAAACAAATAAATTTGTGTGCGCTTAAAAAATGATTTTATTTTATTTTTATATATTAAGTATCAAATATCCTAAATATCATCGCATAAATTAAAAAAAAAAACTAAAAAAAATGCACTTTATGTTTCATTTGCTCTTTGTGGTGTTTCTAAAATATTAAGATAAAAAAAAATTCATATAAATAGAAAGATGGACCCTAAATTTATTTCTACTATAAAAAAGAAACAAACAAAAATAAATAAACCCATAGATTTTATTGATGAATTCATTTTTTATCCACTTTTTTTGCGTACAGCCACTATACATCAACATAATATCG
This sequence comes from Hybos culiciformis, assembly GCA_964007475.1. Lineage (NCBI taxonomy): Eukaryota > Metazoa > Arthropoda > Insecta > Diptera > Hybotidae > Hybos > Hybos culiciformis. The sequence goes on along the minus strand of OZ023275.1, from coordinate 15,517,306 downwards.
ACATTATGAAGTAAATGTTGTATTAAAAGTGCAAAATCAAATTGGACCAAGTCTTCAAACTAAATAAAATCGAATAATCTACAAAATCAAATAATTAATTAGAAAAAATTTTTTTCGTTATTCAAATTAGGGCAAACGCATGCAGTAAAATTATGCTGCCAGCAAATCTAATTGCTATGTGTACTTGCAAATAGAGTTTTGCTGATTTTCTTTAAGATGGCTTAATATTGTTGAGAAATTGTACATGGCTTAACTCAAGCCTTAAGACATGATACCAATCGCTAATGTCCCAGATATATTTATGTACAATTAGTTTGTTTGTAGGAAATTCTCAAAAAAACACAAAATAAATTTTTTTTTTTAAATAATATAGAAAAAACATGTAAACATAATATAAATACTTAATGTGGATAGATAGTTCTGTCATATTATAATATTATATATTATTAATGTTTTATATATGTACAATACACATGTGTCTATATTTCTCAGATAATTTTCAAATGTCCTCATTTTTAATTTGATTTCCTAGATTTATTTGATAACTTTAATAAAATTAATTATTTTATCCGATTGAAAAAAAAAAAAAAATAGAAGAAAAACCTTTTTCTTTAAATGTTTTTCTTTTTTAATAAACTTTCCAATGTGTGTCAGCATATTTTTCCCAAAATGAGGAAAAAAAACAAGAAAAATAATAAAAAAAAATATCATTTTTCAAATGTAAACTTTAGATTTCTCAGTTTTTTTTTTGTTGTTATTTTTAAAAAGAATTCTGATAAAATGCAGGAAACATCAACACATAATTGATGTATCTTATAGTATGTATCTTAAATGCATCTAATGTGCTTAACAATTGTTGTTGATAAATTGAATACAGAATTTATTTTATTACATAGTTAGTCCAAAAACAAGTTAAATTTATTATCATTATGAGGCTGCAAATTTTTTTGCTCTAAATAGTTCAGAAAAGTTTTGAATGTTTTTTTTGTTGAGTAGATTTTTGCTTTCGAAATAGAAACTGTTCAGTTAACGCTATCTTTTATTCGAAATCGACTCATGAAAAATATCAATATAAGTTTCTTAACTTATATGAGCCTTTTAATACAGTTTTGAAGCCACTTAGTTAAGTATGAGAGTAACTTTAACATACATCAACAGTTTCTTGAAATGCTAAACAGGTCCTCAAGGGAAGCCAGATTCAATTAATTAAAAATTGCATATAGGATTGATTATGATAAAAAAATCAAACCACATACTTTGTAAACAATAATTTTAAAATTCAAAATCTTTTCAACAGATTTATTTGCAAGCCTTACATTCAAGAGGAAATGATTTATTTGTATCCGCGTAATACAATCATCTGATATATTGCGTCAAGAAGAAAAATTAAATCACCAAAATCTAAAAAAAAAACAAACAAATTACTAAAAGAAAAAAAAGAAAACATAACAAAACAAAGTAGGAAAAATATAAGCAGGAAAATTGTACAAAAAAAATTTTACAACAAAAAAAAAAAACTTTTTAGTGAAATAGAGATGCCCATTTCACTCTTGTGTGTGTTTATCATTATTTACGTATAAAAATTTCATAAAAATGAAACCAACAACGTCAAAAACAATGATTTCATATAAAAATCACAAATCAATTTATAAAAATAGCCCAAAACATTTATCTTTTTCTTTTTATTATTAAGTATATATTATGTTTAAATATAGTTTTTATTTTATCCTGAAAATAATAATAAAAAAATAAAAAAAAAACAACAACTCAAATAAACACAAAGTATGTAATAAAAATGAAAGAAAAGAAAACACCAATTCATTTATTCTGTACGCAGAAAGTTATTTGCTTCCTTCAACACTATATTCAGTGAATGAACTCACTCTCGTTATAGTATCACACTTAAACTGAGCCTACGTTGACACTGTTTTTAATAAAGAAAAATTTTACATTATTTTCTGTCCGTGTAAAGTCTGTACAAAAGTAAATGTAAATAAAATCATTATTTTTTTATGCATAGTCCTAGTCTATGCGTTAGATTTAATATCGTAAGGATTTGAATTTTATGAGATGTATTTTTCAATGAAATCTTATAAAGAACAGACCGCTTTTATATAGCCATTTATTTAATTCCAAAATAATACTGGACTTGGACGAAAAACCCGAAAAGAAACAAATATTTAATTTTTGGAACAGGATGGGTCTATATAATCCATCCACCACTATATAATATCGTTTTAACATGAAAAAAATAATTTAAACTCTATCTACTATACGAAAACGATTTTCTGTAACAGAACCATTATAAGATTTCATTTCAGTAACTTAGTTTCCACAAAAAAAAAAAGTAAATTAAAATAAGTGTTGGTTGTTTTAATTTTATTTTAAAGAATTATCAAAATCAATAGAACTGTGGAAAACGTCTAATAATAGCATAATAATATCTGAAAGCAATTATTATATTAAAACTTATGGGATTCTTGGGCTTTTATGTTATCTGAGAGTTTTTCAATTGAAAAAGTTGAAAGGTTAATGAGAAGCTCAACACATATATATAAAATGATTGACTTTAACTCTAATCAAATATATACAATATTATATTAGAAAATTTAATTTTCTTATCAAACTGAATAAAATCTATTTTTTGTTTCTTTCAACTTATCAGTTTTGAGATGTTTTTTATAGAAGTTTTTGAAAGCCATCAATTCTTGAGTTTTATTAGTAGACAGTTATTTAACCTGAAGGCAATTATTTGTATTCCCACAGTAAACAGGAAATCTATTGCTTCTTTATTATTCGACGAAATATACTTTACTTAGAATTACTGAAAAATTATTAAATTGTTTCGTCCTATATTCTCTTAATATATTCTCTTAATAAACTTAAGAAAACAATCTTTCTAACTACAACTTGAAATTTGTTAAAATTTTTTAATTTTTTTTATCATAATGTTAAGAAAATAAACATCAATGGAACATCAACTTCTTTAATGGATGTAAAAGAAAAATGCGAAAATAAAACATAGATAAAAATAAAAATTTGTTAAGATTTTATTTTTTGTTTTTTTTTTTGATGGAAGATGATTCTTGTAATTTTATATCATCGAAAATCAATCAATTTTTCCTTGTTGTTTTGATTACCCAAAAAAAAAAATTTTTTTTTATAAGATAAAATAAAAAAAGTTTTTTTTTTTTTGTGGGAACACATTATTAGGAAAATTGAAATATAAAAAAATATATTTTTTTTTTCAAGGCTATGGGATAATTTATACTACATTCTGTTTATAAAAAAAAAAAAAAAAACTAGAAAAACTTGAGTAAACATTCAATAAAAACAGATTGATTACCTTTTCTCAAATTGATTTAAGGCATAATGTTTTATGGATTTCTAAATTTATGTTTATTTAATAAATTTGTTTTTATATCTTATGGATTCTTTTTAACTTCAAATGATGGATTAAATAAAGAATAATATATTATTAATACAAAATTTATGAATCATGTTTGGATTTTCCCCAAAAAAAAAAGGTTTTTGTTTATCAACAAAAGAAGAGGAAGATTAATGTAAATATATAAAATTGTTGTTCGAACCTGCAGAGTGGTCTTTTTAAATCACTTAATTTTTAAGTTTAGTAAAATTCTTCTTTTTTTTTTTCAATTTTCAATTATGTATTATACATTTTCATTTCCTAATTATTAATTATCTTAAGAATTTTCCCGCCCAAAAAAAAAAATAATAATAATAATTTTAAGAAATTAATTTTTTCAGTTTTATAATAATTTCTTGAATTTTTGGAAATTCTTGTTAAAAATTGGCGGAATAGATTTAATTTAAAATTTAGAAAAAGGAAACATAAATTTTTGTTATTTTGGGCCAAAAATAATTAATTGTTGCTCTACATATGTGTGAATAGATAACATTTTGTATTTATATCATACATATTAATAGTACTTTATTTTACGTATTTTAGAAAAATTAAATAAGTCAAGTTTGGCTAATTATATATGCTGTTTTGAATATCTAGGTCTATTAGAAATAAATTTCTCGGTCGTAGAATATTTAGAAATTGAAATAATTTTTCATGTTTACATATTTTTTACATCCAAATTATGACATATTTATTTATTTATGTTATTCAAAAAACCTAATAATTTTTAAATATGTTGTTTTTTTGTTTTTCATTTCTGATAACAGCTATAAGTTATATTAAAAAATACTAGTCGAAAAAAAAACATAATTTCTACTTGAGCAAATTAATTTTTAAATTGTTCTAAATATTTATTCAGAAATTAAAATTCATGTATTAAAAAAAAAAAAATTGAATACATAGTTGATTTATTGCATAGAAGAATTATATTAATTAAATTTTTGTTGATAATTAATCTTTTTTTTTATAATTATAAAAATTTTCTAAGTCACACATAACTATAGTTGTAAGAAACAGATAATTAATTGTCGAAAAATATTTGTATCCAACTAGTTTATAATTAATCATAGATTTTTAAGTCTAAATCGCTGATACTATTATAATATTTCAAATATTTCGAATTATTTACCGTAATTACCTGGGCAGTTTGGTTTTCAGTTTCCATAAAATAAAATGAATAAATTATCATAAAATTGCAACCGCAAGATGAATGAATGAATTAATTATATGTCTTCATAATTATAATATTTTTATTTTCTAATTTAATAAAATTTAGTTAAAAAAACATATTTATCGCTTTTATTAAGGTCGCAAAAATCAACTAAAAAATCAAAAACGGAAGTCTAAAAAAGATATGTTATTTTGAATTATAATTTAGGCGGCAATATATTTTACTATAAATTTTGTATAATCTACTTTCCCCAAAAACAATATAAACAGAATAAAATTTTTAAACAAACTTCTTACGAGCAGCAAAGAAACAAATAAATAAACAAGGAATCAGAAAAAAAAAATTAACATTGTTTATCCTCTTTTATGTATAAGTTTTGTGCATTCTAAATGCGTTTTCATCATCGTATATACAATTTTTTTTGTGATGTCCTGTTTTTCTTCTTTTTTTTGCTGTATTCTTGCATCACATATGTATATCCAACATACAATGACTGATCCACTTATATTAAATAACAAAAAAAAAAAAAAAAGGGAATAGCATTAAAACCTGGGTAAATGTATGCCAACTACCAAAGTTTTATGCCGCTTGTTATTATTTTTTTTCTTCAATATGGTCTTCAATTTTTTTTTTTCATATGTTTTCCAATTTTAATGCATATACTTTTGTTTTTTTTTATAAACATTTTATATTTATAGTTTTTTATTTTTTTATTTTATATTTTTTTTCTAAGCTAAAAAAAAATATATAAATCGAGATCCAGACTAATAACACAGATTTTTTTTATTTCCACCTATGAGTATGTACATAATTTTTATTTATTTTTTTACATTAAAAAAAATATATAAATTTTGGGTTGAGAATTTATCCTTTTTTTTTGTTTTTTAAATGTAATTTATTGCTTTAACTATACTGACATTTTCATTCAGATGTCACAATATTATGAAAAAGAAATCGTTATTTTGTTTTGTGCAATTTTTCAAATCACGTATTTTTAATGTTTTTGAGGTATGCTATATGTATTTCCAAAAATTTACTTAAAAAACATTAGAATATACCTACCTTTAGTTTTTTTTCACGATATTTATGTTAAAATTCGTAAAAGATCGATATTATACACTATAGAATAATATAAAAATCTTTTGGGGATACCTACAGTAATTTCACCGTTGAAATCTACATATAAGTTAAAATCTTATCTTATCTATACATCGAGTTAATTATTTTTAAAAATATAATGAAACTAAAATATGATGATAGCTTTAGTTAAGTTACAAGAACACAGTACGGGACATAAGTTAAGGGATATTATATTGCATAATTCCTAGCAGTTTCAACTTTTTATGTTTCGATATTATTCATTATCGATATTTCTATTTTAGTTGAAAAAAAAGCAACAATACAAAATAAAGTTAACATGGTACGCTGTATGCCAATCCCATTTGTTTATTTAGCTTCTTTTTTTTTTTCAATATTGGCTACAAATATTCTTTATTCACAAAAATTAAATTGGAATCAGATAAATTAATTTTTTTTTTTGTTTTTTTTTTTTCTGAATAAACTTAGTATGTATAGAGTACGTAATATATATAACTAAAATAAAATTAAAAAACAAATTCTTAAAGGATTTTTCGTATTTTTATTTTTACTTTGTTCTCTGTATCATTTTTTATAGAAATAAAAAATCTAGATTAAAAGTGTAGTAAACAATAATGCTTAAGCACTTATGTTATGCCAAATATTTTGGATTTTCTTCTTATACTCTGCAATTATAACATTTGAGAATTCGTACTTATAATTCAAAAATATATAAAAAAAAAAAAAAGTAAGGCAAAACCAAAAAAAAAAAACCAATTCAGTACCACTTAAACTCATTCATAAAAATTTATATAAAAAAAAAAATAAACATTTGTTTTTTAATTCATTTGCAGCATAATAAAATGAAAAATGAAAAAAATATACGGTATAATAACATATATTTTCCCATTCATTTAATTCTTTTCAACCATTTTCTTATGTATTTTAATATTATGTTATTTTGTTTTTTTTTTTTATTATATATATTCTAAAGAAATTTGTAGCGCCAAAACAAAAGAAATACCTATTTATAAAACTATGCAAAAAAAAAAAAACAATCAGGATTAAAAATAGAAAGTATTGTATATTTTTTATTTTTATACTTATTTTTTATGTAAGGGTACTGACTTAACTTATTTATGTCTTCTGCATTAATATTGTCATCCTTATGGAAATATTTGCAGGGTTCAGTGCTAAACATACCCATGTAGTTAGTATATCAAAACTGATTAACTAATCATATATTAGAGAAAATTCAAAATAAGTTCTACTTTTAATACTGCGAGTATTATAGTAACTAAAACAAAATGAAATATTATATCTAATAAAAAGTAATAAATATTATATCAATTTTCCTTAAAAAAAACTTCTTTAATAAACTTAGATTTAAAAATATGTAATTTATTACTAATAAATTAAAATAATTATATTTTGATAACTCGAAAGTATATAAAATTTATTATAAAAATAAGATTTAAATTTATATGTCAAGTATGTCTCTTTCACTAAAATTTAATTGAATTCTAGTCAATCCAGTTTCGTTTCAAAGCTATGTTTTAAATTTGTGACATCTTAAAAGATAAAACTAAAAAACAAATAAACGAATATCTACCTCACAACAAAAAAAAATTTGCTGTCTTTCCAACAAAAATTAAATTTAATTTTTTATTATATTTTAGATAAAAATTTTGATTTTTGTTTAACAAAAAATAACAAGAGTTGAATTAAAATTATCGTACATGAAGAAATTTAATATATTTAATAAAATTTAACTTCATATTCCCGGTTGACACTAATTCGGGAAAACGTTGATATATATTTATATTAATATATTACATATATACCCAATTGACAAGGTTTGGAACATTTTGATCATTGTACAAAATCTTCCTTCGGAAAATCTTAATTAATTAGGCAAATTTTTTAATTTTGGTCTGAAATAGTCAATTGGGTATTTATTAACATTTGTACATAATCCTGGATTTAATAAACTCTTTCCCTAAAAATATCACTAAGTTAGAACTAGGTTTTTCTTCAACATAAAATAAATAAACGTTGGCTTAACCTCTTTCTAGCCTTAAGTTTGTACACATTAGATAGGTACGGTCAATATAGTTATAATCAAATTTATATAATAAATAAAAAATATTTTACAATGACTCCGTTGGCTGAATTCATCGTTGTATTAACGCTGATGAAATCTAAATCATAAAATTTATAAAATTATGATGAAAAAATATTAATTTTATGTTATTTCAAAATTATAATATTTTATATTTTCAGCCATATAATTTTTATGGCCATGAGTAAGTTCAAAATACAAGGAAAATTTTTCATTATTATAAAAATAATAAAATATACCTACACTACATATTCAGTTTTCTTTTTTTATTTACATCATCATGGTTCATATACACTTTCAGAATATTCGCTTATTCACGTGCAACTTCTTGAGGAAAAAAAAAAACAAGAAAATGACACAGTGTCCTTCTGAGACAGTAAAATCACGCGTCATGGCGAACTTTTTGTTTTCATTTTTTATATTTTCTTCCTCTTTATGTTTTGCTATATAAATAAAAAATCTAATCTGAATAAGAAAGAAATATATGACCTGTTAAGATTCTTAAGAAAGTGTGTACACAAATATAAAATATGAAGAAAAAAAAAACATATGAAAACTAAAAATTAAAACAACAAAATAAGTAAGTTAACACTTAATTTATTATTTACTTCAATTGTACATTTTTTTAACGCTTTTCATAAATGAAAACATAATAAAAAATAAGAGTTAGAAATAATTTTTAAGTACGAACAATCATAAAAATTTAGTTTTTGAATGATACGTAGGTAAGGCACACTTCATATTTTAATTCTATTAATTTTCAGGAAGTAAATATGATATTTAAGAACATTGTCAAGTCTTATTTTGTTGTTATTGACATAAATGCATGTGGAAATAATAGATATTCCGAACGTGCATAACTGAGAACTTTTCGTGAGAACTTTTCACTGGAATTAAAAAACAAAAAAAAGGACTAAGAAAATGTATAGATGATATATATAGGATGAGCTTATAGTAATAAATTATATAGGATAAACTTCCTAGTATTTATCAATTTTCTTGTTTCCTTAATTCACGATCAAGAATTGAAATTAATAAAAAAATGTATACTCCTTTTCAGTCCTAACAAACCTTTTGGTACTTCTGAAGAATTTCCACAATTTTTTTACTATCCATAGTTCATTAAATCTAAGTATGATTCCTATGAATTAATTGTTCAATAAAACATTATTGAGTCGCATATGAATCGTACAGTATATAGTGTAATGAAATAGTATTGTTACTTCCTACAATCTATTAAATTGTTAAATTTAACAAAAGTATATAAACTAAACATTAAGATCAAAATTTTTTATCTTTTTTTATACAAATGGTTTTATATACATAATTTATTTTTTAAAATATTGAATAAGAGATGTATAAACCGATAAAAGCACGTTTATAACAAGAGGACATTTAAGTTCCTGGCTGTCAATTCGTTTCTTGTTATAAAAAACTGTTCTAATTATGAAATTTTTTTCTGCTTACACTTGACTTAGAAATGCAAATTTTTTTTTAATCATTACTAAATCATGTTAACAAAATAAAAAAAAAATTCTTAACTTAAATACAAAAGTATATAGAATTAAATTTCAAAATTTACATACTGTTGATTTTCCACACTTAATAAATTATATTATTTTTATTTTAATGCAGGGAAAAGAAATTGAAATTTATAAACTTATCTTACAGAATATTTATATATATATACCTACTTTTAAATAGTATCATATTTATGTTCTGTTAATTCAAAGAATTCAAAATGCATAACAATAAACTTTGAATTTATTTTTTTTTTCTATATAAATTATTCTTCCGCAGATTTTCTAAATAAAATTCCTTTTTCATTAAAATGTAAAAAAAAAAAAAAAAAATTAAAAGTTAAAATATATTATACTGCACTACATCATTAAGTATCTTAAATCCTTATTGTACTAAATAATGATAATTCATCATCATAAGAATATTCATTTCTCTATCTCTTTAACAGAAATAATAATCCTTCTGGAAAAAAAAATAATAAAAAAACAAAATTGTTTTTTGTTTGTTAGAATTTTTCTATGTCCCGACTTTTTAGGATTTACTATATTTTACACACATGTGAAATGCACATCACAAAAAAATAAATTGCAAATTAAGCTAGAGATGAATTTTATATTCTTTCTTTAACTAACATTATTTATTTTTGCAATTTTGATGCAAGGATGAGTGCTTGTTCCAGGAATTTTGTATAGCATTTGGTACTGTATCAAACCTGATATTTATTTTAAAGAAACCTTAGTTCCATCTCAAATATAAGAATAAAAATAAAATTAATTAAAATTTGCAGAAAGAAAAACTTAATGTAAAAAGTTCTTCAGCATTTTGCAGAATTTTTTTTAACAGAATTATTTTAATGTAATTAAATTTTAAATTGCACTTTGAGTTTTGGTTTATTTGGGGTTTGATAGGAAATTTTTCAGTTGAAACTATTAAAAGCATTAAGCATTTTAAGGGAAAAACTGATGTGTGGTAAAATAATTATCGATCGGAGAGTTAGGTTCTTAATTATATAATTAAGGGGTTTCGTTATAATTAAAAGTCTTGATTAATAAACTACATAGATGGTTAGGGAGACAACTTTATTAAGAAGCCGAAGCCTAACCCTCATAACAAAAAAAAATGAATGAATGTTTCATATTGTATAATGTTTCTAATGAGCCTTGTTGTGATTTCAAAATTTAACTAAAAGTGTATAAATATACCAATTAAAATTAAGTAGCAATTTTAGTTTAAAATCAAATCCTAAATTTTAAACCAAAGCATTAAGTGGATGTTAATTTTATATTGTTTTATATGTTTATTTTTTTTTTATTTTTTTTTTTTTAATAATTTTCCTTCACATATTATAATTTCCCTGTAACTCAGTTTTAGTTGCGCAAAATTATGACAAAATAAAACTAAATCTGAAAGAAAACTTAGGTTAATGAACTTTTTTTTTTTTTATTTTTTTCATACTAAATATATATGATATGTTAAAATTCTCGAGTACTTTTATTTTCTGTACAAACAGTAGAGCAAAAAAAAAAAAAAAAAAGGAATTCTTCATTCAAATTATGTGGGCTTTTAAGTTTATTTTGTTAAGTGCAATAATAATGGTATTATGAAGAATATATGACGCGTCGTGATGAAGAATGGTGTATTTTTTGCATATTTTTTAAGCTTCATTTGAGTTGGTATAGTTTCTGTTTTCTTATTCACATTTTTTTTATTTTTATGTATTATTTTGAAGAGGTAAAATTTCATTAGGTTCATAACAATAAAAAACTTTTTTAATATTTTTTTAAGGATTTTAGTTTTTTTTTTTTTTGTTATGTTGTATGTTGTTTTTTTTTTCTCTCTCTCTGTCTTTGTATTATTTTCAAATTATGTTGAGTGGGGTCCAAACCACTTAGAGTTAGAAAGCTTTTTCTATCAATGCAAAAATATGTTATGAAGTTAATTGTTTTTAGTTGAATAGATTATTTTTCAAGAATTTATAATCATGCGTATTTATATAGTACATATATATATATATAGAAATAAATCCACTAGATCGCAATTAAAAAAAAATTAAATAAAAAAAAAGTTATTTCTAAATGTAAACACAATTATAAGCATTAAAATATTTAAATTGTAGAAATTGTTTTTATCCTTATTATTCTTGTACATATATCCTTTAAAGTTTATTTAGTTGAGTTGATTCATAAGTTGTGTGTATGGGATATATTTCATTTCAAGATTAAATCAACTTAACTTATTATATGAAAAAGAATTAAAGAAAAATACAGCTTATAGAACTTTTAATTTATATTTTTTATAGAATTAAAAGAATATACACTTTTGTTTTAAACTAAAATTAAAAAAAACTACAAAAAAAAAATTAATTTCACATGGAAAATTTATTTTTCGGGAATACTCTATTTTATGTATTAACGTCATTATTTTTGTTTGCGTAAATATTTTCTTATTATATAGATACCTCTACATATAAAATTTATTAATTATATTATTGTTTTTACATAAATATAAGTTAGATTTTGTATCTTTATTTATTAAAACTGGCAGCAATAGTCGAAATTGGAGTGATTTAACGAATGGTCGGTCACGCTATAAACTTTATTATTGCGATAATATACACAAAAACGAAATATCAATAAACTCATTTTATTTAATTAATATTGTATGAATTATTTTTGAATCGTACGCTTAAAATATTTTTACCTCAATTTAAATTATGTTTCGATGTCGAAACTTTGCCTTGAAATATTTCTTATAGCTCAAATTTTGTTTAATAATTAAATTATATATACAGAAATAAATATATTTCTGAAGAAATAAAAATATTAAAATAGCCAACAACTTATTTTATTTTCCCAATTTTATGGCTATAGTTAGTTTGTCAATTAAATATTAAATCAGATTTATAAGATTTTGAAATTTTAACTTTAATCGGTGAACAAAAATGTTCATATAACACAATTTCTTTAATATCTTATGAAGCATAAGATTTCATACATATAGATTATATGTTATGTAGTTAAAACATCAAAGAAATTAATTTTTTATTCTTACAAGGATGAAAATAAAGTACAATTTTTTAAACTTCCTCGATTAAACTTTCAACTCAAAATAATTTATTGCTATTTGTCAATGTTATTATATGAGCCGTTTATTTTGAAAGTGGTTTAAGTCCATTTTTCAAAAAAAAATAGTTAATGTTAACAATAAGCACAATAGTATATATTCTTTTTATTTATAAACAATTTTAGTCTATAGTATCATTAAAACCGCTTTGATTTTGACACTTGAAAATTAGCTTATGGAAATATTAATGTATATTTTTAAATCAATTCAAACACAAAACCTTAAATATCTCAATACAAGAACAAATGGACTTAAACCACTTTCAAAATAAATATAAATGAAAAAAATCGAGAAAACATATTAGCAACAATCTTTAGCTTTAATTTATTTAATATATTAATATTATAAATAATTTAACGATTTTTCTTTTATGTTTTAAAAATAATTTTTATTTCCTGATGAAATTTTGGAATCTTGGAAAGATAGATAGATTTACATATCTCCAAACTAATTAATACATTTTGTGTTATGATTATCATTTTTTAAACAATTCAACAAAATCGTTTATTTTTTTCAATAACGTTCAATAAAGCTGTGTTGTTTTTTAATACCTAAAACTTCATTATTTTAATATTAAATATATTTGCTTCGAATTAAAAAAAATGTTTTTTAATAAAAAAGTAAGTAGTCATTTGAACAAAAAGATCGCTAAAAATACTGACTCAATAAACTCTCAAAGTTTTTGTTTTGCAAAGTGGTAGTTTAAACCTGTATAAAAATAATATGGTGAATACAAAACTCTTCTTTGTTTCAGAAAAATGTTACTGGAAATATTTTTTGTCTTCAATTTTATTGCCGGTATATAAGATTTCTTTTTATTTTCAGACTTTGTGCATTTAATTATGCGTTGCTGCTTCTCCATAGAATAATTATTTTTAAAATCACCTTCTCGGTTCAAATAGGCTCGTAGTTTTATAATATCTAAAATTTGAGCTTCGATTTTTGTATTTACTTATATATACGAAAACTAATGTAAACTAAAATTTCCTTTTCACAAAAACATTTTTATAAGGCATAGTAGTGACATTAAAAAATCTGTGGTATATTTTTGTACTTTCTTTAGTAAATTCATATAGAAATAAAATACAATATATCGTCATATAAAATTTCTGGAATTGGTTCACACAATTTTTTTCACTTGGTTGTGTCAAAAAGATATACATATTTTTTTTATTTTTGAAGTAAAACTGAAACTCTAAACCCATAATACCTTAAGCCAAATTTCAAATTAATGTCAGAAAATTTTTGCAAGGATAAAAAGAATCATAATTACAGATAAAAAACATTAAAACAGGCATCAAAACAACAACATATCTAAAGAATAAAAAAAAAAAAAATTAATTGTTGACAAATTCATTCAGTTATTAAATTGATTAAAAAAAAAAAATTAAAGAGCCGCAAGCTATTTTCGTGGATCCTTTTATTATTGTTGATGATATTTATATTTTTATGTTTTTTTTTGTTGTTAAAAGAAATACCTACATATATATATACCTTTATTTTGCTGCTGCTGAAAAAGAAACAACCATGATAAGTTTTTCACTTACTTATTTTTTAGATTTTTTTAAAAAATACTCTCTACATTTTTATGACATATTATCTTGTTAAATTGACAACTTGAAAGATATTTTTAAAGACAATCATATTTTGCAAACCTCGCAATAATTTTATTTTCTTTAACTGTGAACAAAAAAAGGAGTATAATCTCAGCTTGCCGGCTATAAAACCTAATTTGTTTTTATATATAAGATGCGGAAGATATGCATAACACTCTTATAACATCAAAACTTGAATTATGTGCCTAATAACTTAAATGTTTTATTTTAGTTGAAAAAACCGCATATAATTTATCCGATTTACTCTCAAAAATTGCGTTATAAAGAAATTGCGAAACAAGGAGTTTATTTCTTCAAATAAGTTTTAAAAAACTATTTGAAAAAAATAAATAAAAAATAAACTTAATACCAAAAAACAAGGATAAATATAACAAACTTTAATGAAAATATACAAAATATAGAGACAGTAGAAAATATTAAATAAGAATACATTTTCAAGATAAGCAATACATGAACCTGAAGTGATACTAATGTGATAAATAAATATACATAATTCATTATATGTATTTATGCTTTATGAAAAAAATAAAAAAAAAAGTAAAAAATTCTCCTTCCCTTTTTTATCTTTCACGTCGCATGAATCAAAATTTGTGACTGATTTCTCTTTTTTATTCTTTGCATTATGCATATACATATAAACAAAACGAAAAAGTTTAAGTTCTGTCGTTCTTTTTAACATATTATATAATGATACTATTATTATGGAAATGACATGGTTATGTAGACAAAAAAAAAACTGCTAAATCTGAAGATATCAAAAGCAACAGAATCGAATCTTTTATTAATCTATAAAGTTTCCGATTAAAACCCGCTAATAGCGTTGTCGATAAATTACGGAGACTTAAATATGTATCGAGCAATTTAAGGTATAAAATTTCGAAACTTTGACAGAAATATGCACAATATGCAAATTTCAAAAATCTATCTCAAATCTTTTAATAAATGTTACAAATACGATTCTTGTATTCAAATTTCGAATGTGTTGTACTAACCTTGTCCATAATAATCTTTTTTTTTTTAAATAATGCATTTGAAAAAACTAAAGTTCATTTATGTTGTATACATTTTGTCTTTTCAACTGAATTCATTTTAACTATGTATATTAGTTTAAAGCTTAAGGCGGAAAATGTATTAACATTTTAGTTTTTTTTTTTTACTATACTTTCAAAAAAGTCTTTGATGCTTTTCCTCCTCAATTGTTATAGTTATATATAAATTTATATATATATTTTTTTTGTTTCTTAATGTTACTTTATGTGATGGGGTCAATATTCTGCCCTAGTACGTGAGTAAAAATTAAAATTAGTTATTTTTAATATATATCCATCTACTTTACCTACATTTCAAATTAAAAGAAACAAAAAAAAAAAAAAAAAAAGAGAAATTTATCTTTAAGAAATTTCCTCGAATAGATTTTATGTCAAAGCAACAACTACATATGCATTATGTATGTCTGTTAAATTTTATGAATAAAATTTAAAATATATACCTATAAACTGGGTAACATTATATATAGCTTTGCACTCAAAAGATAGTCTTGGTTAACTATTATTATTATTTAACATTTTTAGTTATGTATTTAAAAATGTTTTCTATGAAGCATGAAATAAGAATTTTTATTTTTTAAGAAATTTATTTTTTTTATGTTTTTAAGTTTTTTTTGTATAATAAAGTTTTAGTACCTACTTATGATTATTTTTTATTGCATTAATAATCTATTGTTGCTGAAACTCAAAAAAAAAAAAAAAAAAAGGACTATGTTTTATGTTTTCATATTTTTAATCATTCTCAACATATAGATAGTTATGTACCTAGCCCCTCATTTCTTTGAAACTGTTCGATAATTCGAATAAAATATTTAATAATAATGATGCAAACAAATCTTTTTATATTTTGAATTTAAATTAACTAACTTTCATAATAATAATTTTCATTAATATATTGTTAATTTTATTTTAAGATATCATAAATTCAGTTCAAATTTATGATTTCTTTCTGGTATGGCTTGTTAGTATAGATAATCCAATGTTGAGAAAATAAAATAAAAGAAACAATTGAATTATAACAAAATATTAGTCTAAGAACTAACATAAAAAAAAAAATTGTAATGTTTACGTAAGATAGATGTTATACAGTTTTATTATATAATGCAATCGGTATTATCGTGTGGAAAAATAATACAAATTTTAATGTCTTTGTTCATCCGACATTATTAATTTTTTTTTTCTCAATATAAACTAGAAAATGTTTTTTTTTTTTATGTTTTATGTATATTTTATGTCTGTATTGGAAATTATATAATATCTGTATAAAAAAAGATTTACCATGTATTCATTGAGAATATATAATATATTATGCAGACCTATGACCTGTATTAATATATTATATATATAACTGTTAAGATGAGAACGATAACATAATATTATGCAATCAATTATGTTTTTAGTAGCTTTAACATAATTTAACTGTAACAAAATTTGAAGAAGACTATTATATAAGATAGGAATGTTGAATATATAACACTAAGAAATTCAAACTGTCAAAAGCGGGAAGTTAGTTGAGCCGTAGGCAGAGGCATCGTACAGATTATTTTTGATGCATATATTAGGATTAGGATTATTTGAAAGATTTAAAGGATTTTTTTTAATATAACTAAAATATAAAATTTTTGAAAAATAAAAAAGAAAAATTATGATTTATATATTAATAATTTTGCTCCTGTTTTTTTTTTTTTTTCATATTTATTGTTTAATTTTCCTGTTCAAAGTTTGCTTTTTGTTTTTTTTTTTCTTTTCTTTCTCTTTTTTCAAAAACTTTAATTTACCGGAAAAATATAGTATATATATATAGCTAAACATTATAATTTCTTCACTCTACTGTAAAAATATTATTTTAGAGAGTCGAGAATGAAAAAAAAAAAAAAAACTTTGTTCTATTAGAAAATCAAATTTTTTTTTTTTTATTTATTTACATAAATTTTTTCATATAAAAACAAAAAAAATAAAAAAAATTTGATTGCTTTGACATAAAGTTCAACTGGAAAATAAATTGCGATTTTTATTTATTTTTGTTTTTTTTTTTAACCACAATTTTATTTCTCAAAAATTTCTTTTCTATTTTTTTTTAAGTAGTCAAATTTGAATAAATTATTTATAAAAATAATAACTTTTTCTTGATATTTTTTATTTAAATTTCATTCACTAAAACAAATTTTTAACATTATTGCATAGAAAAGCATAAAACAAAATTTGTTTTGATTTAAGGGAAAAAATAAAAAAAATACATCATTCACCTGGTCAATATTGTTAGTGACATTTTGATGAAATTTTCATGAATGAATTTTAAATTTGTTTTTACTTCTTTTTAGTTTTTTTGGAAATAACATTTTCTTCTTATTACTTTTATGTACAAAAAAATTTCAGAAATTCAATTTATATAGTTTTGCTGTTAATGCATGCAAAAATGGAGAATATTACTTCCAAAATTTATTTATATACCTAAAAGGGTTACTTAAGAAGCGATCGTTAGAGACAAGTATGATAACTTTATTATCATATGTACATTCAAACAACAATAATCGTATGGATCAGAGTTATATTTCTCTGTCACATATACGTACGATAACCCAAATTACCTAATTAACATGCTTAGAAAAATCGAAATAGAAGGTTATTTTTTAATATAATAGTATACCTTTATCCTAGTAACCTGCTTTCATTATCATGATAGAATTAAAAAATTACGTTAATGAACCATCTCGATCGCTTTACACCTTGCGACTTATAATAGTATGATAATAGTATGATAAAATAAAAATTATGGTTATGCTAATTTATTTCATAACATGGTACACAAAAACGAAAAACACAAAATTACAGTATAAAAGTTTATTGAAATCAAAATTTAATTACATCATTGACACACATTTTTATTTTCTTGATTTATTTCAATGTACAAATATCTATCTAAATAGACTCTTACAAAATAAAAGAAAATTGTTGTGTTAATTTCAAATCTAGAAAGTTTAGACATTGTTAACCCAAGTATTTTTTTTTCCAAGAAGCGCGAGACCCATTTAAAAGATTTAACGACACACGAGTTGAGACTTTATTGATATACCTATAGGATATAATGAAGTATAATTACTAAATTATTATGTTAAAAAATCATACATCGTAGTATTATTTATACATATAATAAAATAAAGTTATATTTAAATACATATTAATGAGCAATTATTATATTTTTGAAATCATATTTTAATAACTTAAGAATTCATTAAATTCTTTAATAAAATTCTATTATCAAGTATATTTAAAAAAATATTCATAATAAAAATAAAAGGAAGAAACAACACTGAGCTTAATATACATATTTTTATGATTTGTCTAGTAAATGAATATTTAAACAAAGTATTAATCAATTACTTAAAAGGAAATTACTTTTTTTTTATACATATATCATGTATGTATGTATAATATACGTGTATCTACATAAAGTAGGTATATAAATTCGGGTCTGATATGAATATACAAAATATCCACATCTGACGGAATTTATTTATTTTAAATCTAGATAAAGTCTTCTCTGTATATAAAATGAATAAAATTTGTTCCCAATATATTATATAATTTTACATTCATAAGTATAGTACATAGTATTTATAAATTATTTATTTTTATAAAATGAACCATTTATACACATATGAATGTATATATGCATTTATATACATAATAGTATACCTATTATATATATAATATTAGTTATACAGTAAATATATTTTCAAAAGATTATTAATCGTTATTATAATAAAATTTTAATACATTTAGGGTTGACACTTTGGACAGTTTTGATAATTAGTTTATTATGTAATAAGATTGGCCGTTGGGGACTCATATTTTTATTACACTTTCATAAATGCTTCGAACTAAATTCTCGGTACTATTACAATACATTATTATATGTAACTAAATGAGCGTATTATTCTATAATACGATATTACTATACATAAATAAAATATATGTACATTATATATAATTTATAATAATATACACACGTGTATATTAATAATAAATCTCTAACGATGAAAATAGATACATGTAGAGAAGCTCTTCAAAGTTCATAATTTTAGTTAATTTCTTTTCTTATTATACAACTCTGTCTTCTGAACACATCATAAAATATATAAAATAATTTTATAGCTTTTAATAGTGTGAGCAATTATTTTACTCATTTGCTTAATTTTAATTGTTTTATGAAGACTATTAAAGTTAATATCGTTAATATCAAAGAAAAAAGAATATATATATTTATTCCATTATAATAGTCCTGTTTTACATTATTTTTGTTGCCAATTTTTATACTTCAAAATTTTATATATATTATATTACTTATTCAAAAAGAACTTATACAACAATTATAGAATTTGATTGAATTTTTCGTTAACATTTATAAATAATTTATTAATTTGTACTGATGAAATTGTTTTGCTAGTACAATGAACGTTTTTAAATCTTATAGAAGACATTTGACATCTCCATTATACTAAAGCGATTTTTTGTGCATTTTGGTCTATGATTTATAGACTTATTGTGAACCTTTTTATATAAATAAGAATTTTCACATCAGATCTCGCCTAATTCGTCGCTTAAAGCGAGAAAAATTTAAAAAAATTGAAAAATTTTAAAAATATGATTAAAATACAAATTTAGATTATAAAATAACTTTTATTTTTTTTGTTTTCTCAATACACATGAGACAGACGGAGTACATTATGTCTTATAAAATTTGGACTTTCAAATAAATCAATTTCAAAAAAAATAATGTTAAAAGAAATAAACTAAGAAATTGAAAAAGAAATGGCTTTGTTCTTAATATAGATAGTACCAGGTGATCAATGAAAACGCATTTAGGTAGGCACTTGTTCAGTGTTTTTTCATATGTTTTTTTAATTTTCTAAATTCCTTCCATTAAATTACTTATTATATAGGGGAAAAAAGAATTTCATTTCTTTTTATTAGCCTTTCAAGCTTTATTTGGAATTTACATGTATGTAAATATATATTTATTTACAACAATGTAATAACATTTTTTAGAAAGATAATTACATATATGAAGATAATGTAAGTTAAGTATATACATAATAATATGCATTTTTTATATTTTTTATATGATAAATTCCTTATGAATTTATCAAAAATTTTATTATTAACACAATAAATGACTGATATTAATCTAACATCCCTCTGTTTAAAAAAATAATAAAAATTATTTTGTTCATATTAAATTGAATTAAGTCCTTGCACAGTAATATATATTATAATATGTATATAATCACATCATCAGATTTGTTTCTTTATGCATAAAGAATGTACATGAAAATTATTCAGAAAAATCCAATTAAAAATTATCTCTATACATTCATTTTCTATATATTTCTTTTCCTTCTTCTCCTTATTATTAGTATTATCATTATTATTATCATTATTATTTTTATTAGATACCACCAAGAGTTTTGTAATAATTTGTATATTTTTTTTAATTTCTATGTATAAATTCTATGCTGCTCATAAATACCTACTTATATTTCATTCATTCATATATAAATCACCCAAAAGCTATAAAATGAAAAAAAAAAAATTTGTTAAATCCATAAAAAAAAAAAAAACTGAAAATAATATATGTACCTAGATAATAATAATGTACTATATACATATGCATTTATATACGTTAAAAAAAAAAAACTAAGAGTCTCGCTTCATAGAAAAATGAGAACAAGTACGGTCTTCGACATAATTGTGTCATGAACTTTTCCTCAAACCTCAACATATTTTCAATTATTTTGTTTTTTCTTTTCTTTTTGCAAGCAAAATACACAAAAACAAAAAAAACCTTCCTTTCACAATTTAACACTTTTTGATTCAATATGTATTAAACTATTTATTTTGAGCCTAATATGTCAAAAATTCTGTGTGTCAAATGAAAATGAAACATTTTTTTTTAGATATACATAAAAATTTTTCAATTTTTGTAGTGAAAACATTTCATCAATTTAAGAGCTTAGTTACTAACATTATTGACTTTTTGAAAAAGTGAAAATTAATTTGTGAAGGAACTCAAACTTTTGATTAAAAAATATGAACTTTAGAATTACATAAGAAACTGTAAAAAATAATACATATTTCGTTGCCAATTACATCTCAAAAACCCGTCTACCTTAATTTAGATTAAATTGAATTTCTAAAGTTTTTGGATTTAACGCCAAATATTTCCAATAACTCTTAAACATTGCATACATTGTTATTTCCATCTGTCATTATTAAAAGCAAATTGAAAAAAAAATATATATATATAAAAACTATATAGAAAACTTTTTTCAATACTTTGCATTTTCATTGATTTTATTATAATTTTTTTTTTTTTAACTTTTCTGCAAATTATGAGACTAATGCATTCTGATATTTAAAATTCTTAAAAATAAAAAAATGAAATTTATATACATATAATGTTATATCATATTATATTATATGTATATTGTATTTTTTATATTATAATGAAATATACAGTAGCAAACATTCTCATAAACGCACTACTCGACATTAATAAATTCTATCTCTTATTAAGAAGAAGAATTATCAATGATGATTTCAAAAATTTAGCAGCATACAGATTAATGTAAAATAAAATTTGATAGATTTAATAGGAGAATTTAATGATTATGCGTTTCAATCACAGTTTTTGTATTTTTTTTTTTTTGTGTTTTCAGACCTTTAAATTTAAGTGCAGATAGCCTATTAGTCAATCTTGTTAGTTTAATACAACTAGAAATTCCTAAGTTCACTCAGTGGGTTTTCCAGGTTTTTTGTTTTGTGACTTAGTGACTTTTTGCTTGTAAGCCAGCGATATATTGTACGGAATTTAATATGATTCTATTCTAAATCAAATGTAAGGACATATTAAAAGTATGTACCTTTTACTGTGTTTGCTATATTCAAAATGTATTGACATTACTTGCAAACATTCGTTACTTCATTTAATTTTAATTACTTCTATTAAGGCTTTCTATTATTGTTTCAATAATTCAAAAATGTTGTAAAAGATTGTAAAAGATTGCCTATTGCATTCATAAGAATGTTTCCAACTTCATTCATATATACAGCATATACATTTTTTTGTTAAAAAATATTAAAATATTGTAACGCAACAAAATGTTACACATACCTTAGCATTAATAATTCTATATATATTATAAACATATAAAATGCTTGCAAAAAAAACTATGTTTGGGTTGAAGAAAGCAGAAAATCAAAAAAAATATATATAAAAATGCTGGTTTGGCTTGACGTGCTATATCTATAATCTCAAAAAATAAAAAAAAAATTATTTCTTTTATAAAAAAAATGAAGTTGAAAATACACTTTTTTTTTTATAATAAAATATGGAAAGCTTAAAAATAAAAAAAATAAAACTGATAGTATGTCAGTAGGAAAAAAATACATATTTTTTTTTGCAATTTTCACTTTTTTATTATTTTTTTTTTAATATAATATTATTATTATTTATATTATTATTATATTATCATCATATCATTATTATTATATTAAAATATTTTTTTTTTAAAGAAAACGATAAATTTTAGAATTTTATTGAATATAAAAAAGTTTATGTCTAAAAATTAAAGTCGATAAATTTTATGAAACATTTTTCTTAAATTTTCAGAAAAAAAAATTTTCTTTTATAAATTTTATCTCAGTATAATTTGAATGTGTCTTACAACAAAAATTATTGAATTGTTAATTTTGATATTCAACGTAGTGTATAATTATGTATCAACTTACTGTTTATATATGTAGTTGCTGAAGCAGCCACAACAGAAAATGTCGAACATAAGTGACTACAGAAAATACTGAATTCCAATTATGTTTTGTTCATCATTTGGACTGATAATTTTTTTTAATCATAATTAATTATAAAGTTTATATTATAATTAATACTGGTATCGTATGTATTGGTTTCGTTAATTATCTTGTAAATACACTTACATTATGTAATACATGTATCATGTAATCGTCACATAATTAAACACTTATTATGAATAATTCTATAAATATTTATGAATATTTTACTTTATATTCTAAATTAATTTAAATTTTATTTATAAAATTTTTCATACAAAAATTTAACTTACATATCGGCCCCTGTTTTTTTTTTAAGACTACCCCAATAAAAGAGGCCTTGTATTATTGTAAGTAATAATATGTTTTATATAAGTTTTAGAAGTTTGTAACTATAAAACTAAGTAATTTATAAAATTTCTCTTGAAATCGCAAAGAAAGAATCAGTTTTTAATGTCAAAACGAAAGCTAATGAAATCGAACTTGAAGAATAATGATTACATATAAAATCAATTTCTAATGCTTCCTCAACAAATGTTCTTCTTGATTGAAGTCTATTCTAAAATATAATTATTTGCAAACTCCAATTAAAATGTTAAAAAAAAAAACAAAATTAACCATTTTCCTGACCTATGTGTCTAATTAAAAAAGTCGTATTGATGACAGATAAGATAAAGTAATTCACTAACGATCAGCACGGCAGGATCAGGTATATGTACTTACTTTTTTTTTTTTTTTTTCGTCACACAATATTTCTATCTCAATTTAGTCTAAAAATAAATATATGTGAAAATAACTAAAATGTTTTTGTTAATTTTACAGATTTTCTTTGATATATATTTTTAGTAAATAAAGCATAAAGAAATTGCTTAAGTTTGCTTTTACAACCACAAAAATTTTCAGATCGAAAACTGATAAGAAAATTTATATACAAAAAAAATTATAAAACTTAAGCATTTTTTTTTTTTTTTGTGAAGCAAAAAAAGAAAAATAAATAAATAAAGAAAATTATTGGAAAATGTATAGAATTTTGGTTTTTCCATCTCATTGAATGTGTTAAAAATAGATTTTCCATAAATATTTTTCTATATATTTTCCATTCGAAAATGGTCAATATAAAATGATCTGGTGGTATTAATATTTTATTTCTATATTTTATCAATAAATAATAATAATAATAATTTTTTTTTTCTATTTTGTTTTTTGGTTTTTATGCCTTATTTTTGGCGAACAAAAAGAGCATTACTTACCAAAATATAATAATAATAATAATAATAATAAAAAAAAAAATTATCAATTCATGAAAACCATCATCATTAAGAATTTAAGTTTTATAATATTTCAGACAAAGAATAAAAATTTTCATTCGATCATATATATATAAAAGAAGAAAATTTTTTCCTTAACATTCATTTTAAGCTTATTTACAAATTATATTTAATGAAAAGTTCAATTATTTCAAAAGCATATAATTTCCAAAAGCATTTTCAAGTGAGATAAATTCATAAAAAGCTTCTTATCATATTATAATTATTATAATAACATAAATATATACTCATCGTAAGAGATCAATACAGTTAATTGATGGTGATATTGAATACGTCTACGACTAATTTATTTTAAAAACACACGGAGAGAAATCCAATCAGATATTATGATTATGACGATTGTACATATGCGTAAAGCAGTCAGAGAACTCAGCTCTTAATAACTAATCATGAACCGTAAATATTAATCATAAACAATGACTAAGGGTAAAAACAATCACTATGACTGCAAAATCATAAATCCTGCAACCCAATAATATCGATTTCATTTCTTACGTCTTAAAAGCGAGTAATGGCTGCTATTTTACATAAGAAAATAAAATTTAAGTTTTTTTTATTAATTTTTTTTATTTAATTTTTTTTTATTTAATTTTCATTTATTTAATTTTTTTTTATTTTATTTTAATATTTTTTTAATTTATTAAATTTTATTTATTATATTTTTATTAAATTTACAATTTTATTTCTTATGTCTTCTTCCGGATTCGAACCTGGGTCTTTAGCATTGCAATCCGCCAACACTACCACTCAGCTACGGTATTGAAATTTAAAATGTACATAAAATAGAAAATATAAATTTGGTATACACATTTTCTGTGTGGTGTGTTGGCTATTTGTAATGTTAACGACGCAGGTTCGAATCCCGAAGAAAGCAAAAAAATTTTGGTTTTTTATTTTTTTTTAGCGACATTACAGAAAATTTCAACTATGTACTATTATTTTAGTAATTAAAGTAAATAATCTGAATTTTATTCACCGAAAATAAAATAAAAAGTGAAAAAAAAATGTTTTTGTATTAATCATAACTTATGACTAGCATGATTAAGCATCATAACTTATGATTTCAGGTAAATCATAAGATAATCACGATGTATAACGTAGTAATTATATGCAAAGATTATTCATCTTGCGCGAAGATTTTTAATCATAGGGCTATTTTTTCGTTATGATTAGGAGTCTATGACTGATATAATCATATTGAATGAAAAGGCATTTCTCTGCGTGCACTTGTTAAATATTAATTGAAAAATAAATTATTTTAATTATTTTAATTAAAGTTCTAACCCTTGTTAAATATTTATTTTAGTAAAACCATGATGAACTGAACTGAGTATTTTATTCATAGATAAGTCTCTGTTCAAAAGCCGAAACGTCTTAAATGATGATAAGACAAAATTGAGATAATATTATAAAGTTGCTTCTTTATTTATGTAGTTTATTTTCATCCTTACTCTTTTTCTTCTATGACAATCCGTTAAGAAGTTATAGACATTGGACAAACGTCCTAACTAAACATTTTTTTATTGTGCTTTTGGAAAATAATATTAAGTTTACTATGAAAAACGTCTTATTTGCTTCTTATTCAAATAACAGAAGTTTAAACTAATAATTTGATAATTTATAAACAAAAAACTGAAACCAAATTTTTTCTCAAAACTTTTCTAAACAGATTACAATTTTTTAACAAATACATTTTTTGTAATTTAAAAAAAAGTTTAATTCCGCTCTAACTCAAAACAAAGATTTTTCAGATAAGGTTCTGGCTTTTGAACACAGAAGTATTGATTGAAAGTACTAATATTTTTGTTCATTTAATTTTCGATTATTTTTCAAAATTACCTTTTTGGAAATTTTACATAGCTGGCCCAAAGTTTAGGCGCTGACTACAATAGGATTAACTTATCATGTTTCACAACCTTTATTGAAAACAATTTGATATTATGTAGTTCAGATAATTTTTCAAGCCATTTAATGAAGAAATATTTCAAACTATCAGATATTTACTTTAAATTCAAAATAATTTTAAAAATAAAATAAAAATATTATATTATATAATTTTAAGATTATTTAAATAAATAATAAAATTTTCTTTTTTTTTCTCTCTCTTTTCAGGACACCTCATCACATATCCTGGAAAAAAAAAACTGAAAATAACAATATAAGATTTCAATTAAAATAGTTTTATACCAAATAATAATAATAATTTCATTTTATTTTCAATTTTAAAATACGTATCTCAACAAAATATTTATATATATTAATTAATATATACACTCATAATTTAATTTTTTTTTAAATATAAATAAAAAAATAAAAACTACATTTGCATTAAATTCAAATTACAATTTTAAACAAAAAAATAAATAAAAAATAATAATAAAATAAATATTCAAAAAAAAAAAGAAAAACTGACAAAAAAAAATTAAAAAGAAGTAAAAAATGGATTCCATGAGGACAAATTTTTTTTTCATATGGATTAAATTTTTAAGTCCTAACTTTATGTGGCTACCCATTTGAGACTGAACTATTGTAAGAAAAAAAACAAAATATACACTTTTTATTAAAATATTTTTTTATTTATTAATTTTTTTTTTATATATTATTTTGTACTCAATTTTTATTTTTATTTTTCAAGCTTATAGGATATCTGCACTTCAGACTTAACGTAGAAACTGGATTTTTTTACACAAAAAAATAACTTATCTGGTTTACAGACAAAAAAGACAGTTTGAAGACAAGAAAGCCGACAAGAAATCCAGTTTGAAAAGACAACCTTGGAATTAACCTTTTTAAATTTAAGTGCAGATAGCCTATTATGTATTTAAAAAGAAAAACTATATGTTTATGAGTATAAAATTTCATAATTTTTTAAAGATACATTTAAAATTATGTTTTTAATGTATCTAAAAAAAAAAAATATGTTAATTTTTTTCAATAATCATAAACATGTTAAAACAACATAGTTTTAGAAACATATTTTTCTTTTTAATGTTTTTTAGTATAAAAAATAAAAAGCCTGACAGAAAATAAATACACAAGATCTAAATTTCAAAAAAAATATTTGAGATATATAATTTAAAGATCTTTAACGAGTCTACCTCTATATTTCTTTTTCTTTAATTTGTCTTTATACTTTTTCCTTCTTTTTTATTGTTTTTATTTTCCCCATATATTTAGTAAATGATTTTCTCTTCTTTTATACTTATGAAACTAATAAAAAAAAAATAAAAATCAAATAATAAAGCCAGGGAAAAATATAAAAATATCAAGGAAAAAAAAAAGAAAAAAGAAATCATTAAATTTAATTAAAAAATAAAAAAATAAAAAATATATAAGTACTACCAACATAAATAAATAAATCTAACTCATTTTCACAACATAACTACTCAAAACTATAAAGTTAAAATATATATATACATGTATATATAAGTCAAACAGTAAGAAAAAATAAAGAAAAAAAAAAATATTCAATCTTATATAAAATTTTTTTTTTATTTTTTTTTCTACACACAACACAATAACAAAAAAATACATAATCAAGGACGACGAACAGCGACATCACAACAACAACAAAAAATATACTCTAAACTAAACACAAAAAAAAAAACGAGGAAATTAAGTTCTACTATAATAAAATATATTTTTTTTTTCTCTCTTTTTTTTTATCGTTTTTCACAGATAACAATTTAATAATATTTTCCTTTTATTTTGGAAAATAATAATAAATATATATAGTCTAATTTCTTATTATATAATATATAACTTATAAAGTCAATAAAAGTAAAATATATATATATATATATATACCCAAAAAAAAAAAAAAAACACAAAAAGAAAACCCTAGAAAAACAAAAACCAGAAAAATGGAAAAATTGTTGTGATGTTTGGAATCATTTTTAAGGATTGCAGAAGAAGACGAAAAAATTAGGAGGAGAAGGAGAAGAAGAAGAAGAAGAGAGTGTAAATAAAATTTTATTAATTATATTTTATTATTTTAAAACTATGTATACCTACATCTAAAATATATAATGTTTCATATATATAATACCCCTAAAGCTTACTATATATTTCAAACCTTTTTGTTATAATTGCAATTTTGCAAAATGCATTTTATTATAATTATAATTTTAAATGCATTTTTTTTATATACTTTGTTAACTCTATTCATTTTAATATTTATGCATTGATGGGTTTTAGTTATTGCTATTACTGTTTCCTTTTTTTGTTTTTATTTAAATGTCAATTTCTTAAATCAATTAAAATTATTTTAATTTAAAAATTTTTATTATTTTATAAAAATCCAATTGAAGCTGCCGATGGTCATTTTAGTTTGTTTTTGTTTAAGGACATTCTTAATGCATGAAATATTTTATCAATTATTTTTTAGAAAAATGTTGATATTTTTATCTCGTAATTTTATAATGAAGTACAGTCAAAAATCGTTTATCTGGGCAGTTCGGTTCGAGACAAAACACGGATAACAAATTAATATAACTACGAAATAATTGTTTCTTGCGTTTAAACCTCTATCAATGTCTTTAAACGGAAAGAACGAAATAATTTAAAACATGGAAAAAAACTAAAAATGAAATAAGTGAATACAAAATTTCTTAATTTCGCCGAATAATTGAGTTTCCGGATAATAGGAGCCCGGATAAACGAGTTTTGATTAATGGAAAGCCTCTGGACTTCCGAGATAAAAATAATTCGAATAATTTCGGTGAAAAAAATTATTTGAATTTCTACTCAATGTTCAAAATTTGAATTTTTATAAATTGGGCTAAAATGATTAAACAAAAATGTTGACTTTTGTTTTTAGCATTATGATTTCTACATAAAATATATTTTAATTTTATTTATACATTCAATGTTTTATTGTGCTTAAGTATGTATGTTTCGTTTAATTTCATATAAATATTGTGACTTTGCGTATTTCATACAAAGTTAGTTATCCATTATGTCTTGTTATTTTCTTTTTGGACCTACATTTATTTGTACGAAATAGAATGCTTGTAAAATTTATTATTCTTTTTTTTTAGGAATTTGCGAATAAAAAAAAATTTAATGAAAAAAGTCGATCAGGAATTATGATGAAGATAAAAAAATGGCATTTTTTTCTAAATTATTATTTTTCCTCTTTTTTTTTTAGAGTTATATATTTACATAACAATACGAAATCCTATTTATAATCAGATATTTAATTGAATTCTTGCACGCAAATTTATTTGGCTTTTTATTTGCGACTTCCATAGTATAAGAAGCAATATGGTAAATCAAAGAAATTATTTATACAATATTTTATGCTGCAAATAGAATATTAATGAATTTAGGCCAGTATTTAATGTATATGTAAAATATATAATATACAAAGTATTTTAAGGTAACAATTATTTCTTAATTAACCATATTTCATATCGATTTAGATTACGACGACGACGACGACGGAGGAGTATTGAACGAAATTTTCGAACTTATAAAAAGGACATTTATTCTCAATAATAAAATAATTTTTTCTCTGTTTCGTATTTTTAAATCATATGAAGATATACATACCTATACCTACAAAACAGAAATACCTTAAAATGAGTTTTTTCGAACCCAAATATTAATAGTCAGTGATACCTTAAATTTATTTTAACAACAAAAAAAAATGAATAAAATTAAATCAATAAAAAAAATCTAAATTTCAATCAAAAAATGTAATTATATATTTATTCAGTAAATTAGCATTATATTCTTGTTTATCTTTTTAATCTAAACTGCCTACTCTGGAAAAATATTGGTTTTTTTTTTTTTTATGAATGAAAATGTAGGTAATTGGATATACATACTACTTGTTAATTTGTCTTTGTATTATATTTTTAATAATTTTTATTAGAAAAAATTATGAAATTCATATGAATTTGATTTGATATCATGCTCATTATATTTAAAGCATTAAATTCAGTAGATAGTAATATGTATAACCTCAAAGCTAATATTTAAAAACACAAGGAATCTATTCTTAAAATATTAGAAAATATAAATGTCTTTCATTAAGCCCTGCGCTAACGCCACAATACTACGCACTTAAACTCTTGACTTTTTGATATTTTTTGCCTAAAATTTAAAATTAATTTTTTTTTTGTAACTATTTACCATTTTTATTGCCAGAAAATATTTAACATACATTTTTGATATACGATGATATACATAAAACATAATAAAGTTAATAGGCTTAAGCTGACTTCCGTCTTCAATTATCTGAAATGAGCATTAAAAAGTCAGTATAAGAAGAAAAAAGAAATCAAAATTTTGCATACAATAATAAATCCTTATTCCTTTTTTTTTTTTTTTATTATTCCCGAATAAAAAAAATTCTGAATGAAAAATATGCAGCGCGGAAGAGGAATAAGAAAACTCAAAAAAAAAAGGATAAAATCAATCTTTTTATTTCCTTTTCCCGTAATATAGTGAATTTCAATGAATTGATTAAATAGAGTAATTTTTTTTTAACCATTTATAGAATACGGTTTTTGTTTGTTGATTATTTTTTTCAATTAAATATTTTTCTCTTTGCGATTTCTATATATTTTACATAAATACTATTGAAAACCTTTTTAATTAGAGGAATTTTGAATTTGATGGTTTGTTGTCAATAAACTTATTTTAAATACTACTTAATCATGTATATATATTACCAATATTTTTTTTTTCTGGATTTAATCTCAGTTATATCGGTATAGATAGGAATATGGAGAATATTGTAAGTTCAGGGTGATTAATACAGTTCAATATTTCGTTTTTGCATATATTGATTTAAAATTCTGTAAGATACTGGCTCTGACAATGTTCTAATATTTTATTTCCGGGCTTAAATTGAATTCAAACTGTGACATTTACTGAAAAGCGAGAAAATTTTATGATAAATTATATACAACTGATCTTTCGAATAAGACTTCGAATTTTAATATCCTGCGCTAAATTTTTTACTGTCGCACAAAAAGGAAAACAAACTAAAATTTAAACAGTATATAAATTGTTTTTATTTATTTCTTTAATTTTTCGTCCTTTCAATAAAATTTCGACAGATTCAAAAAAAAAAAAAAAATACAAAAAATGCTATTTTTGGCTTCATTTTAAATTTAATTGAATATTGACAGGTTGACCTTTTTTTTCTGCAAAGGAAAAGCAAAAAAAAAAAAAAAGGAGAATATCTTTTATTTTTTATTTTTTAAACTAAAATAAAAAATTTCTTTGGAAATTAAATTTAATGTAAAAAAATTTTAGAAAAAAAATAATTTAATTTTTGCTACTTATACTAATATAAAGAATAATTGAAAAAAAAAGCAATCTTCATGCTATAAAGCTTTAAAAATATGTTGGAATTCTTTTTTTTTTCTTTATTTTTTCAATTTCTGTAATTTTTAGAAAAATTAAATATGTGCATGTTAAACATTAAATCCATATGTAGTACATAATTTATTAAAATTGCAAGCAAGTTTTAATTTTTTTTTTTTCATTTAAAATTTAACCTTTCAAATCTTCCAATAAACGACCCTCAATGCAAACTGAAAAAAAAAAAATAGATATTTTCAAAGTTAGTAAAAATTTGTTACAATTCGAATTTCTTCTGAAACCATATCTTTTAGAATATTTAATTTTGACACATTAAAAATTCTGAATTAAATTTTAAAATGAAACGGACTATAATAATAATATTTATCTCATTAAAATGCATAGATCATTGTCCAGACCCCTAACTAATTCTGTTTATAAGCTACAAATTGAAATGGCTCTAAGTAATGTTATACGTCAAGTATTCGAAAATTTCTCAAAGTTTTTAACTAGATCGTCATTAATTGAATTAACATCGGCATTTATAAAATTGTATATTTTAATAAAATTTATTACAAATGTTTCAAGCCCCGAAATCCACATTTCCATTTCAGTTTCCAGTTTTTCTTTGTAATGTCCATTTCAGTTTTCCTTTGTAAAGTTTCTTCAACATATAACTTCACATTAAATTTTCATCAAAGAATTTCAGATTAAAAAAAAAAAAAAATAGTTAGCAACAACTTGAACTTGTAACTAATTTTAACTATAAAGTAAAAAAATTTATCCTTCAAAAATATTATATCTAAGAGCTTTAAAAGCAGGAAAAAATGATTATATTAATGGATATGACAAACTATTAGTTTTTTTTTTTTTTTTTGAAGAGTAAACTCGAAAAGCATAAAAAAAGTAGAATTTTTTTGCATAATTCTTTTTATTTTTTTTCTTATTTTTTACTTTTTTCAAAAATAAAAATTTAACTTATAAATGGAGATTAATTTGAAATGCATGATTTTTGCTTTATATACTACACATACATATAATAAAAGCTTTGAAAGTACTATATAAAAAAAAAAATTGTAATATATGTTTTTGAAAACATATACATATCTATGATTAAAGTAATAACACCGAATATACAAAAATTATTTCGAACTATGATATAATATTATAAATAAACATATAATATACTTACACAAAAACACAAAAAAAAAATTAAAAATTATACCTGTGGTCCTGTGGAAATAAAAACAGGAATAAAAATAATAAACTAAATCAAAAAAAAAAAAACAAACAATTAAAAACTTAAATAAAAGTTAAAAACTGAACAGAATAAAAATAATTCAAAAATAAAAACAAGAAACAATTAAAATATAAAATTATTTTAAATTTAAAATTATTAAAAAAATAAAAAATAAAGTGAAAACCGAAATGGGGTATAAATTAAAAAATAAAAATACCATTGAAAAATAATTAATTTATTTTTTTTAAATTAATTTTTAAAAAGTAAATGTATAAAGATACAACTAGTCGTGGTAGTTTGAGATCCCTTCGAAGTGCCCCATTATTAAATGCTGTTCTTGAACAAACTATATCATTGACACGTATCCATCCGATTGCATCATTGGAATTTCCAATTGTTGATTTTGATGTTGTTGTTGATCCGGATATTTCAACACCATTACGAAGTATTGCAAGTGGTTCAATTCGGCGTGAACCACTAATGGGAAGAGTTGGCCCATCATCATTTAGACAATCAACTGAACATAAGCGTAGCATTCAGCATAAACGGTACGTAATAAATATATGATTTCCAAAGATGAAATAATTAAAAAAAAAAGCTATAGATGGTATTTAAAAAAAAAATAAAAAATTTAAATTTTTCTTAATTAAAAGCAAAAATATAAAATGTGTGCGAGTGATTTTTTCTTAAATTTAAAAAATATTTTTTATTATGTTTTTATTTTTATTTATTTATTTATTTTTTTTTTTAATTTAATTTATGTTCGTATTTTAATTCTTCTTAATATTATATAAAATTGGTCAGTGTCATAAATGTTAAAAAAAAAAAATATGTAAAATATATGTTAATGAGAGAATAAAATTAATTTTTATTGCTAAAACTTAATATTATTTGATTAAGCTCTGGATTACGGGGATATTCCCATCTAATCACGAACTTGTAAATGAATACGCTGGAAACAATTATTAAATCCACCATCCTAAATCTAATCTTACAGTGAAATATCAACCAATATTTCTATTTCAATTATTAACCAATACTTCTACTTCAAATACTCTTAAAAAAAAATTTAACATTGAATTCAAATTTAACTAAATGTATATATATATATATAACTCAATTAATCTCCTTCAAAATAAAATTAAAAGCAATTATTTTTGCAGTGGAGAATGAAACTGTTTTCTTTTTTTTTTTTTTCTTTAATTTATTTAAATTTTATTTATTTGGCTTTCATTTGAATTCCGAAAAAAAAAAACCTTAATTATAAATTATGTTTATTATGTTATAATTAAAGTTTTTCATAGCTTCACAAAAAATAAAATGGATTAAATTCTTAACGAAAATCTCATTAAATTATCCAATTTCATTTATGTTATTTTGAAATTAAAAATTCAGAAAGGTCATAATAGGTATATATCTGGGTATTAACAAACTATAATAATTATATCTTTACTGTATATGTATATAATATGTATCTCCCAGATATTATTACTTCTCGACTATCCCATCAAAATAATTTTGGCAGAATGGTTTAGTTCACAATCGTCGTTTCGTAATAAGCTTTTAATACTAAAAGTAATAAAAGAATTAAATTTGAATTACAAAATTAAACAGCTTCAATAAAAGTA
Source organism: Hybos culiciformis (assembly GCA_964007475.1). NCBI lineage: Eukaryota > Metazoa > Arthropoda > Insecta > Diptera > Hybotidae > Hybos > Hybos culiciformis. The sequence goes on along the minus strand of OZ023275.1, from coordinate 15,482,842 downwards.
AGATCTAGTTGGAGTACCTAATAAAATATTCTTAGTATAAGAAACCAAAATTTTAAGTTAATTTAAAAAAAATAAATTTTATTACCCCCGTTTTTTTTAATTTTATAATGTGGGTTTCATATTGAAAAAAAAAAAAAACTTTTTATGCAGAAAAATTTTAAAAAAGGTTTCAATTTAAAATATATATAATAAATATTATGTTTTTGCCTATCTGTGTTATATCAACTTTCTCAAAATATATACATACATATAATTATCGTCTTTTTCAGTGAAACTCAATTCAGGCATTTTATTTTATCATTTTTGTCCAGAAAATACATAAACAATTTCAAAATATTAAGCCGATTTACTATTTTTATTATCATTTTTATATGAAAAATGTTGTTTATAAAAAAAAATAAAAAAATATTTTTTTTATTCTGAAAAATTTATATGAAATTTTCCTTTTTAATAGCATAAAAAAAAAATTACATAATTTTCATATTAAAATTATTATTATTATTATCACTCTTGGCTTTTTTAGGTCAGTTGAAATTAGTGAATATATAGGACATGAAAGGATTATTTCATCAAATTACTTATTATTATTTTTTATATATTATAAAATATATAGATAGATTTATACGAAAAAGAAGAAATAACAAAAAAACATTATTGATAATTTAGATAACATATACATTTTTATGTATATATGAAAGTTAATTATATAATATACGAATGAACACCCAAAATTTTAAAATTTCAGCATAGAGCCAATTGGAATATTGTATAAATGAAGTATATTTATCAAAGAAATATTTGAATTTATTTTGGACTCATAATAGTATTGTAAAATCATTCAACTTATCATATTAACTTCATACTGTCCATACTGCAGTCCACGATAAACATTATGCACCATGGTTCCAATTATTATAATCTTTCTTTATTGGTAACCTCTTTCTGCGGTAATGCTTAATGTTATTTTTTTTTATAATATATTCGGAACTTGGACTAGAATTAATGTAATTTATTTATAATTACAAATTGAACTAAGTTATATTTTGTTCTCTCATTAAAATGTAACGAAAAGATTAGATGGAATAATAAATTTAATATTTTGGTAAAAATATCTAAATGTTTCGCATTTATTTTAATTTTTATTATTATTTTTTTATTTTTTTTTTTTAATGTGTGCATCCTAAATAATTTTTTTTTTTTCTTCTTAAATAATACAATCCAAAAATATAAAATATATATGAAATAAACCATTTTATATACTGATTATATATATAACTTATATTTTAGCAAGCAGTCAATTATAATAAAAAAAAAAAAGATAAAATATAAATATATAGTTTATAGAAAACTATTTAAAATATTCACGTGAACATTCATCCATTTATTATATATAGTTGACATAAAGCTTAGATTATTAACGAAAAAATATAGTCAAATATATTTAGAACCAGAAATTTAAATAAAAAAGAAAAAAATAATTTAAATTCATGATTCAAAGAAAGAATAATATGTGGATATAACGCAACGTAAGTAAATTTATAAATTATCTTATATTTTTAATATAATACTAATTTTTAAATTTAAATTGTTCGAAATTAATATAAAAATAACTTTAATTTTATAAAAATAATAAAAAATGTATATGCGTTTTACAATTTATACTTAATTTTTTTTACAAAACATTTTTCAGAAACATTATTATAATATGTTTTGTTAATTTTTTAAATAAATCTGAAATAGAATTTTAATTTTATTTGTAACTTTTTCACAACCTTTAAAGTTTATATTTCAATAAGATACTTCTGTCTCGAAAACCTTGTCTCACCATAAACGATATAGCTTTATAATTTATTGACTAAATGTCATATAGAAGTAGACAAAAGTTACTGCAATTAAAGGTTGAAAAGTAATTAAAACTTATTTTTAAAATTTTTATAACAAAAAGTAAAAATTTTATGTCTCACATATTTCCATAAAAGTTTCAAACGTGCACACTGCACATACAACAAAATTGAACAAAAAGTATATTCATACATATATTGTGTATATAATTTGTCTGTATATACAACACCATATATGTATATTATATTGATATGAATGTTATATTGATTTTTTTTTTTTTTTTATTGACAATTTAATAAATTTATACCAAAAAACATTTTTTGGAAATTAAATAGAAATTCTTTTTTATAAAATTTACAAGTAAAAAAATTACATAATGGAATTCCTAATAAAATTTGCGTTATGTAAAATACTTTGGCATCTGTATACTAATAAAAAATTCAATACGGTCCTTTGTATATCCCATATCTTATTTTTGATTAGTGAAAATATTTGCAATATTTGCATGGCTAAAATATCAATAAAAAAATTTAATAACATTTATTCACCTTTGCATCAGGATTTGTCTCAAAAAAAAAAAAAAAAGGAAAAAAAAATCACAAGAATATTCTAAAAATTTATAAAAATGAATTCTGCACGTCTATTTATCTTTTTTCCACATTATCTATCACTTCAGTGGCTTCTAATTTTTCGTATATGTGTTTAGAGATAATGTAGTAAATTGTATAATGTTATATATGAAATTTAGTAATAAGTGATAAATGGTTGTTTTATGCCTCTGCAATATTCTTTCATTCAAATTCTTGAATTCCTTTGACACAAAGTTATTAAATTTCAAATTTTAAATGCATATCATGCATTTTAAAGATATACGCTTATTAGTCGAGATAAATGCTACTTACATACTATAAATAAGTTAAAAATTTCTATTAGCTTGATTTAATCTTTTGCAATATATACTCCCACTACATAATGGTACATTATAGATCATTTTTGAAAATAAATTCTAATGCCAAAAACCTGAAATTATTTACCGCAATTACTGAATTACATGTTGAGGCGGACGAAAAATAAAAAAGAAATGCTCAAAACTTACATTTTGAAATAAATTTACCTCTGCATTGCAGAATGTGAAATTATTCATAATTTTTGTTCAATTTTTGAACAAAAATCTACAATGAATTTACATTTAAGTTAGACATCTACATGAAATTCTAAATATTTTAATTTTTTTTTATTTTACATTTTTATATTAACAATAGGTATGTGGACGGAAAATATTGAAGAATTTTTGTAAAAGAAAACATATGATTTTAGATCAATTTAATTCAGTATACACAGATAAAAAAAAGTGTTTCCCCTTTAAAAATAAATAATTTTGGGTGAAACATGATTTTCTACTATGAACGGCGCGTAATAAGCAATAAGTATATGAGTTATCGAGTTTCTTACCTAAAAATTGTGTTTATAATGTTTTATATTTTTATACACAAACCTATACATAAATCTGAACATAAACATGATTTAACAAATTTGTAGATAAGAATTTTGATTTTTGTGTACAACTTCTTAAAGAATTTAGTATTTGTTATATTCCTCAAATTACAGTGTATAGAAAAAGGAATGAAAAATAATTAAAGTTTTCCTCTAGAAATCTATAATAATTATAAATCCATCACTACATCAGCTTTAATTTTTTATCTTTTTTTTTATTTATTCCTGAAACTTTCTTATACTATATTATTTTTTTATTGTTTCCTATAATTTCAAAAATGTTAAATTAAATATTTTTTTATTATTATTATAGTACAGAGACATAAGGTTTCAGCAGTTTGTAGTTATATTAAAAAATGATTTATACAAATTTAATGCGGAAAATATTTAATTACATTAAAGTGTATTCAATTACAAATTATCTTCAATTTAAATTATTGCATTATAAATGTTTAATGAGATATAGAATCTTAATTAAAATTTAAATACCTTTTAAATATATTGAAATCGTTATAATTAAATATTATTTTTATTTAATTCTTAAACCCAGGATTGATGAAGCCTTGAATTCTACTTTATTGAATATAATTATGTTCAACACGATAAGTTGAAATTAATAATATTTTTTATAATATATTTGTATTTTCTTGTAAAAATTTCCCGAACATATAAATAATTAAATATATATTTAAAGCTTTTAAGTATTAAATTTATTAATTTAACTTAGAATTAAAATAATATTTAATAAGTATAATTTAAAACAAAACTTTATTTAACTTTTATTAGAATTTTCTTTCAAATTATTTTAAATATTCTAAACTAGACAGTAAACTTGACAAAATAAATTTCAAACCAATAACATAAAAACTTTGACCTAAATTATTATATTAAATCCATTTTGAATGTTTATATATTTTATAAGTATATTGTTTATTTTATTTTTTTTTGGTTTTTCTTCTTCTAACTTAAATTTTATAATTTTCTTCTTTTTTTTTTTCTCCCAGTTTTGAAATGAATATTTTTTGTACCATATGTAGTTGAGAATCATGTAGTTTTAAATAAAAAAAAAAAAATTACGAAAATATAGTGACATTAGAATCTATTTTTACTGCAAAAAAAAAATACCTAAATTGCAATGTTATTTTTCTAGTGTCATCGCCATCCAACAGTGTTGAAGAAAACTTCTGATGCTGTTTTTCTTGTATTTTCATTCAATTCATTTTCTTCCATTTTTAAACAGAATCATGTCTAAAACTGATGTTTTTTTCATTTTTTTTTTTATATTATTTCTATGCTCTTACTAATGATGGTTCTGTATTATGTACAAGAAAAAAAAAATTTCCCTAGATGCTATTTCATTTTTAATTTTTCCTATGAACATTTATATTATATTTTTCTCTCCATATTATATTGGAAAAAAATGTATTAAATTAGAAAAAAAGAAGAATGTTGTATTCAGCAGCATATAGAAAATAAGATATGGGATTTTCGGTACCTTAAAATTTTCAAAATGAAAAAAAAAAAAAACTTCCTTTTCTAGTTACCATAGCATAGAGATGCATATGTGAATGTGCAATCTAACATAATCTTTATATATTATATGTACGTAGAAATTTTTTGGATAAATATCTTGAGAAGAATAAAAAAAAATTTAATCGCACTTCAAAGAATAAATATCTACATCAATAAAAAAAAAAAATTAAATATCTTTGAAGCTAAAAAATCTTTAAATGCATATAATATTTTATTATAATGTTTAAGTAATAAAAGAAGTTGAGAATATGGTCAGAAAATACCATGATAGCATATAATACATCTGGATACACATATTTTACTCTCCCTTTTTGAATTAGAACACTCAAGACATTTAAACTGATATTAGAAACAAAAAAAAAATAAATAAAAAATTTGACATAATTTAAAAATTTTTTTAAATACATTTTTGTGGAAAATCTTAAAATTTTTTAATTGGAAATTTTATTTGTGTAGCAAAAATTCCAGAAAAATAGTATTTGTACTATCTAGAGATAATAAAATAAAAGAAGATTGAAATAAAATCATTCAAAATCGATTTATTATTTTAAATCAATGATTTTGAAGATTTTTTCTATTAAATATTGGTAGAACTTATTTAAAGGTTTTGTTAATTAAGAATTTTGAAATATATGGCGTTCTATTAACTTTTAAAATATAAACTTGACTTTTTCAATCATTTTTCTGCTTTCCAATAAAAACTCTAATATTTAATTATTCAAAATTCTTTATACCTAGAATGTTTTCTTTAATTCGAAACCATAAAGCAAAAAAAAATTAAATAAAAAAATAAAATCTTAGGTAAAGGTGGTTTTAAATTTTTTATGCTTTCCATCATCCGGTCATTATATATTTCCATTTTTTTTTAATACCCAAGCAATTATTTTACAACAAAGATTTTTTTTTAAACTATAAAAATAATTTTTTTTTTAATTGTGCTCATTATTTATGTTTCTTAAAAATTTTCTTATTTAATTTTTAATTTTTTTTTTTTTTTTTTCGATTTATTAAATAAAAACTTTTTAATATTGTTAGAGAGTTGAAAGCAATTTAGTGCACTTATAAAGATTTTCAAAATAAGGACATCTCTGACAACGTTATAAGAAAACAAAAAAAAAAAATAATAAAATAAAAAAAATTAAAGAAAATTCTTATGAAAAACTATCAAAAAGAAGAAAGTTATAAAGTTATTTTCACAGTAAGTGAAAGTTTACCAATTAATAATGTCACACTAAATGTGAAAACACTGATGATACACTTTCAAAAGTTTTCTTTAAAAGATTGCAAAAATTATGTTTTTAAAAAAAAAAAAATTTAAAAATTTTTTAAATCTTACATAATTTTTAGTAAATCATGAATTTAAAAGAGATAATTAATTTTGATTTTATATTAATATTTTATAAATTAAAAAATTCCACTGAGTGCTTCTGACTACAGTGTGAAAAATTTACTTCTGTATTATCCTGATGTCGAGTAAGAAAACAGGTTATTCCACCATACTTTTAGAATTAATTAATAGAGGTTAAAGAACTATTATAGTTCCAGGAGCCAAATATTATTCAAAAGACTTTTTTTTTTAAACATTGATTATAGACTACTCTGACCCATTTCTATGCAACTTTTAGTTATTTTACTATCTCAAACTTAAGTTGAATAATTAAATGGATGACTGCATAAATCCACTTTCAGAAAGATTATAGCTCATAAGAAATTATACAGCCTAGATCTTTTTTTACATTTAAGGTTAACTGCATCTTAAATACGAAATTTATTTTTGATTAACACTCCCTAATATGTATAACAAAGTCATTAAAAGGGTTAACTCCTATATACTGTAATACATAAAATATATATATATGTTATATATAAGTTAAGTATCTACAGAACATAGAATAGAATAATAAAAATTATGAACGTCATAAAAATTTAAGATCCTTAAAATTGTGAATCTTTTTTTTTTTATTATTATTTCGCGAACAATTTGGTATTTAAAATAAAAAGAAAAAGAACTTAACTTTATATATATATGATTTACGTCAACCAAATTACTTATAAAATTATTGAACTTAAAAAACAATAAAAAAAAAATAATAATAATAAAATTATTAATATATAACTCAAATGTCAAATTAGCCTCATTCTTTATTTTTACTTAAAGTCTTATGAAATCAAAGAAAAATTTTATAATACAGAAAATAAAATTATTGAAATAAATGGAAAAAAGAAAGAAAATTTTCAATAATTTTTTTTGCTCTTTATCTCTAAATTCCGTGTAAATTTATTTTTGAATTACATAATTGTATATTTACATATAAATGTATATTATATATAATAGTAAAAATTCGATAGGAAAACTTTTTAAAAATGCATAATTCAATTCTATTTTTATTACAAATAAACGACAAAAAAAAAATGAAAAATGAAAAATGAAAAATGAAAATAACACAATATTCAATGCATTAACCTATAAAATAATATAATCATCATTAAAGTGTAGTTTTTTATTTCATTTTCTTTTTGGCGGGAAATTTTATAATGATATAAATTTGTATTTCAAATAGAAAAAAAATATATATACTATTATTTTTTTTAATATATAATGTTTATATGTTGAATTATATAATAAATATATATGTATGTTTATGTATAGAAATGATGTATATATATACTATTTTCAATTTATAAGAACACTTGAAAAATGAACATAAAACTAGGTTGAGAGAAAATATGGGTGGCATAAAATGTGATTTGAGGACTTTTCTTTTGTTGCCATTTAGTGAAATTTTAAGCCAAAGCATAAAATTTAACGTAATTGTTTTTTTTTTTTTATTTTCTACAAAATATTTTCTATATATACCTAGAATGAATGAAATAATAATTTAAGGAACGATTGTTAGTAAATTTTAGTCGACAAACTTATTAAAAATATTAATTCAATATATACATTGAAATAGTTACTATTATTAAGGTCTTAAAGAACCTTATACAAAATGTCTATATTATTTTAAATTAAAAAGGTTGAAAAATCAAATAATATTTGACAAAAATCACCTACACCATTTACCTGTGTGACCTGTAAAATCACATAAAAACTATCCCAATTTATTATAGAAAACTAGAATTTGAAAACAATATTGCTTGTAACAAAATTTAACTAAAATCTAATAAATTCGTTGATAAGGACGAAGTGAAAATTTTCATATAAATTATAAGGATAATGGTATAAAACATTTGGAAAGCAAGTTTTTAAATTTTTTTTTTTTTTTGTTTTTATCAGTTTGAGTTTTTGTTAAAAAAAAAATAAAAATAAATATATAAATAAAGTACAAAATATTAAACTTCTCGATTTGTCTTGGTTACATAAGAAATATTTAATTCTTTCAGGGCAAAAATTCCTGCAATTTTAATTTGCAGAGACAAAAAAATAAGCAGCGTTCGTCTTATACATTTTGAATGTTTTTATTTGAACTTTTTTTGAATTTTCTTTCCATTTGTCTAATTAAAATTAAAAACTCAACAAAATTTAACCAATTGTTCAATAGTTAAGTTCAAAGTATCTAACTACCACTAAAAAAATTTCGTCTTTAAATTTTGCAGATGTGTTAAGTATGCACATTATTTTTTTAACACCGCACTTTGTAAACTCAAGTATATATATAGTATATGGAAAATTACGTACGTCGTATTTTTTGAACTGTAAAATCAACATTAGATATAAAAAAAAAATAATTTTCCACATTTAATCTGCTGTCTAGTTCCCGCAAATTAAAGTACATAATTTCACTATAATTCTTTTATAATGTTTTTTTATTTTTATTTTCAGTTCTTTTTCTTCCATTGAAATAGGTTAAAAAGAAATTTCTTTTTTTTTTCATGTATTTTAAATTTAATAAAAATGTCTTTATTAAACTTATATTGTTCTATTTCTAAAAGAAAAAAAAAATTTATTTTCATTATTTTTATATATTTTTTCCACAAATTTGATACAATAAAAATTATATGTTAGAGAGTTTTAAGGAAAACGAAAAAAAAGGAGAAAAACTACATATTTAACATAAAAATTAGTTATATGAAAATTTGTTATTCAAAACAATTATAAAAATTAAAAATAAAAAAATTTAATTTAAAAATTCGTTTTGATAAAATTTCAAAAAAAAAAAAAAAAAAAAACAACAGTTGGCAAGAAGAATAAGCTAAATTTGCACTAAAAAACAGATATAGCTATAATTTCTGTATACATTGGCTTTCTATTTCTATCAAATCGAGCTTTAGCAAAATTAGCTATTTCATATTTGTCGCGGCAAGGCAAAATAGTTTTAATTTTTAATGTATTAGTTTTTATTTGAATATAAATAATAAAATTCCACTTTAAAATTTAAGAATCACATAGTTTATTTGACTCTAGAAAAACAATGCTACAATTCATTTTTTATATATTTTTGGACTAGTTATACTAACAGAAATTAACGCAGTCTTACTTATAATCTCGTTCGAAGATACATTTTTAAACACTATTGTATTACATATATACTTAATAAAGGGTACATACATACACAAAACATACAAAACATACAAAACATACAAACAAAACATACACAAAACATACATACACAAAACATACATTGTTTGCATTATATATAGTTAATATTGGCCCCCTCTATAGGTATTGAATAAAAAAAACCAATCCTGGTTAAATGTAAAATTAAACTCACAAAATTATTTATTAGTGTTGCCGTTTTGTTTTTTTTAATCCTCAATTATGAAATTTTAGTCTGTAATATTTTGACAATTACAATCTCAATAAAAAATATAATATGTTCTGCGTACATGTATATTTTTCTAATATGGATTTATTATGTATATATTGATAATAGTTCTTGCAATTTTATCTAATTATTTAATTTAAAGTATTAAAAAAAAAGATAATTTTTTTTTTTGTAAAATTTTCTCATATATTTTGTTGGAATGCAAATTTTATTTTAACAACTTTTGTTCCAATTAAAAATCACATTATACATTATATTATACAGTTTTATGAAAACGGACAAAAATGTGCAGTATAGTGGAAATTTTGAGCCTGTAACAATTTACATTTATTTACAACATAATTTTCAATTTTCCATTTCAACAAACAAATTAAATTTCATTTGGATTTTCATTAAAATCATCATACCTATTTTTATTAATAAATGAATTTTATATTATAGTTACAGCAGTTTTATAATAGTAGACACTATAAGAATGTGATGTAATAATTAAATGATATTGCAAAAAAAAAAAAACTAAAGTATTATAGGTATTTGTTCCAACAGTTTTGGCAAGCAATTTATATATTTTATTTATTTTTTTCAATAATCGTAAAATATATTCATTTTAAATTTTAAATATAAAAAATAAAAACATATTGAAAAAACATTCGCTTAATTGATTTTAACATGGAAGAAATTTTTTCTGATAACGAATTTTCTTTGATTCCATTGAGTGGATCAAGTGGAAACTCAAATAAATATTATATTGAAAAAATTAATAAATTTGGCGTATTAAATTAAAATATCTGTTCTATATGGATTCTATTTATTTTACTTTTATTAAAGTTGTATTTGATTGTTTTCATACTCTTCGAACTTTGAACTTTCGAACTAAAGAAATAGTTTTTACACATTTAGTGAAGAAAGAAGAAAAAACAACAATTAAACTGACTCTACTTAAGAAATCGTTAATATAAAGATTTTCATTGAATTATTTAATCAAACCTGAAGGTGTGCGAATAAAAAAAAATTTATCAAAAATAGAAGAGAAACTTTAAATTTTCATTAGATTGAATTTTTTATCATAATAATGACTTTTAAAACTTTAAGACTGTATATTCAGAATATCCCCTATATTGATAAAATTTCCCTGTTAAATTAAAGTTATCAAATAAAAAAAAAAACAATTTCAAACTAATAGAACCATAAAATAAGTTTATATTTTAAATTTCCTTTATTTTCCTTATCAATTTATTTATTAGCCATAAAGATATCAATTTAGTATATATTTTTTTTTTTTGCGAGAATATAAAATTAAATTACTTCACATATTATTACAATTATAAAGATATTCATTTGGCATTCCCATAAGAAAAAAATAAAATATAGAAAAATATATAAAATGGAAATAAAAAGTTATTATGTATAATGTTGCAATAATGTCCTTCAGTTGTTTTGAAAATATAAAAAAAAAAAAAACACGATATTATAAAAATAAACATTGTAACTAGCTCTACTAAAGGAACAAAATTATAATAATATGCGTAAACTAAAAAAATAAAAAAAATAAATAATGTATTTTGAAATAAATGTAAGCAAAAAAAAACTGGGAGGGTTAATGCGAATAAAGACAATCTTATTTTTGTAGTTCGGTCAATGTGAATTCTTAAGTAAATAAACTGAATAAATATTTGATTAAGGATAATTAAGTCTTTCTTATTTTTGTAACTTGATTTTAGAGCTGATATTTGTCCTATTCGCAGGTATCAACTTAACTGAACGGTTTAACTTTTAAATTATAAATTATATTTTATTAATAAAAAAACATTAATATATACATAATTTCTAGGAATTTATTGGATTCTAAAACTTTATACTTTTTAGTAAATTTTTCAACTACAAAATCGTGTCGCTTATTTATTAAGAATTTTTAATTATATGTTGAAATTAAATATATACGATTAATATAATTTGTAAGTTAATAACCCCAAAGTAATTTTATATTAAAATTTAAGATATTTGTTTATTATTCCGCAAATACATAGATATTTAATACTCCTTAAATAAAACAATATGATACTCAATACTTTTTAGATTAGACAAGTTAATTGCGAATTTGATAGAATCGTCAAAAATTTGTATATTAAAAGCATACCTAATATTATGAAATTCTGTTTGTCTAATAATGATCCTTGACAGAGATTTTAAATTATTTTATTTTATCGTTTATATTAGAGATAGAAATGTACGAAGCAATTAGGTTCCTACCTTCATTACCTAAGCTTTTCTTTAACATTTTCATTATTATTATTAATTCGTTATACAATTAATAATACTATATTAAAAATATCTTTTAAAAAGAAAATTATCTTTTAAATTTTACCAAATTATATAATTTCTGATTATTTTTTAATAAAATCAAAAGCGAGATCTTCAAAATATATATTTTACGAAGAAATAAAATTAAATTGGAAAAGATGTGATTTTGTTTATTGAAAAATATTATGTATATAGGTATCTTATAAAGTATTTATAAAATGAAAATTTCGCAGATAAAATATATACTGTTTGTAAGTATACCGAGTAAAATGAAAATAAAAACACATTTTTTTTTTATTTAATAAAAATACGAAATTATGAAAACAAAAAGCCAACCAACAGCTGAGCCAATATCATAAAAGTTTTGATTTATCTAAAAGCTCAAAGCATAATGTTATTTCTTTCTTTTTTTTTTTGTCCATGTAATAATGTTAAAGTGTGTACAAAAAATATCTCTAAAGCATTTTGGTAAAAAGAATAAAAAAAAAAAAGTGGCAAATACAAATTCCATAATAGGTTGGTTAAAAGCAAGGATTTTTATTATTTTTGTGTAATAAAGGTAGATGGAATTAAATTTGTTTTTATTTGGCTATTATTTTTTTTTTCCAGTCCTTCAAAGATTGTGTCACCAGATTAAATTTTTTTTTAATTTTTTTGTTTTTTAAAGCTCTAAATTCTCTAAAATATAAAACATCCCAAATTTCGTATGTACAAAGTTTTCAGATACTAAATTTTTCATATTCTGCAATATCAACATTTCATTCCTTCATTTTACTTGAAACATCACTTCAATCAATTAATTTTTTTTTCCAAAAATTAATGTTAAAAATTAAACATTAGCATGGCTAGGTTTTCTTAAAACTTTAATATTTCGGAAAACCAAAATTATTGTTTAACATAAATATCAAGTACCTACATGTACAAATATACATAATGTATATAATACTATAATTTTTTTTTTTTATTTTAGCACAAAGTTGCGAATTAAATTTATTAAAGTTTTATAATTTTATATAAATTTTGTTATTTTTTTTTTGTGAAAACTTGTACAAAACTAAATTATTATTCAACAAAATTTTTGAAATTTTTATAAACTAATACATATAGCTGTACTACTTATGCATTGCACAACAATATCCATCATTTATGTACATATCATATATATAAATTTCTATTTTTCTTCTATAGAAATAATGCTTAAAACTTTCTAACCAATTCCCATTTTATTTTATTTTTTATACATTTTTTTTTTTCCTTAATTTTTATTTTTATTCCGGAAAGAAATAACAGACGTAACAAACAAAAATAACAAACTTAAAGGCGACACATAACATCAATTGATGGTTGCATTAAAGAAGAAAAAAATATTAAGTTCCATTCAAAAAATTTACATATCAATGTCATAGTTTCATGTGTAATTGGGTCTTTTAGTATCAATTTCTGGAGAAAAATATTCGAAATAATATTAGGAAAAAAAAAATTTTTTTTTTTGAAAATTTAAATTTTGAATTCATTGCATTTCAAAATATAAAATATTTATGTATATGTGAACCATTATGTACACTACATAAAATACAAGATAGGTAGAAATAATAAAAAAAAAAAAAGAACTTTATATATTGTACTATATGTTTTTTTGAGAAGATCTAAAAGATTTAATCATCAGAAAAAGAAATTTTTACTTAGAAAGATAAATATTAAATAATATTTATTTGTTTCTGTCGAACTCTGACCAAGCTGAACTCTGAAAGTATTTCATTAAATTTCCAACAAAAGTATAGAAACGATATTTAGAACTGTATAAATTAAATAATTGTGTACTGTGATCATAAAGCTTGAATTAATCATTTTTTATATTATATCTTCTTTCTTTAATAATTTATAGTTCTTACGAATTGGGAATTTTTTTAAATATATTCAAAGTTCTGTCAGATGTTGTTCAATATTTTTACATACTAGATTAAGCTGATTACTATATCTAGTACCTACTAATTAAACAAAAATTGTTTCATTTTTAAAAATATTGTAAAAATTTATTAAAATAATAATTTTCTCTTAATAATTTTTCAATGTTGAATTTATAATCTATAATATGAAACTACCTGGTATAACTCCTTTAAATTTATACCTTGGTGAAATAATTATAATTAAAACCTTGTATAGTTTCATTTAAAATCTTATTTATCTATGGAATTTTTGTAAATTTTTATTTTCTTCTAACTTATGTGCATATCAAAACATAAGAAACCATACCATTTATACTACTCGTTGCGCGACAGAATATTAATAAAATTATTATAATATTTTTATTAAATTAAATTTTCATTAAGAATCTTTCTTAAAGTTAGGTAATCATTTAACTTTAATTAAATCCTAAGTGGTTAATATTTGAAGAATTCAAATTAATAAATAAAAAAAAAATAAAAAACAAATTACTTGAATTTCAATGTTATATTATTCTATCAAGATATAATATACATATTGTGTATTTTGTAGTATATGTACACATAAAAAAAAAGTTTTATTTTTCTTTTTCTTTTTATATTAAGTAAACAAGATAAATGTCAATAACTCTATACGCAACATTAATTTTAATTCACAAAGGTATACTCTATAAGTGAATGTTTTCAAATTTCCGTATATATATAAAAACATTTTAGCGCTTCGAAAACTGTTATCCGTAATGAATGTTTTATACTTCTTATACACATGATATTTATAACACTTATGTACAATGTGTATGTTTACTTTTTAACGAATTTTCAGCCTTAATTTATTTATGTTTTATCTTTTTATCAAATTAACTTTATTTCACTCAATTAAGTTTTCTCATTCTTTTGTATAATTCAACATTTTAACCCGAAAAAAAAAATATGAAATAAAATTAAACATACCATATATGTAGTAAATTTTAATGTCTGTTGCCCTTAAATTTTGAATATACTATACTAATAATGATGATGTGATAAGTATACAACATTTTAACAGAAATTATAAAATCTCGATGAGATATTTAGAATTTTGTTTTCCCCTGAACAACCAAATGTTCAACTCAAAAAAAGGACAAACGTTAAAATTAATTATTAAATAACTTTTTTTCATATTTTAAGAATATTTTTAGCTAAAATTTCGAAGTTGGTCTGTAAGTTTCTAATTTAGTTCGAAGTGTCGAAATATATGACTTAATGTTGAAAACTGGGTTTATTTCTAAACTTCAAATGTTTTCTTTATTATATGTATATCATATAATTAAAGGTTATTCCATTAAAATGTCTTTATAAATTCTGTCGGATGGCATATATTCATAAAACTAATTTTTCTAACTCATTTCTAATGAAGAGGTTCAGATGCAGAGGCAGAAGCCAACCTCTACAATGGCAATATTAAACTACATTTTAATTTATTAAAATTATACCTACACACTCAAAAAGATTTTTTATTTTATAATACCTAAATTGATTTTAGAGTAAAAATAGACAAAACTTAACACTTAATAAACTTTTGCGCTGATAACATTTTTAGTTCTCTATTTTTCGCTTTTGGTCAATATAGAATTGAGTTAATTTTATTTAAGGAAACATCTATAATAAATCATTTGGACTTTTCAATTAATGCCACAATTTTGCGTAATAATTTTTCATTTCACAGCTAAACTTCTCAAGAGATATTCTCATAAAAATCGTAAAATAAAAATGATGTCATTATGCTTCCATTATGTCTAATTTGTAACTGGTAAATGTAAGAAATAAATGAAATAAACTCACACATTTACCTAATAAATTTTCTTTTTTAATGTCAACATCTTAGAAATAACGATAAAGATAATCATTTGTCATTTCAAACTTTTCTTTTTTTTTTTTTTTTTTTTTAGCTTTTTGAAGCAATTAATTTTTATTTTTATCCTTGTTTTATGAGGTTTTTTTGTGTATTATTTTAAGGAATTTTTAGGGAATTTAACAGAAATTTGAAATTCAAAAAAAAATTTTTAAAAAAAGATTTTGTGAATAGTTTTAACATCATTTACTTAATATTATTTAAAGAATATACATTTATAATATTTAATCATATATAATTTGGAGAAACTTAATCATAATGATAATGTTTCAAACAATAGACATAGAGCTTAGTTCGCGCGGATAAGTTACGTCTAAGCTTTAAAATAAATTTATTTATATAAAAGTTGTCAGCTATACATACTGATGTTGAGACTCATTTACCCAAATACTTTTTGAAAGCGTCTCAAATCTTTTATTGGAAGAAATAATATAATATATAATATACATGCGGAATTATATAATTTATTGTAGGAACATGGGCCTCCAAAAAAGTTTATTTGTAACTGTAGAAAACAATATATGAGTAAGCAATACGTACACAACAAACAACTAACTAATTATTCTGATTTTAAAATCTTAGTGAAACATTTACATATTAGGCTTTGAGTCGTTTAATATGAGCTCAAATTATAACATATAAATTTATTAAGCAGTAGTTACTAGGAACTTGGTCATTATTTAGTAATCTATCTTTCAACTTCTTAAAAGTATCTTAAAGTGTTTTTTTTTAACTCTATTACAATGAAGTTACAGCCAACTTTTTCAATAAATATGGGCCACATATCTTGTCTGACATGGGATCTCACAGGCTTGCGTTACTTTTCAGAAATCTAAGCGAACTGATAAAAAAAATCTTTGCTATTTTTTAATTTAAAAGAAAAAACCGAGTATTTTATTTTAAAATTATTGTCCTCATTAAAATAAAAAAAAAATTAATGTGAATTTTAGAAAAATGTACTTTCTTTAAATACAAAAAAAATTGTTGAAAACTACCATTAGTTGTAGGGATCTGCAAGCTAAAAAAAAATTTTTTTTTTAATTAAACTTTTAAGTTAATACATATT
This sequence comes from Hybos culiciformis, assembly GCA_964007475.1. NCBI lineage: Eukaryota > Metazoa > Arthropoda > Insecta > Diptera > Hybotidae > Hybos > Hybos culiciformis. The sequence continues at coordinate 15,466,006 of OZ023275.1, read as the reverse complement.
AAAAATTTTTTTGTTTACAAATTCAAGTAAAATTTTTTACTTTTAAGTTCTTATTTTTGTTTTTTCTTATTTGGGTTATACATAGTTATATTCATTTACAAATATTAGGTTAGTTTTATTTTTTTAAAACTTGAAAATTTAAGCTTTTCTGTTCTATACAATATAAGTTCTTGTTTATTTAAACTGAAAAAAACAAAACGCAAGAAAATTGTACTTAATTTTTGTATATGTGTTTATTTTTTTTTAAATTTCATACAAATTTTCATCGAATCCTTATTTTAAGAGCTTTTACTGTATATCTGAATATATTATTATGACAATAATTGTATTTTATATATATACAATATAACAAACAGTATAGTACTACAATATAGTTAGTACATAACTATAAATTTTTGTTTACATTGATTTAATATAAGAATTTAGTTTTTTTTGTTTTTGGGTTAATAGTTTATTATCATTACCAAGTTAGATTAAAAAAAAAAAAATAATATTCTAATTTCATGAAACAATCATTCTTTGTATATTATGTTTGCATAAAGAAATAATATTCCAAAAATATATAAAAAAAAATTTGTTATAAGGTTGTACTATTTGCAATATGCAAATATGATTATTATTATTGAAGTTTTTTCAATGCATATACATTGAATGTATATTATATATATATACTGTATTTATAATATGCTACTTTTGCAAAATTTTCTGAATAATATTTTTTTTGTAGGTCAATTTGGTTAAGTATATATGTATATACTTTATAAGCACATTTTGAATTGGATAGATAGATATGAAGTTATATCTAAATAATATTAAACACCTCAAATATACATTTTTAGCATAATGGATATTAGTATATACATACAAATAAAATTTTAAATTTACTAAACACAAAAAGGATTCTAATAATGCATAATATAATTGTTTAGTGATAAATATATCAAAATAACTACTCAAATAAATACACATACATATTGCAGGTGTTTAAAATGAAATTTTTTTTTAATTTTAAAGTTTATAGTAAAAGTATGGAACTTGATAGTATAAAATTCACAATAAATTTATATTTGTTATATTCGTACAAATATTTAAACATTTAAAGTATTTTTATTTGAATGTTTGTCAAGTATTTTGCATACTTTTTATGACTTTTTTCGATAATTTACCATTTTGAAAGAACAAAAGTCAAGTTGGTAAATTTTAAACCAACTAAAACTATTCAAAGAAAAATAGAACGGAAATTATTTTCCAATTATTAAAAATTAAATTAATTTATGTCTTTCCAATTAGTCTTTCCAAAAACATCAAAAATTTTAAGGAAGATATTTCTACCTTAATATGTTTAAAAACAGAATTCTCATCCAACTGTCAATTTAAGAATTTGAGTTTTTGATGCTATTTAGAGATTTTTATAATTATAATAGGTAAATTTATAATTTTATATTACTATAAAGTTTTATATATTTAACATATTGTTAAATGATAAATACTGTCAGTACTACTATCAATTATTTAAATTTAAAACAATAAATATTTTTCAAATAAATTTAATAAATCAAATATATACTCTTAATGTATATGTAAGCTTAAATTAATTTCTCATTCATTTCTAACATCGCAGCTAAATAGAATGTATTATATTTTTAATGAAGTATAATTAACTTAAGGTTAAAATTATTATTATTATTATTTTTTTTTATTTTTCTACATAAAAATTTACTAAAATTTAATACGTTCCATTTAACACCTATATCCTACACTTTATTTTCTCTTTAAAAATATTATACTTATTATTATTATTATATATTTTGTTTTATTATATTTTTTACTTTTTACATTGCAGAAATTCTTGTTATCCTGTATATTTATTTTCTATACATTAAGTAAAGTATATATATATATTGTAAAAAGTTAAAAGTGAAATATCATATTTTTAATATAATGTAATGATATATTATTATTATTACATAAATGAATATAGTTAGAGGAAAGGGAGAATTATAAGGAGGATTATATAAAGTTTTGATTTTTCTTTTAAACAGTATAGATATTATGTTGAACGAATAAGCACGTTTATGCAATATAATACTTACACACACTATTTTTTTTTTATATATAACATTTTAGTTGTTTTTTAATTATACTATGTACTTATATACATTATTTCAGAAAACATGTACTATCTATCTACATGCAATAAATAAGCGAATTTATGCATCATTACTGTTGGAATAAATAAATCAATTTATACTTGCACTTTGTTTTACATACCAACATTCCTTGTTTACTATACACACCTTAAACGGGATGCTGTTTTATTCAAACATTTTTGAATAGGAAATTTTATAATTATAATAGGGTCAAATTGTAAAAATAAAAATTGGGTTTATGCAATAGGTTTTTTTCCAAAAAATTATAATTTCTCTAAATAAAACTTTATGTTTTTTTTGATTATCACAAAAATACGTATAAGAAGAACCAAATGTGTATATCTAACGCAAAAGGGGTTATTTACAAAAATCAAGCACTTGCGATATATGTAAATATATGGAAGTAAACGCTTTATGCAACTAAGATGTAGAACCTTCTTCCACTTAAGCTCATGTTCATTTATTGTGCTAGCAGAGTAAATACGTAAATTTTGTCACATTACTCTTCACTTTATCCCTTATTATTCACTTTATCCTTGCTGAGATAAGATGAACATGCTACGCACGAGTATATAATCTTCTTATCTGAAACCAGCTAAAAATGAATAAAAATTTTAATTATTTAATTCTATTTTCCATTAATAAAAAAAAGTGACGTGTAAATAAATAAATGCTACAAATTTGAATGTTGTTTTTTAATTGTTAAAATAGTGTTAAAATTACTTAGCGTGATTTTTACTGTTTTAAATTT